>CM046427.1:50872763-52075263 GCA_025506505.1 Flaveria sonorensis | reverse complement strand
TGTAATTTTATTGTTTTTATTTATATTTAAGACTCGCACTTGACAAAGTATGTGTTTAATATTCTTAGAAAGGGATATGTGTAAAAATAACTTGGTAAAAATATGGATATAATAATCGTTTCATAACTAATTTTAATAAAATGGGTATATATGTAATATATATGAAGGGAAGTATGTAATTAATTTTTTAGTTTAAGTAAATATATAATTAATATGTTTAAGAAGCAGAAATATGTAAATGGCCTCTAAAAAATTTATCAGATTTCAGCAATTGACAAGTTAAAAGAAAGAAATAACGTACACCTTAGCAACATCTTTTACGGTTGTGTCGAATAATATAGCTACTAATAAAGTATTTCTCTGCTCAATCGATATGCCTTTGTTCCAATCTCTTTAATACTTTGTTTTTTTAAGGAACGCCTTAAATAGTTACAATGCTTCTATTTTAATGATAATATAAAATAGAAAAGATAAGTGAACTGAACAAGAGCATATGTAAAAGGATTATGGAAGTTCTAATCCCACTAAATCTTAAGCGTCGTAGATAACAGTGATATTAAATTGTTCGATAATCCAATACAAATTTTGATATTCAATATTAACTTTATATTATTTCAAAATCTATAAATCTATTCTTCGTCCCTTTGATAGCTCTACTCTTTTACTTCGCACGAATTGTTCATCATATGTTAAGATTAAAATGGCCCCAATTATCAAGACGACCTTCTATACGTGTTGACTTATGTTCATTCAAAGGTAAAGGAGACTTATGTTGTTTGGTCTTATGATATACATCACAAGGACTGGGTTCAATAGGAAGTTTTAGATGTTAGACATCTTTTAAAACATTCAAGACTTGATCTGACGGGTGAAACTTAGCCTAGAATATAATAGATTTGAAACATTATGCCTACTAAAGCACACCTTATCATGTTTGAAAACACCACAACAGAAAAAAACAATCCAACAATTTGACTACCGGTCACAAAGGTTTTCTTTGTGAATGAATGCTGAATATAGCACTTTTGTTCATCAAAGGCTATTGATAGTTCTGGTTAACTTATATACATAAGGCAAATTAAATTATAATAATTCAAACTGTTTTGATCAAAATTACCTAAGTAATCTATGAACAAATTAGTAAAGTGAGACAATATGCAATTTCAGGATATTGACTGGAATATCTAATCAATATCGGAATATTGACCAGAATATTACAGAAATGAACAAGTAAAAGAAAAGAGAATCAAATACAAACGATTTTTGGAAGAGGGAAAAGCCCTTGACCAGATTGATCTCCGGCGCCAAAAACCCCTTGGTGCCTGACAACTCGTCTACGGCCGATTTTATTAATACTTGAAATTAAAAGTACAACTCGAGAGCTAGATTTGATTGATGCTAAGTGTTACAATGATTGTTTGAGTGTGTATAAGCTAGTAGTAGAGAGTAAGTGAAAGCTAAGTATGAATCAAGTGCCTAAATTGATCAATCCAACTTCATTTTATAGCAAAACCTAGCAGCTAAGCTCAACCGATATCCTCGGTCATATCCCGAAATATTGGGATTCTTTGGTGAACCGGTCTTCATCAACGTTGGAAGAGACTTTGAATGTGTGTACACCATTGTTAAACGTCTTCTCCGACTTCTAAGAGTTGACTTAATCTCTAATACACGTTCCTGTTACAATTAAACATGTAAAACAAGAATTATTAGCATAATATAGGAATATTGTTTGAGATATCAAAGCTGTATGTATATCCTGACCATCGGAATACTGAGCAGAATATAGCTCAAGATTTTCACCCACAACAATTCTCCCCAAAAATAAGATATTCATGAAGATCTTTCTGAATATATCTTGTGTTTATATTCGAGGATGCATAACAGCTGGAGCCTTATCCCTTAATCTTCTACAACTTAGACCCAAAATTAAAATGAACTCGACTACCCTGTTGCCGATTAGATGTTTATCATGATATTCGAGGCTAGTTTCCAGCCGTTCAAATGTTTTAGTCCGTTTATAACATCTTCAACCATATTTTCTATTTATTTCACCTCAAGGATCGAAGATCAACATGTATCTTTCTATCTTCTTCATCATTTTCTTCTGCAAATCTTCTTTTTTCTTTATCCCAATGACGAAACGTACCCGAGCCCTAGTTCTCACTCACAAGTTACGTCGTTGAGGACTTCATTGATCAGTAATTGATTGAACGTCCTCAAGACGAAGTATGCTCATTCTCAAACCTTGAAACTTCTCAGTTGCAATCCTCCGGTCGCTTTACCTCTAACGACGTGATTCGCGCATATGATCGCGAAATGCACGCTGATTTCTGCTCGAAAATTTGGGTGTGTTTCTATGCCTTCCCTTTCAGCATCGGTTTGACATATCCATTGCCACCGTTCATTTTGAAACCACCGGCTTGAGTTATGCTCAAGCAATGCCGATTATGTGGAGGATTTTGTCTGTTATCTGCAAGCTCATTGATGCTCATGGTTTGTCTTTGGAAGTTGGTGATCTCTCAACCATTATAATCTTCAAACTCATGGATCATCTCGATATGGTATCCAACTTATTAGCAGCTGTTGCCTACTCATTCTGAACACTACCAAGAATAAGGAGAGTTGGAAGAAGAAATTCTTCTTTCAAGCGTGAATTGATCCCTGATGGCTTATAATTGCCACGAAAATGGGTCACCAAGGGTAGGATTTTAGGGTTTTAGGTCTAACATACCCAATAGTATTCTGACTAACATTTTGACTTGTATTTTGTAGTGAACTTATCAGACGTTGCTCCTCCTCAAGAACAAGCTCTCAATCACATCAAAGCCATCCTTGACTTGCCAATAGTGGAAAGGTCCTTCCACTTTGAAAGCTCTCACTCGACAATAGTTAGCCAATCATCAACCACTCCAATGTCAGGTAAAACAACGATCCTACTTGTTAGTTTTCATAGAATATGTTTAAGGATATGTAAATAAGTTAAGAGTGCATAACCTGTTTGCAGGATTCACCAAGTCTACCCCCAAGATCATTCTGGATAACATTGATAGCTACATCAACATCAAGGAAGAACCTACTCAAGACATGCCCAAAAGCTCCCCTATTGCTTCGAATCCCAAGGCTGACCGTGGTACCTCTGCAAAGAAGAGGAAAGCTTCTGACTCTTCTCCATATAAAGGCTTGGATCCTGATAAGATTAACTGCAGGATGCTTTCTCTGATTGACTTGGTAAGAATGCTTCTTAGGATATTTGTATCTCCTCAAGCATATCTTGCTCAATATCCTAATGAGTATTTTGATGCAGGGTTGCCAAAAGCTGATTAAGAATCTTCATGATTCTAATCACTCTAACACTCAGATGAAGAAGGCGATCCAAGGCAAGGATCTCTACATTAGCAACCTACAAAATGACCTGGACATGCTGAAGGGAGAACCTGCTGGCATCATATCCAATCATGCTGAAGAGCTTGTCGTGTTCAAAGATGGGGCAAAGAAATTTATTGCCACATTGGTTCCCAAGGCTAGGATAAAGATGGCCTATGAAGCCAGAGATGCAAACTTCAACAAGAGCTCATGGAATGTTGAAGGCTGGGTGGAATGGCTTAAGCAGCTTGATGGCATGGCTATGGAGCATCCTAGGCAGGATTCCTTTGTGGTGGCAGATACTGAAGCGAAGGGCATGGGTGAGCTGTTGGCTGGTGAAAGTTCAGCAATGGTGGTGGTTCCCCAGGGCGATAAAGGCGGTAAAGACAAGCCTGAGCCCTGGTTCATTTATGGTTCTTGATTTCAATATGGTTGTAACAGCTTAAAAAATTTACTTTTCTTGCATATATGATTTTCATTTCCTTTAAGTCTTCATATATCCTTCATGATATTATCCCTAATATGTTTCCAGAATATGCTTTAGAATATAGATAGATAATCCAGCATGTCTTACTTCTGCAAAAACATAAGTGAATGGACCAAACCATTCTTAATTTATTAATCATGAGCAATGCCATTTTAATCGTGCCAAGCTAGAAATTATGTGGGCCAAGCTAGAGAATACGCGGGCCAAGCCAGATTTAGGATATCACTGAGGATATAACTTAGGATAAACCACTTTAGTGATATGGGATATGCCAAAACCATAGCATTTACTTGGAACAAGCCACGTATGAAAGGTGAATACCTTTAAAACTTCAAGTTAACACATAAGTGTTAAAACCAATAGATAGCATGTTCAAACGTTATTCGTTCGATTCGGAATATAAGTGAGGATCATGAAATTATTAGCCACTCAGGCATGAACTGGTCCCACAATCTCAAATATACCCGAATAATCATGCGCTCCTGGCGGAGTGTTTCAACTCAATTTTTGCGAATGGTGAAAACCTTTAAACCTTAAATGATATCTTGGATATCTTAAACTTAGAGATGGGGATAATCCTCTAGTCTTTGTACTAGTATCTTGAGTAATATCTTTAGGTGTTTTCATCAAAACACTTCAAACCTTGGTGAGGTGGGTGTTAGCCAGGCTAACACCCCTCCGATGCTTAAGTCAGTAATGATTTTGAGAATTATAATCAAAGATAAAAATAGAATATTCATCAGGATATAGTTAAGAATATGATTGAGGATATAGGTAAAGATAGTAAACATATCGGTCTTGATTCCGAAGAATCTAGGTCTACCTCATATGTAATATGCTTTAAATTGAATTGCATTCCAAGACTTGGGAAACATATCTCCTTCCATAGTAGCCAACCAATATGCTTCTTTCCCTGCCTCCGAATCAATCATGTATGGGCCTTCCTATTTCGGAGCTAACTTACCATCACTTGCCTTAGTGGTATTCTGAAATGCCTTTCTTAACACCAAATCACCAACTTGAAATCTTCTGGTTCTTAGGTTTTTGTTGTAAGCTTTTGCAATCCTATGTTGATAAGCTGCTATTCTGACTTTGGCAGCATCTCTAAGTTCGTCCACCACTTCCAAACCTTCAATCATATTCTTATCGTTATCCTAACTTGCTTGTAGACTGGATCTTGTTGTCGGGATGGTCATTTCTATTGAAATCATAGCCTCTGCCCCAAATACCAATGAGAATAGGGTTTGGACTGTTTCATTCTTAGATGTTGTTCTATCAGCCCAAATCACAAATGGAAGCTCTCTTACCCATTTTCCTTTCTTTTCTTTTAATCTCTTTTTCAGATTGTTGACAATAATCTTGTTTGATGATTCTGCTTGACCATTAGCCTAAGGATGAACCAAAGTTAAAGTGATCATCTTTATTCCCCAACTCTCACAGAAGCTTGTCGTTCTCTTGACTATAAACTGGGATCCGTTATCACAGATTAACTCGGCTGGGTTTCTGAACCTTGTCAGGATATTCCTCTTGATGAAGGATACCACTTCTCTTTCAGTAACCTGAGCAAATGCCTCCGCTTCAATCCATTTGGAGAAGTAATCTAACATTGCTAGCACGAACACCTTTCCTCCTGGAGCTTTTGGCAATTTTCCCACTATATCCATACCTCACTTCATGAAAGGTCATGGAGATACAATAGGGTACATGTGTCACACCCCAACCTTAACGGCGGAAACGTCGAGATGTGAGGGTTAAGATTGTTCACATCCACATAACACTACCATAAATTGTAAATATAAAAAATTCATAAGTTGAAATAATCATTACAACCAAATGTCTCAACAAACAAAATTAAACAAAGTTCAACTTTCAAGTCTCAAGTTATTTTATTTATTTTTCCTAGGTCCAAATCCTAGGTGTAAGCATGCTTCAAAAGATAATCATCAACCTTGTGCATTTTCTGAAATATGTTAAAAATAAAAGGGTCAACTTTAAAAGTTGGTGAGTTTCCATGGGTTAAGCATACATATATATATATATCTAAAAGTTTACAAGTAGCAATTCATGTCAATGGTTACGAATAAAGCAAGTTTATAGATAACATATCGCTACAATCAAACCTTGACCAAGAATATCATTTACAAGTTTAACGATTAGCTAAGTGTACTTGGTTCCCATGATGAACAAGCATACGTCATCAGGAGCCGACAATAACCTCGGCTATAGCACCAAATAGGCTTGTCAGGCCCATAGATCTATGACGTCGCCAGGCTAGCAATAGTTAATGATTGTCAACATATAATGTTCATCATATAAGGCTCACAATATTACAAATAATCATGACAAAGTTTATAAATGAATTGCTCGTGCATTTACAAGTAGCAAGATGTTTACAAGTGCAAGTTTATAAAGATAACATGTTTCACCCCAAATGTGTGAAATAAAGTAAAAGAGGGGCATGAAAACTCACCTTATATATATAAGATGATAACAAGAAATTAAACGGCGCTCCAACGATTTCTTTTACAAGATACCTAACGTATATATTTCAAGGTTAAGTTTAAAGGTAATATTAACGATTAAACGCGAACTAGGGTTTCAATAGGAATTTGGGGTTTTTATAAATAAATAAGGTTATCTATTGAAATCATATATATATTTTAATCCAATGAAAGAAATATACCATTTAGGTAATTTAATATGGAGAAAAGAAATTAAATTCTTTATGATAACTTGTAAAGTTTAAATATAAGATGCAAATAAATTTTTATAATTATTTGAAATAAACATGATTAAACAATAATTAATGTATTGGCCAATAATAATTTATTAATTTAAACTATTATTTAAAGTCTATTTTATAAAAATAATCTAAGTATGACATTTGTAAAAAAAACGTTTTATACAAAATAATATATTAAAGTATTTAAATGAAGAAATTTACAGAAATTAATTATGTGACTTTAAAAATAATTAAAGTTTACAAGAATGATTTTTATAATTATTAAAAATTTTCTATAATTTTTTTAAAGGCTGAAAAGCTTAAAAAAATATGGTTGAGGGTGCCCGGGTTCGAACCCGGGTCCCCTGTGTATGAGTCCGACACTTTAACCGGCGGGCCAGCGCCCCAAATCTGATTAGGTTTAGGTTTGATTATTTAAAAGCAATTATTAACAGAACCCCCATTTTGCATGAACCCTAGAACGATTGGATCCAAAATTGATCCTCAATTCGATGTTATTAACCAAATTAACCATAGGGCTTTGATTCCCTATGATTAATCGAGTGTAATAAAACTCTTAATTACCTGAATTCGATGCAGGATCGATTGAAACAGATTCAAACAATGTCGCGGCCGGGGTGACTTCGGTTCAAGAGGTTTGGGTTGATTATAATCAAATTCGCTACACCAGTAACTTCTAATGAGGCTTATGATTGAAAGCCCTATGCCAATTTCGATTTGAAGATGAACAAGAATTGGGTTTCGGTTGAGTTGTAGGGTCGATGTTTCTCAAGTGGTAATTCGTTGCATATGATGAACTCAGGTGAAATTGGTAGTGTATTTAGTTTAGAAACTTAACTAGAATGGTTAAACCTCATTTAATTGAGTATGATTGAATCCGTTTCGAGCCTGTTGATACCGACGCTTTGAATGTGCTACGGTTTCGATTGAGAGTGATGAATTCGAAGTTTAATGCTCAGATTAACTCGGTTGTTGGGTTCGAAACTGTTGTACAAGTGTAAAGGGTGATTTAATTGAGTTAAACGGTGAGTTTTCGAGGGTTTTTGGGGTTGGCCGGAGACTGCCGGAGCTCGGCCGGAGGGTCACCGGGAAAACGGGGGGGGGGGGGGAATCTGGTTTGGGTTTTTGAATGTTACACAACTGGTCCCTGTAGTTTTAATTCTTGTTATTTTAAATACAACTTTATTTTTTCAAAGTTTCTAAATTGACAATAAAGCCCCCTGAACTTAATTAAACTTTAAGTTTTAACTATTTTATAACTTATTAATTATTTAACTTTTATAATTTATCATTTCTATTATTATTATTATTTTTATCTTATTTTAACTATTATTATTATGTTTATTATATTAAAACAAATTATTAACTCTTAAATTAATGAATTAATGCACAATAAAAGAAACATTCATAAACAACCCATATAGTTTCTTAAATGACATAAATGGTCCTTACAAGAACATAACAGGGTTAACTATTAATTAACGAAAACACGAAAGGTTACAGTCTCCCCAACTTTTAAGAATTTCGTCCCGAAATTAAGAATGAACTAAACGAACAAATACGGGTATTTCATCTTCATATGCTCCTCACGCTCCCAAGTAAACTCAGGTCCACGCTTATTTTCCCAACGAACCTTGACGATTGGGGTAGTAGTGGTCCTAGTCTTCTTCATAATGCGGTCCATGACTTCAACGGGTTTCTCAACAAAATGTAATGACTCGTCGATCTGGATGTCATCTAATGGGACATACAGACTTTCATCAGCCAAACATTTTCTCAAATTTGAGACATGGAAAACAGGATGAACCCCGCTAAGATCGGAAGGTAGTTCCAGTTTATAAGCCACTTTCCCAATCCTTTTCAGGATCTTGAAAGGTCCTACAAATCGTGGAGCTAATTTACCCTTCTTCCCAAAGCGAACGACTCCCTTCCATGGTGAGACTTTAAGAAGAACCATATCCCCAACTTGGAATTCCAACGGCTTGCGTCGTTTATCGGCATAACTTTTTTGTCGACTTCTAGCCACTTCAAGGTTCTTGCGAATCATGGAAACTTTATCGGTTGTTTCTTGTATGAGCTCAGGACCAGTGATGAAATTTTCACCAATGTCAGTCCAGCAGATCGGGGAACGACATTTACGACCATAAAGTGCTTCAAAAGGTGCCATTTTGATACTCGAGTGGTAACTATTATTATACGAAAATTCCGCGAGAGGTAAATGCGTATCCCAGTCACCACCAAAGTCAAGGACACAAAGACGTAGCAAATCCTCTAGGGTTTGAATGGTTCGCTCGGTTTGACCGTCCGTTTGAGGATGGTAAGCCGTGCTTAAATCCAGTTGAGTACCCAAAAGTTCTTGCATAGACGACCAAAAGTGCGAAGTGAAACGAGCGTCTCGGTCGGATATGATATGCAAAGGTACGCCATGACGACTCACAATCTCATCAATGTATATACGAGCTAACCTTGACGTTTTGTAAGTGTCACGTATGGGTATGAAATGTGCCGACTTGGTCAATCGGTCAACGATCACCCATATGCTATCATGACCACGAGAGGTGCGAGGTAATTTGGTTATGAAGTCCATGGATATGTGTTCCCATTTCCACATGGGAATCTCGGGTTGTTCAAGCAATCCACTAGGACGTTGATGTTCAGCTTTAACCTTTGTACACGTAAGACACTTAGCTACGTAAGTTGCTATGTCTTTCTTCATTCCAGGCCACCAGTATTGACCACGCAGATCCATATACATCTTATCGGAACCAGGATGAATTGAGTAACGAGTTTGATGAGCTTCATTCATGATAAAGGTACGAAGATTATCACGGTTTGGAACCCAAATTCGATTCAAGAAATACATCAACCCATTGGCTTTCGTTTCTAGTTGAGCTCGAAGGTTGTACTCCAATTCCTCTCCCATTTTTCCTCCTTCTTGAACTGCTTGTTGAGCCTCCATGATACAAGTCTCGATGTCATTCTCAATCCTCAAATTTTGTAGCAGCACCGTAGTCTCGTTAACATCCAGACGAATCTCAGTATCAAATTCTCCCAAGGTATCAAACCATTGTCGTCGATCGCGAATTTCTTGAAACGAGACCTTCTTATTATGAATCTTACGACTTAGTGCATCGGCTACGACATTTGCCTTTCCAGGGTGGTAACGAATGTCACAATCATAATCACTAATCAACTCAACCCAACGTCGTTGTCTCATGTTGAGATCCTTTTGATTGAAGACGTGTTGTAGGCTTTTGTGATCGGTGTAGACTATACATTGCGTCCCATAAAGGTAATGCCTCCAAATCTTTAAGGCAAAAACCACAGCACCAAGTTCAAGATCATGTGTCGTATAATTCACCTCATGGACCTTCAATTGTCTCGATGCATATGCTATGACCTTTCCTCGTTGCATGAGAACACAACCAAGGCCTTGTTTAGATGCATCACAATATACGGTGAAATCATCGTTTCCATCGGGAAGGTCAAGATAGGAGCATTACACAACTTGTGCTTTAAGGATTCAAAGGCTTCCTCTTGTTCAGACCCCCATTCGAATGGTTTATTCTTTTGGGTCAAGGAAGTAAGTGGTTTTGCGATTCGAGAGAAGTTGGCAATGAAACGTCGATAATACTTGCGATTCGAGAGAAGTTGGCAATGAAACGTCGATAATACCCAGCAAGACCAAGGAAAGAACGAACCTCGGTTGGAGTTGTGGGAACACACCAATTTTTCACAGCTTCCACCTTTGCAGGGTCAACGTGAATTCCTTGACTATTCACCACGTGTCCCAGAAATTGGACCTCCTCAAGCCAAAATTCGCACTTTGAGAACTTTGCGTATAGTTGTTCTTTCTTCAATAGCTCAAGAACTTGTCGCAGGTGATGTTCGTGATCGGTTTTGGACTTGGAGTAGATAAGTATGTCGTCAATAAAGACAATCACGAACTTGTCTAGATACGGCTTGCATACTCGATTCATGAGATCCATAAAGACAGCAGGAGCATTCGTTAAACCAAAGGGCATCACCATGAACTCATAGTGTCCATATCGGGTACGGAACGCAGTTTTTGGGATATCATCATCATGAACTCGTAATTGATGATAGCCAGAACGTAAGTCAATCTTTGAGAAAATAGCAGCTCCTTGAAGTTGGTCAAAAAGATCATCGATGCGAGGAAGAGGGTAGCGGTTCTTGATGGTAAGTTTGTTAAGCTCACGATAATCGATGCACATACGAAATGATCCATCTTTCTTCTTCACGAACAGAACAGGTGCACCCCAAGGCGATGAGCTAGGACGGATAAAGCCCTTGTCGGACAGTTCTTGGAGTTGACTAGCTAGCTCTTGCATTTCTGACGGTGCAAGTCGATATGGTGATTTAGCCACAGGGTTCGCTCCCGGAATTAAATCGATCTTAAACTCGACTTCACGCACGGGAGGTAAACCGCTAAGGTCATCGGGAAACACTCCAGGAAAGTCTCGTACAATCGGGACATCCTTAAGATCGTTCCCTTTGACTTTCGTGTTGACCACGTAAGCCAAGAAAGCCATGTAATTCTTGCTTAGACATTTTCGGGCTTGAGTACACGACATGAGTTTGAGTCCTTTGGATGATTTTTCGCCGAATACTTTCAATGTATCCCCCGAAGGCAAAGGAATTCGAATGCACTTCTCGAAACAAATAATTTCCGCATGATGTTTGGCTAGCCAATCCATGCCAATGATAACGTCAAAGCTTCCAAGTTTCATAGGAATAAGGTCGATAAAGAAATCATGCTCGTTTAGGCTCAAAATGCAATCACGAATAACGACATCAACGGTGATGGGTTCTCCATCGGCGACTTCGACAGTAAGAGGTCTTTCTAGTTTCGTATGTGGCTTAGCAAGTATAGGCTCAAATTCTATCGAGACAAAACTCTTATCGGCTCCAGAGTCAAACAGAACGTAGACATAAGAATTATTAATAAGGAACATACCTGTTCAGTTTTAAAGACGTTTAACGATACAGGTAAAGCAACAAAAGAACTTGGATCATAAAGTTGGGGTTGGATTTGACATACCGTTCACCACGTCGTTGTTTGCTTGTGCTTGGTTTGCATTGATGTTGAAGGCACGTCCTCGGGCTTGTGGTACGTTACCCGCAAGACGAGGGCATTGTGGGCGAAAATGACCAGGTTCCCCACAGTTGTAGCAAGCACGATTAGCAACTAATGCGGCATTGTTTGGTGCACGGTGACAAGTAGCCACCAAATGTCCATACTTACCACACAGTGTACAGATACGGCACGGGGTATTACCCGCATGATGATACTTACAGACATTGCACAATGGTAGAGGACCAGCATAGGTTCTAGCAGCAGGTGCTTGTGTAACAGGAGCGGGTTGTCTTTGAGGTACCTTGGGTGTAGCCACAGCGAAATTACGCGCCGGTGTGAACTTGCGTTTCTTGTTGTTGTAAGACGGTTCATTCTTACTCTCCTTAGCTGCTTCAGGGACCGCCTTTTCAGTCTTTTTAGCCCTTTGACAGACAAGGTGCCCGCTCGAATATGGTTTTCAGTGAGTTGAGCGGTGATGGTAATGGCATCTTCCAAAGTTGTGGGTCTACTTCCCACCACGGCATCTTGGATTTGAGGTGGCACCCCCTTGATGAACTTCTCAATGTTCCTAGGAACAGTGTCAACCATGTGAGGCAACAGGATGCTCAACTCGTGATGCCTAGTTGAATAGGCCAAATGATCTCCACCATCTTGCTTGAGATTCCAAAACTCCTCCTCCAGCTTTTGCAACTCACTTCTCGGGCAGAACTTTTGGATGGCAATGTTCTTGAATTCTTCCCAAGTGAGTGCCAACACAGCATCAGCACCACGATTCCTCTTCTCACTATTCCACCACGTAAGTGCTCTTTGTTGAAGAACACTTGTGGCATAACGGACTTTGAGTGCCTCGGGACACTCACAGTTGATGAAGGTGTTCTCCATGCTTTCAAACCACTCGAGAAGTCCAGTGGCTCCTTCCTTCCCACTAAAGCTATGGGTTTGCACGAGTTGAAGTGCTTAAACGTGCAGGGTTGGTTGTTTCTTCCTTGATTTGCACTATTCTCTCCTTGCCCATTGCCATTAGTGTTGTTACTAGCGTTGGTCATCAAGGTGCTACTCAGTTCGGCAACCATGGTCGGAATGACTGCAGCCATTTGACGGGCAATCATGGCGGCTAATTTGCGGTCGGAGCTACCACGCTTTCCATGATGACGAGACATGCTGGATATAAAATAAGTTAGTCACAGAAATTTGGAGGTAGAAGATAATAAATCAACAAAGATTTTTCAAGACTTGTAAAACACACATGGAATGATTCCATTTGGTACGCATTACCATTTGGAAACGTTGACACGTCAAGGTGAGTTAACTCCAATTGCCTTAGAAACTTGTGTATATTGACCATAGTTTATCACTCATCCCAGAAATCCCCAGGTAAGCATAACTAGTCCCACGGGATTTATGCGAAATGCTTACCTTAGCCCGAAGGCTTTTTGCCAGGAAATCCAGAATACAGGTGTCTATGTGTCACACAATATTTCTTTAGGTTCATGGAATTAAAACCTTGATGAGATTTTTATAGATTAGTCATAAAGTCTAAAGATTTGAACCTTTTGATATAAAGCTTACGTTCCCCCGTGTCGTCGAGAATAAGTTTAAGATATTTCATCGTCGAGAGAATAAGGGATTAAGAATAAGTTTCAGAGAGGACAAGGCAACCAAGTTTCTCAATTATAAGACAATCCTAACTAAAGGCATCAAGTTGCACATCAAGAGGCCCTCCTTAACAAGTAGCATTATGTAGCATGCAACAAGATATATTACAAGATCATAAAGATTTTTCTTATGAGGTTCATGCATCAACTATAGTCTAGGTCACCATTTCTAATAACCTAAATCCCTATAGTTATGGGCTCTGATACCAATCTGTCACACCCCAACCTTAACGGTGGAAACGTCGAGATGTGAGGGTTAAGATTGTTCACAGCCACATAACACTACCATAAATTGTAAATATAAAAACTCATAAGTTGAAATAATCATTACAACCAAATGTCTCAACAAACAAAATTAAACAAAGTTCAACTTTCAAGTCTCAAGTTATTTTATTTATTTTTCCTAGGTCCAAATCCTAGTGTAAGCATGCTTCAAAAGATAATCATCAACCTTGTGCATTTCCTGAAACATGTTAAAAATAAAAGGGTCAACTTTAAAAGTTGGTGAGTTTCCATGGGTTAAGCATACATATATATATATATATATATATATATATATATATATATATATATATATATATATATATATATATATATATATAAAAGTTTACAAGTAGCAATTCATGTCAATGGTTACGAATAAAGCAAGTTTATAGATAACATATCGCTACAATCAAACCTTGACCAAGAATATCATTTACAAGTTTAACGATTAGCTAAGTGTACTTGGTTCCCATGATGAACAAGCATACGTCATCAGCAGCCGGCAATAACCTCGGCTTTAGCACCAAATAGGCTTGTCAGGCCCATAGATCTATGACGTCGCCAGGCTAGCAATAGTTAATGATTGTCAACATATAATGTTCATCATATAAGGCTCACAATATTACAAATAACCATGACAAAGTTTATAAATGAATTGCTCGTGCATTTACAAGTAACAAGATGTTTACAAGTGCAAGTTTATAAAGATAACATGTTTCACCCCAAAGGTGTGAAATAAAGTAAAAGAGGGGCATGAAAACTCACCTTATATATATAAGATGATAACAAGAAATTAAACGGCGCTCCAACGATTTCTTTTACAAGATACCTAACGTATATATTTCAAGGTTAAGTTTAAAGGTAATATTAACGATTAAACGCGAACTAGGGTTTCAATAGGAATTTGGGGTTTTTATAAATAAATAAGGTTATCTATTGAAATCATATATATATTTTAATCCAATGAAAGAAATATACCATTTAGGTAATTTAATATGGAGAAAAGAAATTAAATTCTTTATGATAACTTGTAAAGTTTAAATATAAGATGCAAATAAATTTTTATAATTATTTGAAATAAACATGATTAAACAATAATTAATGTATTGGCCAATAATAATTTATTAATTTAAACTATTATTTAAAGTCTATTTTATAAAAATAATCTAAGTATGACATTTGTAAAAAAAACGTTTTATACAAAATAATATATTAAAGTATTTAAATGAAGAAATTTACAGAAATTAATTATGTGACTTT
Organism: Flaveria sonorensis; assembly: GCA_025506505.1. NCBI lineage: Eukaryota > Viridiplantae > Streptophyta > Magnoliopsida > Asterales > Asteraceae > Flaveria > Flaveria sonorensis. The sequence goes on along the minus strand of CM046427.1, from coordinate 52,060,390 downwards.
AAAAATAATTAAAGTTTACAAGAATGATTTTTATAATTATTAAAAATTTTCTATAATTTTTTAAAGGCTGAAAAGCTTAAAAAAATATGGTTGAGGGTGCCCGGGTTCGAACCCGGGTCCCCTGTGTATGAGTCCGACACTTTAACCGGCGGGCCAGCGCCCCAAATCTGATTAGGTTTAGGTTTGATTATTTAAAAGCAATTATTAACAGAACCCCCATTTTGCATGAACCCTAGAACGATTGGATCCAAAATTGATCCTCAATTCGATGTTATTAACCAAATTAACCATAGGGCTTTGATTCCCTATGATTAATCGAGTGTAATAAAACTCTTAATTACCTGAATTCGATGCAGGATCGATTGAAACAGATTCAAACAATGTCGCGACCGGGGTGACTTCGGTTCAAGAGGTTTGGGTTGATTATAATCAAATTCGCTACACCAGTAACTTCTAATGAGGCTTATGATTGAAAGCCCTATGCCAATTTCGATTTGAAGATGAACAAGAATTGGGTTTCGGTTGAGTTGTAGGGTCGATGTTTCTCAAGTGGTAATTCGTTGCATATGATGAACTCAGGTGAAATTGGTAGTGTATTTAGTTTAGAAACTTAACTAGAATGGTTAAACCTCATTTAATTGAGTATGATTGAATCCGTTTCGAGCCTGTTGATACCGACGCTTTGAATGTGCTACTGTTTCGATTGAGAGTGATGAATTCGAAGTTTAATGCTCAGATTAACTCAGTTGTGGGGTTCGAAACTGTTGTACAAGTGTAAAGGGTGATTTAATTGAGTTAAACGGTGAGTTTTCGAGGGTTTTTGGGGTTGGCCGGAGACTGCCGGAGCTCGGCCGGAGGGTCACCGGGAAAACGGGGGGGGGGGGGGGGAAATCTGGTTTGGGTTTTTGAATGTTACACAACTGGTCCCTGTAGTTTTAATTCTTGTTATTTTAAATACAACTTTATTTTTTCAAAGTTTCTAAATTGACAATAAAGCCCCCTGAACTTAATTAAACTTTAAGTTTTAACTATTTTATAACTTATTAATTATTTAACTTTTATAACTTATCATTTCTATTATTATTATTATTTTTATCTTATTTTAACTATTATTATTATGTTTATTATATTAAAACAAATTATTAACTCTTAAATTAATGAATTAATGCACAATAAAAGAAACATTCATAAACAACCCATATAGTTTCTTAAATGACATAAATGGTCCTTACAAGAACATAACAGGGTTAACTATTAATTAACGAAAACACGAAAGGTTACAACATGGGCTCTGTAGGTTGATGAAGAATGTTGTTATTCCTTTGACAAGCATCATGTTGTTGTTTCGGGATCCTCCAAGCATCTTAAATATGGTTTTGCAAGATATTTTTTATATAGCACATTATCAATTATTGTATATCGGGATACCTTGATTCTGAAAGCCCTTGGGTTTTCATCCTTCAGGATATCCCCATTCTTTATGTAGCTCAGGATTGGTTGAGTTCAGAATTTGGTATCCTGGTCAGGATCTTGAATTCCCTCATCCTCTGTGTCCATCACTTTTTGGATATCTTCACCAACAAGCTTATCATCATTTATAGCTGGTTCCAGGATATAGGTCATATGTATCTTTTTCCCTTCCGGTATCCTGACAGTTGATCCAAAATATGCTAAAGCATCTGCCTCAGCATTATCCTCCCTGGGTACCTGTTCTATAGAAAATATTTCAAAATATTTTGCTAATTTTTTAACAATTTGGAGTTACTTAGCTAGCTTATCAACTTTACAACGTATAACCCATTAAAATGGTTAGTAAACAATAAAGAATCAACATAGACATGCAAGCATTTAATATTCATACTTTTAGCCAGTTGTAATCCTGCTATAAGGGCCTCATATTCTGATTCATTATTTGTAGCTTGAAATTCGCACCTAATGACCTGGGGTAGCATGCCCCCCTATGGCGATTTTAGGATGATTCCTAGTCCTATTCATCTTATGTTAGATGCTTTATCAGTATATAAAGTCCATATTTCGTTATTGGTTTCTAAATTTTGAATCTCTAAGTCTACTTTTTGCTAGATATCCTGACTAAAATCAGAATATCAGCTAAGGGTTGGGATTTTATAGCAGTCCTAGGTTCATATACTAGATCAAAAGCACTAAATTTGACTGACCACTTAGCCATCCTACCAGACATTTTAGGTTTCCTAAGTATATTTTTAATTGAATAGTTTGTCTTTATACATATCCTATGTGTTTCAAAGTAATGTCTAAGTTTGGTAAAAGCCATAATCAATGCTAAAATTGGTTTTTCTAAATGAGAATACCTGGTTTCAGCATCAAGTAGGCTTTTACTTACATAGTATATAGGATGCTGATTCCCATCATGATCCCTGACAAGGACAGGACTTACAGTGGTTCGGATACTGCTATGTATAATTACAGTTGTTCTCCATCTTCAGGCTTCATCAATAGAGGAGTTGAGGCTAAATACTTCTTTAGTGCTTAAAGTGCTTTTTCATGCTTTTTTCCCCACTCAAATTTTTTTATTCTTTTTCAGGATATGATAGAATTCTTTACATCTTTCCAAAGATTTCGATATGAATCTATTAAGAGCTGCAACTCTCCCGGTCAATCTTTGAATATCCTTGACATTGGTTGGGGATTTAGGTTCATGATAGCCTTGATATGTTCTGGACTAGCCTCTATTCCTCTTTTTATAACCATATATCCCAAAAACTTTCCTGCCCCCACTCCAAAATGGCACTCGGTGGGATTCAGCTTCATATTAAACTGGTCCAAGATATCAAAAGCTTCTTCAACATCCTGAAGATGATCCTCATCTCTCTTTGATTTGACCATCATATCATCAATGTAAACCTCCATGGTGTCCCCCAGCTTGTTTTTGAACATCTTGTTAATCAGCCTTTGGTATGTTGCACCTGCATTCTTAAGACCAAAAGGCATGGTAATATAACAATAAATACCTGTTGGAGTCATGAAAGTAGTATCTTCTTGGTCTGAAGGCTCCATTTGAATCTACTGGAATCCTGAAGAGGCATCCATGAATGTCAGCATTTCATGGCCACCCGTGGCATCTACCATGGAATCGATGCGTGGCAGTGGGAATGGATCTTTTGGACAAGCTTTGTTGATGTCAGTGTAGTCCACACACACTCTCCATTTTCCATTCTTCTTCTGTACCAGTACCATATTTGCTAGCCATCTTGGGAACTTGACTTCCCTAATCATCTTGGATTTTAGCAATCTTTCTACCTCTTCTTGGATGATTTGATTTCTATCAGGTGTAAATTTCCTTCTCTTTTGATGAATTGGTTGCAATTTCATCCAAACCAAGTTATGAGTTATAATATCTTTGGAGATACTTGTCATGTCTTCATGTTTCAGGGAAAACATGATTCGTCTCTTCTTTAGGAAGGAGATCATATCTTGCTCAATATCTTGAGGGATATTCCCTCCTATCAGTACTTTTATCTCTAGATCTTTAGGATTTAAAGATATTTCTTTTACATCCTACTGGATATCTTGTTCACTATTCTCCAACACATCCCGAAGCTTATTCTGTAATTGCTATGTTCCCTTGTTTTGAGTCGATGATTTCATTGAAGACGTGTAGCAATCATTGGCTTCTTGCTGATCACTTTCAATCTTGACCACCCCCAAAGATGTAGGGAGCTTTACACATTGGTGATACGTTGAAGGGACAACTTTGATCTCGTGGATCCAAGGCCTACCTATAATAATATTATAACAAGACAAACAATCTATAACATAAAATCTTTGCATAAAGTTAACTCCCTTTACATAGACTGGCAACTTTATTTCTCCAATAGTGCTTTTTGTTTCACCAATGAATCCTAAAAGGATTGAGGATTTTGAGGTGATTTCCGAATTAGGGATATTCATCTTCCTTAGAGTTTGTAAACGGATGATGTTTACTTCCTCAATCTATGAGTATCTTACACACAAAATAGTTAGTAATATATAATGTTATAAGTAACCATTCATGATGAGGGTCCTTCACATTATCCATATCATCATCATCGAAGGATATTGTTTTCCCTTCGGTTAAGGTAGCTTTATTGTTCGGCCTATCTCCTTTTTCTGATTTTGCCTCTTTTGCATGTCTGTTGGCAGCAGAATAGTACGTGCCACATATGTCGGATCTACCTGAAATAAAATAGACTATCAAAGCATCTAGGGTGGGAGATGCAACCCTCTTGGGATTTCTATTAGGATTTCTGTCAGTATCCTGAGACTTATCCTTCTTCTTCCCCAGCAACTCTTTCAGGTTCCCTTTGCTCAACAAGTAACTTATCTCCATACGCAGAGCAATGAAATCTTTAGTAAGATGACCAAAGTCTTCGTGAAATGCACACCATTTGAACTTGTCCTTCCAACCAGGGTTCTTCTCTTTTTTCCAAGGCCACCTAGCTTTTTATCCAAAACCCTGCATGGCATATATTAATTCGAAAGTAGATACAGAAAAATAATAATAAGTTAGTATAGAATACTCCTCATCATCCTTGTCGTCATCGACGAAGTTTACTTTCTTGTTATCATTCAAGGAATACGGCTTGGAACGATAATATTTTGAAGAGGATTCTGACTTTCTATTAGGGTTCTAATATTCTAAGGATCCATCGGTCCTTTGCTGGATCTTCCTGTCTTTCTCGAGCCTTATGAACCTCAAGGCCTTGTTTCTAACTTCATCCAGGTTCCTGCAAGGATTCATTACAAGATCCTTATAAAAGGCAGAATCTTTTGGCAAGACTATTTTGAAAGCTTGAACCGCCGTTGGCATGTCAAGGTTAGGGATATCCAAAGCTTCCTTGCTAAATTTATTGACATATTCTCTCAAGGATTCCCTATGAGTTTGTTTCACCTTGTAAAAATCAGTTGTCAATCTTTCAAATGCTCTACTACAAGAAAACTGACTATTAAATATATTAAATAAGCAAAAGATGTAATAGAATAAGGAGGGAGATTGAGCAGCAAATTTAGGGCTGGTCCTGTTAATGTTGATCAAAATCCTTTGCATAGGCAAGCTTCCTTCAAATGTATAGGGATGGGATTGATTTCCATCCTTTCCCTATTATGGGCAATATGCTCTTCAGGATCAGTTGAACTATCATAGAGCTTCATGCTAGGAGTCTGAAATCTTTTTAGGATTTCAGCATCACATATTGTTGGTGCAAAGCGGGATATTCTGTGACAAGCATTGGATACTTCTGGTATGGGCTTTATCACACCCAACACACTAAAGATCATATCTTTAAGCTTTTGGATCTCTCTAGCTACTTCGGTACCCTCATCCCTGTATCCTGCATAGTTTGAAAGCCATTATTAGCTAAAGCATTTGTATTTGTAAAAATATCATCAGCAAAGGTTCCAGAAAAAGATCCTGTGGGATATCCCAAAGATAATCCTGAAGTCAATCTCTCATGGTTGTAGTTCTGGTTAAAAAAGTTGGTCCAGTCGTGCTATCCTGCATCGAGATTATGTCATCATTCTACACCCTATAGGACACTGTAGAATCAAAATTAAGTGTCTTAGGGCGTATGGTGTTTCCATATCTTGGGCTGGCTTTTTGGACACTGACTTCAACTCCATGAGTTAATTCAACACACATTTGTTTGTCTACTGCTGTTGTGCCATATGCTGATTCATTAAGGATATTGCTGAGCGGAATTCCTCATCAGAAACTAAGGCAGATTTCCCACCAGGATTCCCAGTTTTGGTGATATCAAAGACAGGAGTAGCAGATTTTCTAGCAGCCTTATCTTTATTCCTCTGAAATGTTTTGACAGCGGGAGGAGGAGGAGGAAGAGATGAGCTCAAGGCAGCAGAAATGGAAAAAGAATGTACTAAAGATGAAGATTGCTTTGATTGAGAAGCCATTTTTTGTGTCACACCCCAACCATAATGGAAGAAACGTCGAGGTGTGAGGGTAAGATTGTTCATGCCACACAACACTAATTCAAAGTGTCAATAATATTAATCTCCAAGGTTCGTAACATACAATAAAGAAATAACATAAGTTTCAAACAAAACAAAAATAAAATTTCCCAAAGTGTCATGTGACATAAACGTCATTTTATTATTATCTAGGTCCAATCCTAGATGTGAACAAGTCTTCAAGCAAGTTATGTAGCACCATTTCCTGAAACATGTTAAAAATAATGTCAACAATATGTTAGTGAGTTTCCATAGGTTTATTATACATAAGTATATATATCAAAAGATGGCAATTTACGTCATAGGTTATTGAATAAAGTAAATAAAGATGGATGAACAAATATAACAATCAAACCTTGAAAAATATGGCCATTACAAGATTAAACGATTAGCTAAGTGTACTTGGTTCCCATAGTGCTCAAGAATACGACACTAGGAGCTGGCAATAACCTCGGCTTTAGCACCAAATAGGCTTGTCAGACCCATAGATCTATGGCGTCGCTAGGCTAGCAATAGTTAATGATTGTATCTTACAAGAGTCATGACATGATAGTTACAAGAGTTCAAATAACCATGACAAAATAAGATGAATTGCTTAAGTGTTACAAGAGTAAAAACGTGTTTTCAAGTGTGTTAAATATAAGATTAACATGTTTCACCTTAAAATTGTGAAATAATATAAAATGGGGTATGAAAACTCACTTGGATTATAAAGATGACAAATAAGAAGTCTTGTATATAATGCCGAGGATTCGTTAACGTTCAACCTAAATGGACAACGTGTTAAGTTAATCATGGTGATTATAGTGTTATATTTATAAACCATTTAACCTATGATTTTTAAATTATTAAATAGGTACAATTTGTTGTTATTTTGGTATTTAAATGATAAGAATTTTAGTGATTAACACTATTAATAAAAGTTAAACCTTTATTATCAAATGAATATTATTTACTCTTTAAATAAAATAATAACTTGTAGATTTAAGTGATTACAATAAGTGTACATTTTTAATTATGTACATGTATATTTATTTTCTTAAATATTATAAATAAATGTATAACAATAAAGAATTTATTTAATAGAAATTATTACAAATTTAGTAAAAATTCATTACAATTTAAGATTAATAATAAATTGTATTTTGTACCATTTTCATAATTTTGAAATAAAAGAAATGGAAATTTCTAAATTTAGATTTTCAATAAATTATAAAAGAAAATGATTTTATAAATTTTTTGATTAAAAATAGTTTTTATATGATTATTAATACTATTTAAATATTTTTTAGAATTTTTATATATTACAAAACCCTTTTAAAAAAAATAATGGCAGGGCCTCGGGTTCAAACCCGGGCCCTTTGCCACGCCACCCAACACTTAAACTGCCAGGTCAAAGCCCAGTTTATGTCAAGGAACAGAATTGAAAAGTTAAAACATATAACCCACGAAAATCCCCAATTTCTTATAAACCATAGATTCATAATCGGCCAAATTGGAGCTTGAATCGATCATGATAACCAAAGTAACCATAGGGTTTTGATTCCCTATGATTAATCTAGTATAGTACAGCTTTTAATTACCTGAACCTGGTTGTAATTCGATAGAACAGACAGTGGCACAATGTCGACTGTTCTTGATTTGGGAAATTCGATGTAGGAGTGTTTTTAATGAAATTGAGCTTACCGAGAGCTTGAAAAGGACTAATTCAACCTTTCCCCTCTGTTATATAGCCTTAATTTGATTGATTTAATGTCCAACGGCTATGAGATTAATGTCAGGGGGCAGGTCGAATTAAGTAGGTTTAATGTTGTTTCAGGTGACTTTAATCACATAAGTGGTTTTAAAAATGATTAGGCGAGCGTGTACGTCCGTTTAATTGAGTAATTACATCGAATTAGTGTAGAAAAGGCTTCGGGCTTGAGTGCATTTCGGTTTCGGTTTCATTGGGTATCAATATCACCGTTAAAATCAAATTAATACCCATGATTGGGTTCGAATCGGTTTAATGGTTCGATTAATGCGATTTATTTCGATTTTTTGGGGCTAAAATCGGTGTGTTGGAGGTGGCCGGAACTCCGCCGGCAGGTGGCCGGAGTTCCTTGCCGGAAATACGGGGTTTAGGATTTTGTTTTTTTTAAATAGTTACACCGAGGTCCCTGTGGTTTATATATTTACATAAATCGCCCAAAATTAAGTTTCTAGTTTAAATGAATTTTACAGTTTAGCCCCTGGAGTTTTATTCTTTTTATTTTATGCCAATAATTTACAAGTATTAATATAATTTTGATTTTTATTTATTTTTCATAATTAAACACTTATTATGTTTATTATTATTATTATTATTATTATTATTATTATTATTTTCATTATTATTATTAATATTAGCATTTTCTTTTATGCTTGTTATTATTTTTATTATTATTAGTATTATTATTATTATTATTATCATTAATCACTTAATTATTTAATTATATCTAAGTTACAGTGATACAAAAAATTAGAAATGAGTCATCGTATTTGCATTAATGACAAAACACACCCTTACAAGAGATAACGAAGTTAACAAGTAAACTAACAAAAATACGAGAGGTCATATTTTGAAAAGGCTATAATGATTGAAAGAACTGAATAAACAAAAGATGTTTAGAAAGATTTTGAATATTATAGCAAAACTTGCCCCACGGTGGGCGCCAAATTGTTTTGGTCAAAAATTACTTAAGTAATCTATGAACAAATTAGTAAAATGAGTCAGTATGCTATTTTAGGATGTTGACTGGAATATCTAATCAATACTATATCGACCAGAATATCACGGAAATGAACGAGTAAAAGCAAAGAAAATCAAAGACAAACAATTTTGGAATGGGAAAAAGCCCTCGCTCAGATTGACCTCCAGCACAAATTACCCCTTGGCGCCTGACAACTCGTCGGCGGCCGATTTTATTAATACTTGAAATTAAAAGTACAACTCGAGAGATAGATTTGATCGATGCAAAGTGTTTCAATGATTGTTTGAGTGTGTGTAAGCTAGTAGCAGAGAGTAAGTGAAAGCTAAGTATGAATCAAGTGCTTAAATCGATCAATTCAGCCTCATTTTATAGCAAAACCTAACAGCTAAGCTCAACCGATATCCTCGGTCATATCCTGGAAATATCGGAATTGTTTGGTGAACCGGTGTTCATGAACGTTGGAAGAGACTTTGAACGTGTGTAAACCATTGTTAAACGCCTTCTCCGACTTCTGAGGGTTGACTTAATCTCTTATACACGTTTTTGTTACAATTAAACGTGTACAACAAGAATTATTAGCATAATATAGGAATATTGTTCGAGATATCAAACCTGTCCGCACATCCTGGCCATCGGGATACTGAGCAGAATATAGCTCAAGATTTTCACCAGAACACAGCTCAAGATTTTCACCAGAACACAAACTATTACACATTAGCTAATAATAATCCATATTATTAATTTGGCTAGTAGCACTCCAAACTTTTACTTTTGTAGAGGTAACAGTCTCAATAACATAATTATCAAAGATTTACGCTTAATTTGCACTTGATATCATTCATAATAACAATTATGAATGGAATGAAGTAACATACAAGCAAAATTAAGTAAAAAATAAATACAAACTGAGTGTAAATCAATGATAACTATGCTATTGGGATTGTCAGTGGTAATAAAAATAAAAGTTGGGATTTCCATATGTCAAATTAATAGTTTGAATTATTATCGGACATTAAGTAAATGTTAAGATTATTAAATCGAATTCGTAAAAGATTGACACAATACTCTGGTACTAAGAAACACGTGCTAAAACAACATTTTACTTAGTTTTAGATCCCTTATTTTAGTTACTAGTGCATTTGTACAATTGTGATGTTTTATCCTTATGTTAAATTCTAACTAATCGATTAGGGGCTGTTTGGTAGATTCTTAATGGTTAAGATGTAACCTTAATGCTGAATGGTTAAGAGATAACTTCTTAATGTTACCTTTTAACCATTCAGCATTAAGATTACCTGTTAACCATTAAAAGGTTATGAACCATTAAGATGTATCTTTTCTATAACCATTAATAGGCTACTAAATAGCCCTTTAGTCAAATAAACCTTTTATCAATCTTAACAATATGTTGGCACCAGAGTCAAATTACCAATTTTAAGACATAGAGGACAGATCACTACAGAACTTATATACACAAGTACTTGGACAACTAAAAAGGTATGGAGTGAAACAAATGTTGTAATTTTATATGCTTGTATCTGTTTGCTGGGTATATTTGGATCTTAGCTTCTTGATAATATCCTATGGTTTTTAATAAAATTGTCGTTCACACAAAAAGAAGCTAAAAGTGACATTTTGAAAGGATATACCTCCCATATTGCTATTTTGAGCACATTCCTTAGTTTTTTTAGACAAATTAGATTTTAATAATATAAACTATTACTTATTGACCGATAGTAATTCATACTCTTAACTTTTACTTTTATTGTCAACAACAATCCCAATAACATAGTTATTAAAAATTTACGCTTTATTTGCACTCGATTTCAATCATAATAATGATTATGAATGAAATTAAAAAAACATACGAGCTAAATCAAGCCTAAAATAAATACAAATCAAGGATGAACTTATAATAGTTTTGCTTGTGGGATTGCCGTTGGTAATAAAAATAAAAGTTGGAAGTGTTACCGGCCAAATTAATTGTATGGATTATTATCCGTCAATAAGTAACCGTTTGGATTATTAAAATCCAATTTGTCCTTTTTAATTTAAAAGACGTAGTAGTTTTGAGGTTTGTCAGTAGTACTAAGAGATGTAAAAATGGATAATAATCCAAACAATTAATAATCCAACTTTTAATAATCCAAACGGTTACTTATTGACGGATAATAATCCATACAATTAATAATCCAAACGGTTTATTTAAAAATATATAATTTAATATATAAAAAACCTATTCTTTTTTTAAATACTAATAATATTACTCATACCATTTTTTATTTAAAAAATATATAATTTAATATATAAAAAACCTATTCTTTTTTTTATTAAAAACTCATTTTTTTAAAAACAAAAATTTTATAAAATACATAATACAACAAACTTTACTTTAAAAAATTCATTTTTCTTAAAACAAAATATTTAAAAACCACAATTTTTTATAAAACAAATGTTTAAGAAAAATACATTATTGTTTATTTACTTAAAATAGCTATTTATACATAATTTTGATCGTATTTTATCTTCAAGTATGGTTTTATAACTCATAAATTTTTATTACTAATTATTTAATATTATATTTATTCAACATGTCTAATAATTTGGGTACTAACCTAGTTAGAGTATAAAAATAAAGATAAAAGAAAATATGTTTGTCACTTGTCATCATATTAAGCATTATTTGCCATATGTCAAATTTTAATTAAATATTAGCACATGTCATCATATTAAAAATCTTTTTCAAACTCCTAAATTCACTATTTTGAAAACCGGATCAGACCGGCCGGTCTGACCGAGAACTAGACTACTATCCGGTCCGGTTCGATGCTTAAAACCGTTTTGACTTTGAACCAGTGGTTGGACCGGTTGAAGCTGTCCGACGGGGAACCGGGGTCGAACCGGTTTTATATACATATATACATATATATATTTAGTTTTTCTCTTTTACATATATTTATTAAAATATCTATAATTTTATCCGATTCGTATATACAGTTCGATCGGTCGAACTGGTCACCAACGGAACGGTATGGCGTCCCGTTTTGAAAACAATGCCTAAATTTTCTCTTATTTTGTTTTCATAAAATAAAAAGCTTCTAAAATTTAAATTAATTCCATTTATATTTTAAATTTAATCAAATATCAAGTGGAAACAATTATTTTCATACTTATAGATTTCCTCATAATTTGTTCTCGGAGAATAAAAAGCGTATTTTATTATATATATACATGACGATCTTAAATGAAAATTATGATGAACAGGATCTGAATTTTTAAAAATTTTGTATAAGTTTAGGGATTAGGTTTTAACAAATTAATCCTATATACAATCATACTACGATTTAAGTTAATATGTTTTTTCACGTTTGCAATTAAATTTTTTTATAACATTTTATTAATCTTATGTTTTAACAATTTATTGACTTTAACTTTTAGATATTCATAACATAGATATGCATGTATAAGATTAAAAATTAATCATTTATATCAATGCTTATTAAGAATTAAAAAATAAGAAAGGTTCAAATACAAAACCTCTTAAAACTAAAAACTGTAAGAAGTAATTTCAACAATTAATCTTATTAATAAATGGTTGTGATCAAATTATAGGGAAAAGTTTTTTATAGTGGTATTTTAAGAATAACCATTTTTGTTGACTATTTGCAAAATTGCCCCATTTTTTAAAACTTCATAACGTTTATGTACGATATTATTCTTTTATAAAAATTACACCATAAAAACGAGTGATTTTTATTTTTAAAATAAATACAGTATTGTTATATAAAATTTTAATAATTTTTTTTATATTTTTAAGCTCATATATCATCATTGTGTCATTTGGTGTAGTTAATTGTGTCTTTTTGTTAGTTATTATGTTTTCCTAAATACTATTGTGTTGTTCTAAAATGATAAATTCTAAAAAAGTATAATGATGGAATAACATTGTTGTGTATATTAATATGTAAAATATAATAATAAAGTAACAACTAATTAATCTAATACAATAAAAACAATAACAAAATAGCACAATGTCTCGTCCTATTTTTTTATCGTTATTGTGTAATCTTGAATATTATGAGTTTTAAAAATACATTGGTGAAATAACATTATTATGTATTTTTAATTGTAAAATACAATTATAGATAACAAGAAGTTTATATAATGTATATAAAACATGCAAATAACACATTATGTTATTTTCGATACTATGAGTTTTGATAAATACATTGGTGAAAGTATATTATTGTGCACCTTTAATTGTAAAACATAATGATAGATAACAAGTTTATATAATCTATAGAAACAATGACAATAATAACATAAAATAATATAAAATATAAAATACAATGATAAATACATATAATACATGATGTAAAATATATGACAAATGAACGTACACAATACTATGAGTTGATTTATTTGACACAATAACCAAAACACTCTCCTTTTAAAAGCAATAAAAAAACACATGTTAAGTTTACAATCCTTTTTAAATTTTTTAGATTAAATATTCTTTTTACAATAACTCTACCCTTTAAAGTTTATGGCTTAGGGTTTACCACCCTTTAAAAAAAACATTAAAAAGAACATTTAGTTTCCGCCTTTTTTGCTTTCACAAATTATTCTTGTCGTTTTTGTTCAAATCACCAATTCATGATTTATCATTTCAAATTTTATTCATTCATTTTATTTACCTCAATATTTTAAACTTACCCTAATGTTTGAAACTTATATATAATTAAATCAAAAACTTTTATAAATTATTTAACATTTTCTACTCATATAAATCAATTAAGTTACATTGAAATAGTTTTTAATGCCTATTGAATTATTTTCATTTATATGTTACATCAGAAATCTATGTAAAGATCTAAACATTAATTTACTTTTCATTTATATGTTACATCAGAAAATAATGTAAAGATCTAAACATTAATTTACAAAATTCTAAATTTCTTCTTTAATTGTGTTCGTAAATCCAAATAAAAAATCTTATATATATATAGAAGATTTGAAATTTAGATGAAAATTATTAGTTTTCCACAACAATTAAATTTGTTTCCTTGTTTTATGTCATATATAACTTACTAGTTTTAGTTACCCGTGTATTACACGGAAGAGGGATATTCTAAACTTTAAATTGTTTTTAATTTATAAAAAAATACTTTAAAAAAAAAAGGTAAATATTTTTTCAAAACAAACTGTATTAAAAAATGTCATTTTTTAAAATTTCTTATTATATCTTCTAATTTTAATTGTTTTTAGTTTATAAAAAAATACTTTTAAAAAAACCAATATTAAAATATTTTATATTTTAAAAAAAGTTAGATGTCTTAGAAAAAAATTTATTTTATAAAAAATTATTTTCTAGAAATAATATTAATTAAAGACATCTTTCTTAATTTATTAAAAAATTAATCTAAAAAATCAAAATATTTAAGTACCCAAATCAAAAATTAATCTAAAATAAGAAACGTTGAAATTGTGAACGATGTCAAGTTGTTGAGTACCCAAGTCAAGATTTCACATGATTAACAGTCAAAGTTTGTACATTTTTAAGTAAAGTCAAAATTTAAGGTTTAAATTCAGTCAGTGGATTTTCCCCTAATCACACCAACTAAATACCTGTTCATATCTTAAAACTTACTTTCCTTGTACTAAACTTAGAGATTATCAAACATACTAAAATATTACTTTTTTAAAGGTTTTGTTAGAATATTTATTTCTTATAATCTTTAAATTAAATATAAACTATAAAGCGCTTCTACGTGTTGCCTTGAAATTTTTTGACGGTTAAAGGATCACCGATAGGCCACTGACAGGCCCGATACTTTTCCTCCTCGAGTATAAAACTATGATCACTATTAGGAGAAAATTCACATTAGTTGAGAAAACCCTCTGACCCAACCTAAAACATATTTTTATCATAGGTTGGACTTGAACTCATGACCTCCTTTTATTTTAATAAGGTTTTGAGTATCTCATCTTAACTACGAGTTTTTTTTTCCTCCAAAAAAGTATAGTTTGAAAAATTATTTATCAGAATAGTATAGTTTGAAGATTATTTACCACAATAATGTATTTTTCTTATAATTAACTAATCTATGATATTTGTGCTTTTTCTTTCTATTTTTTTTTTATTTCTAACTAATCTATTATTATTGTTTCTTGTTTTTACTTTTTTCAAACAAAAATTAGCTTATACATTTAACTAACATTTAAGTAATAAAAACATAAAACAATCAATTCGCATTCATTTTTATTTTCTTGTTGTGCCTTTCGACTAAAAGAAATAACACACACATAAAAGCAGTTTAACCTGATAATTTGAATATCAAACGGAAACAATATACCAATTTAAGTTCGTCCGCTAATAGTTTTGATATTAAACACAAACAAAATATCACATAAAGTAGGTCCACTAACGGTTTCAATTTCCAATACATAATAAAAGAAAAATATAAAAACAACTCGATTTATTTAAACATCCATTCTTCTAGACTTAAAGGGACATCTTACCCGTTTGCAACCAGGTTCAAATGTCACAATGATTAGTCTTTTTTCCCTCTTTAATATCCATACTATTTTATAGTCTTGTTGAGTGAGGACGAACCCTTTTATCTTGTTTTAAATCCGAATTAGAAAGTAATTTTCTAATAGATGATGGTCGAGGCCAGTACACCTCATGTGAAAAAGGGGAACTCGGATGACCATGTACCATAATAATTTATAATTGAGTAATATTTATCAACATATTGCGAAGTGCTCAAATAAAGTTTGGCACACGCGCTCAGAACATAAGAACACGAATTTTTGGATATCTCCCACTTACCACATGTGTAAGTTCTTTTGTTTTAATTTAACCACTTGCACATATCCCTCTTTTAAAGTTATCACCTCAAATATCCCTTTCTGTCGGTTAAAAGATTTCAATGAACGTGCATTAGCTTTTGACATTAAAGTTGCTTGTTTTCCCACAACATGGGGAGTGTACGAATATCCATTAGCTTGAGCAATAGACACCATTGGACGTCTCACATCAAAATACTGAACCATTTTATAAAGTGTAAGTTGAACACAAGCTGTAATGGGTAAAAATGAACACCTATACAATTAAAAATCTTTGAAAAATTTATAATGACCAACCCGTATCTTTTTCATCCATCATGTGCAAGCATCCATTTATCAATTGGATGTCCTTCAAGCCACTGACGTGCTTGTGCATTTATTTTTCCAATTTCTTCCATAATAGAGTGGAACTTTCGAATTTGATTTTGACTACCCACCCAATAAGCTAAAGCTTTTAGTTATAAGTTGTGGAATTTATCATTAAAGTTGTTGATTAAATGTCTTAGGCTATCTTCAAAGTGTGAGTTGCAAGTTCAATCTGATAAAGATTATAGAAGAAAATTTAATATAAAATACATGTGAAAGTCATATGGCTCTAACCAAGGAGATCCTTGCTCATTAACTGCTTCTAGGATTCCATTATAACGATCAAATATAAAACATATTCCTTCATTATCTTTCACCACATGTTTCTTGACATGAGAAAGAAACCAATTCCAACTTGCGTACGATTCATTTTCAACGAAAGCAAACGCAAGCAACAATATCTGATTGTTACCATTAGCTCACATTACGATGATTATCTTTCCTTTATACTTACCATAAAAATGTGTGGCATCAATGCTAATCACACTTCGACAATGCTTATATCCATTGATAGAATGAGAAAATGCTCAAAATGCACGTCTAAATTTAACTTGATTTACACCAGTCTGTCTCAAAACGCACCATGCAACGCTGCTCTTTGGATTGAACATTTGTAATGCCTTTAAAAACTCGTTCAATACTTGTTTAATTGCCTTTTGTCTTCCTACTCAAACCTTCTTGTATGAAGATGTGTATGTAGGGTTTTTACAAGTTTATCAGAGTCATTTTATCCTTATAAAATGAAAACGCAGCAGAAATGGAATGAAAAACTTGTTACAGTTAATATATATAAACCAATTTATGTATCTGTTAAAACTCGTAATAGATCGTTATATGAAAAACCATGCTTACAAACAACCATAGGGTGTTTAGAAATCTACCTCTCGAATGGGACAGAGGAAGAAGATCTTTGATCGGCAACTTCCAAAGTAGGAAACCTCAAGCTTGTCTACCCCAAGCTTCCAACAAAACACCAGGTTGTTAGGATTTTCTGCACTTGAATCGAGTTTTGTTCTTGGTTTTCTTCTACCGATCGAGAGAAAAGCAACAGGAACACTAATTTGCACCTTTGTGTGTGTTGTAAGTTATCAGAGAGAGTGGTTGAATGCAATCATATATTGCACGTCCTATGAAACTGAATTTCAGAGTGAGAAAAGTGGGCGGGACCCATCCCTTTAACCCATCCGCATTTCTCTAATATTCATTCGCATTAGTAAATGCGGTTGAACAAACTCTATCCGCATTTGTAAATGCGGAAGAAGAAACTTCATCCGTATTTCCCAAATGTACATCTGCTTTTGTAAATGCGGATAAGTAACTCCATAAGCATTTCCAAAAATACACATCCACATTTGTAAATGCGGACGAACAGTTCATTAGCATTTCCCAAATGCATATCCGCATTAGTAAATGCGGATGATCGGTTTTATCAGCATTTCCTTAAATGCTCATCCGCATTAGTAAATGCGGATGTATAAATTCCTTCAACATTTCCACAAATGCACATCTGCATTTGTAAATGCGGATGAGGAACATTCATCTGCATTTCCTCAGTAACACATCCGCATTAGTAAATGCGGATGAAGAACAAAGAAATGTGGACAAAAACACTTGTATTGTTTGTTCAACAATTTGAATAACAATACAAAGTACTCTCTCTAGAATAAAGTATCCATATAATTTATTCATAACACTAGTACAAATATTTAGAAACCCAATTTCTAAATACTTCAAGTGTCAATATTTACTTACATGATCATATCATAAAATAAATATTGTAGGTGTTTATCTAGCTTGTTATTGGGTATGACCTGACTTGGATCATAACGTACTAGCCACATCAATTCAATATGTGTCTTGGACAGACCATTCCCAACAATCTCCCACTTAAGAGTGAGCATAATACAGGCCGACCAGAAAAACCGGACCAAAAAACCAAAGACCGGACCGGCCCAAACCATTATACATACACATGGTCCGGTCCGCGGTCCTAAATTTTTAGTTATTTCGGTCCTTGGTCCGGGCTGGTTCGGGCCCGATAAAAGCTCGTATTACCCAAAAAGACCGATTTAATAAATATAATAAAACGCGATTGAGACTATATAATCCTAATTATTATATCATGCATGCATAATTATAACCTAGAAAAACTAGAAACCCTTTGACCTTCCATGACGGCAGATGCAAATCCAAGTTTATAATCCAACTATATAATCCTAACTATTATATCATGCATGCATAATTAATAAATCAAATCAAGAAGCAAGTGGTGTCATTCAAGAATTAAGATAATTTTACTCTTGGTGATCTATTAGTGTGATTCAATCAAAGGTTAGCCTACATAATTTTTTTCATGTTAACATTTATACATTCATGTCGTTCGATCTATTATTTGTTAACTTGATGCAACACGCCTCTCTATTGTTAGTATTGTTAGTTAATATTAATTGTTTATGTAAACTGTTAACTTTTTTATTATTACTTGTTCTTTGTATGTTATTGTATTACTTATGTTAATTGTTCGTTTATGTTTGTATGTGTTCGTCTATGTTTGTTTAATAATGGTCGAGAATATTTTGTGCATGATACTATTTTCTTACATATGTTTATTGTAGATGGATTCACAAAAACATGATGAGATTCTATCAAGTGACGAAGAACAAACCATTAATGAAAAAGAAGCCCGTAATCAACAAGTGAATAAAAAGAAAAGAAAGTCGACTACTCGTTCTCATGTTTGGGACCATTTCGAGAAGATCTATGTGGAGGGTAAAAGAAAAGGACGATGCAAATATTGTAATTTAAATATTTGTGCACGTGATGGAACATCTACAATGAGTCGACATATAAAGAGATGTAAGTCAAATCCTGTTAATCTTGTAGATCAAAATATATTATTTATGAAAAAAAAAGATGATGGTGAGGGTGGTAGTAGTGGTACTTTGAAAACATGGAAGTTTGATCCGTTTAAAGGTCGAAAAGCTTTAGTTAAGATGATAATTGAGGACGAACTTCCATTTTCTTTTGTTAACATGAGGGATTTAGGGAATTTATGGAGGCGGTTTGTCCGAATTTTAATATTCCCTCACGTTGGACGATTGCTCGAGACATTAGTGAGTATTACTTGGCGGAAAAGAAGAAACTAAAAGACTTTTTCACTAAAACTAAAGTAAGTGTTTGTGTTACCACTGATACATGGACTTCAAACCAAACCATCAATTACATGGTATTAACTTCACATTTTATCAATGATAATTGGAAATTTCACAAAAGAATCATCAATTTTAAGCCAATTTCAAGTCATACGGGTGATGCTATTGCAAGGGCTATAGAGGAATGCTTGGATGAGTGGGGTATAGAACATGTAATGACTATCACCATGGTTAATGCATTAGCAAACGATGTTGCAATTAGGCTATTAAAGGGTAGGTTACCTAATCTGTTATGTAACGGTATTTATCTTCATGTTAGGTGCTTAGCCCATATTATCAATTTAACTGTTAAGGATGGTTTGAAATCACACAATAAAACTATTGAGCGTATTCGAAACGCAGTTAAATACATAAGACATTCAGCCGGTAGGCTCGACACTTTCAAAACATGTGCTAGTGATAAAAAGATAGATTCACAAGCCTTGTTATCTCTTGATGTCTCCACTAGATGGAATAGCACACATGACATGCTAGAAAGTGCCGTTAAGTTTTAAAAAGCTTTTGAACTATATGACCGGAAACATACCAATTTTCGGAATGATTTAGGTGAGATCCCTGACCGAGCTGACTGGTTATATGCAACGAAAATGGTTGAGTTTTTGGGAATCTTTAAACGAAAAATTGTAAAGATTTCAGACTCAGCATATGTTATAGCACATCAGTTTTTTTATGAAATTATGGATATTGGTGATAACTTGGATAGATTGTTAAACCAAACGGGTCAACTTTATGATTTTATGGAGATGATAGAACTTATGAAAAATAAGTTTGATAAATACTTTGGAGATGAAGATCGAAAAAATATGTTGTTTGAATTTGCTGTTATATTAGATCCTCGCATGAAGCTTCAGATTATTCAATTTTCTTGTGAGAGATGTTGTATGCTAATTAGGGAAGAAAGGGACAAATATAAAGATGAAAAAGGGAAAATGACAGACGAAGATTTTAAGAAGATGGTAGATATGTTGGTTGATGATGTAAAAAGAGAAATGGAATTATTGGTTAAAGAGTATCAGGTTTTGTATGAAACGGGTTCAACTAATCCCCCTAAAACGGGTTCAACTAATCCCCCTAAAACGGAAAATAAACGTGAACAATTTCAAATTGGTGATAACTCTTTTCTTGATGCATTTCAACGATATCGAGGTGGTGGAGTTCGTTCCTATAGTAATAAAACAGAACTAGAAAAGTATCTAAAGGATGACCTTGAAGATAATACTGACGATTTTGATATATTAACATGGTGGAAGGTAAATTCGTCTCGATATCCGACTCTTTCGAAGATGGCAAAAGGTATTATTTTTTTTATTATTATAGCATATTTAACAAATTTTAGTATACGTTATTTTTTTTTACTTAATTCTATTTTAGATATTTTAGCTATTCCAGTTTCAACCGTAGCTTCGGAGTCGGCTTTTAGTACCGGCGGACGGGTGGTGGAATCGTTTAGAACTTCACTATCCCCTTCTATTGTTGAGGCTTTGATTTGTACGCAAGATTGGGTTCGAATGGCAAGAAAAGAAATCAATGACAGTGAGGAATTAGAAAAACTTGACAATCTTGCAAAAGGTCGGTTTAAATTCAAAATTCTATGATATGCTATAAAATTGATTAAATCTTTTGAGTTTCTAATAATTAACTTTTTTTCCAGAAATTTATGATAACATCGGTTTTGTGCGTGACTGAAGAGTAAATGAAGATCGAATGAAAAAGCTTGGTGTTTTTATTTTATTATTTGGTTTCATTATAAAGACTTTATTTGTAATTAAAAATTTTTAAAATTACATATTTTCTTATTTGCAAGTTTGCTTTACATATTATTGTTTTAGTGTGTTCAAGTATCATGTTATTTTATTTTAGTGTGTTTAGTTCTAGCCCACTAAAGCAGCATAATTCTTTTTTTCGGACCGACCCGACCCAATTAGTAAAACCGACCCGTTAGGCCCGGAACCGGACCGGACCGACCCATCTTTATAAGGTCCGGTCTTTGGTCCTTAAATCTCATACATTTTGGTCCCTGGTTCGGGCCGGTTCTAGCTGGTCCGGTCCGGGTTTGACCCATTGCACACCCCTACTCCCACTTGCACAAGATACATAGAGATTTGATGCAAGCAGTGAACACCGCCTAACAACGGTTTACTACCCCTAATATGCATGACAAAGTGCCATTCAATAACATCATCTTCCTCAAGTCCCTTACTTGAAAATGATTTAGGTGAATCTATCATTTATCCTTTTGTTTCAGATGTCATGTTAAATCCAGAGACACAAAATGATCATTCCCTGTTGATTTAACTTTATCAGGCCTTAAACATCATACTCTCAATGATTAAGAGGAACAAATCCCATCTTGACTACATACGTTTCTCATAATCACCTTGTATCACACCTGAAACTAGCCTTATGTACTGTCCATTATTTCAAAACAATGAAGAACTAGATCAAAGTATAATATTTGGTGAATATTGAAACCCAATATGTATCTCAGGTCGGAGGATACAACGATATACGCCTTTACTCAAATTTACTTATGATCAATTACATAATTCCATGCAGTAAAATTTGAGAGCGGGTCTGTCCAATATTTGTATCCCACAAATATTTATGAACCTTGGTAGCAACCTCTTGCTCTATATTCATACCTTATGAATATCCACCAATCCAAGTTCATAATAGTCTTACTTCATATTTGTTTCCATAAATATGACCGACTACGGACATTTAGAATAATAAACATATTCATGGATTTAAACATGCTAAAATGAAATATAACTCATAGTATTATAATCATATATAAATATGAGTCAAAATAATAATTGTTCTGATATTTAAATACTAAATAGATTAAATCCAATCACTAGAATATTGAAGTCCTAAGGCACAAGTATGACTCTCATGCTTTGGCCTTTCAAGGAGTTTCGTGAGTGGATCCGCAATATTTTGATCAGTGTGAACTTTGCGAATACATATCTTTTCTTTTTCAACTTCATCCCTTATGTAATTGAATCTCCGCTCAATGTGCCTTGTCTTTTGATGTGCACGGGGTTCCTTGATTTGAGTAATCGCACCCTCGTTATCACAAAAGATCTCTAGGGGATCTTGAATGGTAGAGACAACCCCTAGATCGGCAATGAATTTCTTCAACCATGCAGCTTCCTTTGCTGCCAATGAAGCGGCGATGTATTCTGATTCTGTAGTGGACAATGCTACCACATCCTGCTTTGAACTCTTCCAGGACACTGCCCCTCCATTCATAATGAAGACATACCCCGATTATGATCGAGAATCATCTCGATCAGTTTGGCTGAAAATGAATATAAACTTGAAATAGAAAATTTTGAGTCCTTAAATATTTTAAAAGTTGATTTTAAAAGAGCTGAAAATGAATATAAACCAAACATTGATGGCTCTCCAAACCAAGCATTGATGGAAGATGCCTTGACTGGAGCTGTTGAAGAATGAGGCTTTGACTGGAGCTTTCAGGTGGAAGATGCCTCTCCAAACCAAGCATTGATGGCTGATCATGAAGAAGTTAAGGTATTGGAACATCTCTATACCCCTGAATGCATTACTAAAGTTAACATGTATAGGTCCTATAATTTGGAAGTGAGATCTGACCTTGAGTCCTTAATATTTTAAAAGTTGATTTTAAAAGAGCTGAAAATGAATATAAACTTGAAATAGAAAATTTTGAGAAAACCATTTCAACTCTTAAGCATGAGCATACAAATTTCAGGACTCAGATCAAGGATCTTATTACTAAATTGACTGAATGCCAGGCTGAGCTTGTGGTTAGCAAAGCCAAGACAGAAAAATGTGTTCTTGAAAAGGAAACCTTTAAGAACATAATATCCTCGTCCTTGCATGCAAAAGTTTGTTATAAGAATAGGAAGGGACTAGGATCAAGTGAGATAGCTCCTCCACACACACTCCTATCTGTTAGATATCCATGGTGTGGAACTTGTCAAGATGAGTTGCCCTCCATTGATCCTATCCAAGAGAAGGATGAAGATGAAGAGGAGATGGTGAAGGATGAACCTGAGGTGAGTAACAAGGGTTATCCTAAGAAGGGACACCATTCTCCTAGAGAGAAGAATGAATCAAGGATGACTAAGTCTGCAAGAAAGAACTTGATCAGGGCTGCTAAAAGAAAATACAAGAAAGCCCAAGAGATCAAGGCCACCTTCAACTCCAAGCAAAAGCAAGTTTTTATCTCTGCTAGATTTAAAGTGTTAAAGGCTGAAGACTTAACTATGGATTCTAGTACCAGGAATCCTAGTTCATGTCCAAATCATCTTGGTCAAGAGAGTAAGGCTGATAAAGTATGGATTCTAGTACCAGGAATCCTGTTGCATCATATGAAAAGGTGAAGAAGAAAGTGGAAAGTGATCAGGTTCAGCCTCCTTCTCAAAAGAAGACTCTCAGAAGTATGTCAACTTAGTGCATCATGTGTGGTAGTACTTCTAACTTTGCCAAGGATCGCATCTAAAATCCCAAAAGTACTATCCATATGAACAAGAAGAAAACTTCTGAGAAGAGAAAGAAGAAAATAGCTTCGGAGGAAAATCTCTTCCTTTTGGAAGCTCCAAAGTGAAGAAGAAGATAAGTGAAAACTTAGCTTTGAAAGAAATTTTGGTCTCAAAAGAAAGGAATGCTTCCAAAGCACTGAAGTCTGCTATAGTGGATGCAAAAGCTTCCAAAGGTTCAGTCTCCAAAACTTCTGAAGTCATCAAAACTTCTGAAGTATTGAAGGCCAAGTCTAGTCTTCTAAAGATGGTATGGAAGATGAAGGAAGGCCATGTGTCTGAAAGTTCTTTATCAACAACAGTACAGGACCGGTTATAGGATGGTCAATACAATCAGTCTCACAGTGAGGAGAGTGTTAGAACACTTAACAGATCAAATGGGGAATCGGGTTTATGTAAATGATACTAAGAACACAAGTAAATGAGACAGAACTAAGAACAAGAACAGACGAATATGGTTTTAAAGGATGTTGTATATTGCTCTCAAGTTCTATTACAAGTGTTATAAAGCATAAAAAGAAATACAAGGACCTGAGATACTTTATACTACATCCTACAGCTACCCATACTATGAAAGACAGCTAGAAACACTAATCTAGACAACAAGATCAATGTAGAGTCAAAAGACAGATTGTCTTTTGACTAGTGACTATGACATGCCATAGCTCACATCCTTTTATATTATAAAAAGGATAACATGTACAAAGTAGAAAGTTACAGACCTAAGACTATAATCTATAGTTTACAAAAGCATGGACCTTTTCACCAACTTGTATAAGTTGGTGAGTCTTCAGAGTTGCAAAGAAAAGTACGTCAGCTTGATGAAAAAGTAGATCAGAGAAAGCAAGTCTGCTCTGTCTTTGGAAGAAATCAGTCTTCACTTTATTTGGCTTCGGAAGACTTCATCTTTGGCTTCGGAAGATTTGGACTTTGGCTTCGGAAGATTTTACAATTAGAATAATTTCCGTGGAGTGTGTAAAACTTCCGAAGTAACTTCTACCTTGTATATCAATGCATGCATGCAGGAAGCTCCTTGGTTGTTTTGACTTCTTTGGTTGCATCATCCTTCTAATATAACCTTACAAACTCCCCCTAGGCTGCTGCTACCAAAACAAAGAAGTTATTCATATGTTGACAGTCCTCATTAGGATCAAGACCATACCTTTCTTCATCATCTGGTCAGGATCCCTTAGACTCTCATAATATCTTCTAATGTCATGGAGATCATATAAAGGAAGATCAAGCATGTCTTGCTATAATTAGACATCTTGACCTCCTTGATCTCTGATGACATACCACCTGTCTGGCTTAGGAGCAAAAGTCCAAGACAAGATGGGTCTTCCAGCTGTAAGAGGCTCCTTTTTGAGTTAGAATTGGTTGAGCAGTCTCTTCTTGCACTACCTCAGGATGCTCTGACTCATCCTGTGGTGTAGAGGTGGATGCCTTGGTTTTCTTCTTAGAAACACTCTTCATGGTCATCCTTTTCCTCTTCTTTGAAGTCTTTAACTGAGAGTACTGGTCTTCAACACCAGGTTGTTCTACTGTGTCTCTCTCAGTTGGGTTCTCTTCTCTCACAGGTTCAGAAGGAGAGTGAAAAGGACCCTGCTGTGGATTAGAAGATGAAGTTGTGTTGTTTTAGGGGGTTTAACCTTGGCAACCTTAGGTTGAGCTAGACTTGGTGGAGAATGCAAGTCAACAAGCTCTCCCTTTTTAATCTTCTGCTTGATCACTCTAATATGCTCATCCATAGTAGATAAAGTCATTGGACCAAGCCTCCTTCCAAAGAATCCATACAGCTTCAAGAAGCTCATCATCCTTTATCTGTCAGCAGACTTCTTTTGGCTCTTTTGGATGATGGCTCTTGACTTTCTTGAACTGGGGAGAGGGTAGGAACATGCTTGTAGAGCCTTTTCTGTCTCCTTTCTTCCTTGTTCTTGAGGAGAAATACTGCATCCTCTACCTCCTTCCTCTCATTAGACAATTCCTTGTCAGCCAATTTATTTAGTTCTTCTAAGGGGAGAGAGAGTAGTTCATCCACATTGTAGTTTTCGGTCCCCAGGTAGTTTATCCTGGCTGCCCTTAACTTATCATCCTAAGTATTTGGCCTGGGGGTAGCCCTGATGGCAGCTTTCATGAAGCCTAGAGACTCTCTTGAACTTTCTCCCCTTAGCTTCCTCTTCCTCTCTCTTTCCTCATCCTCAATCTCCTTAGAAGTCAGTTTCTTTTTCCTTTTGTCACTCATAGGCCTTGGTGACTCAGGGTGGAGAGAGATTTGGCCTTCATTGCTTGATTCAGCAGTCAAGCTCTGGCCAGAGAGAGGTTATGAAGCACCTTCACCAATAGGTGCCTCACTGAGGGTAATGGGTGCTAAAGAAGTTCCTGTCTCAAGGTTCACAGGTTCAACTTCTGGGCCTTCAGTCAAGGCTTCCCATTTGAAGCTAATCTTAGGATCCACCTCAACATCTAGTTGACCAAAAGTCTTACCTATTAGCCTCTATCTATATAATCTTGACTTCAACTTGTATTCTTCTAGCACCCTTTCTTGGATCCTATCTGCTAACCTTGTAGCTTGTCTGTTTTGACTTGGGTTGACATGTAGAAGAACAATCAGATGGATTCTCTCATAGAAGCTCAGGTTGAAAACGTTGAAAATTTTATGTTGACCCTGAGATCAAGAGATGACTAGAGCTCTTCTATCAGTGTCATACCTCCATCCCATGATTGGCGTCTTAGAGTGATGAGATGGGGTAGGCATAGCTCTGGGAATGCCTTCCTCAAACAAACTTTGTATGAGTGAGTCCACATCCGTGTAGACTTGGGCAAGTAAGTCCATATCCATGTAGAGTTTGAGGACGTTGCTGAGTATGGACCATTGCAAGTGAGGGTGGTGAATCCTCCAAGTTCATACTCTGTGAAGAACTCCCAGGTTTTGTGATTGTTTGGACTTTCTCCTCCTTTTTGGTAGCATCACCTTCTTGCATAAATGAGCTTGGGGTTGGGTCTGTCACATCCACAGGTTCTTGTGGACCTGGTTGAGTTCTCCTGAGTGGTCTCTCAGCTAACTTGCCCTTAAGATCGGTGATCTCAAGTTGCTGGTCATTGACCCTCCTTTATATGGTAGTCACCTGAGATTCCAGGTGACTTATCTTTGAGACTAAATAGGTGCATGTTTTTGTCAGTTTTTGCACCTTTAGTTTTAGACTCCCCTCATCTTCATCAGAAGAATCACGGGGGGATAAGAGAATAGGACCAAGGTCTTCTCCTCATCACCAGCACTTTGTTCTTGGCTGCTGGATTTCCCCTGCACCATGACAGCTTCAAGTGAAGTGCTAATGGGTTGAGTTGCCATGGTTGAGGTCTTAATGATGTAGTCACTTGCTGAAGTGAGAGCCTCTTCCATATGGACTTCCTGAACAGGTTCAGGGAGATCCACCTCAATAGTAGGTGGATGATATGGGCTAGACTTTGGAGAAACAGGAGTACTCATCTCTCCTTGAGTAGGGGTGGAGAGGAGAGACTCATGATACTCACTGAAGCCCATGTCTTCATCATCATAGAATTCAAGGTTTGGGATTGGTTGGTTTAGATCAAGAGGCTGGGGATGGTAACTGTCCCTTGAAGGTTGTTCAATAGAGTTTTGAGACTCTGAGTGAAGGCTTAAGGCTGTGGGGGTTGTGAGCTCATCAGGCTGAGCATGAGGAACCTCAGCACTGATCATTGGTGAGATGGGAGTGGTTTGCTCCTTAGGAGAAGTGGGAGCTCTAGTGTCCCCTTCCTTCTGTATGGGTGATGATTTAGGGACCTGCACAAACTGAGTAGCATGTGCAGGGGTTTGTTTGGATTTTCTTTGGTAGGTGATGGTTATTTTTGGTTGTATTGGTAGTTTAGAAGTAGAAGGTATGGGTTCAACCTAGCTGATGCTGCTAGGTTGTTACCTTGAGCAATGAGCTCTAACATTTTTGGAACAAGAGCTGTTTCTACCCCTGAGAAGCTAGCAGTTGGCTTCCTCATAGTCTTGAAGATGCCGGGCTTTATCTGTCCCTTTTGGAAAACCCAAGCCTTGGTCTTGGGCTTATCAAAGTGATTTGAAGACAATGTAACAGTAAGTGATCCACTTGGTCTTATTAAGAACTTTCATTCACTTGGTCTTTCTTTATCTTCCACACCATATTTGAAAGATTCGACTTCCTTCAACACCTCAAAAGTTTTGACAAACTTCGGAAGTTTTGGAGACTGGACCTTCGGAAGATCTTGCTTTCACTACAGCAGGCTTAATACTTCGGAAGCATTACTTTCTTCCGAGACCAAATTTCTTTCGAAGGAAAGTTTTCACTTGTCTTCTTTTTCACCTTGGAGCTTCCGAAAGGAAAGGATTTTCCTTTTGAAGCTACTTCTTCTCAGAAGTTTTCTCTTTGATCATATGAATAGTACTTTTAGGATTGTAGATGCAATCCTTAGCAAGATGAGAAGTACTACCACACATGATGCAATCCATTTGCTTCCTTCTGAGAGTCTTCTTTTGAGAGAATGACTGAACTTGATCACTTTCCACCTCCATCTTCATCTTCACAGATGATGCAGCAAGCTTCTTAGGGTGAGGCTTGCTCTTAAAACTGGATGGTTCAGGTTGTGTAGCAGTGATACACAGTTGATCAGCCTTCTTCTCTTTGCTGGAATGAGTTGGACATGAACTAGAACTCCTGTTACTAGAGTTCATAGTTGAGTCTTCAGCCTTCACCACTTCAAATCCTGCAGAGATAAACACTTGTTTCTGCTTAGAGTTGAAAGTGGTCTTGATCTCTTGAGCCTTCTTTGATTTTCTCTTTGCTTTCCTGATCAAGTTCTTCCACTTAGACTTGTTCATCCCAGATTCTTTTATCTAATTAGGAGAATAGTGACCCTTTTTAGGATGATCTTCTTTACTCTTCTCAGAATCATCCTTCACTATCTCCTATTCACCCTCTTCATCAATGGGTTCTATGAGGGGAAGCTCATCTTCACAAGTTCCACACCTTGGAGATCTTACAGACAATAGCGTGTGTGGAGGAGCTATCTCAGTAGCTCCCAGTCCCTGCTTATTCTGATAACAAACTTTTGCATGCTAGGGTGAGGATATCATGTTCTCGAATGTCTCTTCTTCAAGAACAAGTCTGCCCTGGCTTTGCTGTTCACAAGCTTAGCCTGGCATTCAGTTAACTTAGTGATGAGATCTTTTATTTGAGTCCTGTAGTTGGTATGTTTGTGCTTAAGAGTTGAAATGGCTTTCTTAAAATCTTCTGAGACTTAATTGCATTCAAAAGAAAATTGTCCTTCAAATACATGTAAGTACTTAGAAGCATATTTAAGCTTCGAAAGATATCTCAGAATTTCTTCCAAAGGTAAATTTCTTATAAGTACTTATTTGACTTGAAGACATAATCTTACATCACGCTTCATACCCGGCCACCAGTAATCTTTCTTCACATCATGATACATCTTTGTAGCACCGAGATGAATAGAGTATCATGTCTTATGAGCTTCCTCCATGATTTTCCCCCGTAGGTCTCCATAACGAGGGATCCACATCCGCTCGAAGCGGGTTCTAACTCTGAGAGTGTTCTCACCTAACTCCGAGACTAAACCTCTCATCCTTTCAGATTTAAGGCGCTCTTCTTTCAATGCTTCATCTTGGAATTCCTTGACATGTGCCATCACATTGGAGGTCATCACCAACTGGTAAGCTTTCACCCGGATTGGCTAAGGTCTCTCCTTTCGGCTAAGGGCATCCGCCATTACGTTGGCTTTCCCCGGATGGTAGTGGATCTCATAATCATAATCCTTGATCAACTCTAACCACCTCCATTGCCTCATATTGAGATCCTTTTGCTCAAAGAAATACTTCAAGCTCTTATGGTCAGTGAAGATAGTGCACTTCATCCTGTACAAGTAGTTCCTCTAGATCTTCAATGCAAAGACCAAAACCGCTAGCTCCAAGTCATTAGTAGGGTAATTAGCCTCATGGACTTTCAACCGTCGGGACACATAGGCTATAACCCTTCTCCCTTGCATCAGCACGCAACCCAATCCTGAATAAGAAGCATCTGAATAGACCACCAAGTCTTCATTCCCTTCGGGTAACGTCAAGACAGGAGCTTGAGTCAATCTTGTCTTTAACTCCTCAAAAGCATTCTCCTGTTCCAGACCCCATACAAACTTCACCTCCTTGCGGGTCAGCTTGGTCAATGGTAAGGCTATCTTAGAAAAGTCTTGAATGAATCTCCTGTAATAGCCGCTTAACCTAAGAAACTATGGATCTAGGATGGCGTCTTTGGAGACTTCCACTGCATCACCGCCTCCACATTTGTCGGGTCTACCATGATACCTTTGGAATTTACCGCATGACCCAAAAACTAAACCTCGCGCAACCAGAAAGCGGACTTGGATAACTTAGCATACAGCTTATCTCTTTTAAATGTATCCAATACCTCACGAATGTGACCGGCATGCTCTTCTTCGCTCTTCGAGTAAATCAGGATATCATCAGGAAAAGTACATTCTGGAGATTCTCAAAAAGTTCAACATGGATGATTCTTCTCCAGAACTTACTCCATTCACTGCTCAGACGTGCTTAACTCCAGATGATAATGGGAAATCCGTAGATGCTCATCGCTATCGTTCTATGATCGGATCCCTCATGTATCTTACAGCCAGTCGTCCTGATATTACATTCGCTGTATGCTATTGTGCTCATTTTCAGGCCAACCCAAAAGAATCCCATGAAAAAGCTGTTAAAAGAATTTTTCGTTATTTAAAGGGTTCCTCTCATTTTGGTCTTTGGTACCCAAAAGGAGGTAACTTTGACTTACATGCATATTTTGATAGTGATCATGGTGGTTGCAGAGTCAATCGGAAATCTGTCACCGGTGGATGTTAATATCTTGGAGATTGTCTCATTTCATGGCAGAGTAAGAAGCAAACTACAGTATCTCTGTCTACAGGAGAAGCTGAATATGTTGCTACCTCCAGTTGCTGTTGCCAAGTGCTGTGGATACAACATCAAATGATGGATTATGGGATAAATTTTTTTCATACACCACTTTTCTGTGATAATGAAGCTGCTATTGGGATTGCCAAAAACCCAATTCATCATACTCGCACCAAGCACATTGAAACTAGAATTAATGCCATCCGGGACGCTCAGGAAAAGGGTTTTATAGATATTATTTCGATTGACACAAAAAATCAACGAGCGGATCTTTTCACAAAAACTTTTGATAAATCGTGTTTTTATGAATTGATCTCCATGTTGGGTTTAATATCTTTTTAAAACCTCTTTCTTATCTTAATGTGCATAATTCTGTGAATACCCCTTTTCTTTTGAACTCCTTTCGTTTACACACTTTTATTGATAAACTTTTGAGTCCCATATGTCTTCACATCTTTATTCTGTTTGTTTTAATTTTTTTAAATATTAAAAAAAAGAGGGGAAATTTCTTTTTCTTGTCTCATGGCAGTTAAAAAGAAATTTTAGGGGAGAATAAAGATCTATTCTTATTTGTCTAAGTTTTATTTTTTTTTGTCTTTTCTGGAACTTCATGCTAAAGAAGTTTGATGGAGAATTAATTGCTTTGTTTGGGATATGCATGGTAGGCTTAGCCCGATATCAAAGTAAACAGTGATCATGTAGCCTAATTAAAGTTTAAGAACTCGATAACAAGGATTATCCTCATGATATCTCAGCCTGCACAAAGCTACAAGGCCGTGTCTAATATGGGTTGAGAATTTCATATCTTTGCCTTGATGCATAAATTTTAAAATAAAATGGGTGACATATCTCGTGCTTATCTCCTCTGCTATATGTGAACATTGACCTGTAGTGATGATCTCCTCTGTTATATGTAAGTATAGACCTGGAGCTCTCATCGGCACATTTTGATGAACTTCTCGGTTATACGTAAGTATAGACCTGAAGCTCTCATCAGCGAGATAAAATGATTGTCTCCTCTGTTATACGTGAGTATAGACCTGGAGCTCTTATCATCTGTCCCTATAATAAAGACACAGTAATTCTTAAATTAAGAGTCATTGTTGAAATATTTAAAAATTCAAGCAAAGCGAATTACGTTGCTCAATAAACCATGAAGAACAGGATTAGTACTTTGCTGAATTTCTGTGGGATCCAAGTCATCTGAGTTTATCAAATGAATCCAAAACATGATAAAATTACTGAAGATTACTTGTTGAAAAGAGGAAGGCATGAGTTTAAAAGGACAAAAATATTAGCAATCCCGCAAATCTTTGATTCTCCAGATCAATTTCTTGATAAAGAAGTCTCTATATCCTTTTATTTTTCTTTCATTTGTTTTCTATTTGTTTTTAAAAAAAAATTCTTTGTTTTGTGCTGATGTTGTGGGACAAAGAACATTTTTCATAAAAGTCATTTAAATTTAATTTTTTTTAAGTTTTTGGTTGCAGCGAATCTACAGTTTCGCCTGCAGGTTCGCCCAGCGAATCTATAGTTTCTCTTGGCATTATCGATGTTCACCTAACACTGATTTCTTTTGTGATGCCGAGCGAAACTATAGTTTCGCTGCCAGCGAAACTAGGTCATATATATAGCATAGTGTGTTCATCAGTTCACACTATACCGTGCGAATTTAGCCCTAGTTTCTCTCCGGCCGAATCTATTTGACCCAATTTTTTCATCATTTCCGTCGAGATTGTTTGTTTCTAAACCTTTTGGTAGGTATTGCGTCTATGTATTTGTGGTTTAATCGTGGTTTTATGTCCTAATCGATTGCTTAGGGTTGATTCGCTGGTTCGAAACTTCGCCTGTTTTGTCCAGTGAATCTACCAAATTCATCCAGCGAAACTGAACGAAAGTTCCCTGTTGCGAGCGAATCTATTTGGTTATGCTGTCCAAGCATACCTGACAGTTTCGTTCGAACCTTTCCAGCGAAACTATACTTTCGCCCAGTACATAATCTGCTCTGTTGGGGTCTGCGAACCTACATCTTCGCTGTTGTCTGATTCATAAGTTTGTCCTCAGTGAAAGTGTAGAATCGCTAAAACTCATGGTCTAGGACTGAGTTACAACGAATCTACACTTTTGTTGCTCAGAACTTATGACTAATCAACAGCGAAACTATGTATTGTGCCTAGCGAAACTATAGCTTCGCCGGTCAGCGAAACTGTTGAACTTAGTTTCAAAAACTTCAGTGAAGCTGTCTTGCTATGTCTGGCGAAATTACAATTTCACCACTTCAGCGAAACTATTTTTTGATTTTTTTTATTGGTTAATTATCTTTTTGTTATATCTTACTTACCTATGTTTATATTTTACAGTTTATGGCAAACTTAAAGTTCGATGAGAAGACTAATATAGTGGCACTCCTAGACGACAGTAATCCAAAGACTGTTGGATTTCGAGATTGCATTAGATGGCTAAAACAGTCTTCTATTCACTATGCCATTTCTCATTTACCTACGATCTATGACATTCACATTAGAGATTTCTAGGTCAATGCTGAATGTGACTTGGGAGTTACTCCACACAGGATCACTTCAAGAGTTCTTGGGGAAGACGTGATTATTAGTGCTGAGACGATTGCGAGGGTATTAAGGTTGGAAGATGATTGTGGAGATGAGATTAGTATGTCTGATACTGAAGTCCTTAATGCTTATCAAAGCATCGGATATGAAGGACCTTCTTTTGGGTTAAAGAAGGAAATTAAGAAATCGTTTTTATCCAAGGAATGGAGATATATAGCCCATGTTTTCATAATGTGCTTGGATCATAGGAAGGGAGGATCGGACGGTTTAAATGCACAGTGGGCAAAGGCCATGATTGTATACTGTAGAGGACAAAAGGCCAATCTTGCAAGACTAATTTTTGAATGTATGACTGAAAACGTCATGGCCTTAAAGAAAGACAAATGGCTATTATATCCAAGGTTTGTTCAGATGATCATTAATGCTGAGAAACCCAATTTGCCAAAACATGGAGAAGTGAAGAGGCTGATGCAAATGAATACAAGAATTTTTGCAGACTGCTCAGCTGTAAGACATGACTTCAGTGGTAAAATAACATATTTATTGGAAAACATGTATCCTGCTAAAAGATGGAACTATATTAGAAGGTTGATTGAAAATGAAAACAAGAACGCTGAAGAAAATCAGGATAAACAAGTTGAAGCTATAAAGAAAAGGAAGAGGTATGCTAAAGAGAAAGAATATGATCTAGAAACTGAGATTGATGAAGTTAAAGAAGAGCTGAGGATTCAAAGAGAAAGGAGGACCAAAAAGAAGGCTGATCAAGGGGAACCGGCTCACGAAACCAAAAGGAGATCTAAGCATAAGCAGCCAGTGTTTGAAGAAAGGAGGGATCCCCGATCTGAACTGGATCAAGATGTGATTAGAAATGTAAATACATTATTGGCTAATGAATTGAGCATGATTAAAACCAAGTTGGTTAATCAGGAGTTGAGAGAGAAGGAGAAAGATGAGCAGATAGAAAGTATGAAGATTATGATGATGGATCAGCATGAACTAATCAAAAGGCTATTGAAGGAAGTAAATGAGCTCAAAGGCAAAGTTGGTGACACAAACCAACTATCACAGGAGGAGTTTGATGATATCACTGATACATCAAAGTATTCATTCTTGAAAGTGGGGATATCATCTGGTATTGGTGGAGAAGCAAGTATGGCTGGTGGCAGTACAAGTGGAGGTGGTGCAGCAGGTGAAAAAGTTGTTGAAAAAGAAGCTGAAAAGAGAGTAGATAAAGGAGGAGATGTGAGAGAGGAACCTGTAGTTGTTGAGGCTGGTTTTGTTGATTTGGGATTAGACATAGATGCAGATTTGACGGGGGCTGAGGTGATTAGAGAAGAAACCACAAGAGGAAATAAGGAAGATGCTGAGAAGAGACTTGTTGATGAAGAGGAAGAATATGAAGAACAACTGGTGGATTATGACTCGGAGCCTGAGTTTTATGAAGTGGAGGAGCGCCCAATGACATATATTGCTCAAAGGAGTACAGAAGAAGGTGATGTTTTTAAGCTAAGCAAGGAGGAATGGTTTGTGAAAGAAAAGGAACCAGAAGAATTGACTCCTCTTTTCCAAAATATAAGTGAACCGAGCAAGAAGAAAAGTGATAAAAAGATAGTGAGCTGGAATGAGCCATTGATTGAGGGTCTTTTCATATTTGTAATATCTTTAGCAATCAATTCAGATAAAACAAGGGTTTATTGAGTGTTCTTAAGGTATTCATCATTGTTCATCAATATTTTATTGTGTTTGATCTATATTTCACACAAATATCATTGATATTTGTGTTTTCAGTGGGATTTGTTTGTGTTTATTAATCAATTGCACTGTTATGTCGATCGAGAGGACCAACATCTAACATCGGCCGACACACCCGGTTCATCAAATCCATAAAGGTAGCTGGCGCGTTAGTTAGACCAAATGACATAACGAGAAACTCGTAGTGTCCACAACGCGTGCGAAAAGCTGTTTTAGGGATATCTTGCTCCTTCACCTTCAATTGATGGTAACTAGATCGGAGATCTATTCTCAAGAACCAACTGGCACCTTGGAGTTGATCAAACAAGTCATCAATTCTGGTTAGTGGATACCGATTCTTCACCGTCAACTTGTTTAACTCACCGTAGTCGATGCACATCC
The DNA here is from genome assembly GCA_025506505.1 of Flaveria sonorensis. NCBI lineage: Eukaryota > Viridiplantae > Streptophyta > Magnoliopsida > Asterales > Asteraceae > Flaveria > Flaveria sonorensis. The sequence continues at coordinate 52,025,056 of CM046427.1, read as the reverse complement.
TCATACTACCGTTCTTCTTCTTTACAAACAAGACCGGAGCACCCCAGGGAGAGATACTCGGTCGAATGAACCCTTTTTCCAACAACTCTTGCAACTGAACCATCAGTCACTTCATCTCAGACGGAGCTAATCGATACGGTGCCTTGGCAACAGGTTGAGCACTAGGTATCAAGTCGATCTGGAACTTGATCTAGCGGTCCGGTGGCACACCTGGTAAATCTTCTGGGAACACGTCTGGAAAGTCACACATAACTGGTACGTTAGACAATTGTGGTACTGACGCATCCACATCCTTCACGTAAGCCAGGTAGGCACTACATCCACGTTTCATGCACTTCTCTACCACCACCATCGAAATCACCTTCGGAACCGTAGTAACTCGATCACCATAGATCGTCACTGAACTCCCATCAGGAGCAGTTAATCGGATCATTTTCTTGCAACACACAATATTTGCCTCATAGGCCGCTAACCAATTCATCCCCAGAACCACATCAAACCCACCTAGGGGCATCACAAATAATTTAGCGAAGAACCTATGGCCTTCTAACTTTATGTCACAATTCTCTATCAGATCAGAAATCCTGGTAGACTTACCAATGGAAGTTTCTATATCAAAGGGCTCATCAATCTTTCTACTTATAATAGGCAACTTAGCATAGAAGGCAGCAGAAATAAAACTCTTACTAGCACCAGAATCAAATAGTACAGAGGCACAAGTTTGGTTTACTCGGAATGTACCTGACACGACATCGGGATCCACCCTAGCCTCCTCCCTGGTCATCATGAATGCTCTAGATTTTGCTCCCTGCCCATCCTTCTCGGTCCCCTTCTTTGCCCCAGAACTTTCGGCCCTCGTCTTCCTGCAATCTCTACTCATATGCCCAGTCTCGCCATAATTGTAGCACCTCGTCACTCCACAATCCCTTGACCTATGACCGGGCTTCCCACACTTGAAGCAAAGATTTGATCCCCACTTGTATTCCCCCGCATGCTCCTTCCCACACTTGTTACACATCTTTGACCCAGTACCAGCAGTCACCGCCTTCCTGTCATCCATTCTTGCCTTTTTTATTTTGGGGGGTGAAACCACCACTGCCAAATCTTTTCCCCTTCCAATTTCTATCACCATCACCTTTCTTTTTCACCTCTACCACTGCCACCTCTCTTTCATCATACAACCTCCCTGCCAGATCAACCACCAACCTAAAAGTACTCGGCCGGGTGGTGATCATGTGCCTGCGGATGTTTGCCGGTAAACCCTGAATATACCTCTTGATCTTCCTTGACACCGGCATCACCTGTTCTAGCACCAGCCTTGCCATCTCGTTGAACTTAGTCGTGTATTGCTAGTGTGTCATGGTTCCCGCCTCCAGCTGTAGGAACTCTCTCTCAATCTTATCGAGCTCCCTATGTGGAAAAAATTCCTTAATCACCAACTTCTTCAGCTCACTCCACCTCATCCTCCCAATCGCCTTGCTACCCTCGGCCTGGACAATGTTGTCCCACCAGCATAAGGCCGAGTCCACGAATGAGTGGATAGCAAACTTCACCTTCTGATCCTCTCAGCACTCACTGATATCGAGCACCACCTCCATCTCCCTCACCCATCGGTGAGCAGCAGCAGCATTACCATTCCCATCAAAAGTTGGGGTCTTGCATCTCTGGAATGCCCCATAACTACACCCCTTGGCGGTTTCCTGCATCGCTTCCTCTTCCTCTTCGTCATTGGAGACAACCATCTCAGTTTCTGGTTGCTCCCCTTTACCTGAACCTCCCCCAACGGTCCTCCTCCTCTCCTCCTTCTCTTTCTTTTCATCCTCCCTCACAGCACGAATAACCTCGGTCACCATAGACGGCAGGATCGTCTGCATGACCTGATGAACTTCCTCCACAACTGCCTGTTTCACAGAGGCTCTCAAATTAGCACTCTCATCACCGCCTTCCTGGTGATGAAACTTGGGCTCTACAGGAGCCGTCTTAGCAGCCTTAGCCTTATTTCTGGTGACACGTGGCCTAGCACCACGACCACCCTGCACACCTCCTCGACAAGCCTTCGAAGATCTACGACCCGCCATCCTTTAAACACTATAAGATTCAAACACCAACACGGTCATTCAAGGTAATAGCTCAGATTATGTCAAGTATAGTAAGTCCCTAATTATAATGGCCAGTTGTGATTAGCCACTTACTTTACTCTTCATCCCCCAAGCATTTCCTATTCTGACTACATCAGTATCCAAATCTACTAATAGCACATAAATCAGATAGCACATGCACATAATACCGGTTAACCTTAAGAAAGTAAAATACCTGATGGCACGTAGCTACTTGGGCTGGCATCCCTCCATTCGGTCCCATTCTCAGTTTAAGTTTAGGTTTTGAAAATATTTACCCACTTCTCTTAAACTTTGGCTCTGATACCAACTTGTAAGGCCCTGTTCCCCGGAACCCCACGGATGGTCAATCACAACCTCATTTATATCAAAACATATTAAGATTTATTAAGTAATAAAACATTGTAGCAGAATAATTCATCAAAAACCATTTCATGCTTTAATAAATACATTTTCCAAGTAATGCATCATCATTTAAAAGATTACAAAATGTCACTTAGTTGAATTACAAAACCACATCATTATTATTGCATGAGATGGATGCCAGTCTTGCCGGCCAAGTAGCTTCACCTCGTGCCATCCTCAGCAACAAGTTACATGCTAACTAAAAATGCATAAAAAGTCAGCGCTGAGTGAGTTCTAGTTTTATATAATAAAATACTTTATCTTTAGTAAAAACCTTTCCTTTACTTTTGTTCGTGATCACACAACATACATACATGTTGATAATATCATTATTATCTTTCAACATTCTTTTCATTCATTTCATACTTTCATTATTATCTTTTACTTTCATCTAGACCAATGTCATATACTATACCCCAAACATTGTGCGCGAAGCAGGTACTGGGCCGAAGTCTATAAATAGACCCCTAACATTGTGCACGAAGCTGACTCCAGTACCGGGGTAAGCGACAATGGTCCCGTTTCAAACATATTGGTCAATCACAAAGATTGACCCCTATGTGCATCCTTATGGGTGAGCTAAACCGTACACAGTTAAGCTAACAACCCCTCAATAAGTTGTGAACCTCCTTTCAGTTGCTTGCAAGACTTTACATTCTTTCATTAGGTTCCACTTCATTAATAATATCTTTCACTTTCATTATATAATACTTTACCTACAAGTGTATTAACACACCATGTAAAGTCACGTAATAATACATAATAAGGAACATCAATAACAGGCCATAACATGCATAACAAGAACAAACATAACACACCAGAACATTCCAGAGCTTAACCTTAAATTTCTATTTTTCCCAAAATTTCAGAAAAATTCTAAGGCAACTTAGGCGCATGAGCACTATGTAGGCGCATGGGCACTATGCAGGCGCACAGACAGTTGGGTGCATGGGAACACTTGGACGCATGGGGAAAAACTTAGGCACATGGGTACTATGCAGGCGCATGGATACTTAGGCGCATAGGAAACTTAGGCGCATGAGCAAACACAGGTGTATGGGCAAAAAGACTTAGGCGCACAAGCACTATGCAGGCGCACGAGCACTATGCAGGCGTATGGATACTTAGGCGCATGAGAAACTTAGGCGCATGAGCAAACACTTAGGCGCATGGGCAGTTTGGGCGCATGGGCACTATACCAGTTCTAACTTATGCTAATTTTCAGTTCCCGATCATCATCCTTACATAATCATAGCCCAAATCTAGCATACTAAGCACATAAAACAAGCATACAACCACATAATTTGGTCAAAACATCCACAAACACACATACCCACATAAACAGGGGAACACATACGGTTCCCACATACTGAAAGTTGCAAAAATAATAATTTACATGCATTTCCAGCACCAAAACAAGTTTAAAAACAGAAAATTCGGGGTTCTAGGACTCACCTATAGCAGCCTTCGAGTAAAACTCCTCCAAACTCGAGAGCACTTGGATTTTAAACACCTAAACACACCAAAAACACCCAACCGAACGCTGAAAAACGCATAAAACTCGGTCTACAAGCTGAAAACCCAGCTGAAACCGAACAAAACATACAAAATCTTACCTTCTAGACGATCTTCTTCTTCTTTTCTCTAGAAAACCGATGGAAAAACTCTGCTTTTCTTCTTTCTGCAGTCGAACAGTTGGTGAGTAGAGGGAGTGGGCGGCCATTCTCACTTTTTAAACATAATAAAGTTTGCCTCTTGCATAACTTTAACCCCTCAACTTGGGTTATTTCACCCTTCTTTCTTTATACTTCTCTTTTTCTTTTCTTTTCTTTCTCTTTTTTTTAAATATCCGGGTGTTATAATATATATAACATATCTTATTTTCCTTTTATAATTTTAAAATATAATGATTTTTAAAATTCTTAATATATTACTGTGAATGTTTTACTTTTGTCTATTTTTTGGTATAAGTTTTGTTTAAAACCAACATGAGCCAAATATATATATGTATATACATATATCTATATATATATATACACCTGTAAGGATTATACTTAGAGGCTGATATAACCAAAGAGCTCTCAGCATGCATATGTGAAGTACAAGTAAGTTACTTTAAAAAATTTCATATAACTCAATGAAATACACTAAGTATCAAATCTTTCGAAGCCAAAAGACTATTTTTCCAAATCAAAAAACGAAGTATTTCGAAACTTCAAGACAAAGTCTTCTGAAGCCAAAAGACTGATATCTTCCAAAGACTGAGAAGACATGATTTGTCTGACTTACTTTTGACAAAAGATGAACCACTTTCCGCTGCCATCTCTGATGACTCACCAACTCATATGTGTTGGTGAAAAATTCATACTTTTTTCAACTGTAGATTATGGTCATAGTGTCTATAACATTCTAATTATGTACTTTTATCCTTTTTGTATTAGATACGGATGTGAGCTATGGCATGTCATAGTCACTAGACAAAAGAAAATCTGCCTTTTGACTTTACATTGATCTTGTTGTCTTGATTAGTATATCCAGCTAGCCTTTAAAGTATGGTCGGTTGTAGGATGTAGTATATATAGTTTCTCAAGAGCTCTCAGCATGCACATGTGAAGTAAAAGTAAGTTACTTTAAAAAATTTGATATAACTCAATGAAATACACTAAGTATCAAATCTTCCGAAGCCAAAAGACTATTTTTCCAAATCCAAAAATGAAGTATTTCGAAACTTCAAGAGAAAGTCTTCTGAAGCCAAAAGACTGATTTCTTCCAAAGAAAGAGAATACATGATTTCTCTGACTTACTTTTGACAAAAGCTGAACCACTTTCCGCTTCCATCTCTGAAGACTCACCAACTTATATGTGTTGGTGAAAAATCCATACTTTTTTCAACTGTAGATTATGGTCATAGTGCCTATAACATTCTAATTATGTACTTTTATCCTTTTTGTATTAGATACGGATAAGAGCTATGGCATGTAATAGTCACTAGTCAAAAGGCAATATGCCATTTGATTTTACATTGATCTTGTTGTCTAGATTAGTGTTTCTAGCTAGCCTTTAAAGTATGGTCGGTTGTTGGATGTAGTATATAGTTTCTCAAGAGCTCTCAGCATGTACATGTGAAGTACAAGTAAGTTACTTTAAAAAATTTGATACAACTCAATGAAATACACTAAGTATCAAATCTTCCGAAGCAAAAGACTATTTTTCCAAATCCAAAAATTAAGTATTTCGAAACTTCAAGACAAAGTCGTCTGAAGCCAAAAGACTGATTTCTTCCAAAGACTGAGAAGACATGATTTCTCTGACTTACTTTTGACAAAAGCTGAACCACTTTCCGCTGCCATCTCTGAAGACTCACCAACTTATATGTGTTGGTGAAAAATTCATACTTTTTCAACTGTAGATTATGGTCATAGTGTCTATAACATTCTAATTATGTACTTTTATCCTTTCTGTATTAGTTACGGGTGTGAGCTATGACATGTCATAGTCACAAGTCAAAAGGCAATCTGCCTTTTGACTTTACATAGACCTTGTTGTCTAGATTAGTGTTTCCAGCTGGCCTTTAAAGTATGGTCGGTTGTAAGATGTAGTATATAGTTTCTCAAGAGCTTTCAGCATGCACATGTGAAGTACAAGTAAGTTAGTTTGAAGTTTTTGATATAACTCAATGAAATACACTAAGTATCAAATCTTCCGAAGCCAAAAGACTATTTTTCCAAATCCAAAAATGAAGTATTTCAAAACTTCATGACAAAGTCTTCTGAAGCCAAAAGGCTGATTTCTTCCAAAGACAGAGAAGACATGATTTCTCTGACTTACTTTTGACGACAACTGAACCACTTTCCGCTGCCATCTCAGAAGACTCACCAACTTATATGTGTTGGTGAAAAATCCATACTTTTTTCAACTGTAGATTATGGTCATAGTGTCTATAACATTCTAATTATGTACTTTTATCCTTTTTGTATTAGATACGGATGTGAGCTATGGCATGTCATAGTCACTAGTCAAAAGGCAATGTGCCTTTTGACTTTACATTGATCTTGTTGTCTAGATTAGTGTTTCTAGCTGGCCTCTAAAGTATGGTCGGTTGTAGGATGTAGAATATAGTTTCTCAAGAGCTCTCAGCATGCACATGTGAAGTAAAAGTAAGTTACTTTAAAAAATTTGATATAACTCAATGAAATACACTAAGTATCAAATCTTCCGAAGCCAAAAGGCTATTTTTCCAAATCCAAAAATGAAGTATTTCGAAACTTCAAGACAAAGTCTTCTGAAGCCAAAAGACTGATTTCTTCCAAAGACAGAGAATACATGATTTCTCTGACTTACTTTTGACAAAAGCTGAACCACTTTCCGCTTCCATCTCTGAAGACTCACCAACTTATATGTATTGGTGAAAAATCCATACTTTTTTGAACTGTAGATTATGGTCATAGTGTCTATAACATTCTAATTATGTACTTTTATCCTTTTTGTATTAGATACGGATGTGAGCTATGGCATGTCATAGTCACTAGTCAAAAGGCAATCTGCCTTTTGACTTTACATTGATCTTGTTGTCTAGATTAGTGTTTCCAGCTATCCTCTAAAGTATGGTCGGTTGTACGATGTAGTATATAGTTTCTCAAGAGCTCTCAGCATGTACATGTGAAGTACAAGTAAGTTACTTTAAAAAATTTGATATAACTCGATGAAATACACTAAGTATCAAATCTTCCAAAGCCAAAAGACTATTTTTCCAAATCGTCTTATAAAAATGAAGTATTTCGAAACTTCAAGACAAAGCCTTCTGAATCCAAAAGATTGATTTCTTCCAAAGACAGGGAAGACATGATTTCTCTGACTTACTTTTGACAAAAGCTGAACCACTTTCCGCTGCCATCTCTGAAGACTCACCAACTTATATGTGTTGGTGAAAAATCCATACTTTTTTCAACTGTAGATTATGGTCATAGTGTCTATAACATTCTAATTATGTACTTTTATCCTTTTTGTATTAGATACGAATGTGAGCTATGGCATGTCATAGTCACTAGTCAAAAGGCAATGTGCCTTTTGACTTTACATTGATCTTGTTGTCTAGATTAGTGTTTCTAGCTGGCCTTTAAAGTATGGTCGGTTGTAGGATGTAGAATATAGTTTCTCAAGAGCTCTCAGCATGCACATGTGAAGTAAAAGTAAGTTACTTTAAAAAATTTGATATAACTCAATGAAATACACTAAGTATCAAATCTTCCGAAGCCAAAAGGCTATTTTTCCAAATCCAAAAATGAAGTATTTCGAAACTTCAAGACAAAGTCTTCTGAAGCCAAAAGACTGATTTCTTCCAAAGACAGAGAATACATGATTTCTCTGACTTAGTTTTGACAAAAGCTGAACCAGTTTCCGCTTCCATCTTTGAAGACTCACCAACTTATATGTATTGGTGAAAAATCCATACTTTTTTGAACTGTAGATTATGGTCATAGTGTCTATAACATTCGAATTATGTACTTTTATCCTTTTTGTATTAGATACGGATGTGAGCTATGGCATGTCATAGTCACTAGTCAAAAGGCAATCTGCCTTTTGACTTTACATTGATCTTGTTGTCTAGATTAGTGTTTCTAGCTATCCTCTAAAGTATGGTCGGTTGTACGATGTAGTATATAGTTTCTCAAGAGCTCTCAGCATGTACATGTGAAGTACAAGTAAGTTACTTTAAAAAATTTGATATAACTCGATGAAATACACTAAGTATCAAATCTTCCAAAGCCAAAAGACTATTTTTCCAAATCGTCTTATAAAAATGAAGTATTTCGAAACTTCAAGACAAAGCCTTCTGAAGCCAAAAGACTGATTTCTTCCAAAGACAGGGAGGACATGATTTCTTTGACTTACTTTTGACAAAAGCTGAACCACTTTCCGCTGCCATCTCTGAAGACTCACCAACTTATATGTGTTGGTGAAAAATCCATACTTTTTTCAACTGTAGATTATGGTCATAGTGTTTAAAACATTCTAATTATGTACTTTTATCCTTTTTGTATTAGATACGGATGTGAGCTATGGCATGTCATAGTCACTAGTCAAAAGGCAATATGCCTTTTGACTTTACATTGATCTTGTTGTTCTAGATTAGTGTTTCCAGCTAAACTTTAAAGTATGGTTGGTTGTAGGATGTAGTATATAGTTTCTCAAGAGCTCTCAGCATGTACATGTGAAATACAAGTAAGTTACTTTAAAAAATTTGATATAACTCAATGAAATACACTAAGTATCAAATCTTCCGAAGCCAAAAGACTATTTTTCCAAATCCAAAAATGAGGTATTTCGAAACTTCAAGACAAAGTCGTCTGAAGCCAAAAGACTGATTTCTTCCAAAGACTGAAAAGACATGATTTCTCTGACTTACTTTTGACAAAAGCTGAACCACTTTCCGCTGCCATCTCTGAAGACTCACCAACTTATATGTGTTGGTGAAAAATTCATACTTTTTTCAACTGTAGATTATGGTCATAGAATCTATAACATTCTAATTATGTACTTTTATCCTTTCTGTATTAGTTACGGGTGTGACATATGACATGTCATAGTCACAAGTCAAAAGGCAATCTGCCTTTTGACTTTACATTGATCTTGTTGTCTAGAATAGTGTTTCCAGCTAGCCTTTAAAGTATGGTCGGTTGTAGGATGTAGTATATAGTTTTTCAAGAGCTCTCAACATGCACATGTGAAGTACAAGTAAGTTACTTTGAAAAATTTGATATAACTCAATAAAATACACTAAGTATCAAATCTTCCGAAGCCAAAAGACTATTTTTCCAAATCCAAAAATGAAGTATTTCAATACTTCAAGACAAAGTCTTCTAATGCCAAAAGGCTGATTTCTTCCAAAGACAGAGAAGACATGATTTCTCTGACTTACTTTTGACAAAAGGTGAACCACTTTCCGCTGCCATCTCTGAAGACTCACCAACTTATATGTGTTGGTGAAAAATCCATACTTTTTTCAACTGTAGATTATGGTCATAGTGTCTATAACATTCTAATTATGTACTTTTATCCTTTTTGTATTAGATACGGATGTGAGCTATGGCATGTCATAGTCACTAGTCAAAAGGCAATCTGCCTTTTGACTTTACATTGATCTTGTTGTCTATATTAGTGTTTCCAGCTAGCCTTTAAAGTATGGTCGGTTGTAGGAAGTAGCATATAGTTTCTCAAGAGCTCTCAGCATGCACATGTGAAGTACAAGTAAGTTACTTTGAAAAATTTGATATAACTCAATGAAATACACTAAGTATCAAATCTTTCAAAGCCAAAAGACTATTTTTCCAAATCCAAAAATGAAGTATTTCAAAACTTCAAGACAAAGTCTTTTGAAGCCAAAAGGCTGATTTCTTCCAAAGACAGAGAAGACATGATTTCTCTGACTTACTTTTGACAAAAGCTGAACCACTTTCCGCTGCCATCTCTGAAGACTCACCAACCTATATGTGTTGGTGAAAAATCCATACTTTTTTCAACTGTAGATTATGGTCATAGTGTCTATAACATTGTAATTATGTACTTTTATCCTTTTTGTATTAGATACGGATGTGAGCTATGGCATGTCATAGTCACTAGTCAAAAGGCAATCTGCCTTTTGACTTTACATTGATCTTGTTGTCTAGATTAGTGTTTCCAGCTGGTCTTTAAAGTATGGTCGGTTGTAGGATGTAGTATATAGTTTCTCAAAAGCTCTCAGCATGCACATGTGAAGTAAAAGTAAGTTACTTTAAAAAATTTGATATAACTCAATGAAATACACTAAGTATCAAATCTTTCGAAGCCAAGAGACTATTTTTCCAAATCCAAAAATGAAGTATTCTGAAACTTCAAGACAAAGTCTTCTGAAGCCATAAGACTGATTTCTTCCAAAGACAGAGAATACATGATTTCTATGACTTACTTTTGACAAAAGCTGAACCACTTTCCGCTTCCATCTCTGAAGACTCACCAACTTATATGTATTGGTGAAAAAACCATATTTTTTTCAACTATAGATTATGGTCATAGTGTCTATAACATTCTAATTATGTACTTTTATCCTTTTTGTATTAGATACGGATGTGAGCTACGGTACGTCATAGTCACTAGTCAAAAGGCAATCTGCCTTTTGACTTTACATTGATCTTGTTGTCTAGAATAGTGTTTCCAGCTGGCCTTTAAAGTATGGTCGGTTGTAGGATGTAGTATATAGTTTTTCAAGAGCTCTCAGCATGCACATGTGAAATACAAGTAAGTTACTTTAAAAAATTTGATACAACTCAATGAAATACACTAAGTATCAAATCTTCCGAAGCCAAAAGACTATTTTTCCAAATCCAAAAATTAAGTATTTCGAAACTTCAAGACAAAGTCGTCTGAAGCCAAAAGACTGATTTCTTCCAAAGACTGAGAAGACATGATTTCTCTGACTTACTTTTGACAAAAGCTGAACCACTTTCCGCTGCCATCTCTGAAGACTCACCAACTTATATGTGTTGGTCAAAAATTCAAACTTTTTTCAACTGTAGATTATGGTCATAGTGTCTATAACATTCTAATTATGTACTTTTATCCTTTCTGTATTAGTTACGGGTGTGACCTATGACATGTCATAGTCACAAGTCAAAAGGCAATCTGCCTTTTGACTTTACATTGATCTTGTTGTCTAGAATAGTGTTTCCAGCTGGCCTTTAAAGTATGGTCGGTTGTAGGATGTAGTATATAGTTTTTCAAGAGCTCTCAGCATGCACATGTGAAGTACAAGTAAGTTACTTTAAAAAATTTGATACAACTCAATGAAATACACTAAGTATCAAATCTTCCGAAGCCAAAAGACTATTTTTCCAAATCCAAAAATTAAGTATTTCGAAACTTCAAGACAAAGTCGTCTGAAGCCAAAAGACTGATTTCTTCCAAAGACTGAGAAGACATGATTTCTCTGACTTACTTTTGACAAAAGCTGAACCACTTTCCGCTGCCATCTCTGAAGACTCACCAACTTATATGTGTTAGTGAAAAACCCATACTTTTTTAAACTGTAGATTATGGTCATAGTGTCTAAAACATTCTAATTATGTACTTTTATCCTTTTTGTATTAGATACGGATGTGAGCTATGGCATGTCATAGTCACTAGTCAAAAGGCAATATGCCTTTTGACTTTACATTGATCTTGTTGTCTAGATTAGTGTGTCCAGCTAGACTTTAAAGTATGGTCGGTTGTAGGATGTAGTATATAGTTTCTCAAGAGCTCTCAGCATGTACATGTGAAGTTCAAGTAAGTTACTTTAAAAAATTTGATATAACTCAATGAAATACACTAAATATCAAATCATCCGAAGCCAAAAGACTATTTTTCCAAATCCAAAAATGAAGTATTTCAAAACTTCAAGACAAAGTCTTCTGAAGCCAAAAGGCTGATTTCTTCCAAAGACAGAGAAGACATGATTTCTCTGACTTACTTTTGACAACAACTGAACCACTTTCCGCTGCCATCTCTGAAGACTCACCAACTTATATGTGTTGGTGAAAAATCCATACTTTTTTCAACTGTAGATTATGGTCATAGTGTCTATAACATTCTAATTATGTACTTTTATCCTTTTTGTATTAGATAAGGATGTGAGCTATGGCATGTCATAGTCACTAGTCAAAAGGCAATCTGCCTTTTGACTTTACATTGATCTTGTTGTCTAGATTAGTGTTTCCAGCTGGTCTTTAAAGTATGGTCGGTTGTAGGATGTAGTATATAGTTTCTCAAGAGCTCTCAGCATGCACATGTGAAGTAAAAGTAAGTTACTTTAAAAATTTTGATATAACTCAATGAAATACACTAAGTATCAAATCTTCCGAAGCCAAAAGACTATTTTTCCAAATCCAAAAATGAAGTATTCTGAAACTTCAAGACAAAGTCTTCTGAAGCCAAAAGACTGATTTCTTCCAAAGACAGAGAATACATGATTTCTCTGACTTACTTTTGACAAAAGCTGAACCACTTTCCGCTTCCATCTCTGAAGACTCACCAACTTATATGTATTGGTGAAAAAACCATATTTTTTTCAACTATAGATTATGGTCATAGTGTCTATAACATTCTAATTATGTACTTTTATCCTTTTTGTATTAGATACGGATGTGAGCTATGGTATGTCATAGTCACTAGTCAAAAGGCAATCTGCTTTTCACTTTACATTGATCTTCTTGTCTAGATTAGTGTTTCCAGCTAGCCTTTAAAGTATGGTCGGTTGTAGGATGTAGTATATAATTTCTCAAGAGCTCTCAGCATGTACATGTGAAGTACAAGTAAGTTACTTTAAAAAATTTGATATAACTCAATGAAATACACTAAGTATCAAATCATCCAAAGCCAAAAGACTATTTTTCCAAATCCAAAAATGAAGTATTTCAAAACTTCAAGACAAAGTCTTCTGAAGCCAAAAGGCTGATTTCTTCCAAAGACAGAGAAGACATGATTTCTCTGACTTACTTTTGACAACAACTGAACCACTTTCCGCTACCATCTCTGAAGACTCACCAACTTATATGTGTTGGTGAAAAATCCATACTTTTTTCAACTGTAGATTATGGTCATAGTGTCTATAACATTCTAATTATGTACTTTTATCCTTTTTGTATTAGATACGGATGTGAGCTATGGCATGTCATAGTCACTAGTCAAAAGGCAATGTGCCTTTACATTGATCTTGTTGTCTAGATTAGTGTTTCTAGCTGGCCTTTAAAGTATGGTCGATTGTAGGATGTAGTATATAGTTTCTCAAGAGCTCTTAGCATGCACATGTGAAGTAAAAGTAAGTTACTTTAAAAAATTTGATATAACACAATGAAATACACTAAGTATCAAATCTTCTGAAGCCAAAAGGCTATTTTTCCAAATCCAAAAATGAAGTATTTCGAAACTTCAAGACAAAGTCTTCTGAAGCCAAAAGACTGATTTCTTCCAAAGACAGAGAATACATGATTTCTCTGACTTACTTTTGACAAAAGCTGAACCACTTTCCGCTTCCATCTCTGAAGACTCACCAACTTATATGTATTGGTGAAAAATCCATACTTTTTTGAACTGTAGATTATGGTCATAGTGTCTATAACATTCTAATTATGTACTTTTATCCTTTTTGTATTTGATACGGATGTGAGCTATGGCATGTCATAGTCACTAGTCAAAAGGCAATCTGCCTTTTGACTTTACATTGATCTTGTTGTCTAGATTAGTGTTTCCAGCTATCCTTTAAAGTATGGTCGGTTGTTCGATGTAGTATATAGTTTCTCAAGAGCTCTCAGCATGTAAATGTGAAGTACAAGTAAGTTACTTTAAAAAATTTGATATAACTCGATGAAATACACTAAGTATCAAATCTTCCAAAGCCAAAAGACTATTTTTCCAAATTGTCTTATAAAAATGAAGTATTTCGAAACATCAAGACAAAGTCTTCTGAAGCCAAAAGACTGATTTTTCCAAAGACAGGGAAGACATGATTTCTTTGACTTACTTTTGACAAAAGCTGAACCACTTTCCGCTGCCATCTCTGAAGACTCACCAACTTATATGTGTTGGTGAAAAATCCATACTTTTTTAAACTGTAGATTATGGTCATAGTGTCTAAAACATTCAAATTATGTACTTTTATCCTTTTTGTATTAGATACGGATGTGAGCTATGGCATGTCATAGTCACTAGTCAAAAGGCAATATGCCTTTTGACTTTACATTGATCTTGTTGTCTAGATTAGTGTGTCCAGCTAGACTTTAAAGTATGGTCGGTTGTAGGATGTAGTATATAGTTTCTCAAGAGCTCTCAGCATGTACATGTGAAGTACAAGTAAGTTACTTTAAAAAATTTGATATAACTCAATGAAATACACTAAGTATCAAATCTTCCGAAGCCAAAAGACTATTTTTCCAAATCCAAAAATGAGGTATTTCGAAACTTCAAGACAAAGTCGTCTGAAGCCAAAAGACTGATTTCTTCCAAAGACTGAGAAGACATGATTTCTCTAACTTACTTTTGACAAAAGCTGAACCACTTTCCGCTGCCATCTCTGAAGACTCACCAACTTATATGTGTTGGTGAAAAATTCATACTTTTTTCAACTGTAGATTATGGTCATAGTGTCTATAACATTCTAATTATGTACTTTTATCCTTTCTGTATTAGTTACGGGTGTGAGCTATGACATGTCATAGTCACAAGTCAAAAGACAATCTGCCTTTTGACTTTACATTGATCTTGTTGTCTAGAATAGTGTTTCCAGCTGGCCTTTAAAGTATGGTCGGTTGTAGGATGTAGTATTTAGTTTCTCAAGAGCTCTCAGCATGCACATGTGAAGTACAAGTAAGTTACTTTGAAAAATTTGATATAACTCAATGAAATACACTAAGTATCAAATCTTCCAAAGCCAAAAGACTATTTTTCCAAATCCATAAATGAAGTATTTCAAAACTTCAAGACAAAGTCTTCTGAAGCCAAAAGGCTGATTTCTTCCAAAGACAGAGAAGACATGATTTCTCTGACTTACTTTTTACAAAAGTTGAACCACTTTCCGCTGCCATCTCTGAAGACTCACCAACTTATATGTGTTGGTGAAAAATCCATACTTTTTTCAACTGTAGATTATGGTCATAGTGTCTATAACATTCTAATTATGTACTTTTATCCTTTTTGTATTAGATACGGATGTGAGCTATGGTATGTCATAGTCACTAGTCAAAAGGAAATCTGCCTTTTGACTTTACATTGATCTTGTTGTCTATATTAGTGTTTCCAGCTAGCCTTTAAAGTATGGTCGGTTGTAGGATGTAGCATATAGTTTCTCAAGAGCTCTCAGCATGCACATGTGAAGTACAAGTAAGTTACTTTGAAAAATTTGATATAACTCAATGAAATACACTAAGTATCAAATCTTCCGAAGCCAAAAGACTATTTTTCCAAATCCAAAAATGAAGTATTTCAAAACTTCAAGACAAAGTCTTCTGAAGCCAAAAGGCTGATTTCTTCCAAAGACAGAGAATACATGATTTCTCTGACTTACTTTTGACAAAAACACCTAAACACACCAAAAACACCCAACCGAACGCTGAAAAACGCATAAAACTCGGTCTACAAGCTGAAAACCCAGCTGAAACCGAACAAAACACACAAAATCTTACCTTCTAGACGATCTTCTTCTTCTTCTCTCTAGAAAACCGATGGAAAACCTCTGCTTTTCTTCTTTCTGCAGTCGAACAGTTGGTGAGTAGAGGGAGTGGGCGGCCATTCTCACTTTTTAAACATAATAAAGTTTGTCTCTTGCATAACTTTAACCCCTCAACTTGGGTTATTTCACCTTTCTTTCTTTATACTTCTCTTTTTCTTTTCTTTTCTTTCTCTTTTTTTTTAAATATCCGGGTGTTATAATATATATAACATATCTTATTTTCCTTTTATAATTTTAAAATATAATGATTTTTAAAATTCTTAATATATTACTGTGAATGTTTTACTTTTGTCTATTTTTTGGTATAAGTTTTGTTTAAAACCAACATGAGCCAAATATATATATGTATATATATATCTATATATATATATACACCTGTAAGGATTATACTTAGAGGCTGATATAACCAAAGAGCTCTCAGCATGCATATGTGAAGTACAAGAAAGTTACTTTAAAAAATTTCATATAACTCAATGAAATACACTAAGTATCAAATCTTTCGAAGCCAAAAGACTATTTTTCCAAATCAAAAAACGAAGTATTTCGAAACTTCAAGACAAAGTCTTCTGAAGCCAAAAGACTGATATCTTCCAAAGACTGAGAAGACATGATTTGTCTGACTTACTTTTGACAAAAGATGAACCACTTTCCACTGCCATCTCTGAAGACTCCCCAACTTATATGTGTTGGTGAAAAATTCATACTTTTTTCAACTGTAGATTATGGTCATAGTGTCTATAACATTCTAATTATGTACTTTTATCCTTTTTGTATTAGATACGGATGTGAGCTATGGCATGTCATAGTCACTAGACAAAAGGCAATTTGCCTTTTGACTTTACATTGATCTTGTTGTCTAGATTAGTGTTTCCAGCTGGCCTTTAAAGTATGGTCGGTTGTAGGATGTAGTATATATAGTTTCTCAAGAGCTCTCAGCATGCACATGTGAAGTAAAAGTAAGTTACTTTAAAAAATTTGATATAACTCAATGAAATACACTAAGTATCAAATCTTCCAAAGCCAAAAGACTATTTTTCCAAATCCAAAAATGAAGTATTTCGAAACTTCAAGACAAAGTCTTCTGAAGCCAAAAGACTGATTTCTTCCAAAGACAGAGAAGACATGATTTCTCTGACTTACTTTTGACAAAAGCTTAACCACTTTCCGCTGCCATCTCTGAAGACTCACCAATTTATATGTGTTGGTGAAAAATCCATACTTTTTTTTAACTGTAGATTATGGTCATAGTGTCTATAACATTCTAATTATGTACTTTTATCCTTTCTGTATTAGATACGGATGTGAGATATGGCATGTCATAGTCACTAGTCAAAAGGCAATCTGCCTTTTAACTTTACATTGATCTTGTTGTCTTGATTAGTGTTTTCAGCTGGCCTTTAAAGTATGGTCGGTTGTAGGTGGTAGTATATAGTTTCTCAAGAGCTCTCAGCATGCACATGTGAAGTACAAGTAAGTTACTTTAAAAAATTTGATACAACTCAATAAAATACACTAAGTATCAAATCTTCCGAAACCAAAAGACTATTTTTCCAAATCCAAAAATTAAGTATTTCGAAACTTCAAGACAAAGTCGTCTGAAGCCAAAAGACTGATTTCTTCCAAAGACTGAGAAGACATGATTTCTCTGACTTACTTTTGACAAAAGCTGAACCACTTTCCGCTGCCATCTCTGAAGACTCACCAACTTATATGTGTTGGTGAAAAATCCATACTTTTTTCAACTGTAGATTATGGTCATAGTGTCTATAACATTCTAATTATGAACTTTTATCCTTTTTGTATTAGATACGGATGTGAGCTATGGCATGTCATAGTCACTAGTCAAAAGGCAATCTGCCTTTTGACTTTACATTGATCTTGTTGTCTAGATTAGTGTTTCCAGCTGGTCTTTAAAGTATGGTCGGTTGTAGGATGTAGTATATAGTTTCTCAAGAGTTCTCAGCATTCACATGTGAAGTAAAAGTAAGTTACTTTAAAAAATTTGATATAACTCAATGAAATACACTAAGTATCAAATCTTCCGAAGCCAAAAGATATTTTTCCAAATCCAAAAAATGAAGTATTCTGAAACTTCAAGACAAAGTCTTCTGAAGCCAAAAGACTGATTTCTTCCAAAGACAGAGAATACATGATTTCTCTGACTTACTTTTGACAAAAGCTGAACCACTTTCCGCTTCCATCTCTGAAGACTCACCAACTTATATGTATTGGTGAAAAATCCATATTTTTTTCAACTATAGATTATGGTCATAGTGTCTTTAAAATTCTAATTATGTACTTTTATCCTTTTTGTATTAGATACGGATGTGAGCTATGGTATGTCATAGTCACTAGTCAAAAGGCAATGTGCCTTTTCACTTTACATTGATCTTCTTGTCTAGATTAGTGTTTCCAGCTAACCTTTAAAGTATGGTCGGTTGTAGGATGTAGTATATAGTTTCTCAAGAGCTCTCAGCATGTGCATGTGAAGTACAAGTAAGTTACTTTAAAAAATTTGATATAACTCAATGAAATACACTAAGTATCAAATCTTCCGAAGCCAAAAGACTATTTTTCCAAATCCAAAAATGAAGTATTTCAAAACTTCAAGACAAAGTCTTCTGAAGCCAAAAGGCTGATTTCTTCCAAAGACAGAGAAGACATGATTTCTCTAACTAACTTTTGACAAAAGATGAACCACTTTCCGCTGCCATCTCTGAAGACTCACCAACATATATGTGTTGGTCAAAAATCCATACTTTTTTCAACTGTAGATTATGGTCATAGTGTCTATAACATTCTAATTATGTACTTTTATCCTTTTTGTATTAGATACGGATGTGAGCTATGGCATGTCATAGTCACTAGTCAAAAGGCAATCTTCCTTTTGGCTTTACATTGATCTTGTTGTCTATATTAGTGTTTCCAGCTGGCCTTTAAGGTATGGTCGGTTGTAGGATGTAGTATATAGTTTCTCAAGAGCTCTCAGCATGCACATGTGAAGTACAAGAAAGTTACTTTGAAAAATTTGATATAACTCAATGAAATACATTAAGTATCAAATCTTCCGAAGCCAAAAGACTATTTTTCCAAATCCAAAAATGAAGTATTTCGAAACTTCAAGACAAAGTCTTCTGAAGCCAAAAGACTGATATCTTCCAAAGACAGGGAGGACATGATTTCTCTGACTTACTTTTGACTAAAGCTGAACCACTTTCCGCTGCCATCTCTGAAGACTCACCAACTTATATGTGTTGGTGAAAAATCCATACTTTTTTCAACTGTAGATTATGGTCATAGTGTCTATAACATTCTAATTATGTCCTTTTATCTTTTTTGTATTAGATACGGATGTGAGCTATGGCATGTCATAGTCACTAGTCAAAAGGCAATCTGCCTTTTGACTTTACATTGATCTTGTTGTCTAGATTAGTGTTTCCAGCTGGTCTTTAAAGTATGGTCGGTTGTAGGATGTAGTATATAGTTTCTCAAGAGTTCTCAGCATTCACATGTGAAGTAAAAGTAAGTTACTTTAAAAAATTTGATATAACTCAATGAAATACACTAAGTATCAAATCTTCCGAAGCCAAAAGACTATTTTTCCAAATCCAAAAATGAAGTATTCTGAAACTTCAAGACAAAGTCTTCTGAAGCCAAAAGACTGATTTCTTCCAAAGACAGAGAATACATGATTTCTCTGACTTACTTTTGACAAAAGCTGAACCACTTTCCGCTTCCATCTCTGAAGACTCACCAACTTATATGTATTGGTGAAAAATCCATATTTTTTTCAACTATAGATTATGGTCATAGTGTCTATAAAATTCTAATTATGTACTTTTATCCTTTTTGTATTAGATACGGATGTGAGCTATGGTATGTCATAGTCACTAGTCAAAAGGCAATCTGCCTTTTCACTTTACATTGATCTTCTTGTCTAGATTAGTGTTTCCAGCTAACCTTTAAAGTATGGTCGGTTGTAGGATGTAGTATATAGTTTCTCAAGAGCTCTCAGCATGTGCATGTGAAGTACAAGTAAGTTACTTTAAAAAATTTGATATAACTCAATGAAATACACTAAGTATCAAATCTTCCGAAGCCAAAAGACTATTTTTCCAAATCCAAAAATTAAGTATTTCAAAACTTCAAGACAAAGTCTTCTGAAGCCAAAAGGCTGATTTCTTCCAAAGACAGAGAAGACATGATTTCTCTAACTAACTTTTGACAAAAGCTGAACCACTTTCCGCTGCCATCTCTGAAGACTCACCAACATATATGTGTTGGTCAAAAATCCATACTTTTTTCAACTGTAGATTATGGTCATAGTGTCTATAACATTCTAATTATGTACTTTTATCCTTTTTGTATTAGATACGGATGTGAGCTATGGCATGTCATAGTCACTAGTCAAAATGCAATCTTCCTTTTGGCTTTACATTGATCTTGTTGTCTATATTAGTGTTTCCAGCTGGCCTTTAAGGTATGGTCGGTTGTAGGATGTAGTATATAGTTTCTCAAGAGCTCTCAGCATGCACATGTGAAGTACAAGAAAGTTACTTTGAAAAATTTGATATAACTCAATGAAATACATTAAGTATCAAATCTTCCGAAGCCAAAAGACTATTTTTCCAAATCCAAAAATGAAGTATTTCGAAACTTCAAGACAAAGTCTTCTGAAGCCAAAAGACTGATATCTTCCAAAGACAGGGAAGACATGATTTCTCTGACTTACTTTTGACTAAAGCTGAACCACTTTCCGCTGCCATCTCTGAAGACTCACCAACTTATATGTGTTGGTGAAAAATCCATACTTTTTTCAACTGTAGATTATGGTCATAGTGTCTATAACATTCTAATTATGTCCTTTTATCTTTTTTGTATTAGATACGGATGTGAGCTATGGCATGTCATAGTCACTAGTCAAAAGGCAATCTGCCTTTTGGCTTTACATTGATCTTGTTGTCTAGATTAGTGTTTCCAGGTAGCCTTTAAAGTATGGTTGGTTGTAGGATGTAGTATATAGTTTCTCAAGAGCTCTCAGCATGTACATGTGAAGTACAAGTAAGTTACTTTAAAAAATTTGATATAACTCAATGAAATACACTAAGTATCAAATCTTCCGAAGCGAAAAGACTATTTTTCCAAATCCAAAAATGAAGTATTTCGAAACTTCAAGACAAAGTCTTCTGAAGCCAAAAGACTGATTTCTTCCAAAGACAGGGAAGACATGATTTCTCTGACTTACTTTTGACAAAAGCTGAACCACTTTCCGCTGCCATCTCTGAAGACTCACCAACTTATATGTGTTGATGAAAAATCCATACTTTTTTCAACTGTAGATTATGGTCATAGTGTTTATAACATTCTAATTATGTACTTTTATCCTTTTTGTATTTGATACAGATGTGAGCTATGGCATGTCATAGTCACTAGTCAAAAGGCAATATGCCTTTTGACTTTACATTGATCTTGTTGTCTAGATTAGTGTTTCCAGCTAGCCTTTAAAGTATGGTCGGTTGTAGGATGTAGTATATAGTTTCTCAAGAGCTCTCAGCATGTACATGTGAAGTACAAGTAAGTTACTTTAAAAAATTTGATATAACTCAATGAAATACACTAAGTATCAAATCTTCCGAAGCCAAAGGACTATTTTTCCAAATCCAAAAATGAAGTATTTCGAAACTTCAAGACAAAGTCTTCTGAAGCCAAATGACTGATTTCTTCCAAAGACAGGGAAGACATGATTTCTCTGACTTACTTTTGACAAAAGCTTAACCACTTTCCTCTGCCATCTCGTAAGACTTACCAATTTATATGTGTTGGTGAAAAATCCATACTTTTTCAACTGTAGATTATGGTCATAGTGTCTATAACATTCTAATTATGTACTTTTATCCTTTCTGTATTAGATACGGATGTGTGCTATGGCATGTCATAGTCACTAGTCAAAAGGCAATCTGCCTTTTAACTTTACATTGATCTTGTTGTCTAGATTAGTGTTTTCAGCTGGCCTTTAAAGTATGGTCGGTTGTAGGATGTAGTATATAGTTTTTCAAGAGCTCTCAGCATGCACATGTGAAGTACAAGTAAGTTACTTTAAAAAATTTGATATAACTCAATGAAATACACTAAGTATCAAATCTTCCGAAGCTAAAAGACTATTTTTCCAAATCCAAAAATGAAGTATTTCAAAACTTCAAGACAAAGTCTTTTGAAGCCAAAAGGCTGATTTCTTCCAAAGACAGAGAAGACATGATTTCTCTAACTTACTTTTGACAAAAGCTGAACCACTTTCCGCTGTCATCTCTGAAGACTCACCAACTTATATGTGTTGGTGAAAAATCCATACTTTTTTCAACTGTAGATTATGGTCATAGTGTCTATAACATTCTAATTATGTACTTTTATCCTTTTTGTATTAGATACGGATGTGAGCTATGGCATGTCACAGTCACTAGTCAAAAGGCAATCTGCCTTTTGACTTTACATTGATCTTGTTTTCTAGATTAGTGTTTCCAGCTGGCCTTTAAAGCATGGTCGGTTGTAGGATGTAGTATATAGTTTCTCAAGTACCAGTTCATAGGACTAAGCTTTGTAACACTTTGTAAAAAAAACTTGAGAGCAATATACATCATTCTTGAAAACCATCTTATTGTGTTCTTGTTCTGTTTTTTACTTGTGTTCTTTGTTTCACTTTAAGCTGGTTCCCTATTTGATCTGTTAAGTGTTCTGAGTCTCTCCAAACATTATAAAACTATCGCATTTGTTCTGAGTCTCTCCAAACATTGTGAAACTGTTGCATTGACCCTCTTCACCGGTCCTTCAGTTGGTATCAGAGTATTTTAGGCTCTTAATTATAAGATCTCACCATCTTTAATCCCTTCAGTTTCTCAAAACACATACCAGCTCAAATGACAGCTATCACAAAAGCTGATATGGAAACCGGTACCTTGACAAAGTCTCCATTGATCACTCATGATGACTTTGATACTTGGTGCCAACGTATGGAAGGGTTCATCAAGTCTCAAGTCAGTAGGATGTGAAGATCCATTGTTGAAGTACCTCACATTCCAAGTACCTCTTCAGCCTCTACTGGAGGTGGGATGATACCAAAGGAAGTGGTTGACTATTCTGAGCAATATTGAAAGAAGATTGACATAGATCAGAAGGCCATGACTACTCTCAAAACTACTCTTCCAAACTCTATATACAGAGGATTCAAGAAGTGCAAGACTGCTAAGCAGCTTTGGGATGCACTGAAGCTTATTTATGAGGGGTCTGCTAAAGCTAAAGAAAACAAAAAGGACCTCATGAAGCAGAAGTTTGAGAACTTCACCTATAAATCAGGTGAAACTATGACTCAACAATACTGTAGGTTTGTTGAGATTGTAGATACTGTCGTAGATGTTGGAGTCAAGCTTGAGAATAGGGACATTAGGAGGAAGTTCATGTTCTTTCTTCCCAGACAATGGACTCACTACTGTGTAGCCAGTAAGAGAACTGAAAACCTCTCCACCCTTACTCTCACAAAGCTGTATGGTATCCTCAGTGGCTACCAGATGGAGATGAACATGCAGAATCCATCAAGCAGCTCTTCCAACAATCAATAGAGTTTAGCCCTCCATGCGGTTGAAAGGGTGTTAGGTCTAGATATTTTGTATAGGTTTAGATGATTTGTAATCTCTTGTAATGAACATCTTTAATTATTTATCATTATGTAATGCATGATATATATGTTAACCCAAATATTATTTGTGTTGATTTTATGTAATTGCAGAAAACATCATACTTGGTCAATTTGGAAAATTGACCAAGTGCAAGAACTATCTACGGATGAACAAGTTTGTTCTTCCATAGATGTTCTATGGAGCATAAATGAACAAGTTAATGTGCATCAGTGGATCTCCTGCGAAAGCACAAGCACATATACTGAAGAACAAGCTGCAGAAGAAGGAAGTTTGCTCCTGAGGATGATGTTTAAGAACAAAGAACCAACTCCTACGGAAGAACAAAATACTTGTATGATCTCATATCATCAAGTACTCAACACAAAGTCAACAAGTCAATCTGTCATAAGCGAATACTCCACGTCACATCAAGAATATCTTTGTAATTTTTAAAGTGAATCCCTTTGCCTATAAATATAAGGCATGGGTGCACTCATTTACGCAGAGATTGAGAGATATCGATACACAAATAGAGATTCATATATTAACAAAAACGATATCAATCGATTAATTGATCAAAATAGCAACACAACAATCACAAGAACATGAAGAACATCATAGGAGATCATCATATCATCCAAGCATCAATATCAATTGTAATCGATTCAGTATTAATGAAAATCAATTGAGAACAATCTTTTTGTTGCATTATTTTTTTTTTCAATTTGTTTCATCTGTTCTTCATCGATTTCAATTTCATAAACAATTAATTAAACAACAAGTATTGACAATTCCGTAATCTTTATTTGCAAAATCAAACTGATAATTCCTGTTTCGATCCTTGGATTCACAGGTGGTATTAGAGCCTCGTGCTCATGGATCTAGATCAATTGATCTATCAGTTTGCCTAATTTTAATTGGTTGTTTGCTTCATTAAATCATCAAAAACTTGTTATATCGATCATTAATCTTTGTTCCATTGCTCGATTAATTTCGATTTGCATTAGAACGCTTTCGATTCGTGGATTTGTGTTATTGTGCGATATCCCAAGGTTGTTCAAACAAGTTTGAACAAAACCCATCATCATCTAACATCTTAATTTCAAATTAACTGAGAATATATTGGTCGATTTGACTAATTTTGACCACAACTTCTTTTTTAATTAAGAGTGTGTTATTAATTAGTCCATTCACAACAGAAGACATTAATTCAAAGGAATTTTTGTCTTAGTTGATTTGAATATCAATATTATCATTGATTTGTTATTGCTGTGTTAGTATGTTTGCATTGTCTATTCACATTCATAGGGTATTAGATCAATTGATAATTTTGATAATTAACAAAGTTAATTAAAATGAGCAATTCAGCGGTTGGAGCTTATCAACCTTCAAAGTTGGAAAACAAATCTGATTTTAAAACATGGAAAATCAGATTCAGGAACCACGTAAACTATACAGATTCTGACTTATGGGTGTCCATTACTGAAGGTCCTTACATTCCTCCTGCTTTAGGACCTGATTATAATGACAACAATCAGCCCATAAGTTTGAAAAATCTGTCTCCTAATGATGCCAAGAGAGTCAAAATTGACATTAAGGCCTATAGTATGCTTACTATGGCTTTACCTGAAGACCTCTTGATCAGGTGTGAAGCATACAAAACAGCAAACTCATTATGGAAAATTCTTCTCACTTTGTGTGAAGGAAGTGATGAGATCAGAAGCATCAGGAAGGATACTCTTCGTTCACAGTATGACACTTTTCATCATATTGTGGGTGAATCTGTTCCTCAACAGCTCCACAGATTTATGCAACTAGTTACTGAGATGAACATTCTTGAGTTGAAGTACAGTAATGAGGAACTGAACAAAAAGATGCTTCATACTTTGCCAGAGAGTTGGACTCAAACTATGTTTATGTTCAAGAATACTCTTGATCTAAAGGCAATTGGGTTAGACACTTTTGTTGCAAAGGTGGAAGCTTTGGAGTTAGATGAGAAAACCATAAACAAGAGTATAAAAGCACCAATAGCACCATATCAATTCAAAGAAACAAAGGGTGCTGGAAGTGCATTCATCTCCAATGATGATGATGAAAGCTCTTGTGTTGAGAGTGATAATGAAGAGGAAACTGGTTTCTATGCTGCAAAGTCCTCTAAATTAAACTCTCAAAACACTTCAAACAGGAAAGGAAAAGGGAAATCTGATGATTCGAAAAGTCCAGCAGTAAAGGGATCATCAACCAACAAAAGCAATACCCAATCTAAACCAATTACTGTGGTTCTAGAATCAGAAGAACAGAAGGCAGCCTTTGCAGCCTTTAGTTCAAACTTTCAAGCTTACTCGGGTAGTACCTTGACTCCTGCCCACATCTGTCAACAAGACCTTGAAGAACTTCATCCTGATGAAGTAGAGGAAATGGATCTGCAATGGAAAATGACCATGATTGCTTATAGAGCCAAGATGTATATGAGAAGGAACAAGGGACTATCTGTTGTAGGAAGAACAACTAAAATTGGTGTTGACAAATCAAAAGTGAGGTGTTACAAATGCAATTTGTATGGTCACTTTTCAAGGGAGTGCAACAGCAATCAACAATCAACAATAGACACAAGACAAGTAAATCAGAGAAGCTTCAAGCAACCTCAACTAACAATCTCATCCCCACCAGCTACAAGCTCTTCAGCAGGTACCAGTAACACTAAAGAAATTGGTTTGATTATTTTGCAGGATGGTACTTGTGACTGGAGCATGTATGAGAAGGAAGTGCAGGAGGAAAATCAAGCACTGATAGCAAACATGGAGAACAAAACTCCACCCATGGCCATAGAGGTAAGGGATAGATTGTGTTCACCTGTTTGTGTTGAAGAGGTTGAAAGATACAGAGTCCATGCTCAACAATTGGTTGATAAAATCAAAGAAACAATGATTTTAAATGAATCTCATTTGAGAGAACATAAATTATATCAGGTCAAAATCACCTCCTTACAAAAGGATTTGGATAAACTTGTATCTGAAAATTATAATTTAAAAGCACAAGTTGAGCATCTGACAACCTCTTTAACAAAATCAATCTCTAATCATGCATCTACCGAAGTGAAACTTTAGAAGTTTCAATTATCATCTCAGCATTATGAATAACTCTTGAACTCTCATATTGAATCGAAGAACATGTATGGGTTAGGTTTTAATGCTGTTGCACCTCTTATAAATGATAACTACACCACTTTACTTGAGTCAATGACCAACAGTCTGTTAAACCATTTTGTATCAAGTACCAAAATTGAACCAGAAATTGAAACTAATAATTTGATAAATGGTGAAGATACTGAGATGAGTGAAACTGAGATTGGGTCATCTGAATCAGAATGTTTAAAACAAACTGATTCAAAATTTGACTTTGATGAATGTGATGACTTGAATGAATTTGATGAGCCTAATGCTGGGTTGGGTAAGGGAAAGAATGTGGTAATCGAACCTTTAATCCCCAAGTTCTTGATGAGATCAAGCTACCTTATCCCCCAAAACAAAGAAATTTGTTGAAGACCATCTATACCAGAATTAGTCTGTTGAATAAAGGGATTCAGGAGCTCAACAAAAGGCAAAAACATCAGTTATCAAAAAGAACTATGGAAGAAAAGAAAATCACTTCCGCAGAACACCTGCGGAAGAGAAAGGTTGATTTAGAACCATCCGTAGAAAAGCAAAGGAAGAAAACTATTCTTTCAAAACATTCAACTTCCATAGAAAAACTACAGAAGCAACAATCATCTACTTCTGTAGAAGATATACAAAAGAAGAAATCATCTACGGAATCAGCCAGTGACAACAAAGTCAAGAAACAACAGAGAATGGTGAATCCTCAGAAACAAGAACCATTTGACATCATGTCAGGAAAAGGTAAAGACTCATCAGCTGCAAAGTTTGAAAAAGAATTAAGGCAGCAGAAGGCGGCAATTATGAAGAAGCATAAAAAGACAGTAGTGGAGTTTGACAGTGAAGCTGAAGAAAAGTACTGCAAGTGGTGTGATATGCACAACCATAATACAGAAGATTGTTATTTTAGCAGCTATTGCTCCATATTCAATATGAACAATCATATGACTTCTGACTGTTACTTCAACAAACACTGTGCCATCTACAAGAAAAACAATCATTCTACTCAAGAATGCTTCTTCAACAAAAAGAACAAATCAAAGGTTCCAAAGAAGCAAAAAGCTGAGAATGTTGAATCAGATTCACAATCTTCTGAGAATGATGAATCAAAGGCCTCAAAGCAAAAGCAGCAGCAACTAAAGTAGAAGATCTCAAAGACAAAGAAACCAACATCTACTGATGATAAATCAAAGAAGAAGAAAGAGAAGTAACAATCTCAAAGCAAGACTCCTCACAAGAAGGTAGTGTTGCAGAAAGATGAAGCCTTCTTTGATCACTTTGAAATGGGTAATCATGTACCTCAATCAAAGACAAAAGATGCAGAAACCTTTTCAAGTCAAGTTTCAGGATCAAGTATAAAGAAAAAGACACTAAAAAAAGAGGTGACAGAGGACGTGATCAAGAATCAAGATCATAGTGCTTCAAATTCATCTTCAACAGAATCATCCTCACCCCAAACAGAACATAATGAATCAATTGAGTGTAAAAACAATCTTAAGACATCTAGGCTCATTCATGATAGAGTAACAATCCTAGATAACAAGTTTAAAGAAAAAGACACTGAAAGAAGAGGTGACAGAGGAAGTGATCAAGAATCAAGATCATAGTGCTTTAAATTCATCTTCAACAGAATCATCCTCACCCCAAACAGAACATAATGAATCAATTGAGTGTAAAAACAATCTTGATACATCTAGGCTCATTCATGATAGAGTAACAATCCTAGATAACAATGGCAAGCCCAAGACCATCAAGGCTTGGGCTCCACTTTCTAATTGATTTCATTATTTGTGTAGGAACATCCATGGAGGACTGACAACAAGTGGTATGTTGACAGTGGTTGTTCCAGGCATATGACAGGAAACTATTCTCTCCTCCATGATTTCAAACTAAAAATGCTTCATATGTGGCATTTGGTGGAGATAAGAAGGGAGGTAAAATTATTGGTGAAGGATGGTAACAAATGGTGTACTCAAATTTGAGAAAGTAAACTTCTGTGAAAATTTGCAATTCAACTTGTTAAGTGTATCTCAAATTTGTGATTAAAATTATACCACTTTATTTGATAACACTTATTGTTATATTCTTAAGCCAGGTTTTCAAATTCCAGCAGACTGGATCCTTCTTAAAGTACCAAGAAAAGGCAACACATATGTTTTGGACATGAACAACACCTCTCTAACAAGCAATGAAACTTGCCTGATTTCTAAGTCATCAGAAGATGAAGCTCAACTATGGCATAGAAGAATGGTTCATTCAAACATGAAGAACATGAACAAGTTGGTCAAAAATGACTTAGTCATTGGCCTTCCCAAGAAAGAATTTTACTGTTCTAATCATTGTTCATCATGTTATAAAGGAAAACAACATAGGGTGTCACATAAGTCCAAAACAATCAACTCAAACACAACACCACTTAAACTGCTGCACATGGATATTTTTGGTCCAACCAATGTGTTGAGCATTGGTAAAAAGCAATATTGTTTGGTGATTGTTGATGATTTCACTAGATTCACATGGGTCTTTTTCTTAAAACATAAAAGTGAAACATCAGAAACAGTAATGGAGTTTATCACTAAGATTGAAAATCAACTTGATTTAAAGATCAAAATCTTAAGAAGTGATAATGGATCTGAATTTGTTAATCATGTTTTAGATTCCTTTTGCAGGAACAAAGGCATAGCCAGATAATTCAGTGCACCAAGAACTCCATAACAAAATGGAGTTGCTGAAAGAAGAAGCAGGACTCTAATTGAAGCAGCAAGAACAATGCTAGCTGATTCACAGTTGCCTATCATATTTTGGGTAGAATTAGTGAACATAGCATGCAATGTTCAAAACAGAACTTTAATTGTCAAAGAACATAATAAAACACCTTATGAACTTTTGTTTAAAAGAAAACCTTTTATAGGTTATCTTAGAGCTTTTGGGTGTCATGTGTCTATTTTAAACACCAAAGATCAATTAGGAAAGTTTGATGAAAAAGCTTATGATGGATTCTTTGTTGGTTACTCATCAACATCTAAATCATATAAAGTCTACATTCCACATCACAACATTGTGGATGAAACACCTAATGAATCATTTGATTAATCCTTATTTCAAAAATCAATAAAAGGATCATCTTGGTTGTTTGATATAGATGCATTAACAAATTCATTTAACTCTGGTTATTTGAATGTTGCCGGTCCTACGGATACATGTTATCCTTATGTACCTCCAAGTTTGAGTGAAGTGCCACTGATGCTGATCCTTCAAGATTATTTCATTCACACACTTCAAGTGTTGCTGATCCAGGTCCTTCATCTCAAACAAGCAATGACAATTGTGGTGGAAATGCAAATTCAACTTCAGAAGAGGTAACTAATGCATCAGCAGAAGTTAACAATACCTCCGCAGAAGTTAACAATGCATCCGCAAAAGTTCCTTCTACATCCGTAGATGTTCCTACTTCCAGAGATGATTCTTTTCCTTCATCTGAAGTTCCCAATTCATCAGAAAACATTCTAACAACAGTCACATCTGCAGATCAACAAACTGCAACATTCTTAGTTATTCCTGTAACTGCTGTAAAAGTTATACTTACATCTGCAGAAACACAAAATCATGAAGATGGATTTCATTCAGCATCAGAAGACCAAAATGATGAGAATTTTGACCACTTTGTTGATTCCCCATCTCAGCTGGATCCATCTCCATCAACCAACATCACCAACTTGGAATCATTCATTCTAGTTAAATCAATACAAATAACAAGAATTCATAAGTATCATCCAATAGAAAACATTATTAGTGATCTTAATGAAAGAACCACAAGAAGTCAAGGGGAAGCTGCTAATATTTGTCTCTTCTCCTGTTTTCTTTCATAAGTGGTTCCACCCAACATAACTGCAGCATTGAAAGATAATAGCTGGATTGAAGCAATATAAGAAGAGCTTCAGTAATTCAGAAAGCAGAAAGTTTGGAATCTAGTTGATCTTCCTGAAGGCCAATATCCTATTGGTATAAGGTAGCTGTTCAAGAACAAACTAGATGACAGAGGTATCATCATCAGAAACAAAGCAAGGCTGATAGCACAAGGCTATACTCAAGAAGAAGGGATAGACTATGATGAAGTCTTTGCCCCAGTTGCCAGGATTGAAGCCATTAGAGTCTTTCTAGCCTATGCTTCACATAAGAAGTTCACAGTTTACCAAATGGATGTAAAATGTGCCTTCTTATATGGTAAAATTGATGAAGAAGTCTATGTTACCCAACCACCAGGCTTTGAAGATCCTGATTACCCACATAGGGTATACAAGCTTGACAAAGCTTTGTATGGTCTTTATCAGGCACCAAGAAAGTGGTATGAAACATTGTCATCTTTCTTGCTAAAGCATGGTTACAAAAGGGGAACAATTGATCAAACTCTCTTCCTCAAATATGAACATCAAGACCTCTTAGTTGTCCAAATCTATATGGATGATATCATATTTGAATCAATAAACAAGAGATTGTGTGATGACTTTGAATCTTTGATGAAATCTGAGTTCCAAATGAGTTCCATGGGAGTATTAACATTCTTCTTTGGTTTACAAGTTCATCAGAAATCAGATGGCATTTTCATCAATCAAGAAAAGTTTGTGAATCAAATCTTAAAGAAGTACAACCTTGCTGATTCTTTTTCATGCAAAACACTAACATCAATAATAGATAAGATTGTACCTGATCCTAAAAGGAAGTCAGTTGATCAAAAATTATATAGATCTATGATAGGATCATTAATGTACTTAATTTCCAGCAGACTTGACATAATGTTTGCTATGTGTTTGTGCTAGGTACCAATCTGACCCCCAAGGAGTCACATATGAATGCAGTAAAAAGGATTTTCAGATACCTCAAAGGGAAGCTAGCTCTTGGGCTTTGGTATCCCAAAGATGGAGATTTCAACCTCTACTCATATTCTAATAGTGACTTTGGAGGCTGCAACAACAACAAAAAATCAACAACTGGTGGTTGTCAATTTATAGGACCAAGACTAGTTTCTTAGCAGTACAAAAAGCAAACAAATGTTTCGGTATCCACAGCTGAGGCTGAGTACATAGCTGCCTCAGCTGGTTGCTCTGAAGTTCTATGGTTGCAAAACCAACTACTTGATTATGGTTACAATTCTCTTCAAACACCAATTCACATAGATAACTCAGCTATTATGTTCATCCCTGCTAATCCAGTACAACATAGGAAAACAAAACATATTGAAATCAGATACCATTTTCTAAGAGACTGCTCAGAGAAAGGTTTAATCAAGTTGATCAAAATAGATACAACAAATCAACTTGCTGATTAATTCACTAAAGCCTTTGATTTAGTTAGATTTATTTCTTGATTGAGACTTTAGTCATGATCAACTTAGATTAGTCTTCATCACAAAGAAAAGCATGTTCTGTCTGTCAAATTCATTATATGAAAAAGCCAAAAATATCTATAAAACATATAAAAATCCAAAAATATTGTCTTATTAATATGTTTTTCTTGAAAAAGCATTTCATATTATGGGAAATGATAGTACACTATACCTTTGCTTACTTTCCTGAATTTTATCACACAATAAAGACTGATCAGATGTGATTGGATATGTGAGTAGGTTTAGCTTGAGTGGAAAATATACAAGTTCATGCATAAAATAATGCCAAGGTGACTAATTGTGGACAATTCCATTTTGAGGAACAAGCAAGTAAGTCTTATCCTATTGTGATCAACTTACTCACCTAAGCACACTATGTTGTGAAACTTTCTAACCTCTATCTTTGCGTATCATGAACCCTTTGTTTTGTGTAAACAAAGACCTGGGTTCACATGCACCTCTGTTTTATGTAATTAAAGACCTGGTGTCCTGATGCTGATCATCAAAAAGTTCCAAAAAGGAACAGCTCTAAAAGAATCCAACATGATCAATTGTATATTATCTCAAAGAGCTTCAAATATCAGATCAGAATTAATAAGATTTCAAAGAAATATTAAGATAGAGCTGATAACTTAAAGAACATAGTTTTAAGTGTGAAAAAGTGATAAATTGACTCATAAACGGAGGACAAACTCTAATATGAATTGAATGTGGAGTCCATATTTGTCTATCTTTAATCAGTACAAAAACATGATAAACAACATGACAAGTTGAAACTATACTCTTGCTTGAATTTATGTGGATCATAATACTTACAATCAGCACTAGATCTATGTCTACTATCATCAAACAAAATGTTTCAGGAAGTTGCTTAGTGTCATAGTATGATCCCATTGTATGATGTAAATGCTTGTAAATATATTTTAGTTTCTGCCTATAAACAAAAATACACAAAGATGTTGTTTTTGTTCTTTTATTTGATAGTAAGATTGACAGATAATTGCTTTTCATGCTATTATCTTTATTAATTTCTGATAAATGCATAATTTTATTATTAATCACAGATTTAGGGGGAGTAGTCATCAGCATGAAAACTGAGTTTAACATTTTTACATGAAGAAAATTCGAACTTGAGCGCTAACTTGGCTGCAAGATATCTAAAGTTTTTAACTAAATCAATTTTGCACATTTTCCATGAAGCAGAGTCAACAAGGTCCAACAGCAAACAACAAATGATCTAACAACATGATGTTAAGATCATACAGCAAAAAGAACAAAATTGAATTTCTGTAGATTGGTACCCTACGGATAAAACAGCAAAACCAAAAACAAGTTTTGCCTTCCGTAGATGTTCTACGGAAGAATTAATTTAAGGATAAAACAGAAAAAACAAGTTTTGCCTTCCGGAGATGTTCTACGGATGACTTAACCTGTTGCGGATAAAAAGAAAAGTTTTGACTTTCGTAGATGTTCAGCGGAAGACTTAACTTGTGGATAACCACGAAAGGGTAATAAGGGTTAAGGGTCCCACATCATTAAATAAAAGGATTTAAATTTTCTAAGCAAGTATAAATGATAACCTGACCGTTGTCATTTGTATTCACTTTTTCAAAAACCCTTTTTCAGACCTAGAAAAACGCTCATATCATAAACCCCTTCATCTTTAAACATTCAAATTTTTCATTCCACAAAACAATCCACACCTAAATCACCACTCAAACAACATCATCAATATGGCCAACATATTTGTAAAAGATCATAATGTTTGTGCCTTTCTGAATCCAGACGATCCAACAACAGAGGGATGCAGGGAAATTATTAACTATCTAAGAAGATCAAGGATTTTCTATGCATTATCTGCGGACCCAATCATCTATCAATCGCATATGATAGATTTTTGGCACACAGCCAGGATTGAAGAGGAGAACGATGAAAGGGTTATTTTCGCAATAGTAAGAAATGAGGAGTTGAGGGTAGATGAACGAACTATCAGGAGGGTGCTAGAGTTTGGAGAAGAAGAAGAGGGTCACCCAGATGTGTTCGACCATGAGTACATCCAAAGAATTTTTCATTTAATGGGTTATGATGGAGATTACCGAAATGGTGAAATCAAAGAGGGGAGGTTGTGCAAGCCCTACAGATTCCTGTGTCACACATACTTAAAGTGTATGTCCAACAGAATGTCTGGTTTGGATAGGTTTTCAAGGAACATTTCTGCTAGAATCATTGGTGTATTTGAAGGGAGGAAATACAATTATTCTAAATACATTCTTGGATGCCTGTGTGACCACATAAGGGTGCAGAAGGAAAACAAGATGTACATGTTTCCCAGGTTTATTCAGCTGATCATAAATGAGTCAATGCCCAACACTGAAAGAGAAGATAGAGTCTTTGTTCAAGCTCATCTTGGAAGATCCGTGCTAAATAAGATAAGTGGGCAATACCAAGTAGGAGTAATGGAGATGTTTGCTCATGTCACTGATGAGAATGCGGATATTCCTCAAGAACTACTATACCTTGAACAACAACAACAACAACAAACACCACCAGTTGAATCACCTGAACCACCACAATAAGAACCCCATCCTCTATCACCAACAACCCTGACCAACCTACCAGAAACACCACCTGTTCACCTCCATTCACCACCCAGTGAACACACCCAACCCTTTTCTCCTACATACTCCTAATCATCAATGAATACTGCTGCAACTGAAGTATTCTCACTTGATTACATACAATAATCACCACCAAATCTATCACCACCACAAGAACCACACTTTCCACCACCAACACCTATAATAGACTTACTAGAAACACCACCAGCTTAACTGATGTAACACCCTAAATTTTTGAATAAAGGCGAAGTTCTCGTGCGAGAGGTTGAGTTCTCGCGCGAGTCATGAAGTTCTCGCGGGGAGGCCGGTTCTCACGCGAGAAGTCTGGCGAAAAGTTTGAGCTGGGTATAAATAGCTGAGAACACCCAGCCAGACCCTAGTTTCATGTGCGAAGTACTGCTGCTAGACAGAGAAAGTGAAGAAACTAAATGTTTAAGGTATGTAACTTGTGTAGTAACTCATGTTATGTACTAAGGATGTATTATTGATGTATAAAACACATGATTATGTAGTTTTTCCTTGGTAAAAGCTTCGAGGAAGTTGTGGTTGTGCTAGAACTTCAAGAGGTGAGTTCTAGTCCCCTCTTTTACGTGTTTTATCCATGTTTTGGGGCTAATATGCATACTTTATGAATGTTTTGTTAAAGAATGATGTTTATAATTATTATTGCATGTCTTGGGTGTTAAAGTGGTTAAAGGAGCGATAATTTGTGGATAAAGTTGTGTACAGCAGAAAAGTTATCGCGCGAGAGGCGAGTTCTCGTGCGAAATGTAGTTTTCGCGGCTAACTGTTATCTTTTCAAATTTTTCGCTCGAATGAGGAAGTTCTCGCGCGAATGATAAGTTCTCGCACGAAGGAGGAGTTGTCACTCGAAGTGAGAAGTTCTCGCGCGAATGTGGGTTCTCGTGCGAAAACTTTGGACGGTTACGTGTTATGTTACCCCGTAAGCATGTGTTAATAATGAATTAACGATGAACTTAATGCTAAAGAATTAATGCGCGTATGTAGATATTATATATATATATATATATATATATATATATATATATATATATATATATATATATATATCATGATAGTTAAAGGCTAAAGAAAGATGACAATTCACATGTGAAATGCGAAAGAATAGTTACCCTGTTACCCTATATACCACAGCTGTGAAAACGTTAAAGCGCTAAGAAGTCTTGCAAGCACTTGATAGGAGATATGCTTCGTGCATTCACACCCGATAGGAGTTACACTTCAGTGTGCTCAACTGATAGGAGATATGCTTCGTGCATTCTCACCTGATAGGAGTTACACTTTGGTGTGCTCAACTGATAGGAGATATGCTTCGTGCATTCTCACCCGATAGGAGTTACACTTCGGTGTGCTCAATTGATAGGAGATATGCTTCGTGCATTTTCACCTGATAGGAGTTACACTTCGGTGTGCTCAACTGATAGGAGATATGCTTCGTGCATTCTCACCCGATAGGAGTTACACTTCGGTGTGCTCATATCACATCGGCCGTGGACATGAGAGATTCCTGGTTCATAAGGAATGTCTGGTCTCTAATATCACCAATGCGTTTTGGGCGTATTGGTTGTGGATGAGAGGAGAACTCCACAGTTAAGCGTGCTCAGGTGGCAGCAATCCAGGGATGGGTGACCTCCTTGGGAAGTTTTTACCCGGGCAACCAAAAGCAAATCCGTGAGCTCCTCATGGGCAAAGCGGACAATATTGGTGGTATGAGAGGCCGGGTGTTACAGAATGGTATCAGAGCCACTCCTGTGTCGTTTGGAATGTGGTACATACCTCACCAAGGATGGTGAATTCTCGAGCTCATCGAGGACGATGAGTCCAAAGGGGGGTGATTGTGACACCCTACATAAATCCCACATCGGCCATGGACAGGAGAGATTCCTGGTTCATAAGGAATGTCTGGTCTCTAATATCACCAACGCATTTTGGGCGTATTGGCTGTGGATAAGAGGAGAACTCCACACTTAAGCGTGCTCAGGTGGCAGCAATCCAGGGATGGGTGACCTCCCTGGGAAGTTTTCACCCGGGCAACCAAAAGCAATTCCATGAGCTCTTCGTGGGCAAAGCGGACAATATTGGTGGTATGAGAGGTCGGGTGTTACAGCTCAACTGATAGGATATATGCTTCGTGCATTCTTACCTGATAGGAGTTACACTTCGGTGTGCTCAACTGATAGGAGATATGCTTCGTGCATTCTCACCCGATAAGAACTAAGCTTCGTGCTAAGTTCAAAGGATGACGTAATGTGATGGTAAAGTAAAGTATGGATAACGTAACGGTAAAGTGAATGGTAAAGTAAAAGTTAATGTTTGGTTATCGAATGAGTTCGATGGCGATGTTGATGATGAACGAGGTTAAAGTTTTAATGATGTTAATGTATGTTATAGTTTTGTTAAAGTAAACCTAAAGCTCACTCAGCGTCGCTGACTTTTGTATGCATATTAGATTGACAGGTATGCTATACATTTTGGGGTGAGCTTGGCATGAATGGGAGAGCTACCTGGCATGTGTTCGAGACTGGCATCCTGGCGTAGAACTTTTGTTAGATAGCCATGTGATCTTTTGATGTTAATGTTTAAACGATAGTAATTTTTGTACATTCCGTTGCGTATATTAATGAAATTTGATGTTCGAGAACTTGTGTTTTTGATGTCCAAATCCAACTGTGAAATCCAACTGTGGGGCTTCCCGAAACGGGGCCTTACAAGTTGGTATCAGAGCCATAGTTTGAGAGATTTAGACACTCCAATGTCTAGATTCAAACTTAGAATGGGATCAATTAAGGGATGCTAGTGCCAGTAGCTCCATGCCTGGAAGGTTATGACTGTTAAGGGTTCCTTGAGGTTATAGTGCTTGTAATGATATTGAGAGGTGATGTGGTTCAGGATAGGAAACGTTTAGGGCATGAAGAGTAAAGTAAGTAGTTAATTACACCTGGACACTATCATTAGAAACTTAAATTACTTGACATGATCTGAACTATTACCTGGAATGATAATGTTAGCCTTTCGTATCTTATAGCAAGCTATGACTGGAAGAAAAGCTACTCTAGGAGGTGCTCGTGGTGGTAGGGGTAGACCACCAGTCACCAGGAACCAAAAGCAGACGACCGAGGAGGTGCATGTGGACTCTGTTCACACTGCTAGCGAGGAAAACTCTTATTATTCTGAAGAGAGGATTACCTTGGAGCTGTTGTTAGGGAGGCTATCGCCGAAGAGGTCCACAAGATCCTTCAGGACATCATGCCTTTGATCTTGACTGATGCCATGAAGGAGGTAACCAAGGAGTGGACGTTGGATACAAAGAACAAAGTTAGCAAGAAAGATAGTGAAGGTACCGGGGAAGGCTCGGGGAAGGATGGGAAGGACGAAGGGGATGAAACCGATGGGAACTTAGCCAAAGGGTGTTCATATCGTATCTTCAAGGGGTGCAATCCTCCATCCCTGGACGGCAAGGGTGGTGCTATTGCCACTCTCCAGTGGGTGTCTGAGATGGAAGTGGTGATTGAGATCAGTGAATGTAAAGCTGACCAGGCTGTGAAGTTCGCAGCTCACTCATTTGTTAACGAAGCTATTCATTGGTGGAACACCATCAGGCAGACTAAAGACACTCGTGAGTTCAGGAACTTGAAATAGAATGACCTAAAAGAGATGGTGATGAGGAGGTTCTGCCCTCAGAATGAGATCGACGGGTGGAAAGGGAATTTTTGGGTTTTAAGGCTGGGAGTATGACCTACAGATAGTACACGTCTCGCTTCAACGAGATGGCCAGGTTGGTGCCTCACCTGGTGAGTACTGAGGAGAGAAGGATGAAGTGTTATGTACAGGGTTTGCCTTCAAAGGTTAGGACGTATGTGAAGGAAAGCGGGCCGAAGACCTTCTAGTCTTTGGTGGAGTTGAGAGGGATAGTGTATGATGATGTGGTGGCTGAGAGCCCATTGAGGAGGCAAAGAAGAAAAGTTGGTCAGAGAGTGTGAAGCGAGAGAGAATTGAGAGATTTGTTGTTCAAGCCAAAAAGATAAAGTTGGAAGCATCCAGTGATTGCCAGAAATGTAGGAGGAAGCATGTTGGTGAATGCAGGATCGGGGTCGAGTCTTTGTTACAGATGTGGGAAGACGGGGCATTTCTCTAAGGATTGCCCTAGTGCGGGAAAGTGCTACAACTGTGGCAAGTTGGGGCACTACAGCCGAGATTGTAAAGAGGCGCGAGTGGTTGACTCAACCAGGGGAATGGAGTCTGAGAAAGAAAAGAAAGCTGCTGACAAGCCAAGGGCCAAAGCTAGGGCTTTCACGATGACCAGAGAGGAGGCCAGAGCGAAACCTGATGTTGTGTCAGGTATGTTCCTAGTTAACAACATACTTGCTTCTGTTCTATTTGATTCTAGTGCAAGTAAGAGTTTTATAGCTGTCACCTTTTGTTACGTGATGAATGCTAAGGCCAAAGAAATAGATCATATGTTTGAAGTAGAAACTGCCATTGGAAAGACTACTAAGATAACTGAGGCTTTAGAGGATTGTAGCATAGAACTGGAAGGTCATAGATTCCCCGCTAGTTTGTTTGTTATGACCCTAGGAGGATTTGACATCGTGTTGGGTATGGACTGGTTAGCCGCCTACAAGGCTAACACAGTTTGTCAGAGGAAGATGATTCAGATGAAAGCGCCCGACGGTAGCTTAGTCACGATTTACGGCGATAGAATCTGCCAAGTTCCGAAGATGATTTCTATGATAAAGGCAGAGAAGTTTATGAGACGAGGGTGCGGAGCATTCTTGGCATACGTTAAAGATGCTAAAGCTGAAACTGTAAAGTTGATAGATGTGCCCATGGTGTGTGCCTTCCCAGATGTGTTCCCTGATGACTTAAAAGAGGTACCACCCGATCGGACAATATTGGTGGTATGAGAGGTCGGGTGTTACAGCTCAACTGATAGGAGATATGCTTCGTGCATTCTCACCCGATAGGAGTTACACTTTGGTGTGCTCAACTGATAGGAGATATGCTTCGTGCATTCTCACCCGATAGGAACTAAGCTTCATGCTAAGTTCAAATGATGACATAATGTGATGGTAAAGTAAAGTATGGGTAACATAGCGGTAAAGTGAATGGAAAAGTAAAAGTTAAGGTTTGGTTATCGAATGAGTTCGATGGCGATGTTGATGATGAACAAGGTTAAAGTTTTTATGATGTTAATGTATGTTACAGTTTTGTTAAAGTAAACCTAGAGCTCACTCAGCGTCGCTGACTTTTGTATCATATTAGATTGACAAGTATGCTATACATTTTGGGGTGAGCTTGGCATGGATGGGAGAGGTACCTGGCACATGTTCGAGACTGGCATCCTAGAATAGAACTTTTGTTAGATAGCCATGTGATCTTTTGATGTTAATTTTAAACGATAGTAATATTTGTATGTTCTGCTGCGTATATTAATGAAATTTGATTTTCAAGAACTTGTGTTTCTGATGTCCAAATCCAACTGTGGGGCTTCCCGGAACGGGGCCTTATAACTGAATTCATCATGCAGTGAGCATACCCAACCTTTCTCAACTTCCCAATCTCAATCATCATTAAACACTGCTACCACAGAACCTATCTCACCCATTCTCAATCAAACACCTTCTCATTCAACAACACAACCAACTTCCTCACCCCCATCTGCTGAACTAACCTCACCTACTGAAAGCCCAACTCTTACTGAAAAAGTGAATATTGATGATGATGAGCTTGATGAAGTTATGGATGGTGCCACAGAAGAAATATGTCTAGAAGTTGAGGGGGAGAATGAACAAGAGGTTGAACAACCAGATGAGAGTGATAGTTATTTTGTTGACATCACTGCTTATGATGAAAATGATTTAAGAGAGGAGGAGATAAATGTGAGCAAAAGTTTTCTTGTTGCTAAATACAACAATCTCATCATCAAAAGTAATCAAAAACTAGAGAAATTGAGAAAACTCAAAGGGGAGATGAAAGAGAAAGATGAAACTATTACATCTCTAGAAGTAACAATCAAGAAGCTAAACGAAGAGATTGAAACCAGCAATGCAGTGATTGATACTATGGATCAGCTTGTGAGTGAGTCCTATGAGACTGCTGAGAAAGAAAAACAAGAGAAGGAGAAAGTCTTAACTGAGCTCAACAATGCAATGAAAACTATCTCTGAGCAGTTAGATCTGCTAAAAGCTAAAGAGGAAGAGATATAAGTCTTAAAAAAGAAGGTGACTGAAAAGGAAATAAGTGTGCATAAAGAACAAATCAAAGAAACTGCTGACATTCACCTGTTGAAAGCAAAAGAACCGATAATCAAATACAACAGGAAAAAAAAATATTTGGGAAGAATTGAAGATAAAGCTATGGTAATTGAAAATACCCCAAAGAAATCAAAAGACATGTCTCTTGAGCACACTCAATCAGTTGATCTTTCAACTCTCAAATCCATTGAAGACATTAAAGAAGAAAGTGATACTGAGTGGGTAGATTTAACAAAAGATGAGACTCATAAGTCTGATGAAAAAGCAAGGGAAGGTGACTTGTTATCTGCTGATGACATATTTGAGGAAAGAGCACAATCATCTATGTTCATGGACTTAATCAATAATGGCTTTCCATATGACATGGTAGAAAAGTTGAACATGGATGAGATGATACAAGTACTGAAGGAATTTGATGCTGCTAGATTAATGCTTCCAGTATGCAACTATGAAACCTTCACTAAATACAAAGCAATTGAGAAGATAAAGAATGATTTGGGTCACTATGAAACCAAACAGCTTACCAAGTACAATATGATTTGCTGGCTGCAAAGTCATAATTATAGGTCAGATGAATTGAAGCGAAGAACAGTGGATGAGCTAAGAGCAATAATGGATTATATGATGAATGTTGAACTAGAAACTAGAGTAAGATTCAGAACCGAAGCACCCAATCCTGCTTACAAACAATCAAAACAATCTCCTGCTGAGCCAATAGTAGTTGAAAGCAAAGATATGCACAGAAGCAACAAGAAACTGACCAGGGAGCCGAGGGATGTAACCCATAACAAAATCTGGCCCCTGGGAATAGTTGTGAGAGAAATAATAGAACAGAAAACAAATATGATTCAACTGTTTGATTAGATGACTACACCAAGATCAGTAGCAGACAACAAGATTATAGCTTGGAAGTTTGATCAAGAGTGGGATTATGCTACAATTAAAAAGGCATCTGGGATGGTTCAATACTTTCCATGGATGGAGACACTTCTTACACTCCCAGATGCAGACCTTTCTACTCTACAAGACATTCCAATCTCCAACTACCTAATCAGTCCAAGGGGAAGAGATTTTTCTGTTCTGATTGCAAAACTGAGAAACAAGTTTAAGGGAGATGTGCTGAAAGAAGCCAAAAGAGAGGATGCAGAACACAAAAGAAGAAAACAAAGACAGAAAAGATCACATTCCAGTTCTTCAAAACTTGTTGATGATGAATTTCTAAGAAGAATTGGATATGCAAACAAGGATGATGCATCAATCAAAACAACTGAAGGAAATCAGTTCTCATATCCCATCACTGAATGGGGATATGTAGAAAGAACAAAAGAACTAGTGTTGCAAAGGAATGACCCTCACAAGAAAACACCAAGCATAAGATTATTTGATCCATTAGAGACTAAACTGCTACATCCAAGCTACACATCATATCTACATGATAAGTACTTCCCAAAGTTGAATGACAAAGATGCTCAAAGTGACATATGCTTATATGTGCACATCATTCAAGTCATAGACAAACTGCATTCCAAAGCATACAAGAGAAGAAGATTTGAGGCTGGTCAGCTCATAGGATCTGAAATCCCATCAATTACTAAGCTTAGAATGTCAGAGCAAGATGAGTTGGAAGTGGCGTCTCAAAACAGTGTAGTGGCAACACTGACCACAGAAGAAGACATTCTTGGGCTGAATTTTAAAACATTGAAGAAAATGGGAAAAATGAAGATCAAGTATCCATACCAAGACCAAAAGGATGCTGTTGGATATTTCAACACAAAGATTTTGGCCAGAGTTCAAGAGTTGAAAGATCTGAACAGATAATTACAAGAATCTAAACCTAATGGGGAGTATTGTTAGGTCTAGATCTTTTGTATAGGTTTAGATGATTTGTAATCTCTTGTAATGAACATCTGTAATTATTTATCATTATGTAATGCAAGATATATATATTAACCCAAATATTATTTGTGTTGATTTTATGTAATTGCAGGAAACATCATACTTGATCAATTTGAAAAATTGACCAAGTGCAAGAACTATCTGTGGATGAACAAGTTTGTTCTTCCGTAGATGTTCTACGAAGCTTAAATGAACAAGTTAATGTGCATCAGTGGATCTCCTGTGGAAGCACAAGCACATCTACTGAAGAACAAGTTCAAAGATCAAGCTGATGCTGCTGCGGAAGAAGAAAGTTTGCTCCTGAGGATGATGTTCAAGAACAAAGAACCAACTCCTATGGAAGTTCAACTCCTACGGAAGAACAAAATACTTGTATGATCTCATATCATCAAGTACTCAACACAAAGTCAACAAGTCAATCTTTCAGAAGTGAATACTCCACGTCACATCAAGAATATCTTTGTAATTTTTAAAGTGAATCCCTCTGCCTATAAATATAAGGCATGGGTGCACTCATTAGGCAGAGATTGAGAGATATCGATACACAAATAGAGATTCATATATTCATAGAAACGATATCGATTGATTAGTTGATAAAAATAGCAACACAGCAATCACAAGAACACGAAGAACATCATAGGAGATCATCATATCATCCAAGCATAAATATCAATTGTAATCGATTCAGTATTAATGAAAATCAATTGAAAACAATCTTTTTGTTGCATTATTTTATTTTGTTTTCAATTTGTTTCATCTGTTCTTCATCGATTTCAATTTCATAAACAATTAATTAAACAACAAGTATTGATAATTCCACGATCTTTATTTGCTAAATCAAACTGATAATTCCTGTTTTGATCCTTGGATTCATAAAGGGATAGCAGAGAACCATAACATCATCTTATTTACTACACTGACAACTCACAAAAGGGCCCTTTCATCACCTTCCTAGAGACACCAAGGGAGAGCTACAACCAAGGAAGCCCATTCCAAGAGACTAGCTTATCTCAAGCCTTTGTGTCTGTTGATGAAAGTTGTGGCAGCTTTCACTTCACTCTTGAAGACTTGGATTGTATCCATCCAGATGACCTGGAGTATATGGAGATAGTCCAGCAGATGCTTTTCTCACTCACAGAGCCAAGAAATTCTACAATAGAAATGGAAGAAAGTTTCCCAGCAATGTATCCAGTGGAAAGTTTGGACTGGATAAAAGCAAAGTGAAGTGTTATAATTGTAACCAAATGGGAAACTTTGTTAGGGAGTGCAAGATACCAAGAACAAATGGTGGCCAAGCACAGTTCAGACCAAACTACATAGATGCAGCTCCCAAATCTGAGAATCCAAGCCAACCAAAACAACAAGTTGTTGTTGCTATTAAAGAAGGAGGCTTTGACTGGAGCTTTCAGGTTAAAGATGTTTCTCCCAACCAAGCACTGATGGTTGATCATAAAGAAGCCAAGGTATTAGAACATCTCTGTACACCTGAA
Organism: Flaveria sonorensis; assembly: GCA_025506505.1. Taxonomy (NCBI): domain Eukaryota; kingdom Viridiplantae; phylum Streptophyta; class Magnoliopsida; order Asterales; family Asteraceae; genus Flaveria; species Flaveria sonorensis. The sequence continues at coordinate 51,980,813 of CM046427.1, read as the reverse complement.
CGCATTACTAAAGTAAATATATAGGTCCTATAACCTGGAAGTGAGATCTAACCTTAAGTCTTTTGAATATTTTAAAAGCTGATTTCGAAAGAGCTAAAAATAATTATAAAGTTAAAATAGAAGATTTATAGAAAACAATTTCAACTTTTAAGCTTGAGAAAACAAATTACATGTCTCAAATCAAAGATCTCATTACCAAGTTAACTAAATGCTAGGCTAAGCTTATGATCAGCAAATCTAGGGCAGAAAAGTGTGTTATTGAAGAAGAAACCTTCAAGAAAATCATATCTCCATCCTTGCATGCAAATATTTTCTATCAGAACAGGCAGGGTTTGGGTTCAAGTGAGATAACTCCTCCACACACTCTACTATCTGTAAGATCTCCAAGGTGTGGAACTAGTCAAGATGAGCTGCCCCTCATAGACCTTATGAAAGAAGTGGATGAAGATAAAGAGGAGATAGTGAAGGATGAATCTATTATGAGTGGGGAGGATCATCCTAAGAAGGGTCACTATGCTCCTGGAGAGAAGAAAGAACCATGGATCAAAAAGTCAGTTAGGAAGAACTTGATCAGGGTAGCCAAAAGAAAATAAAAGAAAGCCCAAGAAATCAAGGCCACTTTCAACACTAAGAAAAAACAAGTCTTTATCTCTGCTGGGTTTGAAGTGGTGAAGACTGAAGACTTAACTTTGGACTCTAGTACCAGGAGTCTTAGTTCATGTTCAAATCATCCTCGTCAAGAGAAGAAGGTTGATCAAATATGCACCACTGCTGCACAGCCTGAACCATCCAGTTCCAAGAGCCAGCATCACCCTAAGAAGCTTGCTACATCATCTGTGAAGGTGAAGAAGGAGTGGAAAGAGATCTAGCTTAGCCTTCTACTCAAAAGAAGCCTCTCAGAAGTATGCAAGTTGAATGCATCATGTGTGGTCGTACCTCTCACTTTGCTAAGGATTGCATGCACAATCCCAAGAGTACCATCCATATGATCAAGAAGAAAACTTCTGAGAAGAAGAAGAAGAAGATAGCTTCGGAAGGAAAAACTTTTCCTTTTGGAAGCTCCAAAGTGAAGAAGAAGATAGGCGGAAAATTACCTTCGAAAGAAATTTTGGTCTCGGAAGAAAGGAATGCTTCAGAAGTACTGAAGTCTGCTACTGTGGATGCAAAAGCTTCCAAAGGTCTAGTCTTCAAAACTTCCAAAGTCGTCAAAACTTCCAAAGTCTTGAAGGCCAAGTCTACTCTTTCAAAGATTGTGTGGAAGATGAAGGAAGGCCATGTGACTGAAAGTTCTTCATCTACAACAGCAAATGATCCTTAGAGCTTGCATATAGGATCAATAACTGTTGAACTATCTTTAATTTACTTTGATAAGCCCAAGACCAATAAGGCTTGGGTTTCCAAATATAACTAACCATCTCTTTCTGTGTACGAACAGCTGAAGACCAAAGGAAATGTATGGATCATTGGCAGTGGCTGTTCCAGGCACATGACAGACAATGGCTCTTTGGTTCAGAACTTTAAGAAAATTGATGGAGGGCCAGTTGCTTCTGGGGGAGAATCAGGTGGTTACATCACTAGAAGGAGCAGGGTCACAAATGGTAAGGTTAGCATTGAGAAGGTAAACTATGTCAAGGGGCTTGGAGATAATTTCTTAAGTGTATCCAAATTTTGTGATCAGAGACATAACATGCTCTTCACTGAGCATGAGTGCATTGTTCTCAAGCTAGGGGTGGCCATTCATCAAGAGCATATCCTGCTCAGAGCCCCCAGAAAAGGGACCATGTACAAGATGGATTTGCAGGAAACCTCCCCATCTGGAGAAGTTTCTTGCTTTCTATCTAAAGCCAATTTGATGAGTCTTTTCTTTAGCATAAAAGAATATGTCATGTAGACTTTAAGAACATACATAAACTAATTAAGAATGATTTAGTAACTGGAATTCCAAATAAAGAGTTTATAAATGATGACCATTGAGTTGCATGTCTGAAAAGAAAGCAACACAAAGTGTCTCATAAGCCAAAGGAAAAGAACTCCATCACTACTCCCCTACACTTATTACATATGGATCTCTTTGGCCCCACCAGTGTAATGAGTTTAGGAAGAACCTCTTATTGCTTGGTGATCACAAATGACTTTACAAGATATACTTAGGTCTTCTTTCTTAGAACTAAGGATGAGACCCCTGAGATCTTGAATAGTTTCATTCTATAAATTGAGAATCAATGTGATCACAGGGTCAAGATCATAAGATGTGATCAAGGAACCAAATTTAAAAACCAAATCCTTGATACATTTTGTAATGAAAAGGGTATTACAAGACAATATAGTGCTCCCAGGACCCCTCAGCAAAATGGTGTTGCTGAGAGGAGAAATATGACACTTATTAAAGCTGCAAGAACCATCTTGTCTGACTCCAAACTGCATATCATCTTCTGGACAAAGGCTAAATAACACTATCTGCTATGTGTAAAATAAAGTTTTAGTAGTCAAGACTCATGGTAAGACTCCTTATAAACTATAGCACAAAAGGAGACCTTTCATTGGTTTCCTCAGGTCATTTGGATGTCCTTGCACCATCTTGAATACCAAGGATAAAATAGCCAAATTTAATGATAAATCGGATGATGGACATTTCATTGGATACTCCTCCCAAGCCAAGGCTTATAGAGTATACAATCTTAGAACCAGAGTAGTTGAGGAGTCAGCTAATATGACCTTCAATGAGCACACACCTAGTGTGAAAGGTTCTGGTCCTGATTAGTTGTTTGATCTTGATATAGTTACCAACTGTTTTAACAAATCTTGTGAGCATGTTTTAGGATCTACAAGTACATTATCAACAGGAGATTTTGATCCAAGATTTAAGCTGAGAAGACCAAGTGTACAAACTACTTCAACTCCAATGGTAACTAGCCCTACAGTTGGAAATCCTGTCAGCATAACCGTGACAAATTCTTTAACTGACACATCTGAGGTGCCTATAAATTCCAGCATAGAGGTATAGAACTTAGATGAAGGCATTTCCAATATAGGAGGAGATAGAGGTGGTGATAGTGATCAGGAGTTTCTTGATGCTGATAACCACTCCATAGAAGACAACATCAATAATGTAAAACACTCATTGGATCAAGTCTCACTTGATAAGTGTGTGGATGTGATGGATGAATCTCAAGCACCAGATCTGAATTTCAATAATTTAGATCTATCTAAACAACTTCTTGTGATTCCTCAACTGAGAATCCACAAGTCCCATCCTACCACAAACATCATTGGAGATGTTGAGACTGAGGTAAGAACAAGAGGACAAACCCATGACAAAAATGTTTGTCTTCACTCTTGTTTCTTGTCCCAGATAAAGCCTAAGAAGATTGAAGAGGCTTTAAAAGATGGAAGCTGGGTTGAAGTAATACAGAAGGAGATGCTTTAATTCAAGAGATAGAAGGTTTGGAATCTATGTCCTCTTCCTCAAGGGGAAGACTACCATAGGTACCAAGTGGGTTTTTAGGAACAAGAAGGATGATAGAGGACTTGTCATCAAGAACAAGGCAAGACTAGTTGTTCAAGGATACACACAAGAAGAAGAGATTGATTACATAGATGTTTTTGCTCCTGTAGCAAGACTTGAAGCTGTTAGGATATTCCTGGCTTTTGATGCATTCAAGAAGGTCTACCAACTTGATGTCAAGTGTGCTTTTTTATATGGGGTGATTGATAAGAAGGTGTATGTCAAACAACCACCTGCCTTTGCAGACCCAAATCATCCTGATTATGTTTGCAAGCTTGACAAATCTCTTTATGGGCTACATCAGGCTCCAAGGAAGTGGTATGAGACACTATCACAGTATCTCTGTAAGCACGAATACAAGAGAGGTACTATTGATGGAACATTCTTCATCAAAGGAACAGGAAATGACTTGATGCTAGTTCAAGTTTATGTAGATGACATTATCTTTGGGTCAACTAATCTGAAGCTTTGCAAAGACTTTGAGAAGCTGATGAAGAATAGATTTGAAATAAATGCCATGGGGGAACTCAATTTATTTCTAGGAATTCAAGTGAAGCAGGTTGACAATAGAATCTTCATAAACTAGTCAAAGTATGTGCAAGACATACTTGTCAGGTTCAACATGACTTAGTGCAAGGTTGCTAAGACACCCATACCAAAAACCACTCTCTTGGGCCAGATCTTGAGGGGGAGTGTGTTGATGAACATATACAGGGCTATGATTGGGTCTCTTATGGACCTCACAGCCAGCAAGCCTGATATCATGTTTGCTATATGTATTTGTGCAAGATATCAAGCCAACCCCAGGATGTCACACCTAGTTGTTGTCAAGAGAATTCTCAGATATCTCAAGGATGCTCCCAAATTGGGCTTTTGGTATCCAAAGAATTCTGACTTCAATCTCTGTGCATATACAGATAGTGACTATGGTGGCTGTAATATGACTACAAAGTTAACATCTTGGGGATGTTAATTTCTTGGTAGAAGGATAGTCTCATGGCAATGCAAGAAACAATCCTGTGTATTTGCATCAATTACTAAAGCTGAATACATTGTTGCTGCAAGCTGTTGTGCTCAAGTGCTTTGGATTCAGAATCAGATGCTAGACTATGGATTCAACTTCAAGGAGACTCCCATCCATATAGACAACAACAGTGCTATCTCTATCACAGAGAATCCAGTTCAGCACTTAAAGACAAAGCACATCAATGTCAAGTATCATTTAATTAGAGATAATTTTGAAAAGGGATTGATAAAACTAGTCAAAGCTAACACAAATAAATAATATGCTGATCTGTTCACAAAAGCTTTTGATGACCAGAGATTTAAGTATCTTGTATCAGCTAAAGATTATTTTTAATAATATATGTGTCTTAAGTTGTCTATATTATCATCATGTAAGCCCAGATTACTTTGGAAGGAACTTTTTAAAATAATATCCCTTAGAATTTTGGATATATTTTCCTTCAGAAGACATCAAGTTGTCTTCGAAAAAAAATTATGTCTTCAAAACAAATAACTACTTCTGTGAAGTTAACCTTCGGAAGAAATTTGACTATATCTTTTCGAAGCTTATATTTGTCACCAAGTACTTATATGTATTGAAGGAAAATTTTCTTCCGAAAGCAATTAAGTCTCGGAAGACTTATTCTTTTCATTGAATAAGACTTCTGATATTTTATCTTTTTCGAAGCAAAATCTATCTAGGAAGTAAAAATAGTTTAAGTATTTTTATTCCGAAGCAAAATTCTTAAAAAACTAAGGAATTTCTTCCGAAGCCAAATTGGCTTTGGAAGTTTTACTAAAACCTTCCAAAGACAAATTACCTTCGGAAGATTTAGACTTCCAAGAAAACTAACTTTTTCGGCACTTTTTCTGAGGTGGGACCGACAATCGGATTTCAAAGTTTATCTGATTGCATTAACTTTGTCTCAAATCCATATCATATATATATATGTACAACGGTTACCCCCTTTTACTATTCTCCTTCATCTACAAAATTCAAACCCTAAATTCATCCACAAACCGACCTTGTTCTTACCTTTCTTCATCATAAAGCTACTCAAGATGGCCAACCCTGATTCCTGAAACCAACCGGATATTGCAATGCACTTACACATGCAACATAATCAAGTTTCTCTGCTGTCATCTGAGAAAGATCCAGTTCTCAGATGTTTGCCGCTTCTTATCTCTCACCAACTACCTCACCGCCCTCACAATCGACCCTCCACTATATGAAGATCAACTTTTGGAGTTCTGGAGGACCTACCAAGAGATCATCTTGGAAGGTAGGAAGGCATGGTCTGCCACAATGCAGGAGAGGACAGTATTCATCACCCCTGCCACCATCAACACATATCTAAGGCTGGATGACGTAGAGGGCTCACAGTTAAAGGGAACAGGTAATGTTCTAAAATTGGGACAGATGAAGCCCGGCATCTTCAAAACAATAAGGAAGCTAAATGTTGGCTTCTCAGGGGTAGGTAATGTTCTAAAATTAGAGTTCATTGCTCAAGGTGACAACTTGACAGCACCAACCAATGTTGAACCCACACCTTCTACATTTGCATCCCCCACACTGCCACAAATCACCATCACCTACCAAAGAAAATCCAAACGAACCCCTGCTTAGTCTACTCAGGTTGAGCAGGCCCCCAAATCACCAACCATGCAGGAAGAAGTGGACACTGGAGCTCCCACTTCTCCTGAGGAGCAAACCACTCCCATTCTTTCTATGATCAGTGCTGAGGTTCCTCATGCTCAGCTTGATGAGCTCATAACCCCAGCCTTAAGCTTTCACTCGGAGTCTCAAAACTCTAGTGATCAACCTTCAGGGGAAAGTTACCATCCCCAGCCTCTTGACCTCAACCAACCAATTTCTAACCTTGAATTCTATGATGATGAAGATATAGGATTCAGTGAGTACCATGAATCTCTCTTCTCCACCCCTACTTAAGGAGAGATGAGTACTCCTGCATCACCTATATTTAGCCCACATCATCCACCCATAACTGAGGTGGACCTCCCTGAACCTGTTCAGGAGGCCCATATGGAAGAGGCTCTCACTTTTTCAAGTGATTATATCATTCAGACCTCAACCATGGCAACCCAGCCCATTGACACTTCTTTTGAAGCTGTCAGTATGAAAGGGAAAACCAGCAGCCAAGAACATGAAGTTGGTGATGAGGAAGAAGACCTTGGTCCTATTCTCTCATCCCCCAATGATCCTTCTGATGAAGATAAAGGGAGTATGCAACTGAAGGTGCATAAACTGACTGAACTCTGCACCTATTTAGTTTCCAAGATTAGTCACCTACAATCTCAGGTGTCTACCTTACAAAGAAGGGTCAATGACCAGCAACTTAAGATCACTGATCTTAAGGGTAAGTTAGCTGAGAGACCCATCCAGAGGACTCAACCAGGCCCATAAGAGCCTGTGGATATGATGGACCTAATTGCTAGCTCCCCTATGCAAGAGGGTGATGCTACTAAAAAGGGGGAGAAAGTCTTAATTACAATCACAGAACCTGGGAGTTCCTCTCAGAGTATGGACATAAAGGACTCACCACCCTCATTTGTAGTTGTCCATACTCAAAAACCTCCTCAGGTCCATATTGATATGAACTCACTCATTCAAAGCTTGTTTGAGAAAGGTATACCAAGGGCAATGCCAACTCCATCTAACCTAGCTGATAATCCAATTATGGGATGGAGGTATGATGATCAAAGAAGAGCCCTGATAATCTTTAAGTATCAGGGTCAACAATAGATCTTCAACTTCTTTAACCTGAGATACTATGAGAGCATCTATCTAGTTGACCTCCTACTTGCCAACCCAACTCAAAACAGGCAAGCTGCAAGGTTGGCTGTTAGGATTCAATAAATGGTGATTGAAGAGTTCAAGCTAAGAACAAGACTATATAGACATAGGCTAGCAGGCAAGACTGTTGGTCAACTGGATGTTGAGATGGACCCTAAGATTAGTTTCGAAGGGGAAACTTTGGCTGAAGGCCCAGCGTTGAGCCTGTGAACCTTAAGACAGGAACTGCTTCAGCACCTTCAACACCCACCCTCAGTGAGGCACCAGCTGATGAAGGTGTCTCACAACCTCTCTCTGGCCAGAGCTTAAGTGAAGAACCAAGTAATGAAGGCCAAAGCTCTCTCCAACCTGAGTCACACAAGCCTATGAGTGACAAAGGTAAAAAGAAGATGACTCCTGAGGAGATTAAGAAGGAGAAAAGAGAGAGGAAGAGGAAGGAATAGGAGAGAGTTCAATTAGGACCCCTGGCTTTATGGAAGCTGCAATTAGCATTACCCCCAGGCCAAGTACTCAAGATGATGACTTAAAGGCAGGCAGATTGAATTATTTAGGGTCCAGGAACTAAAATATTGATGAACTAATCTCTCTCCCCTTGGAGGATTTTAATGAACTGGTTGACAAGAAAGTGTCTAAGGAGAGGAAGGAAGTTGAGACAGCAAAACTGCTTCTCAAGATCAAAGAAAAAAGAAGAAGAAAAAGAATCTACAAAGCTCCTACCCTCTCCCCAGTTCAGGACAGTCCTGAGACAGAGACTGTGGCCACTGAGCAACAAACTCAGGTAGATAGGGAACAAGATCGACAAAACATGATCATCTACCTAAGTGCCACAGGTCTCTATCAGGCAGTAGACCTCCTTCCCTTGCCATACGAGTACATTGAATTTGAATACCTCAAGTAGCTTGAGCAACAAGTACAAAAAGAACAATAAGCTACTAAGAGGAGGATGAGGGAAGAGGCTGCAAAGTCAAGAGCCACCATTAGAGCAAACTTAAAGAAATCTGCTGACAGACAAAAGATGGTGAGCTTCTTGAAGCTGTATGGATTCTCTGGAAGGAAACTTGGTCCAATGTCTCTATCCACCAAGTTAGGCTACACCTGAAGCTGAGGTCAAGGTTGAACCACAAGAGACAACACAAACTGGACCTAGTGCTGCATCACAGCCAGCTTCATCTTTTGATCCACAGCAGGGTCCTGATCCTTCGCCTTCTGAACCTGTGAAGGACAAGGACCCAACTGAGGAAGACAAGCAAGAATAATCTGGTACTATAGGCCAGTCACCTTAGTTGAAATATAGAAAGAGGAAAAGGATGGTCATCAGAAGGGACAAGAAGAAGAAGTCCAAGGCATCCACCTCTACACCTCAGGATGGGTCAGAACATCCTGAGGGAGATCAAGAAGAGGTTGCTCATCCAACTCCTATTCAAGTAGAGCCTCTTTATACTGAGAGACCCATTGTGTCTTGGACGTTTGCCACCAATCCAGACAGATGGTATGTTACTAGAGATCAAGGAGGTCAAGACTTATACTTCTGGCAAAACATACTTAACCTCCCTCTACATGATCTCTGTGACATGAGGAGATACTTTGAGAGTCTGAGGAACCCTGACCAGCTGATGATCAAAGGAATGGTCTTGATTCTGATGAGGATTGTCAACAGATGAAGATCAAGAATCAAAGTTCTCTTTAGTTTTGGTAGCATCGACATAGGGGGAGTTTATAAGGAATACTCTTAGAGGTTGATGTAACCAAAGAACAACCAAGATCTCTCAGCATGCAAAACTAAAGTACATGGAAGCTACTTCGGAAGATTTGATACAACTCAGTGAATTATGCTAAGTATCAAATCTTCCAAATCCAAAAGACCATATCTTCCAAAGCTTCAAAGACAAAGTCCTAAAGCCAAAAACTGATTTCTTCCGAAGACAGAGAAGATATGCTTTCACTGAATCACCTTTTGACAAAAGTTGAACCACTTTCCACTGCCACTCTAAAGACTCACCAACTTATATGAGTTGCTGAAAAGTCCATGCTTTTGTTAACTGTAGATTAAGGTCTTTTGTCTGTAACTTTTCAACTATGTACTTTTATCCTTTTTGTAATAGATAAGGATATGAGTTATGGCATGTCATAGTCACTAGTCAAAAGGCAATTTGTCTTTTAACTTTACACTGATCTTGTTGTCTAGATTAGTGTATCCAGTTGGCCTTCAAAGTATAGCTGGCTATAGGATGTAGTCTAAAGTGTCTCAAGTACTTGTATCTTCATTTATGCTTTGTAACACTTATAAGAACTTGAGAGCAATATACATTATTCTTGAAAACCATATTTGAGTGTTCTTGTTCTTGCTCTTTTACTTGTGTTCTTTGTATCATCTAACCGGTTTCCTATTTGATCTGCTAAGTGTTTCATATCTCTCTAGCTTGTGAAACTTGACCACCCTTCACTGGTCCTGTAGTTGAGTTTGTAAAGGCTTTAGGCTCGAGACCATAATTATATTTCTTGTTCATTAGGTTGTTAGCCCTAATTAGTTTCTATATATAATATAGTATTGTATTGTAATATTTTTACTGAGATATTAAATAGACATATTAGTAGCAACCAGTGGACGCATGCGACATTGACCCAACCATGTTAGATTCTCATGTTGCTTTATTGTTTTTCATGTGTGTGTGTGTTATAATGTTTTTCTATGTACACCTAACAAATGATTATCCATGTTCTCCGTGGATCGAGGATTAGATTGTTCGTCATATATACGTTTTACGATATGGTTTGGGATTAAAACCCTTGGAGTCGCCTCTTTGCCACTAAAATTCTTGTGAAGCCACTACCGCTGCCTGATTAGGGTTCAATCCCTTGAATAGTATCACCACCACAAATAGGTACCGCTACCCCCACCACCGTCGTGATTGAGTAGAACCACAACAGCATCATTGCCTTGTGTTTTATGTTGCCTTGCTACCGAACCAGAACTTGATAGCCATCATTGCCAAGGGTAGGGCCACCAATTTTAACATCATTGTGAACTATTTTGTTTTCTACAACCAATTGTTAGTCACCGATTAAAGAAGGAAACATGTTCACTCGTTTCTTGTTTCTTGATTACGGTTTGATTTGGTTGTTTAATATAGATTATTTTGTGATCAAGTTTCAGGTTTATTGCTTAGGTTTGTTGTTACGTGTTCGCTTTGATATGTGGTTTTAGCAATTATTAATAGAAGTATCGGGTTCAGTTTACTTGTTCATTTATTGAATGAAATATCAAATAAGAACCGTTTCTTGTGAATAAGGATTGTGGGCTGAGTCCTTTTAATAGTGTTCAGTAGAACAATCATCAAGATCATGCCCATGACATTTTTATGTCTGTTCACTATTTCTTGATTCTGTCTATCCCTAGTTTGCTATGGCTGAAGATGTAAAGGTCGTAATTGAGAAGTTTAATGTAACTAGTTTCAGATTGTGAAAGAGACAAATAGAAGAACTATTATGTCAAAAGGATCTGGACATGGCTTTGGTTAATGGAAAGCCTATGAAGATGTAACAAGGTGATGTAGCCTAAATTAAACATATTTTATATAAATATTCTCTACATCTTGAATAGTTTAGATTAGTTTTTATTAAATATTAGTCCTAATTATTTCATATTTGAATTTTATACGAATTAAAAGATAAATGAGTAAAAATGTTGCAATTAAAGTTATATTACATTTAGTTGTTTAAAAAATTAGTTTATTATTTATAACAATTTATTACGGACTGCAGCGCAACGACTAGGACTCATGTCGGAGGACTTTTGAGTGTGAGCTACCACTCATGCAGCGACAAGGACCCGCAACTCTCGAAGGGGCCACCAACCACCCGAATCACTGTAGCAAACCCTCCCTTTACTTTACTCAATGGATAGCGCTTATTCTCTTTCAATCAACAAAATGAGAAATGTGGGAGAAAGAAAGAGGTCTTTATTGAAGAGGCTTTGCACCCGGAATAGGACTAATGCATCCTAAATAAAGGACCTGCAGCGGCGGAGACCATTTTAGCTCTTTCACTCCGTAAAAGAGTTAGTATGTTCGGACTCATAGTAGGAAAGACGAGCTAAGCTTGAAACTGAAACTCCTAGGCAACAAGTCTTTGATTCGATTGATTTTCACTCTTTCATCCAAAAACTATAACTAATCCATCAGCCAAGCCCTTCTGACTCTCCTATTCGTCCAGTTAAGAAAGGCGGCTTCGGGCGCCTTTGTTTTCTTTTTTGCGTTTGGGCTGGTGCAGAATGAGTCTATCTTGCCCGGGATGCTCCCAAGGTTCATCAGGACATTTTCTTCAACAACTAAACTAGCTTAGAAAATAAATTTTAATTACTAACACATTCTCACATGAATATGAGTGTAGGTGAAAATCAAATGAGCTGTTGACTTTGGAATTCAAAATCAAATTCTGTTGAAGTCTCATACATGAATTTAGAAAGTTCACGTGGGGCTATGGCCCAAATAGAAAAAAACAAAAGTGTAAGCTAATATCAGAAGATTATAAGGCTGATGCAACCAAAGAAGCCAAAACAACCAAGGGTCTTCCTGCATGCATGCACTGGACGTACAAGGTAGAAGTGCTTCGGAAGTTTTACACTCTACATCAGAAAAAATCTTCCGAAGCCAAAGTCCAAATCTTCCGAAGCCAAGATGAAGTCTTCTGAAGCTTTAGAGACAAAGTCTTTCGAAGCCATTTTGCTGTGAAGACTGATTTCTTCTGAAGATAGAGAAGACATACTTTCTTCGATCTACTTTACATAAAGCTGACACACTCTCCGCTGCAACTCTGAAGACTCGCCAACTTGTATGAGTTGGTGAAAAGTCCATGCTTTTGTAAACAGTAGAATAAGGTCTTTGTCTGTAACTTCCTACTTTTGTAACTGTAAACCTTTTTATATTAGAAAAGGATGTGAGCTATGGCATGTCATAGTCACCAATCAAAAGGCAATCTGCCTTTTGACTCTGTATTGATCTTGTTGTCTAAATTAGTGTTTCCAACTATCTTTCTAAGTATTGATGGTTGTAGGATGTGGTATAAAGTGTCTCAGGTCCTTGTAATTCGAATATGCTTTGTAACACTTGTAATAGAACTTGAGAGCAATATACAGCATCCTTGAAAACCATACTTGTTTATTCTTGTTCTTAGTTCTGCCTCACTACTTACTTGTGTTCTTAGTATCAACATACTAAAACCCAGTTCCCCATTTGAGTTGTTAAATGTTCTAAACCTCTCCTTATTGTGAGACTGATTGTATTGACCACCCTTCACACTGTTCTGCATTTAGTATCAGAGCATGTTAGGCTCTTGATTGTAAGATCTCACCATCTTTAATCCTTTCACTCTCACAAAATACTTAACATATCAAATGGCAGCTATCACCAAGGCTAACATGGAAACTGGTACTATCACTAAGTCCCCACTGATCACTCCTGAAGACTTTAACACTTGGTGTCAAAGAATGGAAGGCTTCATCAAGTCCCAGGACTCCAGGAGGTGGAGGTCAATAGTCTTTGGACCTCATGTACCATCCACCCCTTCAGATGCTGCTGCTGGTGGTATGATACCCAAGGAAATGGCTGATTATTCTGATGATGACTGAAAGAAAATTAATATTGATCAGAAGGCCATGACCGCCCTCCAGACTGCTCTTCCAAACTCTATCTACAGAGGCTTCAAGAAGTGCAAGACTGCAAAGCAACTATGGGATGCACTGAACCTGATGTATGAGGGGTCCAATGAAGCTAAAGAGAACAAGAAGGACCTCTTGAAGCAGCAGTTTGAGAACTTCACCTTCAAAGCAGGTGAAACCATGACTCAACAGTATTTCAGGTATGTTGAGATTATGGATACTCTTGTTAATGTTGGAGTAACTTTGGAGAACAGGGATATTATAAGGAAGTTCATGTCCTCTCTTCCCAGACAATGGACACACTATTGTGTGGTTATTAAGAGGACTGAAAACCTCAAGACCCTTACTCTCACAAAGTTGTATGGCATACTCAGTGGCTACCAGATGGAGTTGAATATGCAAAATTCATCCGGTAACTCTAGCATCCAACAGAGTTCAGCCCTTCATGTGGTTGAAAAGGACTACAGAGAACCACAGCATCACCTTATCTGCTACCCTGAAACCTCACAGAAGGGGCCTTTCATCACCTTCCTAAAGACACCAAGGGAGAGCTACATCCCTGGAAGTCCATTCCAGAAGACAAGTTCTTCTCAAGCTTTTGTGTCTTTAGATGAAAGTACAGGCAACTTTCTTTTCACTCTTGAAGACCTGGACTATATCCATCCAGATGATTTGGAGTATATGAAAATAGTCCAGCAGATGGCACTTCTCACTCACAAGGCCTAGAAGTTCTACAAGAGGAATGGGAGGAAGTTTCCTAACAATATGTCCAGTGGAAAGTTTGGGCTCGACAAAGTCAAGGTGAAGTGTTACGACTGTAACCAAATGGGAAACTTTTCCAGAGAGTGCAAGGCACCTGAATCAAATGGTAGCCAAGCACAAGCCAGGCCAAACTACACTGAAGGAGCACACCAGAATGAGAAGCCCAGGCAACATGCTACAGTTGCTGAAGAAGGAGGTTTTGACTAGAGCTTTCAGGTGGAGGATGCTGCTACAAACCAAGCACTTATAGCAGACCATGATGAAGCCAAGGTATTGAAACATCTCTGTACACCTAAATGTATTGCTAAAGTCAACAAGTATAGGTCCTATAACTTAGAGATGAGATCAAATCTTGAGTCCTTGAATATCTTAAAATCTGATTTCAAAAGAACTGAAAATGATTATAAATTGAAAATAGAAGATCTAGAGAAAACCATTTTAACTCTAAAGCATGAACACACCAACTACAGGACTCAGATTAAAGATCACATCACTAAGTTAACTGAATGCCAGGCTGAGCTTGTGATCAACAAAGCCCGGGCAGAAAAACTTGTTCTTAAAGAAGAGACCTTCAAGAACTTGATATCCTTATCTCTGCATGCATAAGTTTGTTATCAAAATAAGCAGGGACTGGGATCTACTGAGATAGCTCCTCCACACACTCTCTTATCTATAAGATCTCTAAGGTGTGGAACTTGTGAAGATGAGCTTCCACCCTATTGCTGAAGAGGATAAGAAGGAGACAGTGAAGGATGTGTCTAAAAAGAGTAAAAGGGACCATCCTAAGAAGGGACACTATTCTCCTGAGGAGGGAGATGAAGAAGCTGGGATGACCAAGTCTCAAAGAAAGAACTTGATCAGGAGAGCCAAGATAAAGGCAAAAAAGGCTCAAAAAATCAAGACCACTTTTAACTCTAAGCAAAAACAAGTGTTTATCTCTGCAGGGTTTGAAGTGGTGAAGGCTGAAGACCCAACCATGGACTCTAGTACTAGGAGTTCTAGTTCAGGTCCAAATCATCTCAGCAAGAAAAAAAAAGACTGATCAGCTGTGTACCACTACTACACAGCCCGAACCATCCAACTCCAAGAACAAGCCTCTCCCTAAGAAGCTTGCTGCATCATCTATGAAGGTGAAAATGGAGAAGGAAAGAGATCAAGTTCAGTCTTCCTCTCAGAAGGAAGCAAATGGACTGCATCATATGTGGTAGTACTTCTCATTTGGCTAAGGATTGCATCTATAATCCTAAAAGTACCATCCACATGATCAAAAAGAAAACTTCTAAGAAGAAGAAGGAGAAGCTAGCTTTGAAAGGAAAATGTGTTTCCTTTGGAAGCTCCAAAGTGAAGAAGAAGACAAGTGAAAAATTGCCTTTGGAAGAAAATTTGGTCTCGGAAGAAAGGAATGCTTCCGAAGTACTGAAGCGCTGCATTGAAAGCAAGATCTTCCGAAGGTCTAGTCTCCAAAACCTCAGAAGTTGTTGAAACTTCCAAGGTGTTGAAGGTCAAGTCCAATCTTTCGAAGATGGTGTGGAAGATGAAAAAAGACCTGGTGACTGAAAGTTATTCATCAACAGCAACTAATGATCCTCAACGCTTGATTATAGGATCAGTTACTGTTATATTGTCGTTAGATCACTTTGAAAAGCCCAAGACCAATGAGGCTTGGCTTTCCAAGTGTAATAACCACTTCTTTTTGTGTAGGAATAGCTAAAGACCAAGGAAAATGTGTGGATCATTGATAGTGGTTGTTCCAGGCACATGACTGGCAATGGTTCTTTGCTTCACAATTTTGAGAAAATTGATGAAGGACCAGTTGCTTTTGGAGGAGATGTTGGTGGTTACATCACTGAAAGGGGCATGGTCACAAATGGTAAGCTCACCATTGAGAAGGTAAATTTTGTTAAGGAGCTTGAATACAATCTACTGAGTGTATCCTAATTTTGTGATCAGAGACACAACATGCTCTTTACTGATCATGAGTGCATTTTTCTTAAGCCCGGGGTGATCATTCCTCAAGAGCATATCCTACTCAGAGCCCCCAGGAAAGGGAACATGTACAAGATGGACTTACAGGAAACATCTCCCTCAGGAGAGGTTTCTTGCTTTCTATCTTAAGCAAATAGTGATGAGTCTTTCCTCTGGCATAAAAGAATATACCATGTAAACTTTAAGAACATGAATAAATTAATTAAGAATGATTTGGTAACTGGAATGCCAAAGAAAGAGTTTACAAGTGATGATCATTGTGTTGCATGCCTGAAAGGGAAGCAACACAAAGTTTCTCACAAGCCAAAGGAAAGGAACTCTATCACTACTCCCCTACACTTATTACACTTGGATCTCTTTGGCCCCACCAGTATAATGAGTTTAGGAAGGACCTCATATTGTTTAGTGATCACAGATGATTTCACAAGATTCACTTGGGTCTTTTTCCTTAGAACTAAGGATGAGTCTCCTGAGATCATGAAGAACCTCATTCTAAAAATTGAGAATCAATCTGATCACAAGGTCAAGACCATAAGATGTGATCAAGGAACAGAATTTAAGAACCAAATCCTTGATACATTTTGTGATGAAAAGGGTATTACAAGAGAACATAGTGCTCCCAGGACTCCTCAGCAAAACGGTGTTGCTGAGAGGAGAAACAGGACACTTATTGAGGCTGCAAGAACCATGCTGTCTGACTCTAAACCGCCCATCACCTTCTGGGCAGAGGCTTTTATATATCCTGCTATGTGCAGAACAGATTTTAGTAGTTAAGACTCATGGTAAAACTCCTTATTAGCTGTGGCACAAAAGGAGACCATTCATTGGTTTCCTCGGGTCATTTGGATGTCCATGCACCATCTTGAATACCAAAGATCAGGTAGCCAAGTTTGCTGAGGAATCAGATGATGGACATTTTATTGGATACTCTTCTTAAGATAAGGCTTATAGAGTATTCAATCTCAGAACTAGAGTAGTTGAGGAGTCGGCCAATGTGACCTTCAATGAGCACACTCCCAGTGTGAAAATTTCTGGTCCGGATTGGCTATTTGATCTTGATTTAGTTACCAATTGTTTTAACAAGTCTTGTGAGGATGTTTCAGGATCTACAGGTAACATTTTAATAGGAGATCCTGACCTAAGATTTGAGCTGAGAAGACCAAGCAAGAATACTACTTCAGCTCCAGTGGTAACTAATCCTGCAAATGAAGATCCTATCAGCACAAACATGATAAATTTAGCTGATACATCTTAGATGCCTAAAAATTCTAGCTCAGAGGTTCAAAACTCAGGTGAAGGAGCTTCAAATGTAGGAGGAAATGGAGGTGATGACAGTGATCAAGAATTTCTTGATGCTGATAACCACTCCATAGAAGACTACATAAATGATGTCACATACTCATTGGATCAAGTCTCACTTGATAAGTGCGCTGATGTGGTGGGTGATACTCTATTGCCAGATCTAAATTTCTCTAATTTGGATCTTTCCAATCAACTTGTTATGATCCCTCAACTTAGGATCCACAAGTCACACCCCACCACAAACATCATTAGAAATGTTGATACAAGGGTGAGAACAAGAGGACCAACCCATAACAAAAATGTTTGTCTACACTCTTGCTTCTTGTCCCAAGAAGAGCCAAAGAAAGTTGATGAGGCTTTGAAAGATGGAAGCTTGGTTAAAGCAATGCAAGAGGAGCTGCTTCAATTCAAAAGACAGAAGGTTTGGAACCTATGTCCTCTTCCTCATAGGAAGACTACCATAGGAACCAAATGGGGTTTTAGGAACAAAAAATATGATAGAAGACTTGTCATCAAGAACAAGGCCAGACTAGTTGTTCAAGGGTACACACAAGAAGAGGGAATTGATTACACATATGTTTTTGTCATGTGGCAAGACTTGAAGCTATAAGAATATTCCTGGCTTTTGATCCATTCAAGGATTTCAAGGTCTACCAACTTGATGTTAAGTGTCCTTTTCTATATGGGGTGGTTGATGAAGAGGTGTATGTCAAACAACCACCTGGCTTTGCAGACCCAGATCATCATCTGCAAGCTTGATAAAGCTCTTTATGGGCTACACCAAGCTCCAAGAAAGTGGTATGAGACACTATCTTAGTATCTTTGTCAACATGGTTACAAGAAGGGTACTATAGATGGAACTTTCTTCATCAAAGGAACAGGGAATGACTTAATGTTGGTTTAAGTATATGTGGATGACATTATCTTCGGGTCAACTAATCTAAAGCTCTGCAAAGAATTTGAGAGGCTGATAAAGAATATATTTGAAATAAGTGCCATGGGGGAACTCAATTTCTTTATGGGAATTCAAGTGAAGCAAGTTGACAATGGCATCTTCATAAGTTAGTCAAAGTATGCACAAGACATACTTACAAGATTCAACATGACTAATTGTAAGGTTGCTAAGACACTCATATCCAGAAACCACTCCCTTGGACCTGATCTTGAGGGGGAGTATGTGGATGAGCATCTTTACAGGGCTATGATTGGGTCTCTTATGTACCTCACAGCCAGCAGGCCTGATATCATGTTTGCCACATGCATCTATGCAAGATATCAAGCAAACCCCAAGATGTCACACGTGGTTGCTGTCAAGAGAATTCTTAGATATCTCAAAGGTGCTCCCAAGCTTGGCCTTTGGTATCCAAAGAGTTCTGACTTCAATCGGTATGCTTATACAGATAGTGACTATGGTGGATGCAACATGACTATACAAAGTCTACATCAGGGGGATGCCAATTCCTTGGTGGAAGGATTATCTCATAGCAATGCAAGAAACAATCTTGTGTCTCTGCATCAACTGTTGAAGCTGAATACATTGCTGCTGCAAGCTGCTGTGCTCAAGTGCTTTGGATTCAGAATCAGATGTTGGACTATGGATTCAACTTCAAAGAGACTCCCATCCATATAGACAACAACAGTGTTATCTCTATTACAGAGAATCTTGTGTTGTACTCCAGGACCAAACACATCAACATCAGGTATCATTTGATTAGAGATAACTTTGAGAAGGGATTAATCAAACCAGTCAAAGTTAACACAAATGAACAATATGCTTATCTGTTCACTAAAGCTTTTGATAAACAAAGATTCAAATATCTTGTATCAGCTATTGGGATGATTAACTTTGAGTAGATTTTCTTAAAACTTAAATCAACTTTATTTCTAAAACCTGTATGTCCTAAGTTGTCTATTTTATCACCTTCATAAGCCCAGTTTATTTTAGAAGAAAATTTTTTAATGATATTCCTTAGATTTTTGAAAATTTTTCAAAACATATTTTCTTTCAAAAGATTTAAAGTTGCCTTCGGAAGAAATTTATGTCTCCAACTTAAATAACTACTTACCTTCGGAAGAAATTTTGAGAATATCTTCCGAAGCTTAAATATGCTTCTAAGTACTTGCAATTTGAAGGACAAATATCTTCCAAAAGCAATTAAGACTCGGAAGATTTATTCTCTTCAGAATAAAACTCCCAAGTCTTAATATCTTCCGAAACCAAATATGTGTCGGAAGAAATATTCTTTAAGTATTTTTCTTCCGAAGCCAAATTTTAACAATTCTTAAGAATACCTTCCAAAGCCAAATTGGCTTCGGAAGCTTTTTCTCAAAACTTCCGAAGCAAAATTACCTTCGAAAGATTTTCAACTTCCAAGAAAACTACATTTTTGGGCACTTTTTTAGAGGTGGGACCGACATCCGGATTTCAAAGTTTATCCTTTTGTATTAACTTTGTCTCAAATCCATTTCATATATATTCTTACAATGGTTCCCCCTCTTCTCACTCTCCTCTTCATCTGCATTTCTCTAACCTAATTTCACCAACAAACCGCCTTCATTCTTATCTTCCTTCATCATAAAGCTACTTCAAATGGCCAACCTTGACCGCCGAAACCAACCCAATTTTTTCATGGATCTTTACAGGAAACATAATCAGGTTGCTCTGTTAGACTCTGAGAAAGATCTAGGTTTCTTAGAGGTTTGTCGTTACCTTTCTTTGTCCAACTACTTCACCTCCCTCACCATTGATCCTACTCTCTATGAGGATCACTTGTTGGCGTTCTGGCCTACCTGCGAAGAGGTCACTATGGACGGCGAGAAGACACTGTTTGCCACAGTGCAGGGGAGGACAATCTTCATCACTCCGGCCACCATAAACACACATCTTCAGCTGGATGATGTAAAAGGTGACTTGTCCTTTTCCAAAG
Organism: Flaveria sonorensis; assembly: GCA_025506505.1. Classification (NCBI taxonomy): domain Eukaryota; kingdom Viridiplantae; phylum Streptophyta; class Magnoliopsida; order Asterales; family Asteraceae; genus Flaveria; species Flaveria sonorensis. Next base: position 51,960,855 of record CM046427.1, on the reverse strand, counting down.
CTGCAGTCAACCACTCCTTTGAGCAGATGGGCTATGAAGGTGACTTCTTAGACAAGACCTTCAGGAAGGGGAAGGTCTTCTTTTAATGGAAGTACCTCCTCCATGTTGTCATACATAGCTTATCCAACAAGCATGGAGGATGGGACTAGATTCCAGAAGACCTCTCCTTTATAGTCCATAGGATGGTTCAGGGGGTCAAGTTTAGATATTCATAATTTGTATATACCAATTTTCTTGCTAACGTAGACTCCCTAGAGTATTACATGTTCCCTAGATATGTCCAGCACATTCTCAACTATGAACTAGGCACATAGTTGAGGGGAACAGGAAATATTCTAAAACTGGGACAGATGAAGCCCGGCATCTCAAAATCATGAGGAGGCCAACTGTTGGCTTCTCCAGGGTAAAAACAACACTAGTCCAAAAAATGTTTGAGCTCGTTGCTTAAGGTGGCAACCTAGCAGCTAGTGCTAAACCCACACCTTCCACCTCCCAACCACAAATACAGCCTACAATAACCATCACCTACCAGAGAAACACCAAATGAACCCCTGTACATGCTATTTAGCATGTGCCCCATATCACCAACCATGCAGGAGGAAGTGGACACTCGAGCTCCCACTTCCCCTGAGGAGCAACCACTTCCATCTCTCAAATGATCAGTGCTAAGGTTCCTCATGCTCAGCCTGATGAGCTCACAACCCCAACAGCCTTAAGCCTTCACTCAGAGTCTCAACACTCTAATGAACAACCTTCCGGGGATAGTTACCATCCCCAGCCACTAGATCTCAACCAACCAATTCCCAGCCTTGACTTCTATTATGATAAACACACATCTTCAGCTGGATGATGTAAAAGGTGACTTGTCCTTTCCCAAAGCCACAGTCAACCACTCCTTTGAGTAGATGGGCTAAGTCAAGACACTCAGGAAGGGGAAGGTCCCCTCTTAATGGAAGTACCTCCTCCATGTTGTCATACACAGCTTATCCAACAAGCATGGAGGATGTGACTAGATTCCAGAAGACCTCTCCTTCATAGTCCATGGGATGGTTCAGGGGGTCAAGTTTAGGTATTCACAATTTGTATATACCAATTTGCTTGCTAACTTAGACTCCCTAGAGTATTACATGTTCCCTAGATATGTCTAGCACATTCTCAACTGTGAACTGCACACACAGTTGAGGGGAACAGGTAATATTCTAAAACTGGGATAGATGAAGCCCGGTATCTTCAAAATCATGAGGAGACCAACTGTTGGCTTCTCTAGGGTAGAAACAGCACTAGTCCTAAAAATGTTTAAGCTCATTGCTCAAGGTGGCAACCTAGCAGCTAGTGTTGAACCCACACCTTCCACCTCCCAACCACAAATACAGCCTACAATAACCATCACCTACCAGAGAAACACCAAACGAACCCCTGCACATGCTATTCAACATGTGCCCCATATCACCAACCATGCAGGAGGAAGTGGACACTCGAGCTCCTACTTCCCCTGAGGAGCAAACCACTCCCATCTCTCAGATCAGTGCTGAGGTTCCTCATGCTTAGCCTGATGAGCTCACAACCCCAACAGCCTTAAGCCTTCACTCAGAGTCTCAACACTCTAATAAACAACCTTCCGGGGATAGTTACCATCCCCAGCCATTGGATCTCAACCAACTAATTCCCAGCCTTGACTTCTATTATGATGAAGACATGGGTCTCAGTGAGTACCATGAGTCTCTCTTCTCCACCCGTACTCAAGGAGAGATGAGTACCCCTATCTCACCTATGTCTAGCCCATATCATCCAACCCCCATTGAGGTGGATGTTCCTGAACCAGTTCAGGAGATCCATATGGAAGAGGCTCTCACTTTAGAAAGTGATTACATCAGTCAGACCTCAACCATGGCAACCCAGCCTCTTGACACTTCTGTTGAAGTTGTCATGATGCAGGGGAAATCCAGCCGCCAAGAACACTATGTTGGTTACGAGGAAGAAGACATTAGTCCCATTCTCTCATCCCCCCGTGATTCTTCTGATGAAGATGAGAGGAGTCTGAAACTAAAGGTGCACACATTGACTAAAACTTGCACCTATTTAGTCTCTAAGATTAGTCACCTGGAATCTCAGGTGACTATCTTACAAAGGAGGGTCAATGACCAGTAACTTGAGATCACCAATCTTGTAACGCCCGGAAAATTTCAGCAAAAGAAAAAAAAAGAAAGAAAGGTGAAATGCTCCAAGTCAAGGGGTTAAAATTGTGCAAGTGGCAAACTTGTCTATTATGGGTTCAAAAGCACGTATGGCCGCCCACACCCTCATTTCTCACACCTGCTTTCGGCTGGAAACAGAGGAAGAAGCTTCAACTAGATTTTTTAGAGTGAGAAAGCTGAAATTCTTCAAGAAGATGAGGTTTTCTTGTATTTCTGTTCGGTTTTTAGTTGTGTTCAAGCTGCTGGACTGATTTTTATGTGTTTCTTTGTGTCCGGTTGCTTGTTCCTGCATGTTTAGGTGCTAGAACTCCAGGTGCTCTCGGGTTTAGTGGAGTTGTACTCAAAAGCTGTTAGAGGTGAGTTCTAGATCCTCGGTTTTACTTGTTTTTAACATGTTTGGGGCTGAAATGCATATTACCTACTGCTTTACAACCGAAAATATAAACTGATCTGTGTGCTTTGCACTTGTTGTGCGTGTGAGTGTGTGTTTCGAATGCTTGATCGATTTGTGTGGTTGTATGCTTGTTCTAAGAGTTTAGCATGCTAAATCGGTGCTGTGAATGTATAAGAATGAGGATTTGGAACTAATTATAGCAGAGGTGACAACTGCAGGTTGGTTTTGTTCATCCGCATTTAGACTTGAATATTCGCAAAAGTGTTGTTCATCCGCATTTGCCTTAGTACAGCCAAAGTGTTCATCCGCATTTGTTTTGACCTGGCTCATTTGCTACAGTGTCCATGCGTATTTGCTTTAGTCATCCGCATTTGGTTCATGCGCACTTCCTGACACTTAGAATATTTCCTGAGAATGTTTATTTATGTTCATCCGCATTTGTTCATCCGCATTTGTCTAAGCTCATCCACGTGTCTTTTGAGACTTAGGATTTTCTAAAATTTTGGGAATAGAATTTAAGTGTGGAAAACTTCTGTATAAGGGATGATTATGCTTGTTTAAGAATTATTATGCTTGGTTCTTTCTTATGTGTTGTTTTTTTATGTCGATTATATTTTCATGTTATGTGATTAAAGTAATGAGCATCTTAATAAGTATTATCCAAAACAAGTGGACACAAAAGAATTAAAGAAGAATAGTGAAATTAAAGAATGTTACCCCCGGGCCCTTATGATGAATGAAAAGCCATGCAAGCAAATAAATGGAGGTTCACGACCAGGAGGTCGTTTGCTCAACTGATGTACGACTGTATCAGCCTATGAGGATGTACATTAGGGGTCTAGTCCTATAATATTCTTTTGTAACTCTTAACAACAATGTATTATTTTATAGAAGTAATCATTAATGCAAGAAATGGTATTTGGTTAAGTTATTCCGCTGCGATTGTCTTCCTATAATAATGTGACTTAATGTGTTTGTATTAACGAATGATGCTATGAATGACCAACTATGGGGTTCCCGGGAACGGGGCCTTACAAGTTGGTATCAGAGCCAAAGTTTAAGAGAATTGGGTAAATTATTTTTTTTCAAAACCTAAACTTAAACTGAAAAAGGGACCAAATGGAGGGACGCCAGCCCAAGTAGCTACATGCCATCAGGTAATTTTTCATAAGTTAACTGGTATTACGTGCATGTGCTATTTGGTTTATGTGCTTAGTAGATTTGGATACTGATGTAGTCTGGATAGGGAATGCTTGGGGGATGAAGAGTAAAGTAAGTGGCTAATCGCAACTGGCCACTGTAATTAGGGACTTACTATACTTAACATAATTCGAGCTATTACCTTGAATGACCTTGTTAGTGTTTGAATCTTATAGGAGGTAGATCTTATGGCGGGTAGGAAATCTGGGAAGGCAACCCGAGGCGGTGCTGGTGGCGGGCGTACTACTGGGCCATGCGTCACCCGAAGCAAGGCTAAGGCTCCTAAGATGACTCATGAAGACACAGACCTCCATAGCCACCAAGAGGGTGCAGGATCGGCTACCCTCAAGTCTACGGTAAAGGAAGCTATTGCTGACGAGGTCTACAACGTCATGCAAAATATGTTGCCCTTAGTAGTGACCGAAGTGTTAAGGGTTGTAAAGGAGGGTGAAAGAACTAAAGATGCAGGGGAGAAGGAGAAAGCTGATGAAGAGCCATCTAGTCCCAAGTTGGTAATTCATGACGATGATAGTGAGGGGGAGAAGGAGACCGCTAAGGGGTGAACCTATGGGGCGTTTCAGAGGTGCAAACCCCCGACCTTTGATGGTAACGACAATGCTACTACTGCTCATCGTTAGGTTCGAGAGATGGAGGCGGTTTTAGACATTAGTGAGTGCCGGGAGGATCAAAAGGTAAAGTTTGCCTCCCATTATTTTGTTGACTCGGCCTTATGCTGGTGGGACAACATTGTCCAAGCCGAGGGGAAACAATCTGTCGCAAGGATAAGGTGGTCGGATTTGAAGGAACTGGTATTGGAGGAGTATTGTCCACATCGATAGATGGACAAAATTAAGAAGGAGTTCTTGAATTTGGAGGCTGGAAATATGACTCATCAGGAGTATACCTCCAAGTTCAATTAACTTGCAAGACTTATGCCGGATCTAGTAACTCCAGAGTCCAAGAAGATTAAGAGGTACATGCAGGGTTTGCTCGTGGATATTAGGAGGAACATGATAGCTGCTAGACTAAACACTTTCAGGTCGGTGGTAGATTTGGCCTGAAGTATGTATGATGAAAGAGACCCGATGCCAATTCTGATGAAGGTTGAGAAGAGTTGGAACAAGAACGGTAATGGGAAGAGATTCAGGGGTGACCACTATGGGATTGGGGAAAAGAAGATGAGGATTGATGATCGCCGCCCAGGATTGAGTAACGGGAACAACAGGGGGGAATGTAAGAAGTGTGGGAAGGTTCACATGGGTGACTGTAGAGTGGGGAAAAATTGGTGTTTTAAGTGTAGGGGCGAAGGCCACTATGCTAAAGAGTGCAGGGTACCGCTATACTATCAATACGGGGAAGTAGGCCACACAGGCCGAGATTGCAAGAAGGGTGGTGCAGAGAACTCAGGGACCCAGACTATGGGTGAGAAAGGGAAAAGTGAGAGAACCAAAACCAAGGCAAGGGCATTCAACATGACCCGGGAAGAAGCCAGAGTGGACCCTGAAGTAGTTTCAGGTATGTTTTTGGTAAACCAATTGTATGCTTCTGTGCTCTTTGATTCGGGTTCTAGTAGGAGTTTTGTATCTGCCACCTTTTGTCGTGTAATGCATGGTAATAATAAGAAGATAGACATGCCCTTCCATGTGAAGACAGCAATAGGAAAGTCTACCAAGGTGACTCATGTGATAGACGATTGTCTCATAGAATTGGACGGTCATAAGTTTCCTGCCAGACTGTATTTGATGGCCCTAGGAGGTTTTGATGTGGTGTTAGGGATGGATTGGTTAGTGGCCTACGAAGCGAACGTCGTGTTCCGAAAGAAGACGATTTATCTGACTGCGCGCGATGGCAGTTTGGTTATGATACATGGAGACAAGAAGTGCATTACACCGCGAGTAATCTCGATGATCATGGTAGAGAAGTTTATGAGACGCGGGTGTGGTGCTTACTTGGCTTATGTGAAGAAGGTGGATGCTACCGTGCCTCAGCTATCCGATGTGCCGGTAGTATGCGATTTCACTGATGCGTTTCCCGAAGACCTACCAGGTGTCCCACCTGATAGAGAGATCGAGTTTTAGATTGACTTGATACCAGGAGCGCAACCTGTAGCCAAGGCACCTTACCGGTTGGCTCCATCTGAACTCAAGGAGCTGATGACATAACTGTAAGAGCTTCTGGATAAGGGCTATATTCGGCCGAGTATCTCTCCATGGGGTGCTCCAGTACTATTTGTGAAGAAGAAAGATGGTAGTATGAGGATGTGCATTGACTAACGTGAACTGAACAAGTTGACCGTGAAGAACCGGTATCCGTTACTAAGGGTTGATGACTTGTTTGATCAACTCCAGGGTGCAAATTGGTTCTCGAGGATCGATCTTCGGTCGGGGTTACCACCAGCTAAAGGTTAAAGAACAGGATATCCCAAAGACTGCGTTTCAGACGCGATATGGGCGTTATGAATTTCTCATGATGTCGTTTGGTCTAACCAATGCTCCTGCAGCATTCATGGACCTGATGAATAGAGTTTGTCGCCCAATACTTGACAAATCAGTAATAGTGTTCATAGACAATATCTTGATCTATTCAAAGAATGAGGGAGACCACGCCTGTCACTTTCATGAGGTGCTGGAAACTCTAAGAAGGGAGAAGTTGTATGCGAAATTCCTAAGTGTGCCTTTTGGTTACGCGAGGTGCAGTTTCTGGGCCATGTGATTAACCCAGAAAGAATCATGGTTGATCCCGCCAAAGTGGAGGCGGTGATGAAATGGAATTCTCCCAAAACGCCATCTGAAATCCGAAGCTTCCTCGGATTGGCGTGTTATTATAGGAGATTCATTTAGGATTTTTCCAAGATTGCCTCGCCGTTGACCAAGTTGACGAGGAAGGATATGAAGTTTGAATGGGATGACCGCCAAGAAAATGCGTTCATGGAGTTAAAGAGAAGATTGACACAAGCTCCAGTTTTAATGCTACCAGAAGATAATAAAGACTTGGATGTCTATTCCGATGCCTCTTATCAAGGGTTAGGGTGCGTGCTAATGCAGCGAGGCAAAGTCATAGCATCCGCATCTCGACAGTTAAAGATTCATGAAGTGAACTACCCTACTCATGATCTGGAGCTGGCTGCTATGGTATTCGCATTAAAAATATGGAGACATTACTTATATGGTGCCAAATGTACGATTTTTACGAACCACAAAAGCTTAAAGTATTTCTTCGAGTAGAAGGATCTTAATATGAGACAGCGACGATGGTTGGAACTTATAAAAGACTACGACTGTGAGATTCATTATCACCCGGGTAAATTTAACGTGGTAGCGGATGCTCTAAGCTGGAATGAAAACCAGGAACTGATTCGGGTGAGATCTTACCAGTTGATCATGACTCCTAATATGATAAAGCAAGTGGGTGAAGCTCAGGGAGAGGCTCTAAAGCCCGAGCATGCTAATGAAGAAAGGATGAAAGGGCAGATCGCGAGCCTGGAAGAAAATGCCAATGGTGTCAAAACAAGGTTTGGGCGTATGTGGATTCCTAAACGTGGAGGTCTGCGAGAGAAAGTGTTGGATGAAGCTCACAAGACTCGCTACTCCATTCACCCGGGAGCAAACAAGATGTACCAGGACCTAAAGAAGAATTTTTGGTGGCCAGGAATGAAAGCCGACGTAGCGAGGTATGTAGAAAGATGCTTGACCTGTCTTCGGGTTAAGGTCGAGCATCAGAAGCCATACGGGAAAATCCAACCCTTGGAAATTCCTGAATGGAAGTGGGAGCATATAACTATGGATTTAATAATGAAGCTACCTCATACAGCTAAATGTTATGATGCCCATCCGAGAGACTGACGAAGACGTATAGTAGATAGACTAAAACAGAGATACGCGGTGTCGATTGACTGACGAAGAGTGCTCACTTTATACCCATCCGAGAGACGTATAACTCGGAACCGGCTAGCCGAATTGTTCATCAATGAGATAGTTACCCGTCATGGTATGTCGGTGTCGATTGTCTAAAACAGAGATACGCGGTGTACATCCAAATTTTGGAAGAAGTTCAATGAGGCGATGGGAACCAAACTGCACATCAGTACCGCATACCACCCACAGACGGACAACCAATCCGAAAGAACTATCCAGACCTTAGAGGACATGCTTCGGGCATGTATCATAGACTTTGGTGGAAGCTGGGATAGTCACCTACCATTGGCAGAGTTCTCATACAATAACAGCTACCATACCAGTATTGGTATGCCCCCGTATGAGTTGCTCTATGGCCGGCAATGTTGAACCTGTTTGTTGGGGGGAAATCGGATAGAAGGATTTGGGGAGTATCGAGGTTATCGAAACGACCAACGAGAAGCTAGGCAGAATTAAAGCTTATATGAAAGCCGCCAAATATAGGCAGAAATCCTATGCCGACAAATGTCAAAGACCGATCAAGTTTAACATCGGTGATAGAATGATGCTGAAGGTGTCCCCTTGGAAAGGGATAATTCGATTCAGAAAGAGAGGAAAGTTAAGCCCTCAATTTATTGGGCCTTCCAAGATAGTAGCCCGTGTGGGAGAGGTGGCCTATAGGTTGGAGCTACCCGATGAGTTAAGTGGAATTCATCTAACCTTCCATGTATCTCATCTAACAAAGTGCTTAGTCGATGAAGATACGATAGTGCCACTGGAGGACATTGAGGTGGATGAGCGACTCAATTATGTGGAGCAGCCAGTGGTCATCATCGAAAGAAAAGAGAAGAGATTACAGAATAAGGTGGTTCCACTGGTACGAGTACAGTGGAGGCACAGGAAGGGATCCGAGTCTACGTGGGAGACTGAGGAAGAGATGTGACAATATTACCCACATCTGTTCGAGGAGTGACAGGTTTCGAGGACGAAACCCATTTAAGGGGGGTGGACTTGTAACACCCGAAAAATTTCAGCAAAAGAAAAAAAAAAGAAAGGTGAAATGCTCCATGTCAAGGGGTTAAAGTTGTGCAAGTGGCAAACTTGTCTATTATGGGTTTAAAAGCACGTATGGCCGCCCACACCCTCATTTCTCACACCTGCTTTCGGCTGGAAACAGAGGAAGAAGCTTCAACCGGATTTTTTGAGTGAGAAAGCTGAAATTCTTCAAGAAGGTGAGGTTTTCTTGTATTTCTGTTTGGTTTTCAGTTGTGTTCAAGCTGCTGGACCGATTTTTATGTGTTTCTTTGTGTTTGACTGCTTGTTCCTGTGTGTTTAGGTGCTAGAACTCCAGGCGCTCTCGAGTTTGGTGGAGTTTTACTCGAAAACTGTTAGAGGTGAGTTCTATATCCCCGGTTTTACTTGTTTTTAACATGTTTGGGGCTGAAATGCATATTACCTACTGCTTTACAACCGAAAATATAAACTGATCTGTGTGCTTTGCACTTGTTGTGCGTGTGAGTGTGTGTTTCGAATGCTTGATCGATTTGTGTGGTTGTATGCTTGTTCTAAGAGTTTAGCATGCTAAATGGGTGTTGTGAATGTATAATAATGAGGATTTGGAACTAATTATCCCAGAGGTGACAACTGCAGGTTGGCTTAGTTCATCCGCATTTAGACTTGAATATTCGCATAAGTGTTGTTCATCCGCCTTTGCTGTGTTCATCCGCATTTGCCTTAGTACAGCCAAAGTGTTCATCCGCATTTGTTTTGACCATGCTCATTTGCTACAGTGTCCATGCGTATTTGCTTTAGTCATCCACATTTGGTTCATGCGCACTTCCTGACACTTAGAATATTTCCTGAGAATGTTTATTTATGTTCATCCGCATTTGTTCATCCGCATTTTTCTAGTTCTTCCGCATTTGTCTAAGCTCATCCACGTGTCTTTTGAGACTTAGGATTTTCTGAAATTTTGGGAATATAATTTAAGTGTGGAAAACTTAATGAATGTTACCCCCGGGCCCTTATGATGAATGAAAAGCCATGCAAGCAAATGAATGGAGGTTCACGACCAGGAGGTCGTTTGCTCAACTGATGTACAACTATATTAGCCCATGAGGATGTACATTAGGGGTCTAGTCCTGGGAATTGACCAATGAATGAATGGGATCCTAGTTCATGAGCAGGCTTCGTGCCTAGCAGTGTGGATCAACTGTCGATGGGTTAGCTACCATGATAAACATTTGCCGATAGGGGTTTGGCATCTGTTACCAACCAACAGTGTAGGCTCTTGCTTTGTACAATCCTAGTTAATGAAAAAGAAAGATAAAGAAATAAAGATAATCAATCTCTTAATGTTGGATTGTGTATATTGATGAATGATCACCAAATGAAGTTTACAAAAGCGTATTTTCTATTTTATTAAACCAGGACTCACTCAGCAACGCTGACTTTCTATATGCATATCAGTTGGCAGGTAAGGACCTTGCTGAGGATGGCACGGGACTGAAGCTACTTGGTGGATTGAGACTGGCATCCATTTATGCAATTATGATATATTTTTCTTGTAATGCAACTAAATATTCTTTTGTAACTCTTAACAACAATGTATTATTGGATAGAAGTAATCATTAATGCAAGAAGTGGTTTTTGGTTAAGTTATTCCGCTGCGATTGTCTTCCTATAATAATGTGACTTAATGTGTTTGTATTAACGAATGATGCTATGAATGACCAACTGTGGGGTTACCGGGAACGGGGCCTTATAGATCTCAAGGGCAAGCTAGCTGAGAGACCACTAAGAACAACTCAACCAGGTCCACAAGAACCTGTGAATGTGATAGACTCAACCCCCGGCTCACTTATGCAAGAAAGTGATGCTACCAAAAAGGGGGGAGAAAGTTAGAACAGTCACAGAACCTGGGAGTTCTTCTCAGAGTATGGACATCACCCTCACTTGCAATTGTCCATACTCAGCAACCTCCTCAAGGCCACATTGATATAGACTCACTCATATACAGCCTATTTAAGGAGGGTATACCCAGAGCCATGTCTACCCCATCTCTTCACTCTGAGAACCCAATCTTGGGATGGAGGTATGACACATAAAGAAGGGCTCTTGTCATCTCTAAAGCTCAGGGTCAATAAGAGATCTTTAATTTTACAAACCTGAGTTTCTATGAGTTCATCCATCTGGTTGATCTTCCACTTGTCAACCCAAGCCAAAACAGACAAGCTAAGAGATTAGTAGATTGGATTCAAGGAAGGATGCTAGAAGAGTTCAAGATGAGATCAAAATTATATAGACAAAGGCTAGCAGGTGAGACTTTTGGTAAACTGGATGTTAAGGTGGACCCTAAGATTAGCTTCAAAGGGAAAACCTTGACTGAAGGCCCAGAAGTTGAGCCTGTGAACCTTGAGACAGGATCTTGTGACATCCGGTAATTTTCCGTTACCAAACTCAGTTAGTTCCGTTAACTCTTGCATACACGAGTCGTGAGCGCACACTAGTTGTCTCTGAACGTTGGTGACTTAATAATAATCAATAATGTTAAACTGATAATAATTTAGTTGATAATGTGATTATTCAGTTGTGCTTATGTGTTTGCGTGATTTAAATATTAATTGTGAATTTTTATCGCGTAACGTGGAAACGTGTGTATTTATTTCGTGTATCTTGTGACTAGTGAAATAATTTATAGAATTATTATCGTTGATTATAATTTTTGTATTATTAAGTTAAAAACCAATTAAAAAGTATTTAAAAGCCTAGTTTTTATAAAATACAAATTATGAGGGTTTAAAGGGTAAATAACACAAGTTAATTAAACAAAAAAATTAAAACCCTAGCCTCCTAACCATTGTTCGGCTGCGACTTCACCTTCAAACACACACACACTTCGGTTTTCATCAAGAACAAGCAATTCCATTCGATTTTGGACCAATTTCAAGCATCACAACAAGTTAGAATCATCAAATACAAGCCAATACACGCATAAAGGTTAGATTTTTACATGTTTTTCAAGGTTTTTGACTTTGGCCAAAAGTTCTATTTGAATTATGCAATTGAAGGTCGATTATTGATTGTTTGATGATGTTATGATGTTAGTTAGGTTAGATTGATGCTAGTTTACGTCGATTATGCAAGAAAGCTATGATTTTGATGCGTTGTTCATAGGTTACTTATAATAGTAACTTTATTTGCATGAATGCTATGATTTGATGATGAATTGATGTTGTTAATGTGTTTATGATGATAATTGGGTTAGATTGATGATATTGATGCTAGAAACCTAAGAACGAATGTTGTAGTTCATAGGTTACCAAAAGTAGAAACTTTTGTTCATGAGGATTGATAAATTATGATGATTGGATGTTGTTGATCATGTCTAGATGTTAACATGAGCTTGAATTGGTATATTGTTAATAAATTCATGAATGTATTGGGTGTTTTGATAGATTTTGGGATGTACTTTCCCAAAAGGGAAACTTTATTTGCACAAAATCTTGAATATGATGATTTGAGCATGTTTAGGACATTAGGATCATGCTAGCACGTTCATGGATGATTTCTAAAGTGTTAGAATGTGTTGTTGGGTTGTTTGACTACTAAATTAGTTAGTTGACAGGATTGGTCTGTTTGTCGGATTTCATGGTAATGGGTCATATGGGTTATGATAGGATTATTGTTTAGTTGGTAGTTGATCATGGTTGAATATCTTGGTTGATGTGAATTCTGTTAAATAATATGTTGACGATCATCATACACGCGTGCGAATCTGAGGCCCTACTTAGTAGGATTGGCAGGGGTTAGGGTGTGAAGTCGTGAGTGGCTTCACATGGCACGTTGTGCATGATTTGATTCTGTGTATGGTGCATTAGTTATAGCATAGTTATGTTGAGCATGATGATTATTTGAGATTCGCATGACTTGTATGAAAAATCTGGTTGTATGATGATCGAGGTAGTACATGTGGTTAATGAAATGACATATGTGATCAGCTTGTATGTTAACCATGTGTGATGAATTGGTATGTTTGTTTGAATGGAATTTCACCTATAATGTCACCAACGGGTCAAACGGGTCAACTGGGTCAATGTGTCTTACTTTTTATAAAACCTTGAGTTGTTGGGTTATAGAGCACTTAGGGTTTCATTATGAATCTGTGTACACGTACTTATGTACTTGCGTGTTCTAGGTGACCTTTGAAGGTTGTCTGTCTCTCTCTCTCTCTTTGAGGTTAAGCTCTTAAGTCTTTCTTGTGCACACGAGGTGAGTTCATGCCCCACTCTTTTACATACTCTCTTTTGGGGGAGATAGCATACTGGTTTTACAAACGCTTACTTTATATGAGTTATGTATAGCATGATATAGTGCTGAACACCATGAAAGTCCTCACACTTTCGGATTGTTAATAATGATGATTAGCGGGAAATCTTGGGTAGTACTACTGGGTTTGACGAGCCCCACCTGTGCGACTCGAGGTCAAACGGGTGCAATTTTGTCCTATCACAAACATCGTCACGATCTGGTAAGTCGTGACGGGAGGCAACAAACGTAACACAGTCAGCTTCAATCGCGAAATCACTATGATTATTACTGTTGAACATAGACTTGCTATTTATTTCAATACACTCTTATATTTTGCAATTATTACTGATTTATGATTAACGCAAACTCTTGAACTCACCAGCCATTGTGTTGACTCTTTTAGTATGCTATTCTCAGGTTGAGGTTACCATTACCTAGGAGCACGTGCACGGGTCAGCATCATTGTAGTTGTCAGCATGACTGAAACCATGTTTTGGTTTAGTTACTAAACATTTAATTATTTGTTGGTATTACTTTGGGCGCCTGTGTTTGCGCATTTTACATTATATTGTTTACTTTGGTCTTTCTGGTTTATTAAACGCTTCCGCATATTTTAAAGTTAAACTCTGATTTTGAATGTTTGTTCATATAGAGTCGTTCTGAGTAACTAATGACTGAGATCCTGGTATGTCACACGCCTCGCGGTAAAACCCTGCATGTGGATTTTGAGGGTGTGACAGATTGGTATCAGAGCCATTGGTTATAGAGAACTAGGTTGCATACACACACTAGACTATAACCGCATAGTTGTTAGTTACTTGTCACTTATTCTTTACTGTATACTCATTGGCATATGCAACACGTACTTCGCAGCATGGCATCGTCATCCCGTGATTTGGGTAAGAGACCGGCACGATCTGAGTCACCTCTTACTTCTCCCGTACCTGATAGGGGATTTAACTGGCCTCGACATCCTTATCCTCCTGGTGAGATAGACTGGGATCAGCCTTTCATACCACCTGAGCTCGATCATCCACGGAACTAGGATTTCTACCCCACCTACATACGTCGTTTGGTTTATAGAGAGCGTGTACCACCTGTAGCTCCTACTCGACCTAGGACTAGGTCATCGACAGCCTCTGCATTGCCTACTCTTCCTACCTTAGACATCCCTCTCGAGCAGGCGTTTGCAGCTTTGGTAGCCACTCTAGACATGAAGCGACAGTGGATTAGAGGACTCACTGATAAGAACTCTGCCTTACGATCTGAGATGCGTCAGTTGTGCTACCAGGTGGAGACGCTTCAGGAGTGACTATCGATGGCCATTGGTGGACATCATACCCTGGCAGGCAATGTTGTAGCACTTACTGGGCGCATGGATGTGCAGGATCACCATAACATAGTGATCGATGATAGGTTTGCTGATTTACAGGCACAGCTAGCAGCACTTCAGATTGCTGAAGCCCGTGCACCTTTGGTGGACCATGATGAGGAAGACCCGAAAGAGGAACCAGAGGAAGCCCCCTAAGAAGAACCAGCAGAGATGGATGAGGACAGTGACGGATCTGACGTGTTGGACTGATTCTACTTTTATATGACTTGGACTATATAGTATTTCTTTTCTTTAAAACCTATGTGGGAAGGGTTGTTTCCCGCCCAACTGAAAAACTAAAATTTTGACATTGATGAAATATTTTGTGAACCATTTACAATTTATTTATCTTTAGTTATTATTTTTGTTATAAATGTTATGGTTGTGGCAAATTCATTATTTCTTACTATTTACCATACTTTAATGGGGTTAATGTGTTGGATGTTACTCACTATTGTATTCGTGAATGTAAAGTGAAATATGGACGGACGCGGTAGAGGACGTGGACGTGGTCGTGGACATGGTGCCGGCGGACGTGGTGCCGGTGGACGTAGTGCTGGTGCTATCAACATGACACCTGCTGAGTTGGCCGCTCTGGTTAACGAGCATGTACAGGCGGCAGTGGCTACTGCCCAAACTGGACAGCCAACAGGTAAATGATAAAAGAGGTTTAACCAATTATCCTAGTTACCTGTCCGGGATACTTGACTAATGTATGGTTTGACGAAACAGGACCTCCACCTTGTACTTACAAGTCCTTCATGGATTGTAAACCTCACACCTACAGCGGGACGGAAGGAGCTGTGGGATTAGTACGGTGGTTTGAGAAGACTAAATCTGTCTTCACGAAATGCAACTGCCCGCCTGCTGATCAGGTGAAGTTCGCTACCTGAACCCTTGAGGGTGCAGCACTATCCTGGTGGAATGCCCAGGTACAAATGTTGGGTCAAGCCATGGCCAATGAACTACCCTGGAATGAATTTAAAGAGATCATGACCGAGGAATACTGCCCCCGAAACGAAGTGCGGAAGCTGGAGATTGAGTTCTGGCAACTCAAGATGCAAGGCTCAGAGATTGAAGCCTACACTACACGTACTCATGAGTTGGCCACACTATGCCCGGGAATGGTCAATGAAATGCACTAGAGAGTCAAGCACTACATACGTGGACTGGTGCCTGAGATTCAGAGTATGGTAACTGCTTCCAACCCCACTACCATACAGCAGGCTATCCGAACAAGCCACAGGCTGACTGACCAGGTAGTTGAGCAAGTACAGTTACCCAAACGGGGAGCGGTTGCTAGTGTGTCCGACAACAAACGAAAGTGGGAGAACATTAGTAATAAAGGTTCATCCTCCAGCAACCAGTCACAACAACAGCAGCAACAGGTACAACAGCCGCAGCAACCTCCCCAGCAACAAAGGAGGTTTGATAACAACCGAAATTTCAATCAGTCATCCTCGGTATCACAGGGACAAGGAGGCTATGTGGGGAAAAGTCCCAAGTGCAATCGATGCAACTACCATCACACCGGCAAGTGTGACAACTTCCGATGCTAACGTTGTGGTAAAGTTGGGCATGCAGTGAAAGACTGCCAGGGCGAACTGATGAAGAAGCCTTAACAATCTCAAGAAACTCCGAAAGGTTGTTTCGAGTGCGGAAAAGAAAGTCATTATAGACGCAATTGCCCACAGCTTAGGAGAAATGGAAATGGCGGGAACAACACTGGCAATAACAACAACCGCAACAACAATAACAAAAACAATGGTAATGGCAACAACAATGGTGGAAATAATAATGGAACCAAAGGGAGAGCCTTCGTCATTGGCTCAGGTGAGGCTCTAAACGATCCTACAACAGTAACTGGTAAATTCTCGGTTAATGGTCGTTTTGCTATCGTATTATTTGATACTGGAGCTGATAGAAGCTTTATTTCCACTAAGTTTAGTAGTCTTTTAACTGATATGCCTTCAACATTAGAATCTAAGTACATCGTAGAGTTAGCAGACGGTAAACAGATTCACGTGACACATATCCTTAGAGGCTGCAAGATAGAACTCACTGGTCATACCTTCGACATAGATCTCATGCCTATCACACTTGGGAGCTTTGATGTAGTAGTCGGCATGGACTGGCTTTCTGACAAGCAAGCGGAAGTCATATGCCACGAGAAGATCATACGGATTCCTGTTGGTGGAGAAATTCTCTTGGTTAAAGGTGATAGGAGTGGTGCGGTGATAGGCATCATTTCATTCATGAAGGCACAGAAGTTGTTACGGAAAGGTCATCTGGCCATACTGGCACTTGTCACTGATAAATAGCTGGAGGAAAAGAAGATAGAGGATATCCCCGTAGTTTGCGAGTTTCCCGAGGTGTTTCCGGATGACCTGCCTGGATTACCACCTCATCGTCGAGTAGAATTCCAAATTAAATTGACTCCAGGAGCCGCTCCGATTGCGAGAGCACCTTACCGGTTAGCTCCAAATGAACTGCAGGAATTATCTCCTCAACTCCAAGAACTGTTGGATAAAGGATTTATCTGACCCAGCTCGTCGCCCTGGGGAGCGCCAGTTCTATTTGTCAAGAAGAAGGACGGTACATTTCGAATGTGCATTGACTATAGGGAACTGAACAAGGTTACGATCAAGAATAGATATCCCTTACCTCGTATAGATGATTTGTTTGATCAACTGCAAGGATCAAGCTATTATTCTAAGTTTGATCTGAGGTCTGGGTATCATCAGCTGAGAGTTCGAGAGGAGGACATCTCGAAGACTGCCTTTCGTACACGTTACAGTCACTACGAGTTCTTAGTCATGCCATTCGGATTGACGAATGCACCAGCGGTATTCATGGACCTCATGAATCGCTTGTGCAAACCCTATCTTGATCAGTTTGTTATTGTCTTTATCGATGACATATTGATCTACTCCAAGACAGAGGAAGAACATGGGGAGCATTTGCGGTTAATCCTGGATTTGCTTAGAAAAGAACAGTTGTACGCCAAGTTTTCTATGTGTGATTTCTGGATACGCGAAGTGCAATTCTTGGGTCATATTGTTAACGAGAAAGTAATACATGTTGATCCGGCTAAAATTGAAGCGATAAAGAATTGGTCGGTTCCTAAGACGCCAAGTGAGATACGACAGTTTCTTGGACTGGCAGGATACTATCGACGGTTCATCGAAGGATTTTCTAAGATTGCTCAACCCCTCACAGCTTTGACTCACAAGGGAATGACGTATAAATAGGGTGAGAGTCAGGAATCTGCTTTCCAGTTGCTGAAACAGAAACCGTGTAGCGCACCAATATTGGCGTTACCAGAGGGAAGTGATGACTTCGTAGTCTACTGTGATGCTTCTATTCAAGGACTTGGATGTGTATTGATGAAGCAGGATAAGGTGATAGCTTACGCCTCTAGACAACTGAAGGTTCATGAGAAGAACTATACCACCCATGACTTGGAGCTGGGTGCAGTAGATTTTGCCTTAAAGATCTAGAGACAGTACTTGTATGGTACCAAATGCACTATTTACACCGATCACAAGAGTCTTCAGCACATCTTTGAGCAAAAGGATTTGAACATGAGGCAAAGACGTTGGGTAGAGCTACTGAACGACTATGATTGTGCCATCAGATATCATCCGGGGAAAGCAAATTAGTCGCTGACGCGCTGAGTAGGAAAGAAACTTCTAAGCCTCGATGTGTGCGAGCTTTGCAGCTTACAATTAGCACACAGTTACCTGAACAAATCCGAGAGGCTCAGATAGAAGCTTTGACAGCAGAAAATATTGGGTCTGAATCGTTAAGGGGAATGGAAAAACAATTGGAAGTAAAAGCGGATGGAATTCGTTACTTCATGGATAGACTTTGGGTACCTCTACACGGAAACCTGAGAGACTTAGTCATGAGCGAGGCACACAAGTCTAAGTACTCTATACATCCTGGATCTAACAAGATGTACCATGATCTGAAGGCGCACTATTGGTGGCCTAATATGAAAGCGGATGTAGCTACCTATGTGAGCAAGTGTCTGACCTGCTCAAAAGTAAAAGTGGAATATCAGATTCCATCTAGGTTGCTACAACAGCCTGAGATCCCTATGTGGAAGTGGGAACAAATCTCAATGGATTTCATTACCAAGCTACCCCGAACTCCTACTGGTTGTGACACGATATGGATTATTATGGACCGATTAACGAAGTCTGCTCATTTCTTGGCAATAAGGGAAACAGACAAGATGGAGAAGTTAACCCGACTTTATTTGAAGGAAATAGTGTCAAAACATGGTGTACCGGTTTCAATCATTTCCGACCGCGATGCTCGTTTCACATCGCATTTCTGGCAGTCGTGGCAGAAATCTTTGGGTACGCGATTGGATATGAGTACTACTTATCTTCCACAAACTGATGGCCAAAGTGAGCGTACTATACAGACGTTAGAGGATATGCTACGTGCTTGTGTGATTGACTTCGGGAATAACTGGGAAGTTCACCTACCATTGGGGGAATTTTCTTACAACAACAGTTATCACACTAGCATAAAGGCAGCACCTTTGGAAGCTTTATATGGGAGAAAATGTAGATCACCAGTTTGTTGGGCTGAAATTGGTGATAGCCAGCTAACGGGTCCTGAGTTAGTACACGAGACCACTAAGAAGATTGTACAGATAAGAAACCGTATGGCTGCAGCGCGCGACAGGCAGAAAAGTTATGCTGACAAGCGACGGAAACCTCTAGAGTTCCAAGTTGGCGACAAGGTCTTATTAAAAGTCTCACCGTGGAAAGGCGTAATTCGGTTTAGCAAAAGAGGGAAGCTAAATCCGAGATATGTTGGACCCTTTGAGATATTGGAAAGAATAGGTCCAGTGGCCTATCGACTAGCCCTACCTGATTCACTAAGTGGAATCCATGATGTATTTCATGTCTCCAATTTGAAGAAGTGTTTGACCGATGAAACGATGATGGTACCGCTAGAGGAAGTCCAAGTAGATGAACAATTACTCTTCATTGAGGAACAAGTCGAGGTGATGGATTGTGAGGTGAAGACACTTAAGCAAAGCAAGATACCCATAGTCAAGGTTCGTTGGAACTCGAGACGTGGACCAGAATTCACGTGGGAACGTGAGGACCAGATGAAGCTTAAGTATCCTCAACTGTTTGAAAATACGATGCCAGCCGGCAAAGGTATTGATTTAAATTTCGGGACGAAATTTCTTTCAACATGGGGATGATGTGACAACTCACCCGAAACTCACTCGATTACTTTATGCCAATGCAGTAGACCAGTGATAGAACACATACCATGTAACGCAATTTTCGAGATGAAAATTCTTTCAACATGGGGATAATGTGACATCCGGTAATTTTCCGTTACCAAACTCCGTTAGTTCCGTTAAGTCTTGCATACACGTGTCGTGAGCACACACTAGTTGTCGTTGAACGTTTGTGAGTTAATAATAATTAATAATGTTAAACTGATAATAATTTAGTTGATAATGTGATTATTCAGTTGTGCTTATGTGTTTGCGTGATTTAAATATTAATTGTGAATTTTTATCGCGTAACGTGGAAACGTGTGTATTTATTTCGTGTATCTTGTGACTAGTGAAATAATTTATAGAATTATTATCATTGATTAATAATGTTTGTATTATTAAGTTAAAAACCATTTAAAAAGTATTTAAAAGCCTAGTTTTTATAAAATACAAATTATGAGGGTTTAAAGGGTAAATAACACAAGTTAATTAAACAAAAAAATTAAAACCCTAGCCTCCTAACCATTGTTCGGCCGTGACTTCACCTTAAAACACACACACACTTTGGTTTTCATCAAGAACTAGCAATTCCATTCGATTTTGGACCGATTTCAAGCATCACAACAAGTTAGAATCATCAAATACAAGCCAATACACGTATAAAGGTTAGATTTTTACATGTTTTTCAAGGTTTTTGACTTTGGCCGAAAGTTCTATTCGAATTATGCAATTGAAGGTCGATTATTGATTTTTTGATGATGTTATGATGTTAGTTAGGTTAGATTGATGCTAGTTTACGTCGATTATGCAAGAAAGCTATGATTTTGATGCGTTGTTCATAGGTTACTTATAATAGTAACTTTATTTGCATGAATGCTATGATTTGATGTTGTTAATGTGTTTATGATGATAATTGGGTTAGATTGATGATATTGATGCTAGAAACCTAAGAACGAATGTTGTAGTTCATAGGTTACCAAAAGTAGAAACTTTTGTTCATGAGGATTGATAAATTATGATGATTGGATGTTGTTGATCATGTCTAGATGTTAACATGAGCTTGAATTGGTATATTGTTAATGAATTCATGAATGTATTGGGTGTTTTGATAGATTTTGGGATGTACTTTCCCAAAAGGGAAACTTTATTTGCACAAAATCTTGAATATGATGATTTGAGCATGTTTAGGACATTAGGATCATGCTAGCACGTTCATGGATGATATCTAAAGTGTTAGAATGGGTTGTTGGGTTGTATGACTGCTAAATTGGTTAGTTGACAGGTTTGGTCTGTTTATGGGATTTCATGGTAATGGGTCATATGGGTTATGATAGGATTATTGTTTGGTTGGTAGTTGATCATGGTTGAATATCTTGGTTGATGTGAATTCTGTTAAATAATATGTTGACGGTCATCATACACGCGTGTGAATCTGAGGCCCCTACTTAGTAGGATTGGCAGGGTTTAGGGTGTGAAGTCATGAGTGGCTTCACATGGCATGTTGTGCATGATTTGATTCTGTGTATGATGCATTAGTTATGGCATAGTTATGTTGAGCATGATGATTATTTGAGATTCGCATGACTTGTATGAAAAATCTGGTTGTATGATGATCTAGGTAGTACATGTGGTTAATGAAGTGACATATGTGATCAGCTTGTATGTTAACCATGTGTGATGAATTGGTATGTTTGTTTGAATGGAATTTCACCTATAATGTCACCAACGGGTCAAACGGGTCAACTGGGTCAATGTGTCTTACTTTTTATAAAACCTTGAGTTGTTGGGTTATAGAGCACTTAGGGTTTCATTATGAATCTGTGTACACGTACTTATGTACTTGCGTGTTCTAGGTGACCTTTGAAGGTTGTCTGTCTCTCTCTCTCTCTTTGAGGTTAACCTCTTAAGTCTTTCTTGTGCACACGAGGTGAGTTCATGCCCCACTCTTTTACATACTCTCTTTTGGGGGAGATAGCATATTGGTTTTACAAACGCTTACTTTATATGAGTTGTGTATAGTATGATATAGTGCTGAATACCATGAAAGTCCTCACACTTTCGGATTGTTAATAATGATGATTAGCGGGAAATCTTGGGTAGTACTACTGGGTTTGACGAGCCCCACCTGTGCGACTCGAGGTCAAACGGGTGCAATTTTGTCCTATCACAAACATCGTCACGACCTGGTAAGTCATGACGGGAGGCAACAAACGTAACACAGTCAGCTTCAATCGCAAAATCACTATGATTATTACTGTTGAACATAGCTAGCTATCTATTTCAATACACTCTTATATTTTGCAATTATTACTGATTTATGATTAACGCAAACTCTTGAACTCACTAACCATTGTGTTGACTCTTTTAGTATACTATTCTCAGGTTGAGGTTACCATTGCCTAGGAGCACGTGCACGGGTCATCATCATTGTAGTTGTCAGCATGATTGAAACCTTGTTTTGGTTTGGTTACTAAACATTTAAGTATTTGTTGGTATTACTTTGGGCGCGTGTGTTTGCGCACTTTACATTATATTGTTTACTTTGGTCTTTCTGGTTTATTAAACGCTTTCGCATATTTTAAAGTTAAACTCTGATTTTGAATGTTTGTTCATATAGAGTCGTTCTGAGTAACTAATGACTGAGATCCTGGTATGTCACACGCCTCGCGGTAAAACCCCGCACGTGGATTTTAAGGATGTGACAATCTCCTTCATCACCCAATACCTTCAGTGAGGCACCAGCTGGTGAAGGTGCTTCACATCCTCTCTCTGGCCAGAGCTTGACTGCTAAACCAAGCATTGAAGGCGAAAACTCTCTCCACCCTGAGTCACCCACGCCTGTGCGTGACAAAGGGAAGAGGAAAATGACCTCTGAGGAGTTAGAGGAGTAGAAGAGATAGAGGAAGAGGAAGCTAAGGGGAGAGAGTTAGGAGGGTCCTCAGGCTTTATGCAAGCTACTATCCGGGCTGCCCCCGGGCCGAACACTCAAGATGATAAGTTGAGGGTAGCCAGGCTAAACTACCTGGGGACCAGGAACTATAACATTGATGAACTCATATCACTCCCCTTAGAAGAGTTGAATGAGCTGGCTGATAATGAATTATTAAAGGAGAGGAAGGAGGCAGAGGATGCAGCATTGCTCCTCAAGATCAAGGAAGAAAGGAGACTGAAAAGGCTCTTCAAACATGCTCCTATCCTCTCCCCAGTTCAAGAAAGTCCTGAGATAGAGACTGTGGTAGCTGTACAACCTTAGGTAGGAAAGGAAGCTGAAAGAATGAATATGATCAACTACCTGAGTGCTATAGGACTCTATCAGGAAGTTGCACTTCTTCCCTTATCCTTTGAGTACATTGAATTTGAATATCTAAAGTAGCTGGATGAACAAGCTGCAAAAGAAAGAAAAGCTGCTAAGTGAAAGTTAAAGGAAGAAGATGCAAAGTCAAGGGCCATCATCCACAAAAGCCAAAAGAAGTCTGAAGACAAACAAAGGATGATGAGCTTCTTGAAGCTGTATGGGTTCTTCGAAAGGAGGCTTGGTCCTATGTCTCTATCCACTATGGATGAGCATATAATAGTGATCAAGCAGAAGATCAAAAAGGGAGAGCTTGTAGACTTGTATTCTCTACCAAGTCCAGCTCAACCTGAAGTTGAGGTGAAGGTTGAACCCTCTAAGACAACACAACCTGAACCTAGAGTTGCATCTTAGCCAACTTCGTCTTCTGATCCATAGCAGGGTTCTCTTCTCTCTCCTTATGAACCTGTGAGAGAAGAGATCCCAACTGAGAGAGACGTAATAGCACAATCTGGTGTTGAAGACCAGTCCTATCAGTTAAAAACTTCAAAGAGGAGGAAAAGAATGGCCAGGAAAAGTATTTCAAAGAAGAAGAAGACCAAGGCATCCACCTCCACACCTTAGGATGAGTCAGAGCATCCTGAGGTAGTGCATCAAGAGGCTGCTCAACCAACTCCTATTCAAGTAGAGCCTCTTGCCATTAGAAGACCCATCTTGTCCTGGAGTTTTGCTACTAATCCTGATAGATGGTATGTCATCAGAGATCAAGGAGGTCAAGATGTCTACTTCTGACAAGACATGCTTGATCTTCCTCTACATGATCTCTATGATATGAGACGATACTATAAGAGTCTGAGGGATCCTGACCAGATGATGAAGAGAGGCTTGGTCTTGATCCTAATGAGGACTATCAACATCTGAAGAACTTCTCTGTTTTGGTAGCATCAGCCTAGGGGGAGTTTGTAAGATAATATCAGAAGATTATAAGATTGATGCAACCAAAGAAGCCAAAACAACCAAGGGTCTTCCTACATGCATGCATTGGACGAACAAGGTAGAAGTGCTTCGAAAGTTTTACACACTACATCAGAAAATACTCTAAGTGTAAAATCTTCCGAAGCCAAAGTCCAAATCTTCTGAAGCCAAAGATGAAGTATTCCGAAGCTTCAAAGACAAAGTCTTCCGAAGCCATTTTGCTGTGAAGACTGATTTCTTCTGAAGACAAAGAAGACATGCTTTCTCTGATCTACTTTATATAAAGTTGACACACTTTTTGCTGCAACTCTAAAGACTCACCAACTTGTATGAGTTGGTGAAAAGTCCATGCTTTTATAAACAGTAGTGTAAAGTCCAGATCGAGATCGATTCCATATTTTGTTGCACTTGATAATCAAATTAAGACGGATGTGTGCATATACAAATATCAACGAACATTTAAACAAACTCAATCGAATATTATTAATCAAATGATTACAATACCAAAAGAGTATACATCGTTTAAGCTCGATCCACCCGAGGTGAGCTCCCCCCAGGTGGCCTATCACACACTTCTCTGCTCTATCACCTTCAGAGCACTCTTACAAATTAATACACATACTAAAATAAAAAGGAAAAATATCTATATATACTACATAAATGTTCTCGCGCGAGAACTTAAAGTTCTCGCGTGGCAACTCCAAGTTTTTGAGCGACAAGTTCTTCTTTAATCATCTTGGAGTTCTTGCTTCCTTGTACTTCTCGCATGAATTAAGTTTTTTCTTTTCACTTGATATTGTAATATATAAAGACTAGGTCCTTACAATTTCCCCCTATGGGTTATGATATCAAGTTATATTTGACTTCAATCACTTATCATTATGAATTATCTGATCTTAGGGTATCTTTCACTTTAGTCTTCCCCCTCAGCTGTAACCGCCTCCTAATGTATAGCGTTATCGAGGATATAACGTCTGAATCAATCTTGATTACTTACAAATTAATATGTATTAGGCAAATGACAAAGAGATCCAACTTCCATTTTGGATTCCCGAATAACCCGATTCTTCAATCTGATGACAAGATTCTGTGACAGTGAACAAGATCATCTAAATATTCTTCCCCCTATGTAAAATGTAATAAGCCCATATTTTCAGAGCAAGAATACCAAACAATCTTGATTCTTCATTTAAATCAACCCGTTCGATCATTGTCCCCAACAGTAAGATAAGATAAGCCCACATTGTCAAGTTTCAATTCACGAACGACCCGAATCAAATGTTATAAATATAGAATCTTGAACTTGTTCAAACATCACAAAAACCCCTGTTTAAGTACCAAACTTGAAATCATTTCGCATCCTCTAGATTTGGGCTGAAACACTTGTTCTAAACCTTCACAAACTAACAAGTTTTCACATCTAGACAATGTTCTTGCTTTTTGCAAAGTTTTCGCAAAAATCAAGTTGATAGCTAAAGTTTTCGCGCGAATGTTGAAGTTTCGCTTGATGAAGTTTTCGCATATGAACTAGGTAGATGTTCTCGCGCGAGAACTTTATATTCTCGCGCGACAACTTCAAGTTATCGCATGAAGAGGTTACCGATGCGAAAACTGCCCAAATTTTCGCAACAATCGGTTACTCGTGCGAAAACTTTGTCAAAATCGACTTTTTGCATTTGATTCATTGCTAAGAACTCAATTCTTCAGTTTTTCACCATTATAACTTGAATATACTGAGCGTATTGATGCAGATCATCATTTTAGCATGTAACAAAGTCAATTAAACGTGTGTTCACCCTTGGTTTCACCTTCTTCTCCTTCGAAACCGGTCCATATTCGATCTTCAAGTTTAATTACGGATGATTGCGGAATAAAAATCCATGTATCAAGAGCAACACCTTGCTCTGATACCAAATGTAAAGTCCAAATTGAGATCGATTCCACATTTTGTTGCACTTGATAATCAAATTAAGACGGATGTGTGCTTGTACAAATGTCAATGAATATTTAAACAAACTCAATCGAATACTATTAATCAAATGATTACAATACGAAAGGAGTATACATCGTTTAAGCTCGATCCACCCGAGGTGAGCTCCCCTCGGGTGGCCTATCACACACCTCTCTGCTCTATCACCTTCAGAGCACTCTTAAAAATGAACACACATACTGAAATACAAAAGAAAAACATCTATATATACTATACAAATGTTCTCGCGCGAGAACTTGAAGTTCTTGCGTGGCAACTCCAAGTTTTCGCGCGACAAGTTCTTCTTCAATCATCTTGGAGTTCTCGCTTCCTTGTACTTCTCGCATGAATTAAGTTTTTTGTTTTTCATTTGATATTGTAATCCATAAAGACTAGGTCCTTACAAGTAGAATAAGGTCTTTGTCTGTAATTTTCTACTTTTGTACATGTAAACCTTTTTATATTAGAAAAGGATGTGAGCTATGGTATGTCATAGTCACTAGTCAAAAGGCAATCTGCCTTTTGACTCTATATTAATCTTGTTGTCTAGATTAGTATTTCCAACTGTCTTTCTAAGTATTGACGGTTGTGGGATGTTGTATAAAGTGTCTCAGGTTCTTGTAATTCGAATATGCTTTGTAACACTTGTAATAGAACTTGAGAGCAATATACAGCAACCATACTTGTTTGTTCTAGTTCTTAGTTCTGTCTCACTACTTACTTGTGTTCTTAGTATCATCATACTCAAACCTAGTTCTCCATTTGAACTGTTAAGTGTTCTAAACCTCTTCTGATTGTGAGACTGATTGTATTGACCACCCTTCATATGGTCCTGCAAAAAGCCATAGAATTTAAAGCAAGCCCATAAAAGAAAATCCAATGGCGGCTGCTTTTATCTGGACCTGCAAGACAAATAACCTAAGGATGATTATTATTTAAGGGATATAAATGATGGCAGAAGGGGAGCACGACAGAAGAGAAAAAAATATTTTCCATTGTTTGAACCTAACTTTGAAGCTTGAGAGTACAATTATAGAGCAATCTCGAAGCAAAGAGCAAGATCGGAGAGCAAGGATTGAAGCATTCAAGTATTGAATATCTTTCGGTTTCGTCTCGTTTTGATTAGTTATCTTTGTTTCATTGATTCTATTGATTATGTTACTAGGTTTGCAACTTTATTATCATTTTTAATGTTTATAAACGTTATGAGTAGCTAACTTTTTAGTACTACCTAAGTTGGGTTAAAAACTATTCATGTATTGATTAAAGTTTTAGTTTTAATTTCGTATATTTGTTTACTAATCTTAGAACTTGAATTTTAAATTAAATATATGTATTGTTTTATGCTTGAAAGTTATTGTCATGCTCGTGTTTGCTTTATCTTGATTGATTGCATGACATCTAGATTAGGTTTTACACGTTAAAATTAATTACTTTGTGTATTAAATTTTAAAACTTTGATTAGAGATAATCTTAGGAGCATTGGCTATGATTTTGAAAGTATTTGTAATGTGCTACCTATCTAAAACGTAGGTGTAATAGATATTGCCTAAAACCTCCTACCCATTGCTTGTTAGGTTTAGATTTTGAAAGAGCGTGTTTTGACTTTCATTCGTGGTGTTAGTGTTTTAGGGTATTTAATTAAATTTAATTAACTTGTCCTTTGTCTTAGGGTTGAAAAATATAATCTTAAAGACATGGTGGTAGAAAACCTAGGGGCGATCTTCCATTAGACATTTTTATAAACCTATCTTGTGCTTCACACGTGTCTTTGGTTTTCTTAGGGAGTAGTAGCGTACCTAGTTAACCCTAGATTTATACTTTTAGAGTTAGTCATACGAATTATTGCCCTTGTATCATTACATGTTAGTTGGATTCCTGCCTAGGTAGTTATTTAACATATTTGATCGTATTCAAGTTTTCGAGTTTGAATTCTTATTTGTTTATTTCTTCCGTAGCATTTAGATTAATTTAATTTTAGTTGAATTGTTTATTTTGTTTATTAAAAAATTACTTAAAATAATTAAATTAATTAGGTTAGAATTCGATAGAGGTTTATTATCGAGAGCCGGCAAAACGTATCCCTAGGGTTCGATATCTGGACTTACCTAAACTCTACTATATCACTACCGGTATACTTGTCGTTTGTGTGAAGTTTAGTTGAGAATTTTCATTTAAAACTAATTTGTGAAAAACATTATCTTAATAAAATAATATGTATATATTTTCACACATTATAGGGTTAATGGGAATTAAAAGACAAAAAGACTAGGGCGGTTATTACTTTGACACTAACTAAAAGTGTGGAGTTCAATATCATGAAGGAAACTACTTCTTATAATATGATGAATGCACTCTCAAATATGTATGAAATGCATCCAGCTGCAAACAACGTATTCCTCATTCGTGAGCTTGAGTTTATTGACTACTCATATCAGCAATCTTAATTGATTCGTAACAAGATTTGTATTAAATAATATTAAGTTTGAGGATTAAGTTTAGGCTAAACTATTGTCGTCTCTTGTTGAGAGTTGGTCTAGCACTATGACTACTATTTCAAGTTTCTGTAGGACCATTGGTTTCACTTTTGAAGGTCTTCAAGATCTCATTCTCGGTGAAGATGGTAGAAGAGGAAACTCGAAGATGGTAGAAGAGGAAACTCGGTTGAATTATCAATAAGTAGTTAAATGTTGAACGAGGTCAAGGAAATAACATGAATAGTGAGAGTCGGGAAAGGAGTTCATTTTAACCTATGAACTTTTAAAAGTTATTTTATGAAGCAACTAAGATAACTTTTTGAAAAAGTTTTGAAAACGCTTTAACAAATTGTTGATTTTTTGAAGCGATAGTTTTTGAGCTATCACAAATCGCTCCAAATGTACTTTTCTACCGCCTCAAATCTCGTTTCTGTAGTAGCGTGAAACCTTGAGTTTTGATGACTTGTATGTTTATGCTACGTTTACTTATACATTATTACGCACAACTCCATTTTGAACAAGATTTACAGCGAAAGGTTAAGATAAGCACGGAGTAATGTTATATTCAATTTTTTTTATCAAATATAACTTAAAAGTTATAAGGGGGAAAAAAACTTGTAAGTGTGTCGTGTGCTAAAATATGGTTGGGCAAAAAGTTAAATAAAAACAAATTGTAAAAGTATATGGTATAAAGGGTAAGTCTAGTTAAACTAGACCAGGTCATTTTATAACTTTAATTTTATATTGATTTCAATGTTTAAATCTTTATTTTTATACTCTAATATAAGAGTAACTTAATATGATATGTGGCAGCATAACAATCATCCTCACCAAAATTTTCTCGCATCTCCCTCATATTAAATAATTACCTTAATTATTAATAATATTATTTAATACTTTTTTAGATGTAATAAATTAAGAAAGAAATCTATTCGTTAATGTTATTTCTAAATAAATAATCTTTATATCTTTGTCTTTATCTTTATACTCTAATATAAGAGTAACTTGAGATGACATGTGGCAGCACCACAATCATCCTCACTAAAATTTTCCCGCATCTCTCTCATATTAAATAATTACCTTAATTATTAATAATATTATTTAATACTTTTGTAGATGTAATAAATTAAGAAAGAAATCTATTCAATAATGTTATTTCTAAATAAATAATTTTTTATAAAATAATATTTTTTTCTAAAGCATAAAACTTTTTTAAAAATATGAAATATTTTAAAATTGATATTTTTAAAAAATCAAATTTTTAAAAACCAAAAATAATCAAATTTAGGAGTTATAATAAAAAAATTTAAAAAATGACATTTTTATACTGTTTGTTTTAGAACAAAATGTTTATTTTTTGGAAAAAAAATTTAAAAACAAAATTTTAAAAAGTTGATATCATTGTTTTGTTATTTAGTCATTTCTCATATGTAATTTCAGTCATATCATATCTTTGAATATTATTTTATAATTATTAATTTTTATTATATTAATATTTTATTTATTCAACCGGTGTAATACACGGGTTTACTAAATCTAAATCTAGTGACTTATATATTACTATTATGCTATTGTTCAATGAATAGTATATCTTTGAGTTGGTAAAAAGAATTTATATCAAAACGATTATAAAAATAAGTATGTTATATGAGCAAATTCAAATTTTATAGTTGTACTAAGAAAACAAAACAACCGTAAATAATTGAAACCTTGAAGTAAATTTGACTTCTTGTACGTTGTGTCTAGATAATTTGTATATTATTACTTGTAACTTGATCCGTTTTAAAAGAAATTTACATAGATAAACATAAGCGCGTCGTAACTTATATTCAAAATCAATTTATTAAATATCATATTTTGAATATTATAACAAAAGAAAAAAAAAAAAGAAATGGGTCATGTATCACAAGGTGCTTGGGAAAAAAGAAAAAAAACATAAAATTCTAAAGTAATAGGAATAAAGTTAAACTTAATAATATCATATTATAACTTTAATTTTATATACATTTAACTCGTGCTCGAATAACATACATATTAGTGCTTCAGACACTTGTATGTAAGCATTCAATGAACAATAAATCCGATAGTAAGTGTCAACCCGGGAACTTAAATTGTACAGTAATAATAATATATGATGAATATATGAAACAATTATATAAAAAACCTAATCAAAATATATATTAATATGATAAAAATAATTGAATACATGGTATCTGGTATATTATATAATTATTTACATTTGAAACTTACGTATAGTAATTTACTACCCTCTTTGCACAATGTACCACTAGCAAAAACCTATACATTACCAGGAGGTGGAGAGGTTCTTCGCCGTACGCACGTGTTCACTATCACTTATGCTTCACTTTCAACACCATATCACGCAAAATCTGCTGGTGTTTATGTTCGTACACCGTATCATTGTTTGCGCATAGTCTTACTGTTCACAGGATGATGATGTGTTTGTTCATCTTCTTCAGACATAGTAAGTATTCGCCTCTCATCATCTTCTCTATGGGAACAGGGATCGAATTCGCAATCAATTCAAGGTTTATTGAAACCTTCTTCTCCTAAAATAACTTCTCTTTTGAATTCTGTTTGCCCTGGACCTTCTTCTCCTAAAAGAACTTCCTATTTGAATTCTTTTTGCCCTAGACCAGGTCTGCATGTGGTTAATTTGTTTTTGATTATCACTACAATTTGTTAAACAGGCTAATCGAACACTTAGGTTTTGGAGTCTTTTTACACATCATTATGAGTGCAACCTGTTTGCAGATCACCGGCTCATTTGCATTTCTGTATTTTTGTTTCATGAACACCTTTCGTATGATTGCGTTGTAGATTAGGTTTTATGTGCCTTATGTTGTTAACCTAATCTTTCTAATTTCTTTTTCTTGGTGCACCTTGCATTGCAGGTCTACCATTAGTGCTGTTTGATGTTAAAGTAAGGTAAATTTCCTGCTTTAGCCTTTTACATTGTTGTTTAAATATGTGCTTGTGCAATAATATATGTTGTTTGTGTTTTTATATTTGCCCCACATGCTTTTCATCGTGATTGGATATGTCTTATGTGTGGAATTTCAAAAAGATATTAGTTTTTGAGGTTTTCATATACTCTAGGTGTTTTTTTAGTTCTCTTAAAAAATCACAGATTTATAATTTGTTTATAAAATTATGGTTTGGGTTCCTGAACCCTGTGTTAAAAGAAGGGGTGACCAGGTGGATTTGTTTTTTTTAGTTCTCTTAAAAAATCACAGATTTATAATTTGTTTACAAAATCATGGTTTGGGTTCATGAACCCTGTGTTAAAAGAAGGCGTGACCAGGTGGATTTCTTTTTGCCATACACAATCAACCCTTTTAATAAAGTTCTGACCCGTCTGTTTGCCCTGTTAACCCGTTTACCCTCAAACCTAACCAGTTTGTTTTTTGCCAGGTTAATTTCATGCCGAGAAATGTCACCCCTAATTGACTACCTATCATAATTATAATATGCTTACCCATACAATATTACAATCTGACATTTACGACTTTAAGTCGCAATAATCAGTTTCAAAATGCATTTTCAAACACCCCACTGGTACATAAACATGAACATATAACTAAACTTCCTGTGAAACTTCAAAATTCTAATGGCAACAAGAGTTTGATTTGTATCAATGCTACTGTGTAGAATGTGAATTTTAAAAGTGCTGCTAACACCGCTTAAAGTGACCCATTGTTGCTCCAATGTATGATACGTTGGAAGACATACTAATATGCTCTTTTCAGTACCAGGTTCATTTGCTTTCATGATTTTGTGATTTGGGTATGCTTTGATTTGCTTATTTCGTATAACCTTTTTTAAAAATTCTTGATGTTTTTTATTGTGACTGTTGTTTTTTGTTTTTATGTAATACGTTTATTTTTCCTGATATGTTATGCTAACTTATATGACAGGTCATTAAATAATCTTAAGCTTTAGAATTGTATTTTGTAATTTTAAGTTAAAGTTATGGTAATATTGGACACTGCCTTTTTTACATTACTTTATGTTGGTAGCCTAATTTCTTAATCTTTTTTCCTTTGTGCGTTTTGCGCTGTAGGTAGGCTGTTCTGATTGTTTTCTGTTAAGGTACGCTAAATTCTCAGCTTTGGCCAGTTACATTATTGTTTAACATGTGTGCTTGTGCTATGATGTATGGTATTTGTGTTTATATGTTCTATGTATGTTTTTTCATCTTGATTAGGTTTTCCTACAATTGTAGATTTTAAAAATAAATTTGCTTTTTGGGCTTTCATATAGTTATAGTTCATTTATTAGCTTTCTTTAAGTTTACAAAGTTATCATTTGAATATAGAGTCATGGTTTCAGTTTATTGCTTTCTTTTATGTGGAAAGTTAGGTTTGAAAGTATGACTGTTTGTTGCTTTATGGTGTGCTAGGGCTGTCATGTTGCCTTATTTTTTTTCGTATGTGTCGTGTGTGTTAGGGATCCGGGTGTAGATCGACACACAAACACAATCTAACTGCGAGAGAAAATAATAACAAAGATGAACACGCGAGATTTATGTGGTTCGGTCGATGTGACCTACGTCCACGGGCTGCAACTAGGATACTCTTTTATTGCTTTCTGCCTCACTCGTGAGGAATTACAAGTACAATACACAATATAAATAGGGAAAATTAGGGCTTACAACTTAATCCCTAAGAGTTGTCTTTAATTTAATTAATCTGCCACTGAGTTGTCTTTAACCCGAGCCCAAATCAAGACTCCACAAACCCAACAATCTCCCACTTGGAGGCTTGATCATCTTCAAACTGCTTTCTGTTGTGAACATTGTACCTCTTGTAATCTTCCTCGTCTTCCTGGTTGCAGCGGCCTTCTCATCAGTTAACCTGAAGGCCGGTCGAAGCTCCCCCGAGCTTCAACATATCAGTCATGGCTGTATCTGCTCCTGACCCATTCTCCGTCCCTACCGGCTCCCACTGAAACAAACTGCTAGATCTTGGAACACCCTGAGAACAAACACTCTCCATATTCAGCAAGTAATCATTTGGAGAGATTTTATTAGATGGAATATTAATTCTTTTAACCCACTGTCGTCTAGGAACTGTAACTGAAACACAACCTGTGCTCCCATTGCCACGAAATCCTTTAACTGGTTTTCCTGAACTCTTCCATGCACATTCATTTTGAATCTTTCTTGTGACTCTAGGTTTTTTACTTGCAAAGCAAACCTTCTTCTGCCCACGAGATTCTGTGAACTGGACTTTAGTATTTTTATGAACCGGAACATCACTTCCTTCAGATGGTAAACTAACCATATACAATGAACCCATTTTCTTTCCACGAGCAATGACAAGGTTCCCTTTAACAACTTTCCACTGCTTATTCCCGAACTTAACATCATGTCCCTGTTCATCCAATTGACCGACAGAAATCAATTGTTTCTTCAAATCAGGAATCACCCTGACATCTTTCAAAGTCCATGAACCAGCTGAAGTAACTAAATCCATGTCACCCATTCCCGTAACATCAAGAACATCATTGTTCGCCAGTCTTACCTTACCAAAATCACCCTTTTTTAGATTCTGCAATGCTTCGCTACTGTGGGTAGCATGAAACGAAGCTCCAGAATCCATGACCCAGGAATCCACACTGCTCTCCGCGCTACAGATTAAAGCATCATCGTCTGAGTAGTCTGCTGCAGTGTTAACATCTTTTTGATCATTCGGACACCGATTCCTGTAGTGTCCCACCAGTTTACAGTTCCAACAAGTCACATCATTTCGAGCCCTAGACTGACTCCTTTTCCTGTTCTTGCTCCCACTACCTCTGTTATTCTTTCTTCCTCTGCCAACATTCAGTAATTCACTTAATGATTCACCTGAATTTCTTCGTCTGATGTCTTCGCCCATAATAATATCCCGAACCCCTTTTAAAGTGAATGCGCTGGTGGAACTAGTAATCGCTATAATAGTACCAGCCCATCTATTAGGCAATGATGGTAACAGTAGTAGACCCTGAACCTCATCCTCGAATTTGATGCCAACTGACCCAAGTCTTGACAAAATCGAGTTCAAGTTGTTGATGTGATTAAAACTGAACTTCCCTCTTTTATCTTTGTATTAACCAGCTCTCGAATCAAGAAAACTTTATTTGCTGCCGAAGGCTTCTCATACATATTAGATAACGCATCCATGATACCTTTTGCTGTAGTTTCCTTCAGAATGTTGAACGCAACATCCTTTGTCAGCGACAACCTAATAACCGCCTTGGCCTTCTTATCTAAAGTTTCCCACTCAGTTGCTTCCATCTTTTCTGGTTTATCACCCAAAACAACATCCAAGTCTTTCTGAACAAGCAAATCCTCCATTTGCATTTTCCACCAACCAAAGTCATTTCCATTAAACTTCTCAATCTAAAATTTTATGTTATCAGCCATTATCTCAAACTACAATCTGTTTACTAATCGAGTCAAGACTGAAAGTAGTGTCAAACACAACTATGGCCGGCTGCCTGAACTTGAGTGTTGTTCAATTGAACACTACCCCTTTTTTCCTCAATCTCAAAAAAATAGTAAATAGACGAGTTTAACAATGCACCTGAGATTTCACGACTTTGGATCTTGGTAGCTATTTAAAAAATACTTGGATAAACAATAATAACCCAAAATAGCCAAAACAAATATTCAAAAAAAAAACGAGATTAACCTGAAGCCAAAATCCGAACCAAATACCAAGTCGTGGTAGACAGACACGAAGCCCCAAACCAAGAACTGATTTCGAGTTCTCCCTGATCTGTTGACTTCATCTATGGTGCGAATCTGAACACTCCTGCTTTTTTTATATGTTTTTTCTTTTGCGACGAGTGGAATAAAACTCCAAAAAATACCTTTTGCTTTTATCTTGGAACAATCGGTCAAACACAAGGTTTTGTTGACTTTTGATCTCTTATTGGGAAGTGCAAACCTAACATGGCTACTGCTATTTTTTTTTCTTTTCTTTTTGTTCGACGCTCAAACAAATAAGCACACACCACACAAAAAAATAAATCTTGATCTGCTTCCTTTATTTTCTTCGACGGAAATTCCAATACAAAATAAAAAAGGTTTCTTTTCTTTCTTTGAATGCATGAACAAAACAGAAAAAAATAGGGTGTTGACCTTTTGTGACTTTTGGTCGATCGCTGGATTATGACGACTACCTGCCGACACCAAAACCCTAGATCGAAACCTCTTTCTCTCACGTTGTGTTTCTCCTGTGTGTGACGAGCCGTAGCTCTGATACCACTTGTTAGGGATCCGGGTGTAGATCGACACACAAACACAATCTAACTGCGAGAGAAAATAATAACAAAGATGAACACGCGAGATTTACGTGGTTCGGTCGATGTGACCTACGTCCACGGGCTGCAACTAGGATACTCTTTTATTGCTTTCTGCCTCACTCGTGAGGAATTACAAGTCCAATACACAATATAAATAGGGAAAATTAGGGTTTACAACTTAATCCCTAAGAAAATCTAAATGGGCAAAATTTAACTAAAAACGGGCTAGGTCTTTAATTTAATTAATCTGCCACCGAGTTGTCTTTAACCCGAGCCCAAATCAAGACTCCACAAACCCAACAGTGTGTGTCGTCTCAATATGAGTAGTTGTTTCTATTATGTGCATGGCTGGTTCTGGTACACACAAGAAAAGGGGTCGTCCTTCGGCTCCTTCAGACATGCAGCCTTCGTCTGCAGGGATGTTGTCATCTAAACGTTTGTCGCTTTGCAATCGGAATGAACATGTGGCAGGTTCTTATCTTCCATCAACATCAACTTATGCTTTTTCTTCACATTCTTTCATACCTTTGGTGCACTTGACTCCTGCATTTGTTTTCTCTTCCTTATACATGGACCTTGGCGACTGTACCTACGTTTGTGAGCATTGTGATGCGCGGTTTTGGTATGACGAGCGCCTAAAGTCTTTTCCACTCACTCATGGACCAAAATACAGCCGATGTTATAAGCTTGATTGGGTTAAATTATGTCATCCAAGTACCCCACCAGATTCTCTTAAACGCCTTTTTGAGCTCGATGATTTCCCGATTAACATTCGTGCGTACAATTCAATGTTCGCAATGACTTCATTTGGGGCGTCTATTGATGAATCGATTAATCTAAGACCTAGGCCTTATGTGTTTAAAATTAGTGGCCAGGTGTGTCATCATATTGGCTCCTTTTGCCCTTCTTCTGGTCAACCACCTAGGTTTCTTCAAATGTATGTCTATGATACCGACAATGAGGTTTCCAATAGGCTTTGTTGCTTTGGGGATCGTGGTATGTCATCTCTTGATAAAGAAATCGTCAGCCTTTTGATGTCCACATTAGATGACATTAACGAATTGGTTAAACTCTTTCGCATAGCCAGGGATCTTTGTGATTCCGCTGATGTTCCTGAATTTAGGATACAACTATACAACAACTCGCGTGAAAAGACGTATGAAGCACCTACTGTCGGGACGGCTGGTTGTATTGTGTATGGAGTTGAGCCTATGTCAAGTAATTTTGACATAGTTATTCGTATGAATGATGGTGTTGCACAAAGAGTTAGTAAATTACATCCTCAGTATATGTCTTTGCAATATCCCTTACTCTTTGTATTCGGTGAGGACGGTTGGTCTCCTGCTCTGTAGTTGGTCGGTTCTAATTCAAGGGAAAGAAAACAACTTACCATGAGCATGTATTATAGCTACTTGCTTCATGATCAGTTGAATAAATACACTCACTTGCTTCGAGGTGGTCATCTGTTTTAGCAGTTCTTAGTTGATGCGTATGTTTGTATTGAACAAAACAGACTAGACTATATCCTGGCTCACCAAGATCTTTTTAGAGGCGAGTATATGCAAGGTATTCATGAAGCAGTCGCACGAGGAGATTCAGATGCTCATGACATAGGTAAGCGAACGATCCTTCCTTCGTCTTTCACTGGTGGCCCACGATACATGTACAAACATTACCAAGATGCTTTGGCGATATGTCGTGTCCATGGAAATCCAAAGTATTTTATATTGTTTACATGTAACGTAAAGTGGCCAGAAATTACAAGGTTTGTTGCCAAACCTCCCACAGTAAAAGTACAGGACCGACCGGATATGATTGCAAGGGTGTTTCAGCTGAAGGTTAAGGCGTTCATGAAATACCTAAGATCAGGCCAGCCTTTTGGGGATGTAGCTGCAGTTGCCTAAGTTTACCTCAAACTATGATTGCTTTCCATCTTATTTTCAGCACTTATGTTCCTCCAAAATTCTTTAACATATCTTCTAATTTCATTAGGGTAGATTTATACACTATAGAATTCCAGAAAAGAGGTCTTCCACATTGTCACACGTTACTTTGGGTGAAAAGTTCATATAGGATAAAAACTCCAGAAGAAGTTGACACCTACATATCCTCTCAAATCCCTAATCCTACGTTGGAGCCAACGCTTCACAAAATAGTTGGTGAATTCTTGTTGCACGGTCCTTGTGGCCTTGTAAAACCTAATGCACCTTGTCTGGAAAATTTGGCTTGTGCTAAACACTTTCCAAAGTCTTACGAGCATGCGACGAGATTCGATAGGAATGGGTATGTTCACTACAAAAGAATACCGAATAGGTTCTCTGTAGTAAAAAATGGCGCAACTATGGATGATTCCATGGTTGTTCCATACAACAAGGATCTTTTGTTGCGTTTTTCTGCACATATAAATGTCAAGTACTACGGATGGAATATGGTCATCAAGTATTTGTTCAAGTACTTTCAAAAGGTGCTGATCGAAGACGATTTACGATTGCGCCAAAAGAAAAAAAAATTCTGACACGACACAGCTCCG
Source organism: Flaveria sonorensis (assembly GCA_025506505.1). Taxonomy (NCBI): domain Eukaryota; kingdom Viridiplantae; phylum Streptophyta; class Magnoliopsida; order Asterales; family Asteraceae; genus Flaveria; species Flaveria sonorensis. The sequence goes on along the minus strand of CM046427.1, from coordinate 51,922,680 downwards.
TGCCACTTTGCATAACGAGGTTAAGAATTTTGTTGACGGTCGGTATATATGTCCTCATGAGGCAGCATGGAGAATCTGAGTTTCCAATTCACAATAGAAAGCCATCAGTGCAAGTGCTTGCAGTGCACTTAGAAAACATGCAGTATGTTACATTTAAAGATACTCAAAGATTGGAGGATGTTGCCAATAACTTTGCAGCTAAACGTACAACATTGACGGAGTGGTTGCGCAACAACAAAAACGATATGGGAGGTAGGCATCTACATTACATTGACTACATTTTGGAGTATAGATGGGATCCTACAGGAAGGTGTTGGATACGTAGAGCTCTAAATAGGTTTCCTGCTATTGGTAGACTTATCTATATACACCCTTCTTGTGGTGAGACATTCTTTCTATGAATGTTGTTGGGTCATCAGATCGGTTGTACATCCTTTGTGGACATACGAACTGTTGGAGGTGAATTACTACCAACATATCGTGAAGCGTGTAAAAAATTAGGGCTTCTAAACGATGACGACGAATGGTCGTATTCCTTAAGTGAGGCATCAACATGGGCAACCTCAAAGGAATTGTGTGCATTGTTTGCACATATGTTGTTGTTTTGTGAGGTGTCTAATCCATCAACTCTATGGGGAAAGCATTGGCGGACCATGAGTGATGATGTGCCTTTAGCCATTAAAAGGACAACCGGGGTGCGACCTCTTCATGTTAATGATGATGACCTCCAACAATATGTTTTATTTGAGATTGAACTTCTTCTTAATGCAAGTGCTAGCTCTTCTTCGTTGTGCCATTTTGGGTTGCCTATGCCTCGCAATGAATTTACATCTGGAAGAAAAGAACTATGATATGCAAAAATTAGCCGAAGAACATGAGGTTCTAAAGAATGCTCTTCACGCACAATAACTCGCTATATATGAAGTTGTTATGGAAGCTGTTGCACAAAATAAACAAATTTTGCTTTTTGTGTATGGTCATGGGGGGACGGGCAAAACGTATCTTTGGAGAACTATCATTTGTGCGGTACGGTCAACCTGCAAAATCGTGTTAGCAGTGGCAGCATCTGGTATAGCCTCATTGCTTCTGCCATCTGGGAGAACAGCTCACTCGAGATTTAAAATTCCTTTAAATCTTACCGACGACACAATTTGTCACGTGAAGAAAAAAACTCAACTCTCGCAACTGCTTATAGAGACCTCTTTGATAATATGGGATGAGGCTCCTATGAGCGACCGCAAGTGTTTTGAATCTCTTGACAAAACTCTGCGAGATATATTAGATAACCCCTTGGAACCCTTTGGTGGAAAATCAATTTTGAATCTCTTGACAAAACTCTGCGAGATATCGTTTTATAGTCATACTTAGTTGTCTTTAGCTTCAGGTGTTCGTATTCATGCTTGGCTAATAGGAGAAATTGATTAAAGCTTCAAGTTATTGGTTTAGCCGCTGTTTGTTTTCATTTCTTGAAATGAAGTTATAAATCCTTATTATTTTAGTTAAAAGCTTCAAGAAATTGATTAAAGCTTCAAGAAATTGATTAAAGCTTCAAGAAATCCTTATTATTTTAGCTAATAGGAGAAATTGATTAAAGCTTCAAGAAATTGATTAAAGCTTCAAGTTTTCTTCTTAGATAAGCAACTATTTATCTCAAAGCCACCGGAAAACACAAAATATTGTGCCCCACAGCGCAACAATCAGACTCACAAGGGGTACATTTTTTCCGCCCATAGACGCTTCTGACTTCACGCGTCACTATTTCTATTTCTTGCCATTTTAAAGCCTCTCGCGATGTTTGGATTCACACTTCCTACTTACAGGTTGCTATCATTTAAAGAATGTAGTTGGGAAATTCTTGCAACATAGTGTCTGTAACATGTGTGCTGAATTTCTAAAAACATACTTGTTGCGTCATTAGTCCTTAGGTCCTCCATTTACCCTTCACTTAACTTAGACAATTATAAAACCTTTTTATTATTTTGAGCTTCCTTACCGCATCAAAATAAGAGCACCATTTTACACGTTACCAGGCAACGTAATGCCTTAGTTGTTGATATTTAACAAGGAGTAACAACATCTTAATTTCCAGATTACATTGGAAGGTTCGATTCTATTACCGCTGACACGACGACACCATCAGGCAAACGACTGCTAAAATTCATATTGGAGGACGAGAGGTATGAGATACAAACTGCTTATAAATCTAGAAAAACCTTAGTATTTTATACATCATACATCATCGAGTCAAAATAGTAATAACAAATTGCCTTTGGTCCTTACTTTTTTCCCTACTCACAGTGATAACTTCATAGAAGTCACGCTTTGGGGAGAGATTGCCCGCACGGTGGATCAGGCTAAATCAGGAACCGTTCCCTTGTATTGTAGCTGTGACCTCGATGAAAGTGACGGAGTTCAGGCATGTCCAGCTAGAATCGACAGCTGCTACTCACTTATATATTAATCCTGACATTGAAGATGTTCAAACTTTAGCAGAGAGATAAAATATATTCCCCCGCCATGCCTTTATCGAACACAGTTTCCGCATAAACATACTCACAAAGACTTATGCATACACTTGCCTGCAGGTTTAGAGAGAGGTATAGGGATGAGGTTGGAGACGACAGGAACAAACTCATAATTTCTGACTTACTCCAAAGGAACCCAACACAGAATTTTGTAAGCTTCTTCTCTAAGTATGCTATACAGTTGCACAGTCTAATCTCGATCACACATTCCTATCTCATCCATAAGTCATTTTCGCATATAATTTCAGCAATGTGTGGTCTTAACAAAATAACACATTAATTCATCACTGATTATTAAAATTGTTTGTTAGGCTACTTTAGTCAATACCTTTGGATTTATACATAGATCGTTTTTCAGTCAACTTTATTAGCCTATTTTTACCCCTACGGTTTCATTTCACCCCTCCAAATCTTAAATCTACTTTTTCTATTTCAACATGTTTTCTATCGAGTATCTACCCATTTTAACCCTACTACAAAAATAGCTACCCTTACGACCCATCTTTCTTATTTCGGGTTAAGATTACTCGACATTATTGTGGCAAATATTATCAGTTAACATCTTCGCATTGAATTATTCTACTTTTAGGAGAGAAGGTTCACATGCCTTGCATCAATCATTAATTTTGTCCAGCATCGCACATGGTACTATAAAGGTTGTGTTAGATGTAACAGGAAACTATCCCTGAGGTCTACAAAACTAACATGTGGTGATCATCCTGACAAGGATCAACCTAAATTCATGCAAGGATACATCACACACATACATAAACAACACATAAAAATACAAAAAAAAAAAAAATTGTAAATACAACCTAATATCTAAGTATGCTATACTTTTGTAGTTACTGCATAAGCGCAATTCTTGCGGATGAAACAGGGACTACAACTGTCACTCTCTTTGATAATGCTGCAATTTCTCTAATCCAAGCAACATGTTTCACATTAGTTGTAGAGGAAGGGTATGCAAGCCCTGAAGTCATACCTGAGCCCGTTCTGTTAATGCGAGGCAAGACAGCTTTTCCACCTGCAATTTAACAATCGAAACCAACCTGGAGCAACACAATTCGTGGTTAATCAAGTGACTGAAGCTCCTGATATCCTGCCAGAGCTTCCGGTCAATGTTCCCCACCCACCAACTGCACTTCCTTCAGTAGTTAAAGGTATAGAAAACATCCTACTATAAGTGAATAAAAAGGTTGTTTGGGTAAAACTCAATATGCTATAAAAATGGCAGGTCTACAACAACAAGTAAGTGGTACAAAGGTCTTGGAAACAATCCCATCTTGTGACGCATCTGTTGTCATCACCAAGACAACTCCAAACCAAGCTCTGATAGAAACAGGTGATATACCAAACACTAGAAAACAATGAGTTATTTACACTTTATTAAACAATATAATAAAACACCTTCGAATTACAGCGAAGGGCCAAAAGGAAGCCCGCCTAAGTGAATCGTTTGTCATTGCAAGCACACCGATTGAGAAATGTACTCACGCTGGCACAGGCAATCTACTAAAAAATAAGAATTGTTCAACATTATTATACAGAAAGTAATAATATTTTGAATTGCAACAGACCACAAAAGCAAAGTCCTTCACTGGAACCGTCGAAGTTAGCTATCCAGACACCCGCAACACCTACAGTTCCTCCACCAGCAAAGAGAAAACTGGAACTTACCTCTGGTATTATGTAAAAACTAGAAAGCAACTATACTTCACATGTAGCATTTCACTAACCAAATTTTTACCGGAACCTACACAGATGTTCCTTTGACCAAGAAAGGCCACCATCAGGCCTAAGAAAACATCAACGAAGACAATAGGCCGTAAATCTCTTTTGGTATCTGGTGGTTTTCCAACAGCGTGACTTTTGAAGGCATACCTCTTTTTGTAGATGAATTCCTATGGGAAATTATCAACTCATTCAGGGTTTGCAGATTATGTATATAGCAACTTAGTGGATGTAAGAAACTAGATATAAGCACAAATGATGTGGCTAACAACCTCTGATGATGCATATATGGTCTCTTTTGGTGATGTAATATATGTAACTTTTAGTATTCCAGCCCCTTTAGCATGTGATGCATATGCCGGCTTCTCATGATGTAATATATTACTTTTACTTATGGCAGTCTAAAAGGTATTCATCCTCCTTATGTCTTATCCGTTCTTTGTTGTTCTCTTTGTTGGTCTATGTTCACATGTACTTTTTGTGTTTTTGAAGCTTAATTTCTAGTCAGATACAACATATGTGGCCTTTCATCTGATTTCTTTTTGCCTGTTATATGGTTAAATTTTAAGCAATTTGTTGTTGTTTAGGTGGTAAGGTTTTGTATTATCATTTGCATGTTTTCCCATGACTCATTTTTCATTTAAGGTCTTTTTCTTTCGAGTCAGATGTAGGTTTATGTCTGTACTTTTGGTGTATTTTGAGCTTATGTGTGTTATTTGTTATGATGATTTTGTGATTTGGGTTCGCTTTCATTATAACATTTTTAAAGTTATGTGTTTTAGTTCTGGCTATTATTTGTTTGTGTTTCTGTAATGCCTTTATTATTGCTTGAATCTTATGCTTGCATATATGCATAACTCATTAAATTATTTAAACTTTTGGAATTGTATTTTACATTGATATTAGATGTAGGTTTATGTCTGTACTTTTGGTGTATTTTGAGCTTATGTGTGTTATTTGTTATGATGATTTTGTGATTTGGGTTCGCTTTCATTATAACATTTTTAAAGTTATGTGTTTTAGTTCTGGCTATTATTTGTTTGTGTTTCTGTAATGCCTTTATTATTGCTTGAATCTTATGCTTGCATATATGCATAACTCATTAAATTATTTAAACTTTTGGAATTGTATTTTACATTGATATTAGATGTAGGTTTATGTCTGTACTTTTGGTGTATTTTGAGCTTATGTGTGTTATTTGTTATGATGATTTTGTGATTTGGGTTCGCTTTCATTATAACATTTTTAAAGTTATGTGTTTTAGTTCTGGCTATTATTTGTTTGTGTTTCTGTAATGCCTTTATTATTGCTTGAATCTTATGCTTGCATATATGCATAACTCATTAAATTATTTAAACTTTTGGAATTGTATTTTACATTGATATTAGATGTAGGTTTATGTCTGTACTTTTGGTGTATTTTGAGCTTATGTGTGTTATTTGTTATGATGATTTTGTGATTTGGGTTCGCTTTCATTATAACATTTTTAAAGTTATGTGTTTTAGTTCTGGCTATTATTTGTTTGTGTTTCTGTAATGCCTTTATTATTGCTTGAATCTTATGCTTGCATATATGCATAACTCATTAAATTATTTAAACTTTTGGAATTGTATTTTACATTGATATTAGATGTAGGTTTATGTCTGTACTTTTGGTGTATTTTGAGCTTATGTGTGTTATTTGTTATGATGATTTTGTGATTTGGGTTCGCTTTCATTATAACATTTTTAAAGTTATGTGTTTTAGTTCTGGCTATTATTTGTTTGTGTTTCTGTAATGCCTTTATTATTGCTTGAATCTTATGCTTGCATATATGCATAACTCATTAAATTATTTAAACTTTTGGAATTGTATTTTACATTGTTAAGTTAAAGTTTGGTATTTTCGAACCCAAGAACAAAAAATTAGTATTAGGTTTCACATTAGTAACACTAGCAACAACTAGATAATAATAGATAGATTACCCCGACGCAACGCGAGGGTAACCTCACTCGTTATATCTAATCAAAATGAGCTATTTTGTTTTTTTTTTCTAGTTAGGTTGGTAGGGGATGGGTCAACCGTAGAAAGACTGTAGCATAGTCTAATCAAAACGGGCTATAGAAAGACTATGCTATATATTAAACGATTAGACAATAAACAGTTGCCGTCCTCCCAAAAATAAATAATATTTGATCTTGATTTCTTCTTGCAATGACGATGTTAGTTGAATCATATTGAATCACATTTTCGGTTACAATTTTGAGATATAGTTATTGTTGTATGAAAAATTCTTATAATAAGGATGCTGCCTTTTTTTTTCTTAATTCTTTTTATTCAATAAGAAGTGTTCTTGAATTATATTATAGAAAATGATAAAATCTTGTGATAAGAAGGTAAACAATATTCACGCAAACCCTTTCAACTGCATGTAAGGTTAAAAAGTTTAATACATACAAACGTAACTATAACATCTTACAAAAAGTTCAATATTTACCTCTTTCCAAAAAGATCATGCCTGCTAGTATATACGTTTATCATGTTAAATGTTGTCACAACTAACGATGTAGAGTGTAGACACAAGTTGGATTCTTGGAAGGCTTTAAGTGCATGGGCCATTCTGATCTTTCGGGAAAGAATTAATTTTGGGTCAAATAATATGGAGAAAAAACCTTACATAAAACTTATAGATCATAAGTCTTAATTGCATCCAGAGGGTAGAGAAGATGAATAAATCGTGAGCGACTGAAAATGAAATTAGTTTAAACGAGTTTTAATCACACTTAAGCCAAATTTTGAGTTCATTAATAATCGAGCTTGAGTTTGAACTTCATGCATCAAACCGTATTAGATCAATACGAGACTAAACAAGTCAACTAATTATATACATATACTACTATTTATATTTGTACCGAATAAATAAGTAAATACTTAAATTTTGTGAGCGTATATTTTTGTTTCTACCTCTATATCATTGTCATAAACTAAATTACAGTTATTTAATTATTTTAATGTTACATTTAAAATTAATATGTTTATTATATTGTTTTAGATTTCAATATAATATTCTTCAATATTTGTATTATGTTTTTGTAATGTCAAAAATAAATAAAAAAGAAAAGTATCTAGAAAGAAAAGATAATGAACGCAAGTGGAGGGGGTAAAGTGTACAAAGTACAAAACTTTATTATTCTATCATTTAAAAGGCATGGCCGCTTATACCACTGCCTTTTAAACCTTCTGCTTTTTCGACTGGAACAAGAAACAAGAAAGAAGAACAGAGTTTCTCTCGGTTATTCAAGAAGAAGCTGAAAATTCGTAGGTAAGTGTTCTTTGTGTTTTTGGTTCGGTTTTGTTGGGTTTTCAACCTTAAAACCGATTTTTATGTGTTCTTTATGCTTGGTTGCGTGTTTTGTTGTGTTTTTAGGTGTTTGGACTCGATGTGCCCTCAAGTTCAGTGGAGTTTTACTTGAAGGCTGCATTAGTTGAGTTCTAGATCCCCGGTTTTCTTGTTTTAAACGTATTTTGGGGCTGAAAATGCATATAAAACGTTTTACAACTTATATGTATGCTAACCGTATGTATGTTTGTGTATGGTTGGTTGTGTTATATGGTTTTATGCTTATTTTAGGTGCCTTGTAAGTTAGTTATGAGTTGAAAACCATTTAGGATGATGATTTGGGTCTGGACAGTGTAAGTTTCGAACTAAATAGGGCTCATGCGCCTGGATTTTTGCCCATGCGCCTAAGTGGTAGGCTCATGCTCCTGATACTTAGCCAAAAAGACTAAATTCCACCCCATGCGCCCCAATAGTGCCCATGCGCCCACTGCCCAAATAACTGTGTAGTTCATGCGCCCAAATAGTCCTCATGCGCCTAGAACTTTCCATGCGCCTAGAACTTCCCATGCGCCTAAGTGTTCTCATGCGCCTAAGTGTTCTCATGCGCCTAAGTGTTGGTGCGCCCGCATAGTGATCATGCGCCTGCATAGTGCTCATGCGCCTAAAAGACTTAGAAAATTTCTAGAGATTTTGAGAAATAGAAATTTTAAGGTTTAAGCTCTGGGATGTTTTGATGGTTATATGTGTTGATGTTATTCATGATTATGGCCTGTTCTTATGTTCCATATTACGAATTATTATGTGACTTTACGTGGTGTGATTACGCTCGTATACGTAAAGTATTATCATAAATGAAGTGAAAGATTAATGATAATGAAAAGTGAAACATAACGAATAAATGAAAAGTCTTGCAAGCAAAATTTTTAGAGAGGTTCACAACTCATTGAGAGTTGTTAGCTCAACTGTGTGTTATATAACGTGCGATTTAACACATGAGGGTTTACACACAAGAGGATCAGTCTTTGTAACTGATCGAGACGTGCGAAAACGGGATCCTTGTCGCTTAACCCCAAAAGGTGGTTGCTTCGCGCACAATGATGGGGCATAGCTTATGACAGGATCTGGATAGAAGTGAAAGATAATGAAAAAGTACGAAACGAACGAATACGTGCGATAATGAAAGATAATAAGGTTATACCTTGATGTATGTACGATGAATGTTCATGAACAAAAGTAAAGGACGTATTTTAAGGAAAATGATATTTTATTATAAACAAGGTACTTTAATGCTTTCAAAACTAGAACTCACTCAGCGACACTGACTTTTATGCATTTTCAGTTGGCAGGTAATTGTTGCTGAGGATGACACACAGGGAAAGCTACTTGGTAGGCATGACTGGCATCCATTCGTGTAACGATGATTTTATTGTCTTGTAATGCAACTAATTTATCCTTTTGTAATTTTAAAATACATTATTGTATTATTTGGCAACATTAAATATTAATGCAATGAATGGCTTTTTGAAAATTTTAATTCTGCTGCTATGTTTTACAATATTTATATGTTTTCATATAATTAATGTTATGATTGGCCAACTGTAAGGTTCCCGGGAATGGGGCCTGACAGATTTATTTTAATATGTATGTTTTCTAAAACTTATTATTTTTCACATTTTATAGTTTATCACTTATTCTTTATTACAAAAATATATAAGCTCACATTTCATAATTTTTAGCACTAATAATTTAATATTTCTGTTGTTTAACCTCTGTTATGTACATGTTTGTAACATAACATCTATATATATATACATATATACACATCTATATATATATATATACATATATACATATATGCAGATATGTATATATGTATATATATATATATAGATGTGTTTTATTGAGAACCACAAATATGTAAAGAACTACTAAGAACAACATAAACAATGCACATAAAACCTCAATAAAAATGGCAATACTAAAAGATAACGGTTTAATTCTATCTTTTTATCGTTTTTTTAGTTTATCACCTTTCTCCTTAATTTTTTTTAAAAGCAATAAAATGTTTATATATGCAATACAATGTTGGTGCATATATGCACATTATCAAAAGACTATAAATATCGTATTTTTAAAAAAATTATCTTAAAATTAGTAAAATTACAAGCATTTTGATATTTTTATATAATAAATAGTACAAGAGTTAAAGTGGTTCTTTTTGGTTTTTTACAGATTTACACAGTAACCAAAAGTTGGTGAGCACGTAGAGTTTACACAGTAAATATTCAACATACAATTACATATAAGATGTCATAAATAAGTCCACAATCAAAACTGATCTAATCACAAAATTCATACAAGTTTATGATTTGTCAAATAACATAAACACTCAAAACAAATAATATAACACACGACCCCATATCGACAGTCTCAATTTAGCCTTCAACTAGTACAGGGTAAAACTCTAAGTAGCAGTATCTATACTATCTGACGGTTTCAAATAAAGGTAATGGTTGTGAATTCTCATAACATGGTACACACAAAACTAACAACAAATCTCATACTCATGCCTTATTTAATTAAACATTAGATAGCAATAACACACAATATACTTTTCCCCCGAATAAAAGATTTAAGAAAAAATAAGCTACGATACTCACCTCATGTCCAAAGCTAACAATTACTTAATTCTGGCGTGTCAAAAAGATTATATTAATTGAATTCTTATTAATATTGTACTTAAAAGTTTTTATTAGTTATTTTATTTAAATTAATTGTTCCCTGTTAGATAACTAATTAATTATGTTGCTTTACTTATTCTTTATATTTGAAACTTATTCCTATATTTTATTTAATTTATAAATTCTAATAATTATAACAGTAAATATATTTAATTTCAAAATAATAGTTAAATATTATAAATAAATTTTGAAATTTTGTTCTAAACTTAGTAGTATCAAGTTACTTTTATGATAAAGTTTTTAACTTCTAAATAACTTATAAATTTTAATTTTAAATTAATTATTATTTATATTTTAACTTCTAAATAACTTATATATTTTAATTTTAAATTAATTATTATTTAGAATTATTTAGTAAAAATACATATTATTCTAAAAGTTCTGAAATTTTTATATAGTATCTCTAAGATTATTCTAAGCTTCCTTATAATTTATAAAACCCTAACATAATTTATAGCTTGTTTTCTTGATTTTTGTTATTATTAGTTGTTCATTATCCATAACCCTATTTAATAACAAAATTAATTTTTAATTTATAAATTTATTATACTATTATAAACATTCTGAAATTTTCCTAAAACGTTTGAGATTATTTTATAATAAATTCCCTTACTTTAAATAAAATTTTAAACTAAATGTTATATAATAAATTTTTATATGTATTTCTTTTTAAAGTTTATCTTTAAATGAAACCATCAGTAAACCTGTTTTCATAATCACAGTTATTCAAAAGGTTACTTTTCCTATCTTTCTCTAATGTATCTAAATATCTATTTAAATCCTTAAATAATTTATCTATTTAAATCCTCCAAATTTTTGAATATGGTGATGATGATCATTGTGATCATGGTTCAGCTCTAAGGTGGTTAGCTTCCAATAATCTGGTTTTTGAGAGTCACAAACTCACAGGTTACTAAAACTAAGTTGTTGGTTTTTTATTATACACGTGTAATCTTAACACTTTAAATGGTTTTGTGAGTATAAGTGGTATAAATTGTATTATAAATGATTTATTAACTTTAGTTTATTTGTTTTTACTTATGCTACTATTCTTTATAATGAATCATTTGTATATAGGTGTTTTTATGGGAGTCAAGTTTGCAATTAATAAATTCTTGTAACTTGTAAATGCAATGTATCTTTACATGTAATTATACAAGAATTTTATTTAATGGATCAGGGGTGTATTTATACCAAGAAATTATAATTCATATTTAATTAATTATATTAGTTTAGTATGTTATGTGTAAGATAATAGATATTGTTATTTATATATTTAGTCGAGTCATTAGCAATATTAATAGTACCTGCTAGATCCTATTGTTGAATGAATACTTATGTACTGCTCATGTAGTTCATTAGGGTATTAGTATTTATTGCCGTTGTGTTTATTTATTTATTTTGTTATTTTTTGTTACACTTATGAAATATATATATATATATATATATATATATATATATATATATATATATATATTTCATAAGTGTAACAAGAAATAACAAAATAAATAAATAAACACAACGGCATTATATATATATATATATATATATATATATATATATATTGTGTAGTTTATTTGCTTTGATTTATTATTGAGATTTTATATTTTCATTTTGTTAAGCATAACGTGCATCTTCTAGAACTTATAGTGGCTTAATCTATCAAGTTCCTAAGTTTATAAATAGTGTCGGATCTAGCTCAAAAATTAAAGGGTATCCAAAAAAAAAAAAAATTCCGCAGTACAATCATTCAAAATAAACAAGACAATAAATAAACTTATACAAGCACCTAATAGACCTGTCATCTTCTTGTTTTTATCACTGAAAATCGATCCATTACATCTTCATCTATTACTTTATCAAATGCTTCTTTTTCAACCGTACAAATCAGAGCATTGGTCAAATATTTCTCACCCATCCAATTACGTAAATCCATCTTAAAAAGCTTCAATTTAGAAGAAAACATCTTTCCACAGTTGCGGTTGCAACCGGTAAAACCAATACCAACTTTAATATCCGATAAACCAAAAGAAAAGAAAAATCTTTTTCGGTTTCCACCATTAGACAAGCAAGGTCACATAGTCCATCTAATTTTACAATTCTATCACCTTACTTTTATGGAGTGATAAAAGACCTAGAGATCACCCAAAATATACCCTCTTTTATTCGTACTAAAATCGTTTGGATACATCTCAGAAAATGTCAATACCTTAGATGTGTCAAACTTAAAAAACCAATCACAAGAATATAAACCCGACATATTTTCTATCAAAGTAGTTGTTACCTCATTGAATCAACTTCCCAATTTTTGAATTTGCATATCCAAAACCGTATTAAAAACCTCAACCTCAAAATGATGTCAATTAGTAATGGCATTCTTTTGGATTCTTGGGTTACCATAATTTTTCGTCATATCTGACATCTTTATATTATTTTTTTTCACAAAAGGTAGTCACTATTTCCAACATCGTACTAAACCCGGTTTGTCTTAAATCATTCAATGTTCATTTTGTTTCATTTATCAACTTAGTCGCTTCTAATACAAAAGCCTTCTGTTGAAAAAGCCAATTAGTAAACCCAACATGATCTTTTAAGACACTCGTTTTACTTCAATTACAAGCCTTTTGTTGAAAAAGTATTTCTTCCACTTTGATTATTAAAACTTTTTTTAAACAAGAAAAACAAAAGCAATATGTTTTATCTACTTTAGTGTTATACTCTAACCATGGATATTTATCAAACCATTCCACAACAAAACGTCTTTAACGAAATAGTCTTTAAATGGAAATTTATAACTTCGTAGTTCAAAATCCTTTTTAACACAAGATAATGTCTTCTTATGTCATCTATTTGATTAGGATGATAAATAGTAATAGGTGGCCTATCAAAGGGATCTGGTAGAAGATCATTCAAAACTATTATATTTGCTATTGAAGAATATGAAGTAGAAGATACATTTGCACCAATGTCATCATTTTCTTCTTGAATATCATTAGTTATTTAGACTTCCTTCAATATCAATATTATCATTCTTTTGGAATTTTTTTTTAAAAAACTTGCAATAAGAACTTGTTTAAAATGAGATTTCATCTTTCAAGTTTCAACTTTCAAAAATCCCCTAAATTTATAACAAAGTGAAACTATAAGTCTATAATCAATTACACTTTTACACAAATACATAATAACTATTTACAAATTTAATATTCATGATAACAAACTAAGTCTAATCTAAAATCCACTTTCAACTTTACAAAAAAAAACTATAATTAATAGATAACAAACCCTAAAAATCTATAATCAAAATCAAAACTAAATAATCTAACTATAAGTCATTAGCTCATTACCTAATGTTCATTTGCATCTGAACAAAAAAAAAATCTGCAATTTATATATTACAAACCCTAAAAATCTAAATAAAAAATTAATAGTAAATGTAAATACAAAAATTACCCCTTGAGCGGCGGCGGTCGGTTGGGGACAACATAGCAGGCAGCAACACTACAGCAACAAGCATGCAGCAAGGGTCGATGGCGTTGTGAGGGGGGGGGGGGGGGGGGGGGGGGGGGGGAGTCGATGGTTTTAAAGTTTTGTTTGAATTGGGCTTTCAAATGTTTAACTAACTGGGTGTTTAAAATTTTAATTGGGATTTGAGCTTCTAATCAACTAAATATAATTTGGGCTTTTGATTAAACATAATATCGGGCTTTAAGTTAACTATATTATGGCCTTTTTAAATTAAGGGGTATCATAGTTTTCATTGTGGGCAACTCAATAAATACAAAGCTTAAAAAAATTGTAATTCTGGACAAAAGTCGAGGGGTAGCCCGGGCCCCGGGCTACCCTTGCCAACCCTATAGATCCGCTCCTGTTTATAAATTCCCACCTCATCGGGACTACGTCCTATATGTAGGCACCAATAAAAATAAAAAGTTAAAAACAGACATGAAAATTAGGTGTTATCACAGAAAGTGGGTTGATAGTAAAAAAGAAAGTGGGTTGATAGTAAAATGTATACGAGCTGCTAAGATGCAACTATAGTGATTCTAGCTCTTTTGGTTTTGGTATTCAGGAAGATAATGTAACATGAAACTAAAACAAAAGCCTTTGAATTAAAGCATAGCTTACAAGATAAGTTCATATTACTTCGCATGTGTTGTTATGGTGTTTTTTTTGTCAACTTATACAACGTAAGTGTGAGCAAGAAGTGTCATAATATACACATCACCAACGCAATACTTGTGATCACACTCAAACTTATTATGATTTATAATAGTTTAATGAATGTGACTATTTTTTAAATAAAAAAAGAAACTAACAAGTCTAAACATCTCATTCACCGCCATTTTAGTTACATACAAAATATCCATTCCACACTTGTGAGTCCACTAATGGTAGGTTGTTGACGCCCCCTCTTATGGAGGAGCGGCGTGATGCTCGTCATGCCTCATGGCAAGTGGCATGGCCACTCCCCACTCACGATGGCATTATAGATTCCACTATACCACTACTAGAAAACTGCTCTGTTTATTAAGCAAATTTCTGACGTAAAATTCTATGTTGAAATTTACGACACAATAACAACACATATACTACAAAAACTGAAACCTTACATTTTCATCAAACTTTCAACAAGAAAGCGACAAAATTTTACAAACTCCAGATTTTGTCGCAAATGCGTAGTAAATTTGTGACATAATGCTAACCCAAGTAAATTAAAGTCGAATTAATCATTATTTTCGTCGCAAATGGGTAGGAAAATAATATTAATAATTCAAAATCTTAACGTACATCAAAACTGCTCACGCGAAAACTACAGGGTTTCCCCGCCCAATCACAACTTATCGTGTCTAAGGCTGTTCTAACATGCAAACACCTTAACAACATCATACCAAGCATGAACAGGAACATTCAAACGTCTAGTATGCATAATAGCCCCAAAACATAAAAACTTGCGTAAAAAAGGGGACTAGAAACTCACCTCTTGAAGTTCTAGCACAAACCCAACCTTCCCGAAGCCTTTGCCGAGTGAAAACTACATAGCCACGTGTTATATTCATCAATAATCCATTCTTAGTACATAACATGAGTTACTACACGAGTTACATACCTTAAACACTTGGATTCTTCACTTTCTCTCTCTACGCAGCCGATTTCTCTCTCTAGCAGCTGAACTTTTCGCGTGAAATGAAGTCAGACTGGTTGTTCTCGGCTATTTATACCCAGCTGACCTTATTGCATGAACTTCTCACGTGAGAACTTTCCTTTCGTGCGAGAACTTCACCTGCCTTCTTTTCTTCAAAATTTTTAGGCGTTACAAGTCCACCCCCCTTATTGAGGTTTCGTCCCCGAAACCTGTCAGCTCTCGAACAATTGCGGGTAATGCTATCTCATCTCTTCCTCGGTCTCCCATGTAGACTTAGACCCCTTTTGGTGTTTCCACTATACACGCATAAGTGGAACCACTTTGTTCCTTAACCTCTTCTCCTTTCTATCAATGATGGCCACCGGGTGCTCCACATAATTGAGCCGTTCTTCTACCCCAATATCCTCTAGTGGCACAATCATATCCTCGTCGGCTAATCATTTTCTCAGATGAGATACATGGAACGTCGGGTGAATTCCACTTAACTCATCGGGTAGCTCCAATCGATAGGCCACCTCTCCTACCCGGGCAATAATTCGGAAAAGCCCTATATACCTTGGGCTTAGCTTTCCTCGCTTTCTGAACTGGATGATCCCTTTCCAAGGCGAGACCTTCAACATAACTCTATCCCCCACCTTGAATTCAATCGGTCTGCGCCTTTTATCGGCATACGACTTTTGTCTATCCTTCGCTGCCTTCATAAAGGCCTTGATCTTTTCCAACTTTTCAGTCGTAGCCTTGATCACCTCAATGCTCCCCAACTCCTTCTGTCCGATGTCACCCCAACATATAGGCGTTCTACACTTTCTACCATATAGCATCTCATATGGTGGCATACCAATGCTGGCATGATAGCTGTTGTTGTATGAAAATTCAGCTAACGGTAAGTGTTCGTCCCAACTTCCTCCAAAATCAATAACACATGCTCAGAGCATATCCTCAAGCGTCTGTATGGTTCTCTCTGACTGACCATCAGTCTGAGGATGATAAGCTATACTGATATGGCAAGAAATGAGCACTCTTCGTTAGATGGTCTACTATCACCCATATGGCATCATACCCTCTTGCTGTACGCGGCAACTTCGTTATGAAGTCCATGGTGACGTGCTCCCATTTCCATTCGGGTATATCCAAAGGTTGGATCTTCCCGTATGGCTTCTGATGCTCCGCCTTCACTTGCAGGCAAGTAAGGCACTTACTCACATACTCCGCTACGTTGCGCTTCATTCCCGGCCACCGGTAATCTTTCTTCATATCCTGATACATCTTCGTGGCATCGGGGTGAATCGAGTATCGAGTCTTATGGGCCTCATCCATGATCTTTCCCCATAGATCCTCATTACGAGGAATCTACATCCGCCCAAATCGGGTTCTAACACCGAGAGTGTTCTCACCCAACTTCGCGACTAGGCCTTTCATCCTTTCGGAGTTGATTCGACCCTCTTTCAATGCTTCGTCCTGAAATTCCTTGACCTGCTTCGTCACGTCAGAGGTCATTACCAACTGATAAGCCTTTACCCGAATCGGCTCGGGTCTCTCTTTTCAGCTAAGGGCATCCGCCACTACGTTGGCCTTGCCCGGATGGTAGTGGATCTCACAATCATAATCCTTGATCAGCTCTAACACCTTTTTTGCCTCATATTGAGATCCTTTTGCTCGAAGAAGTACTTCAAGCTTTTGTGGTCAGTGAAGATGGTGCACTTCGTCCCGTACAAGTAGTGCCTCCAAATCTTCAATACAAAGACCACAACCGCCAACTCCAAATCATGAGTAGGGTAGTTAGCCTCATGGATCTTCAACTATCGGGATGCATAGGCTATAACCCTCCCCCGTTGCATTAACACGCAACCCAATCCCGAATAAGAAGCATCTGAATAGACCACCAGATCTTCGCTCCCTTCGGGTAACGTCAAGACAGGAGATTGAGTCAATCTTGTCTTTAGCTCTTCGAAAGCATTCTCCTACTCTACTCCCCATATAAACTTCGCATCCTTACGGGTCAACTTAGTCAATGGTGAAGCTATCTTGGAGAAGTCTTGGATGAATCTTTTGTAGTAGCCTGCCAAACCTAAGACACTACGAATCTCAGATGGCGTCTTTAGAGACTTCCATTGCATCACCGCCTCAACCTTCGCTGGGTCTACCACGATCCCTTCTGGGTTGACCACATGACCCAGAAACTAAACCTCGTGTAATCAGAACACGCATTTGGAGAACTTGGCATACAGCTTCTTCCTTCTAAGCGTTTCCAGCACCTCTCGAATATGACCGGCATGTTCCTCTTTGCTCTTCGAGTAAATCAGGATATCATCAATGAACACAATCACTAATTTATCCAACATCGGCCGACACACCCTATTCATTAAATCCATAAAAGCAGCTGGCGCGTTGGTTAAACCAAAGGACATAACAAGAAACTCGTAGTGTCCATAACGCATGCGAAAAGTTGTTTTAGGTATATCCTGCTCCTTCACCTTCAACTGATGGTAACCAGATTGGAGATCTATCCTCGAGAACCAACTGGCACCTTGGAGCTGATCAAATAAGTCATCAATCCTCGGTAACGGATACCGGTTCTTCACGGTCAACTTGTTCAGCTCACGGTAGTCGATGAACATCCTCATTCTACCGTCATTCTTCTTCACAAACAAGACCGGAGCACCCCATGGAGAGATACTCAGTCGAATGAATCCCTTATCTAACAGCTCTTGTAGCTAAGTCATCAACTATTTCATCTCGAAGGGACCTAGATGATACGGTGCCTTAGCAACTGGTTGGGCACCAGGTATCAGGTCAATCTGGAACTCGATCTCACGGTCAGGTGGCACACCTGATAAGTCTTCCGGAAATACGTCAGGGAAGTCGCACACTACCGGCACATCCGACAACCATCGTACCGACGCCTCCACATCCTTCACATAGGCTAGATAGGCACCACATCCACGCCTCATACACTTCTCAGCCACAACCATCGAAATCACCCTCGGAAACTTAGTAACCCTATCGCCATAGATCGTCACTGAACTCCCATCCGACGCAGTCAATCGAATCATCTTCTTGCGACACACAATATTTTCCTCATAGGCTGCTAACCGATCCTCCCTAGGACTACATCGAATCTGCCTAAGGGCATCATGAATAATTTAGCAGGGAACCTATTGTCACACCCCAACCTTAACGGCGGAAACGTCGAGATGTGAGGGTTAAGATTGTTCACAGCCACATAACACTACCATAAATTGTAAATATAAAAATTCATAAGTTGAAATAATCATACAACCAAATGTCTCAACAAACAAAATTAAACAAAGTTCAACTTTCAAGTCTCAAGTTATTTTATTTATTTTTCCTAGGTCCAAATCCTAGGTGTAAGCATGCTTCAAAAGATAATCATCAACCTTGTGCATTTCCTGAAACATGTTAAAAATAAAAGGGTCAACTTTAAAAGTTGGTGAGTTTCCATGGGTTAAGCATATATATATATATATATATATATATATATATATATATATATATATATATATATATATATATATATAAAAGTTTACAAGTAGCAATTCATGTCAATGGTTACGAATAAAGCAAGTTTATAGATAACATATCGCTACAATCAAACCTTGACCAAGAATATCATTTACAAGTTTAACGATTAGCTAAGTGTACTTGGTTCCCATGATGAACAAGCATACGTCATCAGGAGCCGGCAATAACCTCGGCTTTAGCACCAAATAGGCTTGTCAGGCCCATAGATCTATGACGTCGCCAGGCTAGCAATAGTTAATGATTGTCAACATATAATGTTCATCATATAAGGCTCACAATATTACAAATAACCATGACAAAGTTTATAAATGAATTGCTCGTGCATTTACAAGTAGCAAGATGTTTACAAGTGCAAGTTTATAAAGATAACATGTTTCACCCCAAAGGTGTGAAATAAAGTAAAAGAGGGGCATGAAAACTCACCTTATATATATAAGATGATAACAAGAAATTAAACGGCGCTCCAACGATTTCTTTTACAAGATACCTAACGTATATATTTCAAGGTTAAGTTTAAAGGTAATATTAACGATTAAACGCGAACTAGGGTTTCAATAGGAATTTGGGGTTTTTATAAATAAATAAGGTTATCTATTGAAATCATATATATATTTTAATCCAATGAAAGAAATATACCATTTAGGTAATTTAATATGGAGAAAAGAAATTAAATTCTTTATGATAACTTGTAAAGTTTAAATATAAGATGCAAATAAATTTTTATAATTATTTGAAATAAACATGATTAAACAATAATTAATGTATTGGCCAATAATAATTTATTAATTTAAACTATTATTTAAAGTCTATTTTATAAAAATAATCTAAGTATGACATTTGTAAAAAAAACGTTTTATACAAAAAATATATTAAAGTATTTAAATGAAGAAATTTACAGAAATTAATTATGTGACTTTAAAAATAATTAAAGTTTACAAGAATGATTTTTATAATTATTAAAAATTTTCTATAATTTTTTAAAGGCTGAAAAGCTTAAAAAAATATGGTTGAGGGTGCCCGGGTTCGAACCCGGGTCCCTGTGTATGAGTCCGACACTTTAACCGGCGGGCCAGCGCCCCAAATCTGATTAGGTTTAGGTTTGATTATTTAAAAGCAATTATTAACAGAACCCCATTTTGCATGAACCCTAGAACGATTGGATCCAAAATTGATCCTCAATTCGATGTTATTAACCAAATTAACCATAGGGCTTTGATTCCCTATGATTAATCGAGTGTAATAAAACTCTTAATTACCTGAATTCGATGCAGGATCGATTGAAACAGATTCAAACAATGTCGCGGCCGGGGTGACTTCGGTTCAAGAGGTTTGGGTTGATTATAATCAAATTCGCTACACCAGTAACTTCTAATGAGGCTTATGATTGAAAGCCCTATGCCAATTTCGATTTGAAGATGAACAAGAATTGGGTTTCGGTTGAGTTGTAGGGTCGATGTTTCTCAAGTGGTAATTCGTTGCATATGATGAACTCAGGTGAAATTGGTAGTGTATTTAGTTTAGAAATTTAATTGAGTATGATTGAATCCGTTTCGAGCCTGTTGATACCGACGCTTTGAATGTGCTACGGTTTCGATTGAGAGTGATGAATTCGAAGTTTAATGCTCAGATTAACTCGGTTGTGGGGTTCGAAACTGTTGTACAAGTGTAAAGGGTGATTTAATTGAGTTAAACGGTGAGTTTTCGAGGGTTTTTGGGGTTGGCCGGAGACTGCCGGAGCTCGGCCGGAGGGTCACCGGGAAAACGGGGGGGGGGGGGAATCTGGTTTGGGTTTTTGAATGTTACACAACTGGTCCCTGTAGTTTTAATTCTTGTTATTTTAAATACAACTTTATTTTTTCAAAGTTTCTAAATTGACAATAAAGCCCCCTGAACTTAATTAAACTTTAAGTTTTAACTATTTTATAACTTATTAATTATTTAACTTTTATAACTTATCATTTCTATTATTATTATTATTTTTATCTTATTTTAACTATTATTATTATGTTTATTATATTAAAACAAATTATTAACTCTTAAATTAATGAATTAATGCACAATAAAAGAAACATTCATAAACAACCCATATAGTTTCTTAAATGACATAAATGGTCCTTACAAGAACATAACAGGGTTAACTATTAATTAACGAAAACACGAAAGGTTACAGTCTCCCCAACTTTTAAGAATTTCGTCCCGAAATTAAGAATGAACTAAACGAACAAATACGGGTATTTCATCTTCATATGCTCCTCACGCTCCCAAGTAAACTCAGGTCCACGCTTATTTTCCCAACGAACCTTGACGATTGGGGTAGTAGTGGTCCTAGTCTTCTTCATAATGCGGTCCATGACTTCAACGGGTTTCTCAACAAAATGTAATGACTCGTCGATCTGGATGTCATCTAATGGGACATACAGACTTTCATCAGCCAAACATTTTCTCAAATTTGAGACATGGAAAACAGGATGAACCCCGCTAAGATCGGAAGGTAGTTCCAGTTTATAAGCCACTTTCCCAATCCTTTTCAGGATCTTGAAAGGTCCTACAAATCGTGGAGCTAATTTACCCTTCTTCCCAAAGCGAACGACTCCCTTCCATGGTGAGACTTTAAGAAGAACCATATCCCCAACTTGGAATTCCAACGGCTTGCGTCGTTTATCGGCATAACTTTTTTGTCGACTTCTAGCCACTTCAAGGTTCTTGCGAATCATGGAAACTTTATCGGTTGTTTCTTGTATGAGCTCAGGACCAGTGATGAAATTTTCACCAATGTCAGTCCAGCAGATCGGGGAACGACATTTACGACCATAAAGTGCTTCAAAAGGTGCCATTTTGATACTCGAGTGGTAACTATTATTATACGAAAATTCCGCGAGAGGTAAATGCGTATCCCAGTCACCACCAAAGTCAAGGACACAAAGACGTAGCAAATCCTCTAGGGTTTGAATGGTTCGCTCGGTTTGACCGTCCGTTTGAGGATGGTAAGCCGTGCTTAAATCCAGTTGAGTACCCAAAAGTTCTTGCATAGACGACCAAAAGTGCGAAGTGAAACGAGCGTCTCGGTCGGATATGATATGCAAAGGTACGCCATGACGACTCACAATCTCATCAATGTATATACGAGCTAACCTTGACGTTTTGTAAGTGTCACGTATGGGTATGAAATGTGCCGACTTGGTCAATCGGTCAACGATCACCCATATGCTATCATGACCACGAGAGGTGCGAGGTAATTTGGTTATGAAGTCCATGGATATGTGTTCCCATTTCCACATGGGAATCTCGGGTTGTTCAAGCAATCCACTAGGACGTTGATGTTCAGCTTTAACCTTTGTACACGTAAGACACTTAGCTACGTAAGTTGCTATGTCTTTCTTCATTCCAGGCCACCAGTATTGACCACGCAGATCCATATACATCTTATCGGAACCAGGATGAATTGAGTAACGAGTTTGATGAGCTTCATTCATGATAAAGGTACGAAGATTATCACGGTTTGGAACCCAAATTCGATTCAAGAAATACATCAACCCATTGGCTTTCGTTTCTAGTTGAGCTCGAAGGTTGTACTCCAATTCCTCTCCCATTTTCCTCCTTCTTGAACTGCTTGTTGAGCCTCCATGATACAAGTCTCGATGTCATTCTCAATCCTCAAATTTTGTAGCAGCACCGTAGTCTCGTTAACATCCAGACGAATCTCAGTATCAAATTCTCCCAAGGTATCAAACCATTGTCGTCGATCGCGAATTTCTTGAAACGAGACCATCTTATTATGAATCTTACGACTTAGTGCATCGGCTACGACATTTGCCTTTCCAGGGTGGTAACGAATGTCACAATCATAATCACTAATCAACTCAACCCAACGTCGTTGTCTCATGTTGAGATCCTTTTGATTGAAGACGTGTTGTAGGCTTTTGTGATCGGTGTAGACTATACATTGCGTCCCATAAAGGTAATGCCTCCAAATCTTTAAGGCAAAAACCACAGCACCAAGTTCAAGATCATGTGTCGTATAATTCACCTCATGGACCTTCAATTGTCTCGATGCATATGCTATGACCTTTCCTCGTTGCATGAGAACACAACCAAGGCCTTGTTTAGATGCATCACAATATACGGTGAAATCATCGTTCCATCGGGAAGGGTCAAGATAGGAGCATTACACAACTTGTGCTTTAAGGATTCAAAGGCTTCCTCTTGTTCAGACCCCCATTCGAATGGTTTATTCTTTTGGGTCAAGGAAGTAAGCGGTTTCGCGATTCGAGAGAAGTTGGCAATGAAACGTCGATAATACCCAGCAAGACCAAGGAAAGAACGAACCTCGGTTGGAGTTGTGGGAACACACCAATTTTTCACAGCTTCCACCTTTGCAGGGTCAACGTGAATTCCTTGACTATTCACCACGTGTCCCAGAAATTGGACCTCCTCAAGCCAAAATTCGCACTTTGAGAACTTTGCGTATAGTTGTTCTT
Organism: Flaveria sonorensis; assembly: GCA_025506505.1. Classification (NCBI taxonomy): domain Eukaryota; kingdom Viridiplantae; phylum Streptophyta; class Magnoliopsida; order Asterales; family Asteraceae; genus Flaveria; species Flaveria sonorensis. The sequence continues at coordinate 51,899,197 of CM046427.1, read as the reverse complement.
TCTTCAATAGCTCAAGAACTTGTCGCAGGTGATGTTCGTGATCGGTTTTGGACTTGGAGTAGATAAGTATGTCGTCAATAAAGACAATCACGAACTTGTCTAGATACGGCTTGCATACTCGATTCATGAGATCCATAAAGACAGCAGGAGCATTCGTTAAACCAAAGGGCATCACCATGAACTCATAGTGTCCATATCGGGTACGGAACGCAGTTTTTGGGATATCATCATCATGAACTCGTAATTGATGATAGCCAGAACGTAAGTCAATCTTTGAGAAAATAGCAGCTCCTTGAAGTTGGTCAAAAAGATCATCGATGCGAGGAAGAGGGTAGCGGTTCTTGATGGTAAGTTTGTTAAGCTCACGATAATCGATGCACATACGAAATGATCCATCTTTCTTCTTCACGAACAGAACAGGTGCACCCCAAGGCGATGAGCTAGGACGGATAAAGCCCTTGTCGGACAGTTCTTGGAGTTGACTAGCTAGCTCTTGCATTTCTGACGGTGCAAGTCGATATGGTGATTTAGCCACAGGGTTCGCTCCCGGAATTAAATCGATCTTAAACTCGACTTCACGCACGGGAGGTAAACCGCTAAGGTCATCGGGAAACACTCCAGGAAAGTCTCGTACAATCGGGACATCCTTAAGATCGTTCCCTTTGACTTTCGTGTTGACCACGTAAGCCAAGAAAGCCATGTAATTCTTGCTTAGACATTTTCGGGCTTGAGTACACGACATGAGTTTGAGTCCTTTGGATGATTTTTCGCCGAATACTTTCAATGTATCCCCCGAAGGCAAAGGAATTCGAATGCACTTCTCGAAACAAATAATTTCCGCATGATGTTTGGCTAGCCAATCCATGCCAATGATAACGTCAAAGCTTCCAAGTTTCATAGGAATAAGGTCGATAAAGAAATCATGCTCGTTTAGGCTCAAAATGCAATCACGAATAACGACATCAACGGTGATGGGTTCTCCATCGGCGACTTCGACAGTAAGAGGTCTTTCTAGTTTCGTATGTGGCTTAGCAAGTATAGGCTCAAATTCTATCGAGACAAAACTCTTATCGGCTCCAGAGTCAAACAGAACGTAGACATAAGAATTATTAATAAGGAACATACCTGTTCAGTTTTTAAAGACGTTTAACGATACAGGTAAAGCAACAAAAGAACTTGGATCATAAAGTTGGGGTTGGATTTGACATACCGTTCACCACATCGTTGTTTGCTTGTGCTTGGTTTGCATTGATGTTGAAGGCACGTCCTCGGGCTTGTGGTACGTTACCCGCAAGACGAGGGCATTGTGGGCGAAAATGACCAGGTTCCCCACAGTTGTAGCAAGCACGATTAGCAACTAACGCGGCATTGTTTGGTGCACGGTGACAAGTAGCCACCAAATGTCCATACTTACCACACAGTGTACAGATACGGCACGGGGTATTACCCGCATGATGATACTTACAGACATTGCACAATGGTAGAGGACCAGCATAGGTTCTAGCAGCAGGTGCTTGTGTAACAGGAGCGGGTTGTCTTTGAGGTACCTTGGGTGTAGCCACAGCGAAATTACGCGCCGGTGTGAACTTGCGTTTCTTGTTGTTGTAAGACGGTTCATTCTTACTCTCCTTAGCTGCTTCAGGGACCGCCTTTTCAGTCTTTTTAGCCCCTTTGACAGACAAGGTGCCCGCTCGAATATGGTTTTCAGTGAGTTGAGCGGTGATGGTAATGGCATCTTCCAAAGTTGTGGGTCTACTTCCCACCACGGCATCTTGGATTTGAGGTGGCACCCCCTTGATGAACTTCTCAATGTTCCTAGGAACAGTGTCAACCATGTGAGGCAACAGGATGCTCAACTCGTGATGCCTAGTTGAATAGGCCAAATGATCTCCACCATCTTGCTTGAGATTCCAAAACTCCTCCTCCAGCTTTTGCAACTCACTTCTCGGGCAGAACTTTTGGATGGCAATGTTCTTGAATTCTTCCCAAGTGAGTGCCAACACAGCATCAGCACCACGATTCCTCTTCTCACTATTCCACCACGTAAGTGCTCTTTGTTGAAGAACACTTGTGGCATAACGGACTTTGAGTGCCTCGGGACACTCACAGTTGATGAAGGTGTTCTCCATGCTTTCAAACCACTCGAGAAGTCCAGTGGCTCCTTCCTTCCCACTAAAGCTAATGGGTTTGCACGAGTTGAAGTGCTTAAACGTGCAGGGTTGGTTGTTTCTTCCTTGATTTGCACTATTCTCTCCTTGCCCATTGCCATTAGTGTTGTTACTAGCGTTGGTCATCAAGGTGCTACTCAGTTCGGCAACCATGGTCGGAATGACTGCAGCCATTTGACGGGCAATCATGGCGGCTAATTTGCGGTCGGAGCTACCACGCTTTCCATGATGACGAGACATGCTGGATATAAAATAAGTTAGTCACAGAAATTTGGAGGTAGAAGATAATAAATCAACAAAGATTTTTCAAGACTTGTAAAACACACATGGAATGATTCCATTTGGTACGCATTACCATTTGGAAACGTTGACACGTCAAGGTGAGTTAACTCCAATTGCCTTAGAAACTTGTGTATATTGACCATAGTTTATCACTCATCCCAGAAATCCCCAGGTAAGCATAACTAGTCCCACGGGATTTATGCGAAATGCTTACCTTAGCCCGAAGGCTTTTTGCCAGGAAATCCAGAATACAGGTGTCTATGTGTCACACAATATTTCTTTAGGTTCATGGAATTAAAACCTTGATGAGATTTTATAGATTAGTCATAAAGTCTAAAGATTTGAACCTTTTGATATAAAGCTTACGTTCCCCCGTGTCGTCGAGAATAAGTTTAAGATATTTCATCGTCGAGAGAATAAGGATTAAGAATAAGTTTAGAGAGGACAAGGCAACCAAGTTTCTCAATTATAAGGCAATCCTAACTAAAGGCATCAAGTTGCACATCAAGAGGCCCTCCTTAACAAGTAGCATTATGTAGCATGCAACAAGATATATTACAAGATCATAAAGATTTTTCTTATGAGGTTCATGCATCAACTATAGTCTAGGTCACCATTTCTAATAACCTAAATCCCTATAGTTATGGGCTCTGATACCAATCTGTCACACCCCAACCTTAACGGCGGAAACGTCGAGATGTGAGGGTTAAGATTGTTCACAGCCACATAACACTACCATAAATTGTAAATATAAAAATTCATAAGTTGAAATAAACATTACAACCAAATGTCTCAACAAACAAAATAAACAAAGTTCAACTTTCAAGTCTCAAGTTATTTTATTTATTTTTCCTAGGTCCAAATCCTAGGTGTAAGCATGCTTCAAAAGATAATCATCAACCTTGTGCATTTCCTGAAACATGTTAAAAATAAAAGGGTCAACTTTAAAAGTTGGTGAGTTTCCATGGGTTAAGCATACTATATATATATATATATATATATATATATATATATATATATATATATAAAAGTTTACAAGTAGCAATTCATGTCAATGGTTACGAATAAAGCAAGTTTATAGATAACATATCGCTACAATCAAACCTTGACCAAGAATATCATTTACAAGTTTAACGATTAGCTAAGTGTACTTGGTTCCCATGATGAACAAGCATACGTCATCAGGAGCCGGCAATAACCTCGGCTTTAGCACCAAATAGGCTTGTCAGGCCCATAGATCTATGACGTCGCCAGGCTAGCAATAGTTAATGATTGTCAACATATAATGTTCATCATATAAGGCTCACAATATTACAAATAACCATGACAAAGTTTATAAATGAATTGCTCGTGCATTTACAAGTAGCAAGATGTTTACAAGTGCAAGTTTATAAAGATAACATGTTTCACCCCAAAGGTGTGAAATAAAGTAAAAGAGGGGCATGAAAACTCACCTTATATATATAAGATGATAACAAGAAATTAAACGGCGCTCCAACGATTTCTTTTACAAGATACCTAACGTATATATTTCAAGGTTAAGTTTAAAGGTAATATTAACGATTAAACGCGAACTAGGGTTTCAATAGGAATTTGGGGTTTTTATAAATAAATAAGGTTATCTATTGAAATCATATATATATTTTAATCCAATGAAAGAAATATACCATTTAGGTAATTTAATATGGAGAAAAGAAATTAAATTCTTTATGATAACTTGTAAAGTTTAAATATAAGATGCAAATAAATTTTTATAATTATTTGAAATAAACATGATTAAACAATAATTAATGTATTGGCCAATAATAATTTATTAATTTAAACTATTATTTAAAGTCTATTTTATAAAAATAATCTAAGTATGACATTTGTAAAAAAAACGTTTTATACAAAATAATATATTAAAGTATTTAAATGAAGAAATTTACAGAAATTAATTATGTGACTTTAAAAATAATTAAAGTTTACAAGAATGATTTTTATAATTATTAAAAATTTTCTATAATTTTTTAAAGGCTGAAAAGCTTAAAAAAATATGGTTGAGGGTGCCCGGGTTCGAACCCGGGTCCCCTGTGTATGAGTCCGACACTTTAACCGGCGGGCCAGCGCCCCAAATCTGATTAGGTTTAGGTTTGATTATTTAAAAGCAATTATTAACAGAACCCCATTTTGCATGAACCCTAGAACGATTGGATCCAAAATTGATCCTCAATTCGATGTTATTAACCAAATTAACCATAGGGCTTTGATTCCCTATGATTAATCGAGTGTAATAAAACTCTTAATTACCTGAATTCGATGCAGGATCGATTGAAACAGATTCAAACAATGTCGCGGCCGGGGTGACTTCGGTTCAAGAGGTTTGGGTTGATTATAATCAAATTCGCTACACCAGTAACTTCTAATGAGGCTTGTGATTGAAAGCCCTATGCCAATTTCGATTTGAAGATGAACAAGAATTGGGTTTCGGTTGAGTTGTAGGGTCGATGTTTCTCAAGTGGTAATTCGTTGCATATGATGAACTCAGGTGAAATTGGTAGTGTATTTAGTTTAGAAACTTAACTAGAATGGTTAAACCTCATTTAATTGAGTATGATTGAATCCGTTTCGAGCCTGTTGATACCGACGCTTTGAATGTGCTATGGTTTCGATTGAGAGTGATGAATTCGAAGTTTAATGCTCAGATTAACTCGGTTGTGGGGTTCGAAACTGTTGTACAAGTGTAAAGGGTGATTTAATTGAGTTAAACGGTGAGTTTTCGAGGGTTTTTGGGGTTGGCCGGAGACTGCCGGAGCTCGGCCGGAGGGTCACCGGGAAAACGGGGGGGAAATCTGGTTTGGGTTTTTGAATGTTACACAACTGGTCCCTGTAGTTTTAATTCTTGTTATTTTAAATACAACTTTATTTTTTCAAAGTTTCTAAATTGACAATAAAGCCCCCTGAACTTAATTAAACTTTAAGTTTTAACTATTTTATAACTTATTAATTATTTAACTTTTATAACTTATCATTTCTATTATTATTATTTTTATCTTATTTTAACTATTATTATTATGTTTATTATATTAAAAAATTATTAACTCTTAAATTAATGAATTAATGCACAATAAAAGAAACATTCATAAACAACCCATATAGTTTCTTAAATGACATAAATGGTCCTTACAAGAACATAACAGGGTTAACTATTAATTAACGAAAACACGAAAGGTTACACCTATGGCATTCCAACTCTATGTCACAATCCTCTACCATATCAGAAATCCTGGTAGACTTACCAATAGCAGTTTATACATTGAAGGGCTTATTAATCTTTCTACTCCTAGTGGGTAACTTATCACAGAAGGCAGCAGAAATAAAACTCCTACTAGCACCGGAATGAAAAAGTACAGAGGCACAAGTCTGGTTAACTAGGAATGTACCTGACATAACATCAGGGTCCACTCTAGCCTCCTCCCGAGTCATAGTGAATACCCTGGCCTTCGCCCTCTGTCCCTCCTTCTCAATCCACTTCCTTGCCCCGGGGTTCTTGGCCCTCGGCTTCTTGCAATCCCTGCTCATATGGTCCTCTTCACCACAGTTATAGCACTTTATAACCCAGTAATCTCTCGCCACATGACCAGGCCTCCCACACTTAAAGCAGACGTTCGATCCCCACTTACATTCCTCCACGTGGTCTCTCCCACACTTGCTACACACCTTCACTACTACCTCGGTCGCAGCTGCCCTGCGACCCTCCACCTTTGCCTTCTTGCCCTTGGAGGTGAAACCACCACTACCAAAACGTTTCCCACTCCAGTTACTATCTCCACTTCCCTTCCTGTTCACCTCCACCACGGCCACCTCCTCCCTCTCATCGTATAGTCTTCCTGCCAAATCGACCACCGACCTAAACGTACTTGGCCGGGCGGTGATCATGTGTTTGCGGATATCCGCCGGCAGACCCTGGATGTACCTCTTAATCTTTCGTGACACAGGCGCCACCTGATCTGGCACCAACCTTTCCATCTTATTAAACTTCGTCGTGTACTGTTGGTGCGTCATAGTTCCCGCCTCCAACTGCAGGAAATCCCTCTCGACCTTATCGAGTTCCTTGTGAGGACAAAGCTCCTCAACCACCAGCTTCTTCAGTTCACTCCACCTCATCCTCCCAATCACCCTACTACCCTCGGCCTGGACAATATTGTCCCACCAGCACAAGGCCGAATCCACAAACGAGTGGGTAGCAAACTTTACCTTCTGATCCTCTCGGCACTCACTAATATCAAGTACCGCCTCCATCTCTCTCACCCATCGATGAGCAGCAGTAGCATTCTCATTCCCGTAAAAAATTGGGGGCTTGCATCTTTGGAATGCCCTATAGTTGCACCCCTTTGCAGTTTCCTGCGCTGCTCCTCCTCCTCATCATCACTGGTGACAACCATCTCAGTATCCGGTTGCTCTCGTGCCCCTGAAACTCCATCTTCGCCCCCTCGCCTAACAGCTTTCCTCCTCTCCTCCTTCTCCTTCTTTTCATCCTTCCTCACAGCATGAATAACCTCGGTCACTTTAGACGGCAGAATCGTCTGCATGACCTGATGAACCTCCTCAACCACCGCCTCCTTCACTAGGGCCCTCAGATTAGCACTCTCATCACCGCCCTCATGGTGATTAATCTCGAGATCTGCAGGTGCCGTCTTGGCAGTTCTAGCCTTACTCCTCGTGGCACGTGTTCCAGCACCACGTCCACCACGCACTCCACCTCGGAAAGCCTTCGAAGATCTACCACCAGCCATCTAAGCGCTATAAGATTCAAACACCAACACGATCATTCAAGGTAATAGCTCAGATTACGTCAAGTATAGTAAGTCCCTAATTACAGTGACTAGTTGTGATTAGCCACTTACTTTACTCTTCCTTCTCCAAGCATTCCCTATCCTGGCTATATCGGTATCCAAATCTACTAGGGGCACATAAACCACATAACACATGCACATAATTTCTTTTTATTATTTTACATAAAACCTTTAACTACAGACATGTAGCTACTAGGGCTGGCATCCCTTCCCTTTTTCGTCCCATTCTCAGTTTAAGTTTTAGTTTTTTTTTTGAAATATTTTACCCAATTCTCTTAAACTTTGGCTCTGATACCAACTTGTAAGGCCCCGTTCCCAGGACGCTTACAGCTGGTCAATCATCGCATAAAACATTTAAAACACATCATTTGTAGCGGAATTAAAACTTTTCATTCATAATTAAAATCGTGTCATTACATCAAATCATTCATTTACATCTCAAAATTTTGTTAATACAACAATCATTTCCAAAAATTATGGATGCAATACGCAAATCATTCCCAGTGGCTTATGCATCCATGCCTGCACCTCCTCAGCATCAAACGATTACCTGCCAACTATTATGCATACAAAAGTCAGCTACGCTGAGTGAGTTCTAGTTTATAATTAAAATACTTTACTTTTCGTTAAAACATATCCTTTACTTTCGTTCATGATCACACATCGTACATACATCTTGATAATATTTATTATTATCTTATCATCATCGTTCATAATCATTCGTTTTCGTACTTTCTTTCGTTCTTTCACTTTTAATCTAGATCCTATATAGGCTACGCCCCATCATCATGCACGAAGCAACTTCTGTCTTGGGGTCAAGCGACAAGGATCCCGTTTTCGTACATCTTGATTAGTCATAAATACTGACCCCCCTATGTACATCTACATGGGTTAGCTAAACCACACACAGTTGAGCTAACAACCCCTCAATGAGTTGGGAACCTCCTTTCAATTTGCTTGCAAGACTTTCATTCATTCATTACGTTCCACTTTCTTCATCGTTATCTTTCACTTTCGTTACGTAATACTTTATTTACATAATCATACATATCAAGCAAAGTCACATCATAAAACATATAGTTTTAAAAGTCGTTTAACATGAAAAGATAACACATCACACATAACAGCATAGCATGCGAAAACTTAACATACAGCAACAACATCTCGTGCAAGAACTACCCCTATCGCGCGAAAACCATCAAGTCGTGCGAGAACCACATATCGTGTGAGAACTTACAAGTCGCGCGAGAACTACCTGTCACGAGAAAACACGCATATCGCACGAAAACTACACCCTTCGCCTGAAAACCTCGTATAATTCAAAATCGCGTGAAAACATGCATATCGCGCGAAAACTACACCCTTGGCGCGAAAACCTCCTATAATTCAAAATCTTAACGTACATCAAAACTGCTCGCGCGAAACCTACAGGTTTTCCCCGCCCAATCAAAACTTATCGCGTCTAAGGCTGTTCTAACATGCAAACACCTTAACAACATCATACCAAGCATGAACAGGAACATTCAAATGTCTAGTATGCATAATAGCCCCAAAACATAAAAACTTGCATAAAAAGGAGACTAGAAACTCACCTCTTGAAGTTCTAGCACAAACACAACCTTCTCGAAGCCTTTGCCGAGTGAAAACTACATAACCACACGTTATATTCATCAATAATCCATTCTTAGTACATAACACGAGTTACATACCTTAAACACATGGATTCTTCACTTTCTCTCTTTACGTAGCCGATTTCTCTCTCTAGCAGCTGAACTTTTCGCGCAAAATGAAGTCAGACTGGGTGTTCTAAGCTATTTATACCCAGCTGAGCTTATCGCATGAACTTCTCGCGTGAGAACTTCCTTTCGCGCGAGAACTTCACCTGCCTTCTTTTCTTCAAAATTTTCGGGAGTTAAAAAAAGTAGAAAGTTACAGACAAAGACCTTAATCTACAGTTTATAAAAGCATGGACTTTTCACCAAATCATACAAGTTGGTGAGTCTTCAGAGTTGCAGCGGAAAGTGTGTCAGCTTTATGTAAAGTAGATCAGAGAAAGCATGTCTTTCTCTGTCTTCGGAAGAAATCAGTCTTCACAGCAAAATGACTTTGAAAGACTTTGTCTCTGAAGCTTCGAAAGACTTCATCTTTGGCTTCGGAAGATTTGGACTTTGGCTTCGGAAGATTTTACACGTAGAGTATTTTCTGATGTAGTGTGTAAAACTTCCGAAGCACTTCTACCTTTGTACGTCCAGTGTATGCATGCGGGAAGACCTTTGGTTGTTTTGGCTTCTTTGGTTGCATCAGCCTTATAATCTTCTGATATTACCTTACAAACATGAAGAATACAAAGAAGTTGGAAGAAACAAGACTCAAATTGGAGCTTGAGAGGTGAAGAAATGTAAAAGAGAAGTTGCAAGACAACCGTAACTTAAAATGGGCATAAGTTAAGCTAGGAAAAGAGTTACGGGGCCCACGACCTATCAACGGAAAGATATCAAAAAGTTACAAGTGAAAGTCGCGTTTATTCAGGGGGTGGCACCACCGGCATCAATAAACTCGAAACTTGCTAACCGGCGCCACCTCTGAATTACAATTGTGTTGAAGAATCGATGATGATGGAAGGCTAAATAAATTGTGATTCACTTCGGGGGATGGGTTTGTGCAAGTTTTCTTTTTTCTTTGTTTGTAACTTATATTTGAGATTGGATCTTGAAACTTTTAAGTTCTATTGGATTCAATTCATGATTTGATTATTTAAACGATTTGGTTATGTTTAACCTAATTTTAGTTTTTCATAACCTTGGTTTCCTTTAATCATTATATGATTGATTGTTAGAATTAGGGTTACATAATTCAAATTGGTGATTATGTGAATGAAGTCCTTTAAGCTTTAACCCATGATTGTAACTTAGATCTTATTGTGTGTAATTCACCATTAATAACTTCTCAATAGGTTTCACTAAAATACATAACTTTGCTAAACTGGAATCACAAAGTGGATTGCTTTTTCCCCAAGATTGTTAAAAACCTAAACTATTATTTCATCAATTTAATTACTTCTCAAATAAATTCATAAAGCAATTTACTTTTCAATGTTTAATTTTCTTAGGTTAATCGTTACTAGCACTTCCATGTGATTCACTGTAGATACGACATCCTTCTTACTCTTTACTATTAAGGGTGATTGACATTTTTTAATTAATATTTTTGACCGACCACACGACACTGATGAAGATGGTGCCGTTGCTGGGGAATCGTTGCGCTTAGTGTTGGTTATAGTTATTTGCTTTCTTAAAAATCTATAAAAACCAAAAATATTTTCTTTTTTTCTTCTTTTTTTGTTTATTTATTTTTTTGTCGTTCGGAATTACGCGTGGTATTTTCTTCTTGTTTGCTTGTAGTTTCTTTGTAGGCTTAGTAGAATCTTAAGAATTTTGATATCATCGTGGATTGTGACTGGGACAATGATCCATGTATGTGTTGCAGAAGCCTTTATCATTGGGTTCAAGATTGTCCAATGTTCGAGAGCAAATATGGACACGCAGAAAGAAGATGTTTTGAATACATGCGACAAATGGGATATGTGACTCGCACTTCCCTATGATTCCCTCCAGATTCGACACCCTTCTCAACCTTTACTTTTAAGAGTGATTTGACACTCTTTAATTATTATTTTTGACCGACTACACGACATCAATCAATTGTCAAAAACTTTTTCCACCTCAAATCATTACACCTATGTTCTTAATTTTCCTTTTCTGATCATTTGGTGACATGGGATACGCATATGGTGTGATTCCTGTGCATAGGGCGCACGCATGATGATTTGTTCAATTTTTTTCATTACTCCTTTATTCTTGTTTCATTCTCCACCAATTGTTTAACACCCCACCCCTTCTTTATGGGTGTCTACCTTTGAGGGTAGGTGGATGTTGCAAATGGAGTCATATACATAGGCATCACCGGATAAGGCTGGGCCATAAATTGATAAGGCGTCTCTGAAAATGGTGGCATGGTAATAAATGTCTGATCAAACACGTATGTTACTATTTGAATAGGTATTTGGGTACTGATGTTTGAGCTGATATGGCCATAAATGACCCTGAATGTAAGTGTGAGATCATGCTAGATTTTCTAATATTATAAATTGGTACCATCGTTAGATTGGGGGATTCCCAAAGTTTGTACGGTATTTTCATTTTCATGGACATCGAGACAATATTTTCAGTGATAGGGTTTTGTTGTCTTGCTACATTAGTTGAAGGAGTGGTCTCTAGTACCTCTTGTGTATCGTAGTCAATCAAGGTATCCACATGTTATTCGTCGTTGGTGTTCTAAATCTAGAAACAACAGAAATTGATATTTCAATTGTTGAAGTGATTTTCCGGGAATGCTTGTTTTGAGGGATTATCAACCATGAATTTTTGAATTTTATATAAAATGAGAAAAAATGGAGTGAACTAGTTTGTTTGCTGTAAATGGCGCCAATGTTTACGTAAATTCTTGCCGGCTCATCATTTTTACATGGAACCTTGTTAATGTCGTTCTTCGATTCATCGCAGCCATAAATCTATCCAAATAACTTGATTATCCAACAATAAACTTATACGCATGTAACAAAGGTGTTAAGGCATTGTGAGGAATTAAGGGGGTGTTTCTCATATTGAAAATGCATAGCATAGCAAATGATTATGACATAAAGTTTAAAGTGTCACACCCTCAAAATCCAAGTGCGGGGTTTTACCGCGAGGCGTGTGACATACCAGGATCTCAGTCATTAGTTACTCAGAACGACTCTATATGAACCAACATACCAAAATCAGAGTTTAACTTTAAAATATGCGGAATTGGTTAATAAACTAGAAAGACCAAAGTAAAACAATATAATGTAAATTGCGCAAACACACGCGCCCAAAGTAATACCAACAAATACTTAAATGTTTAATAACCAAACCAAGACAAAGTTTCAATCATGCTGACAACTCAATGATGCTGACCCGTGCACGTGCTCCTAGGCAATGTAACCTCAACCTGAGAATAGCATACTAAAAGAGTCAACACAATGTTTGGTGAGTTCAAGAGTTTGAGTTAATCATAAAACAGTAACAGTTGCAAAATATAAGAGGTGTATTGAAATAGATAGCTAGTCTATGTTCATCAGTAATAATCATAGTGATTTCACAATTGAAGCTGACTGTGTTTCGTTTGTTGCCTCCCGTCACGACTTACCAGGTCGTGACGATGTCTGTGTTAGGACAAAATTGCACCCGTTTGACCTCGAGTCGCACAGGTGGGGCTCGTCTGACCCAGTAGTACTACCCAAGATTTCCCGCTAATCATCATTATTAACAATCCAAAAGTGTGAGGACTTTCATGGTATTCAGCACTATATCATACTATACACAACTCATATAAAGTAAGCGTTTGTAAAACCAGTATGCTATCTCCCCCAAAAGAGAGTATGTAAAAGAGTGGGGCATGAACTCACTTGGTGCGCACAATAAAGACTTAAGAGCTTAACTCGAAAGAGAGAGTGGAAAGACAACCTTCAGAGGTCACCTAGAACACACAAGTACATGAGTACATGTACACAGAATCATAATGAAACCCTAAGTGCTCTATAAACCAAAGAACTCAAGGTTTTGGAAAAACAGAACACATTGTCCCAGTTGACCCGTTTGTGACATTATAGGTGAAAATCAATTTAAATCAAACATAAGGTTCATCACACATGATTATCATGCAAGTTGTTCACATATATCACTTCATTAACCACATGTACTTCCTAGATCATTGTAAAACCAGATTTTCATACAAGTCATGCGAATCTCAAACAATCATCATGTTCAACATCATTATATCATAACCCATGCATCATACACATAATCAAATCATGCACAACATGCCATGTGAAGCCACTCACGACTTCACACCCTAAACCCTGCCAATGGGACTCAGATTTGCACGCGTGTATAACAAATATAACATTATTCCATAGAGTCCACAACAACCCAACCAATAGTCCTATCAATACCCATATGACCCATCATCATGTATTCCCATAAAAAAAGACCAAATCTTTCAATTTACCAACTAAGCATTCATACAACCCAAACAATGCATTCTACCACATTAGAAATCATTCATGAACATGCTAACATGATCCTAATGTCACAAACATGTTCAAATCTTCATATCCAAGATTTTGTGCAAATAAAGTGTCCCTTTTGGGAAAGTGCATCCCAAAATCTATCTAACACCCAAATACATTCATGATTTCATTAACAATATATCAATTCAAACTCATGCTATCATCTAGACATGTTCTACACATCAAATCATCATGATTCATCATTCTTCAAAACCACAAGTTTCTACTTTTGGTAACATATGAACTACAACATGCATTCTTAGATTTCTAGCATCAATATCATCAGTCTACAATCCCTATATCATCACAAACACATTAACAACATCAATTCACCATCAAACCATAGCATTCATGCAAATAAAGTTACTATTGTTAACAACCTATGAACAACGCATCAAAATCGAAGCTTTCTTGCATAATCAATGTAAACTAGCTTCAATATAACCTAACTAACATCATCAAACAACCAAAAATTCGACTTTCAAGCACCCAATTCGATCTAGGGTTTTCGGCCAAATACAAAACCATGAAAAACATGTAAAACTCTAACCTTTAAACGTGTAATGACTTGTAATTGATGATTCCAACGTGTTCTATGCCTTGTAATCGACCAAAACCATGGGTAATAGCTTGTTCTTGGGTCGAATTCGCAAAGAGGAGAGGGAGAGGAGTGATGTCGCGGCCGATTATGGTTTAGGGTTAGAGGTTTTTGATTTTGTTTTTATTTAATTAATCATAAGTACCCTTTTAACCCTTATAATTTATATTTTATAAATTAAGTTTTTAAACTCTTTTTAAAAAGGTTTTTAACTAAAATAACAAACATATAACTAATAATAACAATTATATACCTTATCTTTACTAAATACAAAACATACGGATTAAACACACACGTTTCTACGTTACGCGATAAAATTTACAATTAAATATTTAAATCACGTAAAAATATAAGCACAACTTCATAATCACATAGAAATTATTTGTTTCGCATTATTAATTATTATTAAGTCACCAACGTTCAATGACAACTAGTGTGTGCTCACGACACGTGTATGCAAGACTTAACGGAACTAACGGAGTTTGAAAACCGAAAATTACCGGATGTCACATTATCCCCATGTTGAAAGATTTTTCATCACGAAAATTGCGTTACATGGTATGTGTTCCATCACTGATCTACTGCATTGGCACCAAGTAATCGAGTGAGTTTCGGGTGAGTTGTCACATCATCCTCATGTTGAAAGAAATTTCGTCCCGAAATTTAATCAATACCTTCGCCGGCTGGCATCGTCTTTTCGAATAGCTGAGGATACTTAAGCTTCATTTGGTCCTCATGTTCCCACATGAATTCTGGTCCACGTCTTGAGTTCCAACAAACCTTGGCTATGGGTATCTTGCTTTGTTTAAGTGTCTTTACCTCACGATCCATCACCTCGACTGGTTCCTCAATAAAGCATAATTGTTCATCTACTTGGACTTCCTCAAGCGGTACGATCATCGTTTCATCCGTTAGGCACTTCTTCAGATTTGAAACATGGAATACATCATGTATTCCACTCAATGAATTAGGTAAGGCTAGTCGATAGGCCACTGGACCTATTCTTTCCAATATCACAAATGGTCCAACGTATCTCGGATTTAGTTTTCCTCTTTTACCAAATCGAATCACGCCTTTCCATGGTGAGGCGTTCAATAAGACTTTGTCACCATCCTAAAATTCTAGAGGTTTCCGTCGCTTGTCAGCATAAGTTTTCTACCTGTCACGCGCTGCAGCCATACGATTCCTTATTTGTACAATCTTCTCAGTGGTCTCGTGTACTAACTCAGGACCCGTTAGCTGGCTATCACCAATTTCAGCCCAAAAAACTGGTGATCTACATTTTCGCCCATACAAAGCTTCAAACGGTGTTGCTTTTATGCTAGTGTGATAACTGTTGTTGTAAGAAAATTCCACCAATGGTAGGTGAACTTCCCAGTTATTCCCGAAGTCAATCACACAAGCACGTAGCATGTCTTCTAGTGTCTGTATAGTACGCTCACTTTGACCATCAGTTTGTGGATGATAAGCAGTATCATGTCTAATCGCGTACCTAAATGTTGGACCAAAAGAACCAATGAGCCTGATCAGAAAAACCTTTAAGTCCCACGGACATTACAACAACTGAAGTAGTCTGCAACAGCTGAAGACATCAACTGATAACAAGGTCTGAAGACAAAGTCTGAAGTGAAAGAGCTGAAGACAAAGTCTGAAGTGAAAGAGCTGAAGACAAAGTCTGAAGTGAAAGAGCTGAAGACAAAGTCTGAAGTGAAAGAGCTGAAGACAAAGTCTGAAGCTAAAGAACTGAAGACAAAGACTGAAGACCAAGTTTCAGATGTTGTCACAACAGCTGAAGAAGACCTCTTCAGTAGTTGTGATGGTTTCCTTTCAGTAGTTTTATGTTTCTTGTAATCAGTACTTGTAGTTTCAGTAGTTTTAGTTTCATCTTGTACTTAGCATACTCTGAGATGTTCTCAGTTGTTGTGAACATTCTCAGTAGTTTGCTTTCAGTTGTTTGTAATAATTCTGTTAGATGTCACTATCAAGTGACATCAGCAGACGTCACATTCCTTTATATAAGGAATGTTGACCTAATTGTAATGTGACGCACAGCTGAGTGAACCCTGAAAAGCTTAGCAGCCGCCACACCGAAGCATTGTGCATGAATGATATTATCCATTTTGAAGAAAACCCTCTTTCTCTATAACCGTGTACTGTTCCATTGAATATCTATTGTGTTCTTGCTATATTTGTCTAATTCTTGTTCTAATTCCGCTGCGATTCAACTCTAATTGATCAAACTTAGATCGCTGATCCTGACAAATGGTATCAGAGCGAGGTTAATCATTGATCGGTTTAACAATTGATCATTGAAACTGCTATTTGATATCTAAAGTTTGATCGAATTAGCATATTTGCAAGAATTGGTTATAGAGATTGGTCTTCTGCTGCTTCTGGTTAGTCAATTTGAGTTTCTTCTTGGTTCATATTGAGTTTGTTGTGTTTTTGTGCTAAATCTTTTGAAACTTGATTGAATTGGTTTGAATCTGAGAATGA
Source organism: Flaveria sonorensis (assembly GCA_025506505.1). NCBI lineage: Eukaryota > Viridiplantae > Streptophyta > Magnoliopsida > Asterales > Asteraceae > Flaveria > Flaveria sonorensis. The sequence continues at coordinate 51,882,667 of CM046427.1, read as the reverse complement.
CTACTCCTTCTAATGACCCTCACAATACTGGCTCCTCAACCAAGCCTCCGATGCTGGTTAGGAGTGAGTATAACATATGGCAACGAAGAATGCTCCATCACCTGTCTGTTAACAGTTCAGGTTGTTGGACATCTGTGGTTCACGGTCCACACAAGCCTATGGTGAACAATCCGGAGACCAACCAAATGGTTCCGAAGAAGAAGGAGCAATACTCAGATGAAGATCGTAAACTGTTTGAGATTGATGCTAAAGCCCATGGAATTCTGGCCATGGCACTGCCTAATGAAATCTATTCTGGGCTTATGCATCATGAAACTGCTCATGACCTCTGGAATGCTTTGAAGGAACAATTCGGAGGAACTGATGAGGTCTTAGCAAACAACAGAGAAATCCTCGCCCAACAATATGAGACATTCTCTCATAGGAAGGGTGAGACACTGACTCAACAGTTTGAGCGTTTCTCCTGCTTGATCTCTGAGCTGAAAATGGTCAAGCATGAGTATACTAACAGCCAGATGAACAACAGATTCCTCAGATCACTGCCTGAGAGATGGGACACATACACCATTGTCCTACGCTCCAGTGCAAATCTGGATAGCCTATCTCTCACCCAACTCCATGGGAAACTGCTTACATTTGAAAGAGAGATAGAGCAGAAAAGGAAACTGGCATCATCAGGAAAGCTCACTGATGACTTTGTACCAGGGAACACTGCCTTGGTCGGTCATGAGTCAGAATATGCTGGATCAGAAAGCCATTATGATATGATGAGCATATAGATTTCTCTTCAAACAGTTCTGATCATGCATTTGTTGGTGTTGACAGTCATTCTGGGTGTAATAGTGATAATTTATGCTTTATCATGGATGATTTGATGGGTATTGCTGATGATGATTTAGAAGAGATGGATATTTTGAGCCAAATGGCCTTGATCAATATCAGATCTCAAAAGTTCTACAAGAGAACTGGTAGGAAATTTCCAGGACTCTCTGGCAAAACCAAAGTTGGTTTTGACAAGAGTAAGTTGAGGTGTCACAAATGCCACAGGCTTGGGCACTTTGCAAGAGAGTGTAGATCAACTGGATCTAACTCCTCTGCACCCTTTGTGACCTTTCCAAGCAATAGTTCACAAAACAAAGGGCAACATCCTGCTAGTTCTGGTCATCACTCACAACCTCAATCTCCTGCATATTTTGTCCCTCAGGGTCCAATGCCATATCCATATCCCTGCTATTACATGCCACAGCCAAATCCAGTTCAAGTTCCTATAGCACAACAACCTCAAGCCCTACCTGAGCCTCAACCATCTCCATCACAATCTCAACCTCATCACAGCTTCTTCACACCAGGAGTTGTTGACTGGAGCAGCTCACCAGATGATCTTTCTGGTTTCAATGAGCAATTATTTGCTGGTGCTGGTCAACATGGTGGTGAACATCCTTTTGGGAATCTTGCTCTCATGGCCCTGGAGTCTACTGAGGGTTCCTGCTCCGATGCATCATCTTCACAGGTAACCCAGGTATCTTCTGAGGCTAAAGCCAAGTTATGTTCTGAATCATGCATAGCTGCCTTTGTCTCTATTAGAGAGGCAAATGTAGCTTTAATCAATCAAAATCTTGAGCTTGAGAAAACTATTTCCAAAAGAAAAGCTGAGTATGAGTCTGCTCTTAATGACAAAGATGATGAGATTTACAAGCTTAAATGCCAACTTAATGATGAAAAGGCTAAGGTAGAGGTCATACTTGAGAACCACAGAAGTCTCAAAGAGACACTTGCAGCTACCCAAGTTGAGTGTGACCGCTGGGTAACATCCTGCAAGGGATTTGAAATGCTTCTCAGCAAGCAAACAGCTTCAAATGTGAAGTTTGGAATAGGTTACAATCATACTGCACCACCTACTGATTTTACTTCAAAATCAATAGTAAAATCTGAAGGTGAAAGTAATTTCCAAACCACATCATCATGTGATTCATCCTCAAATGATAATACAAAATGTCAAAATTAGAGGATGAAGTCAGTGTTAAGATCTCAGCAAATCAATTGCCTGATGGTTTAAATGCTGATAAACACATGAAGCTGAGCAATTCAGATGTTGTCCCTCAAAGTACTCCAAGTACTGAAGGGCAAGTCACAACATCTGAAAAGCATTTCAAATCTGCTGAAATAAAAGGATTAACAACTGCTGAGGAATCTATCATACGGTCTTTCAGGACGGATAGAGAACAGCTGAAGAACAAGTCTTCAGTTGTTACCGATCCTTCAGTACTTAACACAAGTACTGAAAGGAGGAAAGTACTGAAGATCACACCTTCAGTAGTTTCCACTTCAGCAGTTGATCAATCCAAGATGAAGAATAAGCCATGTGAAATATGTGGTAAATTCAATCATCTATCTGATGAATGCTGGTACAAAAAGGGTTCCAAACTCAACAGAGATAAGCTCATTAAAGAAGAGATTAATAAAATGAAAAATGAGTTTGAGACCAAGTTTGTACCACAGTCATCTCAAACTGATAAACCCAAGGCCTCGCCAAATCCAAAAAGAAGGATGGGGTTTATCAGAAAACAGCTGATAGTGTTCCTCATGATAAACATCAGACTAAGTCTGTGAATTTCAAGAAGGAGGAAATGGTGGGTCACAGGAACTCATCAAAAACAAGTACTGATGTGTCAAATGAGCTGAAGGCTTTAGCAACAAATCAGACACAACTTGTTATGATGGTTCAGCATTTGTTGGGGAGAGTTAACCAACTAGATGCACCTGTGATCAAACCACTGAAAAGGAAATCCAAGCCCAAATCTAAGAAATCCATTTCAGCACCATCTCCACCTTCATCAGCTGTTAATCATGAGAAACAAGTTATGGTTAAATCTGTTGATGAAAACAGACCCAAAACCAAAAAGGTTTGGGTCTCTAAAGCTAACTAGTTTCTTATGATAAATGCAGGGTTCTTCAGCATGCCAAAGAAGCATCTGGTATGTAGACAGTGGAGGATCTATGCATATGACTGGGAGCAGTTCTCTTCTTAATGACTACTCTCAAGGAAAGAAGGGATTTGTCTCATTTGGAAATGATGCTAAGGTTACATCATCGGGAAAGGATTTGTGTCAAATGGAGAAATCAGATTTGATGATGTTAACCATGTGGAGAATCTCAAGTATAATCTACTGAGTGTCAGTCAGATGTGTGATAAAGGGCATGTTGCACTTTTCACAAGCCAGAACTGCCGGATTCTGTCTTCCAAAGTTCTGAGGCTGATTGACAAGGTATTGGATGAACATACTCTCCTGAAGGCCAACAGGATAGGAAGAGTATATGCCTTGGATTTGTCAAAGAAGATTGATTTAAAAGGTCATCCTTGCCTGTTCTCCAAGGCCTCTCCTCAGGAATCTAAACTGTGGCATAGAAGGCTGGGTCATGTTAATCTCAAAAACATGAATCAGCTGATCCACAATAGTTTAGTGAGAGGTCTACCAATAAAGGAGTTCCACTGTGATGAAACCTGCACTGCTTGTTTAAAAGGAAAACAACACAAAGTTTCATTCCCTCCTATAGAAGAACCAAAGTCCACTGCCTGCTTGCAATTACTGCACATGGATCTCTTTGGTCCTGTGAGAGTAATGAGCATGGCAAAGAAGAAATACTGTCTGGTAATTGTGGATGATTACTCCAGATTTGTATGGACCTTCTTCTTGCATTCAAAGGATGAGGCTGCTCAGACAATTATTAACTTTGTGTTGTATGTTGAGAAGCAGTATTCCCTATCAGTCAAGTGTATAAGAAGTGATAATGGAACTGAATTTAGAAACCATACACTTGATGATTTCTACCTTTCAAAAGGAATCAAGAGGCAGTATAGCATCCCAAGGACTCCAGAACAAAATGGAGTAGTGGAGAGAAAGAACAGGACCCTAATTGAAGCTGCAAGGTCCATGTTGGCTGACTCTGGTTTGCCACTGACCTTTTGGGCTGAAGCTGTCAACACAGCATGCTATGTGCAAAATAGAGCTTTAGTGAATCAGAGGTTGATGAAGACTCCTTATGAAGTTCTACATCATTTGGCTCCTCTAATTTCATTCTTCAGAGCATTTGGGTGTCCTTGTTACATTCTCAACACAAAGGATCAACTCCAAAAGTTTGATTCTAAGGTGGATGCAGGGTATTTTGTTGGGTATTCATCCACTTGCAAGGCTTACAGAGTGTTCAACTGCAGAACAAAGATGGTTGAAGAAACCTTGCATGTGAAGTTCAATGAATCCCCTAAGGACAAAATTCCACAAAACCCTGTGGAGTTGTTTGATCTGGACATACTGCAATATGTTCCTTATCAGCCTCCAGCTGTTGCAGATCATGTGAATTCATCACCTTCTGCAGCTAGTCATCCATCTGGTGGTACTGATGTTGATGATGATCCCAGTACTCACCTATTCAAGTTTGTGATCAACTGCCTGAGTCTACTAAACTTGATGTTCCTGTAGCTTCAGTAGCACCATCCACAACAAATGCTGATGAGATTTTTGAATCCTCTACTTCATTTGACTTGCCATCTAATACTTGGTTTCAAGAATCTGGATCAACATCTGTTGCTGCTGAGCGTGCTACAAACACTTGCACAGATCTCATAGTGTACCAAGAGCTGAAGAATCACCCAATGTCTCAAATCATTGGTGATATCAATGCTGGTGTCTCAACTAGAAGTCAATTGTCCAACTTCTGCTTCTATGCTCTCTTCATCAGTCAGCAAGAGCCAAAGAACTATCATATTGCATTAAGAGACAATGGATGGGTTGATGCCATGCAGCTTGAGCTTCTTCAGTTCAAAAAGCAGCAAGTGTGGGAACTGGTTCCTCTACCCCCAGGTAAGTGTGCAATAGGCACTAAATGGGTGTTTAGGAATAAAACAGATGAAAATGGGCAAATTGTCAAGAACAAGGCCAGACTGGTTGTCCAGGGGTTTTCACAAGAAGAAGGTATTGATTATGATGAAACCTTTGCCCCTGTAGCCAGACTGGAGGCAATTAGATTGTTCTTAGCCTATGCTGCATTCCACAATCTTAAAGTTTTTCAAATGGATGTCAAAAGTGCATTTTTATATGGTAAAATAAAAGAAGAGGTTTATGTGTGTCAACCACCAGGTTTTGAGGATAATAAACATCCTGATTGGGTGTATAAACTTGATAAGGCTCTTTATGGGTTGAAACAAGCTCCTAGAGCCTGGTATGAAACACTGTCAAATTTTCTTCTTCAGAATAATTTCACTAGAGGCTCCATAGATAAAACTTTGTTCATTAAGAAAGTGGGTCAGCATAAGCTCCTTGTTCAAATTTATGTTGATGATATTATTTTTGCATCCTCTGATCCACAGTTGTGTGATGCATTTACAAAGTTGATGCAACAAAAATTCGAAATGAGTGCCATGGGAGAATTACAGTTCTTTCTAGGTTTGCAAATCAAACAAAAGGCTGATGGAACTTTCATTCATCAGTCAAAATACACAAAGAGTCTTTTGGAAAAGTTTGATTTACAAAACTGTAAGCCCTGTTCTACTCCTATGTGCAGCACCACACAACTGGATGCAGATCAGAAAGGTAAAGCTGTTGATGAAACACTTTACAGATGTATGATTGGGTCCTTGATGTACTTAACAGCTTCTAGACCAGATATTATGTTTGCAACTTGTGTTTGTGCTAGATTTCAGGCTGCTCCTAAAGAGTCTCATTTGATTGCAGTCAAGAGGATCTTTAGATATCTGCAAGGTACTCAATCTCTAGGTCTTTGGTATTCCACTGGGCACTCTTGCAAATTAGTTGCTTTTTCTGATAGTGACTATGCAGGGTGTAAAGTAACTAGAAAATCAACTTCTGGTGGATGTCAATTCCTAGGCAACTGTTTGGTTTCTTGGCAGAGTAAGAAACAAACATCTGTTGCTACATCCACTGCTGAAGCCGAGTACATTGCTGCTGCAAGTTGTACATCTCAGGTACTCTGGCTTCAGAATCAATTATTGGATTATGGCATTACAGAGACTAAGACTCCATTACTAATGGATAGTGCTTCAGCTCTTTGTATTGTCAAGAATCCAGTCCAGCACTCTAGGACCAAACATATTGAGATCAGACACCATTTTATTAGGGATTGTTTTGAAAAAGGTCTGATTGATCCAAAGTTTGTTCCTAGTGCTGATGAGCTTGCAGACATATTTACTAAGCCTTTGGACAGTTCAACTTTCCAAAACCTAGTGTTAAGGCTTGGTATGCTGCAGCTAGAATAAGTGACAACTACTGATGATCTCAGTCAACAAGTACTGATGAGCATTCGTATACTATTGTCACAAATAAGTACTGATAAGTTCTTTTATCCTCAGTAGTTTTCATAACTACTGAAGACTAAATTACTTAAAAGTACTGAAGTACTCTATCTGTTGAAAAGAACTGATGTAGTTACAACTACTGATGTAAGTATAACAGATAAGTACTGATGACCAATGAAACGTCTGAAAATCAGACAAAGTCTGATAAGTGTTGAGGTCAGAATGAAACAGCTGATGAGCTAAGAATTGACGACAACAGCTGATGAGAAACTTTTCTCTTCAGTTGTTTCTACAAATGCTGTTTCACTTCATACAACTGAAGCCAAAACCATGTCTTCAGTAGTTTCACAACTACTGATGACTAATACCAAGTCTTCAGTTGTTGCAACTTCTGAAAGTTAATACCAGGTCTTCAGTTGTTTTAAAACAACTGATGACAGCACCAACACTTTCAGTCGTTTTATATCAGCCTTTTCTTACCCTATAAATACCTAAACCTAATTTCAAACGTTTCATTAGCCGTTTCATATCCTTCACTCTCTCAACAATGGCGACCATGAAACTCAAACCCAGACACAACTGTGTTGCCTACCTCTCGAAATCGGCCTTTTGGAACAAATTTGATAATGCCATCGATCTTATGGTAGATTCCCAGTACCGAACCGCTTTCTTCTGAATCCTACCATATACCCCGATTCCCTAAGCCAATTCTGGACCAACGTCTCTGTGCAAACTGGTGAGAATGATCGCCAAATCACTCTCCAGTCGTTGGTTAACCAGAAACAGGTGGTCATCACTCCAGACATCATTCGACAAACCCTAAATCTACATGATGCCACCTGCGTCACAGAATACCCGAAAGGCACAACTGATATGTCTTTCATCAATAACGGGTATGAAGGAGACTTAAGTGCTACCACCATTCTGAAGAAGCACTTCCATGATGCTGAACGTCTTATATTCCACATGGTGAATGTCTGCCTTGCACCAAAAACCTCCTCATGGGATCAGATGTCCTCCCGATGGCAACAGGTATTATACTCTATCTTTGAACGACAAAATCTAAATTTTTCTGAGATAGTTTTTATGGAACTAAAGGATCTGGCTTTGAAACCTGTGGCAAACAGATGGATATTATATCCCAGGTTTCTCATGGCCATAATTTTAAATCAGCTAAAATCAGACGGCCTTGTTGGCCTTGGAGTCCCTGCTCCGGCTGTATTGCCTGAAGTATACTCCAGGCACAACTCTGACCCTACAATGAAAGGGGCTGCCCGGCTGCTAAAACCCAAGCAGCGGGAACCCACAGCCTCCACTTCCAGATCCAAAGTCCCCACCAAACCCAACACCAAAAAGCCCAAAAAGGCTACTCAGGGAGATGAGTCCCCTGAGGATGCCCCTGTAACACCAATACAGGAAACACTTACTGGTTCTAACCCCCCAGTAGTGTCAAAGACTCCACCAGCCCTAGCCGCTCAGGTATCCTCTCAACAGGATCCTGATGCAACCATAATTGGGGATACCACAATGCTGGAACCTATCTCAATTGAGAAGGTTACCATTGAAGAGCACCAGTCACCCCGGGTGCAATCTGCTTCAAACCTATCTCCACATGCAACCGCCCCTCAAAGCCCAACCATTATAGTTGCACAAGTGCTGAGTCAGCTGCATTCCTCTCCTCCTCCCCAGAAACCAATTACAATGGGGAGAACCTCAACAGCTGAGGAAGAGGACCAAAATGCTGCTGATAACCCACAGCACAGGGGTTATAATGTTCAATCTCCCCGTGTAGAGGAGGAGGTTAGAACATCTGGTGAGGCTGCCACTTCTACTGATTCAGCAAATGAACAGGATGCAGTTGGTAACATCTCTAAGACCTCACCAGAGGCAACTGCCGATGAAGGACTCAGTCCTGAGGCAGGAAGTCCCCAGAACCAAGAACAAGGGGCACATGCTACAACTGATCTACACTCAGGGCATGTACATCCTGATTCAATCAGGAGGTCAGGTGATTCAGCAAAGACTGATGATGACCTGGGCTTTTTCTTTGATGTCTTAGCCCATAACACAATCCTTGAGGCTGAGGTGAGCAGACTCAAAGAACTGCTTGCCAAAATGTCTCAGGATCAAAGTCCATCTGCCCCAATAAACCCACAGATGGCACCTTCATCTGAAGGTTCACCAAACACTCAGCCACTACACTCAACTGAGCCACCAGCCACTGCTTTTGGCACCACCTCTCAGGGACAGAACCCCTCTGAGCAGATGGTTGCTACTTTTCAACATTCCTTACCTCTCATCACTCCCATCATCAATGAGATTGTGCATAAAGCCATTGACGAGAGGATCTCCTCAAATCTACAAACACTTGTTGATGATGCTGTGCAAAAGAAGCTTTCTGCCATTCAAACCCCTGAACCCAATGCACCCAAAAAGGGGGAGTCTAAGGCAGTGAAAGAAAGAAAGAGAAAGAGAGTGGAAGATGAGAAACAACAAGAGAAAGAAAAGGAGTTAGAAAAGGAAAAACAGCTGATCACATACAAGAGAAAGAAAAGTGCTGAAACTCAAAAGCCTGATGAAGAGAAATCATTGGATGATCTGGTTAAAGAAGCTGATGAAGCTCACAGCAGATCAATGGACAGAATAATAGACCAACTCTTCAGACAAGGCTTTGATACAGCTACATTAGACACTGAGATCAGAAGGCTGGAGATTAAAGAGATACAAGAGAGATGGGCCAGTTACAGTGTGATGGAAAGGGAGAGGTTGGAGATAATGATCAGGTTTATTGCAAAATACTTGGGAAGATCATTAATTGAGATTAAATCATGGACCAGAGACAGTATTCTGGCAATAACCACCAGAATCTGTGCTTCTGAAGCATTCAATAAAGGGTTGATTATCGAAGCCTTAGATGAAGCAGGTGCTGGGAAGAGATCTGATATGGCCAAGCTTTCCAAAGCCAAACTTACCACAAAAATGCTAGATCAGCCTTCCCAAACTCCCACTCAAAAACAACCAACCCCACAACTCTCCAAACCAATCCCTAAACCTAAACTTAAACCAACTCAACCTTCAAAACCAACTCCCTTACCCCAAAAACCACCTCAAACCACATCCAAGGATGCACCCAGAAGGAGGAGAAGGGTGTTGAGGATGGAAGAAGAAGAAGAAGAAGATGATGAAGAAGACAGTCTGCCAATCTCTGCTGTTCTAAAAATACCTGAGCCCAGAAGTCAACAAATGATCACACCAGACTTTCAGAGGCAAATGGTGAAAGTTAAGATTGAAGAAGAAGAACAACAGAAACAGCACGATGAGCAACTTTTGAAGATGGTTGACAAAGAGTTTCCTCAGTCATCATCTATACAAGCCATGAAGAAACACGCTCAAAGGCTGTATGCTCTCAGGTATACCTTTCAATATCAAAAGGAGAGAGTAAGGATTTGGCCAGACCCCAGGGTTAGTTCTAGAATTCATAAGAAATCCATACCAAGTAGATACAATGGCCAAGTGAGAAAGACCATAGATGCTGTTATTATGTTGGCCATTGTAGTCTCACCCTGGGAGATACTTGAAGACTTCAAGAGAGCCTACAAGTCAAAGATGACCCCTCAAACTCTAATGGAGAACAAAATGGTCAAGAAGGGGTTGTTATACAAGAGGCTTGAAGAGATCAAGAAAAATGAACTCCAGTTGTTATTAGAAGGGACTCACCTAGATGAATTTGCTTACAGAGAGATAACAACTGTTGAGTTGAAAAATGGAAAGACGTTAAAGTACCTATCAGAGTACTATGGCCCAGAGTTCTTCTTCGAAGGAGAAGCAGAAGAACTCACTAAGGAGGAACAAGTTGTTCTCCTTGAGGCCTACGTCAGAGAGTCTTATAGACTCATCAATGGGAAGTAGGTTTCATGGTTGGGATAACAGCTCTGTGTCCAGTTCCCCAAGACAGAGTTCCCTTCCATCCTTTGACATTCACATCTACTGAAACCTGTTCCCTGGCCTGTGCTTATCCGATATCTCTGAAGCTGATCAAGAGAGTATTTCTGCCAAGAATAAGTGGGACCTCAATAAGCTTAAAGGTTTTGGCTGCATTGGTTCAGGGGGAGTTTGTTGGACCAAAAGAACCAATGAGCCTGATCAGAAAAACCTTTAAGTCCCACGGACATTACAACAACTGAAGTAGTCTGCAACAGCTGAAGACATCAACTGATAACAAGGTCTGAAGACAAAGTCTGAAGTGAAAGAGCTGAAGAAAAAGTCTAAAGTGAAAGAGCTGAAGACAAAGTCTGAAGAGAAAGAGCTGAAGACAAAGTCTGAAGTGAAAGAGCTGAAGACAAAGTCTGAAGCTAAAGAACTGAAGACAAAGACTGAAGACCAAGTTTCAGATGTTGTCACAACAGCTGAAGAAGACCTCTTCAGTAGTTGTGATGGTTTTCTTTCAGTAGTTTTATGTTTATTGTAATCAGTACTTGTAGTTTCAGTAGTTTTAGTTTCATCTTGTACTTAGCATACTCTGAGATGTTCTCAGTTGTTGTGAACATTCTCAGTAGTTTGCTTTCAGTTGTTTGTAATAATTCTGTTAGATGTCACTATCAAGTGACATCAGCAGACGTCACATTCCTTTATATAAGGAATGTTGACCTAATTGTGATGTGACGCACAGCTGAGTGAACCCTGAAAAGCTTAGCAGCCGCCACACCGAAGCATTGTGCATGAATGATATTATCCATTTTGAAGAAAACCCTCTTTCTCTATAACCGTCTACTGTTCCATTGAATATGTACTGTGTTCTTGCAATATTTGTCTAATTCTTGTTCTAATTCCGCTGCGATTCAACTCTAATTGATCAAACTTAGATCACTGATCCTGACACTAAAGATTTCTGCAATGACTGCCCGAAATGCGATGTGAAACGAGCATCGCGGTCAGAAATGATTGAAACCGGTACACCATGTCTTGAAACTATCTCCTTCAAATAAAGTCAGGTTAATTTCTCCATTTTGTCTGTTTCCCTTATTGCCAAGAAATAAGCAGACTTCGTTAATCGGTCCACAATAACCCATATCGTGTCACAACCAATAGGAGTCCGAGGTAGCTTGGTAATGAAAACCATTGAAATCTGTTCCCACTTCCACATAGGGATCTCAGGCTGTTGCAACAACCTAGATGGTTTCTGATACTCTACTTTTACCTTTGAGCAGGTCAGACACTTGCTCACATATGTAGCTACATCCGCCTTCATATTAGGCCACCAATAGTGCGCCTTCAGATCATGATACATCTTGTCAGATCCAGGATGTATAGAGTACTTAGACTTGTGTGCCTCACTCATGACCAAGTCTCTCAGATTTCCGTGTAAAGGTACCCAAAGTATATCCATGAAGTAACGAATTCCATATGTTTTTACTTCCAATTGTCTTTCCATTCCCCTTAACGATTCAGACCCAATGTTTTCTGCTGTCAAAGCTTCTGTCTGAGCCTCTCGGATTTGTTCAGGTAACTGTGTGCTAATGGTAAGTTGCAAAGCTCGCGCACGTCGAGGCTTAACAGTTTCTTTCCTACTCAGCGCGTCAGCCACTACATTTGCTTTCCTCGGATGGTATTTGATGGCACAATCATAGTCATTCAGTAGCTCTACCCAACGTCTTTGCCTCATGTTCAATTCCTTTTGCTCAAAGATGTGCTGATGACTCTTCTGCTCGGTGTAAATAGTGCATTTGGTACCGTACAAGCAGTGTCTCCAGATCTTTAAGGCAAAAACTACCGCACCCAATTACAAGTCATGGGTGGTATAGTTCTTCTCATGAACCACTAGTTGTCTAGAGGCATAAGCTATCACCTTATCCCGCTGCATCAATACACACCCAAGTCCTTGAATAGAAATCGCAGTAGACTACGAAGTCGTCACTTCCCTCTGGTAACGCTAATATCGGTGCGCTACACAGTTTCTGTTTCAGCAACTGGAAAGCAGATTCCTGACTCTCGCCCCATTTATACGTCATTCCCTTGTGAGTCAAAGCTGTGAGAGGTTGAGCAATCTTAGAAAATCCTTCGATGAACCGTCGATAGTATCCTACCAGTCCAAGAAACTGTCGTATCTCACTTGGTGTCTTAAGAACCGACCAATTCTTTATCGCCTCAATCTTTTCCGGATCAACATGTATTCCTTTCTAGTTAACAATATGACCCAAGAATTGCACTTTGCGTATCCAGAAATCACACTTAAAAAATTTGGCGTACAATTGTTCTTTTCTAAGTAATTCCAAGATTAAACGTAGGTGCTCCTCATGTTCTTCCTTGGTCTTTGAGTAGATCAATATGTCATCGATGAAGACAATAACAAACTGATCAAGATAGGGTTTGCACGCGCGATTCATGAGGTCCATGAATACCGCTGGTGCATTCGTCAACCCGAATGGCATGATTAAGAACTCGTAGTGACCGTAACGTGTAGGAAAGGCAGTCTTCGAGATGTCCTCCTCTCGAACTCTCAGCTGATGATACCCGGACTTTAGATCAATCTTAGAATAATAGCTTGATCCTTGCAGTTGATCAAACAAATCATCTATACGAGGTAAGGGATATCTATTCTTGATCGTGACTTTGTTCAGTTCCCTATAGTCAATGCACATTCGAAATGTACCATCCTTCTTCTTGACAAATAGAACTGGCGCTCCCCAGGGCGACGAACTGGGTCGGATAAATTCTTTATCCAACAGTTCTTGGAGTTGAGCAGATAATTCCTGCAGTTCGTTTGGAGCTAACCGGTAAGGTGCTCTCGTAATCGAGGCGGCTCTTAGAGTCAGATCAATCTGGAACTCTACTTGCCGATAAGGTGGTAGTCCAGGCAGATCCTCTGGGAACACCTCGAAAAATTCACGTACCACAGGGATATCCTCTATCTTCTTTTCCTCTGTCTGTTTGTCTGTGACAAGTGCTAATATGGCTAGCCGACCTTTCCGTAACAACTTCTGTGCCTTCATGAACGAGATGATGCCCATCACTACACCACTCCTATCACCTTTAACCGAGAGAATTTCTTCCCCGTTAGGAATCCTTATAACCTTCTCGTGACATATGACTTCCGCTTGCTTGTCAAAAAGCCAATCCATGCCGACTACCACATCGAAGCTTCCAAGTGTGATAGGCATGAGATCTATGGCGAAGGTATGACCAGCAAGTTCTATCTTGCAGCCTCTAAGGATATGGGTCACGTGAATTTGTTTACCGTCAGCTAACTCTACGGTGTACTTAGATTCTAATGTTGAAGGCATATCACTTAAAATACTACTAAACTTAGTGGAAATAAAGCTTCTATCAGCCCCAGTATCAAATAATACGGTAGCAAAACGACCATTAACCGAAAATTTACCAGTTACTTTTGTGGGATCGTTTAGAGCCTCACCTGAGCCAATGACGAAGGCTCTCCCTTTGGCTCCATTATTGTTGCCATCGTTGTTATTACCATTGCCATTGCTGTTGTTATTGTTGTTGCCATTGTTGTTATTGCCAGTGTTGTTCCCGCCATTACCATTCCTCTTAAGCTGTGGACAATTGCGTCTGTAATGGCCTTCTTTTCCGCACTCGAAACAACCTTTCGGAGTTTCTTGAGATTATTGAGGCTTCTTCATCAGTTCACCCCGGCAGTCCTTCGCTGCATGCCCAACTTTACCACAGCATTGGCATCGGAAGTTGTCATACCTGCCGGTGTGATAGTAGTTGCATCGATTACACTTGGGACTTTTCCCCACATAGCCTCCTTGTCCCTGTGATGTCGAGGATGACTGATTGAAATTTCGCTTATTATCAAACCTCCTTTGTTGCTGGGGAGGTTGCTGCTGCTGTTGTACCTGTTGCTGTTGTTGTTGTGGCTGGTTGCTGGAGGATGAACCTTTGTTACTAATGTTCTCCCACTTTCGTTTGTTGTCGGACACACTAGCAACCGCGCCCCGTTTGGGTAACCGTCCTTGCTCAACTTCCTGGTCAGTCAGCCTGTGGGCTGTTCGGATAGCCTGCTGTATGGTAGTAGGGTTGGAAGCAGTTACCATACTCTGAATCTTGGGCACCAGTCCACGTATGTAGTGTTCGACTCTCTTGTGCATTTCATTGACCATTCCCGGGCATAGTGTGGCCAACTCATGAGTACGGGTTGTGTAGGCTTCAATCTCTGAGCCTTGCATCTTGAGTTGCCAGAACTCAATCTCCAACTTCTGTACTTCATTTCGGGGGCAGTATTCTTCGGTCATAATCTCCTTAAATTCATCCCAGGGTAGTTCTTTGGCCATGGCTTGACCCAGCATTTGCACCTGGGAATTCCACCAAGAAAGTGCTGCACCCACAAGTGTTCCGGTCGCGAACTTCACTTGGTCAGCTGGCGGACAGTTACATTTCTCGAATACAGATTCAGTTTTCTCAAACCACCGTACTAATCCAACAGCTCCTTCCATCCCGCTGTAGGTGTGAGGTTTACAATCCATGAAGGACTTGTAAGTACAAGGTGGAGGTCCTATTTCGACAAACCATACATTAGTCAGGTATCCCAGACAAGTAACTAGGATAATTGGTTAAACATCATTTATCATTTACCTGTTGGCTATCCGGTTTGGGCAGCAACCACTGCTGCCTGCATGCTCGTTTATTAGGGCAGCCAACTCTGCAGGTGTCATGTTTATGGCACCGGCACCACGACCTCCGGGGCCACGTCCATGACCTCGTCCACGTCCTCTTCCACGTCCGTCCATATTTCACTTTACATTCACAAATATAATAATGAGTAACATCCAACACATTAATCTCATTGAGGTATAGTAAATAATAAGAAATAAGGATTTCATCACAACCACAACATTTATAACATAAATAATAACCAAAGATAAATAAATTGTAAATGAGTCACAAAGTATTCCATCAATGTCAAAATTTGAGTTTTTCAGTTGGGTGGGAAACAACCCTTCCCATATAGGTTTCAAATAAAAGAAACACTATATAGTCCAAGTCATATAAAAGTAGAAGCAGTCCAACACGTCAGATCCATCACTGTCCTCATCCATCTCTGCTGGTTCTTCTTCAGGGGCTTCCTCCGGTTCCTCTTCCGGGTCTTCCTCATCAGGGTCCACCAAAGGTGCAGGGCCCAGTAAGTTCTACAACATTGCCTGCCAGGGTATGATGTCCACCAATGGCCATCGAGAGTCGCTCCTAAAGCGTCTCAGACCGTAAGGCAGAGTTCTCATCAGTGAGTCCTCTAATCCGCTATCGCTCCTTGTCTAGAGTGGCTACCAAAGCTGCAAACGCCTGCTCGAGAGGGATGTCCAAGGTAGGAAGAGTAGGCAATACAGAGGCTGTCGATGACCAAGTCCTAGGTCGGGTAGGGGCTACAGGTGGTACACGCTCTCTATAAGCCATACGGTTTATGTAGGTGAGGTAGAAATTCCAGTTCAGCGGAGGATCGAGCTCAGGCGGTATGAAAGGCTGATCCCAGTCTATCTCGCCAGGAGGATAAGGATGTCGAGGCCAGTTAAATCCCCTATTAGGTACGGGAGAAGTAGGAGGTGACTCAGATCGCGCTGGTCTCTTACCCATATCACGTGATGACGATGCCATGCTGCGAAGTACGTGTTGCGTATGCCAATGAGTATGCAGTAAAGAATAAGTGACAAGTAACTAACAACTGTGCGCTTATAGTCTAGTATGTGTATGCAACCTAGTTCCCTATAACCAATGGCTCTGATACCAATCTGTCACACCCTCAAAATCCATGTGCGGGGTTTTATCTCGAGGCGTGTGACATACCAGGATCTCAGTCATTAGTTACTCAGAACGACTCTATATGAACCAACATACCAAAATCAGAGTTTAACTTTAAAATATGCGGAAGCGTTTAATAAACCAGAAAGACCAAAGTAAAACAATATAATATAAATTGCGCAAACACACGCGCCCAAAGTAATATCAACAAATACTTAAATGTTTAATAACCAAACCAAGACAAAGTTTCAATCATGCTGACAACTCAATGATGTTGACCCGTGCACTTGCTCCTAGGCAATGTAACCTCAACCTGAGAATAGCATACTAAAAGAGTCAACACAATGGTTAGTGAGTTCAAGAGTTTGCGTTAATCATAAAATAGTAACAGTTGTAAAATATAAGAGGTGTATTGAAATAGATAGCTAGTCTATGTTCATCAGTAATAATCATAGTGATTTCGCGATTGAAGCTGACTGTGTTTCGTTTGTTGCCTCCCGTCACAACTTACCAGGTCGTGACGATGTCTGTGTTAGGACAAAATTGCACCCGTTTGACCTCGAGTCGCACAGGTGGGGTTCGTCAGACCCAGTAGTACTACCCAAGATTTCCCGCTAATCATCATTATTAACAATCCGAAAGTGTGAGGACTTTCATGGTATTCAGTGCTATATCATACTATACACAACTCATATAAAGTAAGCGTTTGTAAAACCAGTATGCTATCTCCCCTAAAAGAGAGTATGTAAAATAGTGGGGCATGAACTCACCTGGTGTGCACAACAAAGACTTAAGAGCTTAACTCGGAAGAGAGAGTGGAAAGACAACCTTCAGAGGTCACCTAGAACACGCAAGTACATAAGTACATGTACACAGAATCAAAATGAAACCCTAAGTGCTCTATAAACCAAAGAACTCAAGGTTTTGGAAAAACAGAACACATTGACCCAGTTGACCCGTTTGTGACATTATAGGTGAAAATCCATTTAAATCAAACATACGGTTCATCACACATGATTATCACGCAAGTTGTTCACATATATCACTTCATTAACCACATGTACTTCCTAGATCATCGTAAAACCAGATTTTCATACAAGTCATGTGAATCTCAAACAATCATCATGTTCAACATCATTATATCATAACCCATGCATCATACATAGAATCAAATCATGCACAACATGCCATGTGAAGCCACTCACGACTTCACACCCTAAACCCTGCCAATCCTACTAAGTAGGGGCCTCATATTCGCACGCGTGTATAACAATCATCACATTATTCCATAGAGTCCACATCAACCAAAATGTGCAACCATGATCTATTACAACCCAACCAATAGTCCTATCAATACCCATATGACCCATCATCATGTATTCCCACAAAAAAAGACCAAATCTTTCAATTGACCAACTAAGCATTCATACAACCCGAACAATGCATTCTACCACATTAGAAATCATTCATGAACATGCTAACATGATCCTAATGTCACAAACATGTTCAAATCTTCATATCCAAGATTTTGTGCAAATAAAGTTTCCCTTTTGGGAAAGTGCATCCAAAAATCTATCTAACACCCAAATACATTCATGATTTCATTAACAATGTACCAATTCAAACTCATGCTATCATCTAGACATGTTCTACACATCAAATCATCATGATTCATCATTCTTCAAAACCACAATTTTCTACTTTTGGTAACATATGAACTACAACATGAATTCTTAGATTTTTAGCATCAATATCATCAATCTATCATCCCTATATCATCACAAACACATTAACAACATCAATTCACCATCAAACCATATCATTCATGCAAATAAAGTTACTATTGTTAACAACCTATGAACAACGCATCAAAATCGAAGCTTTCTTGCATAATCAACGTAAACTAGCATCAATATAACCTAACTAACATCATAACATCATCAAACAACCAAAAATTCGACATTCAAGCACCCAATTCGATCTAGGGTTTCGGCCAAACACAAAACCATAAAAAACATGTAAAACTCTAACCTTTAAACGTGTAATAACTTGTAATTGATGATTCCAACGTGTTCTATGCCTATCGACCAAAACAGTGGGTAATAGCTTGTTCTTGGGTCGAATTCACAAAGAGGAGAGAGAGAGGAGTGATGTCGCGGCTGATTATGGTTTAGGGTTATAGGTTTTTGATTTTGTTTTTATTTAATTAATCATAATTACCCTTTTAACCCTTATAATTTATATTTTATAAAATTAAGCTTTTAAACTCTTTTTAAAAAGGTTTTTAACTAAAATAACAAACATATAACTAATAATAACAATTATATACATTATCTTTACTAAATACAAAACATACGGATTAAACACACACGTTTCCACGTTACGCGATAAAATTTACAATTAAATATTTAAATCACGTAAACATATAAGCACAACTTAATAATCACATAGAAATTATTTGTTTCACATTATTAATTATTATTAAGTCACCAACGTTCAACGACAACTAGTGTATGCTCACGACAAGTGTATGCAAGACTTAACGGAACTAACGGATTTTGATAACGGAAAATTACCGGATGTCACATAAAGAGAGGAAGAGAAAGAACATAACATTCTTCTTATTTTACATTCCTCTTTTATGATTTTTGAATTTAGGGTTTTGAGGGAAATTTCTTAAAGGATATGGTCCCTACTAATCTTTATGTCATTCCTTCCTCTCATTAGTGGACACCGCTGTCACGTCTCATTACATAATTTCTACGATTCCCTTTTTCTTGGATCGGGTCCTGTTTTAATTATTTAGACCTTGGGTAATCCGTCCAGGCGGCTTATGGCTCTTTAGACTGATGAAAATTTGAATAAATCTAATGATCTAAAAGAATAGATAGTAGTAAGTTGTTTTCGTTGAACACCATTGTCAAAACCATTTCCACAACCAGGATCCGAGGCTTTATTTATTGAATTTTTGGAAATCGGGTTCATAATCGAAGCAATTGCAGGTGTTCGTGGCAAAAATAAATGAACTTGGTTCAAGTCTAACATTTTGAAAAGCAGATTTTTGTGAACATAATGAAAGAAAGGGATTAAAGAGAAATGAGGATCATGAAAGTTGGTTCATCTGAAAAGCGAACGCCAGGAAAGAACGAAACATGCACTTAATAATACAAGTTAGTGTCTATCCATCATAAGACTATCATTGTTATTTGATTATAAACAATATATGTCATACTTATAATTTTAAAAATATGAGTAATCTAGACATATCAAAAGACTACGTGTAATAAGGGTTATAATAAAAAAATGTTTAATCTCAAAAGCCTAAGAAGGATTGTGTGCTTGACACGTGTCCTTCTATTGTTTGAAGGGCATTTTGATCATTGCGTCAAATACGTCAGCTCATTGTGTCTTATACATTCATTATGTCAAATATCAATTCATTATGTCATATTTTTCATCTTTTGTTATATGTATTAATCATTATGCTTTACGTTTTAAATTATTTTTTGTTTTTTGTCATTGTTTTTATAGATTATAAACTTGTTATCTATCATTGTGTTTGTGTTTTACAATTAGAAAACACAATGATATACTTTCACCAATTTAGTTTACAAAACTCATAGTGTTGAAGATAACACAATGTGTTATTTTTGTTTTTTAATAGATTATATAAATTTGTTATTATTCATTGTGTTTTACCATTAAAAATACAATGATGTTATTTCAACAATGTATTTTAAACCTCATATTATTCAAAATAAGACAATGACGATCAAAAGACACAACGAGACATTATGTTATTTTGTCATTGTTTTTAATGTATTAGATTAATTAGTGGTTAATTTATTATGATATTTTACATATTAGAAATATATAACAATGTTATTCCATCATTATATTTTTTATAATTCATCATTTAAAAAAAAACACAACAGTATTCAAATTAACACAATAACCAACAAAAAGACACAATAAACTGTATTAAAAACACAATGACGAGATATGAGCTTAAAAATATCAAATGATTTTTTATCTTTTTATATAACAATACTGTACACGTTTTAAAATTTAAAAAAAAACGGTCGTTTTTATAGTGTAATTTTTATTAAAAATAATGTCGTATATAAAAGTTATGAACGTTTAAAAAAATAAAAAAACTTATAAAAAGTCAATAAAAATGGCTATTACTAAAATACTTCTCTAACAACCTTTTCTCTATAATTTGATCTCAACTATTGATTGATAAGACGAATGGTCGAGATTATTAGATCTTTTAGTTTTAGAACGCTTTATATTTGAATCTTTTTTTTATTATTATTTTTCTACTTCACAAGTATTATAATAACAATTAAAGGATTACAAAACCTAATTTTTCTTATTTGATAGATTAACGAATACTTTTATTTCCATTTATACCAATACAATGATAACCACATCTCGTAAACAACAAAACAAGATCTGTTTCCTACTCATTTGGCAATTCCCCCTTTCTTTAATCACATTCTAGAACCTAACGTAACCTTTTACTACAATGTTGACTTTGACTTGTCAACAAATTTCCACCGGTCCACCGTACACGGCGGCGACCTCCGCCGTGAAGCTTCCGAAATTCCAAAAATACCCATCACCCAACACCCCCAACCCCCCTCCCCCCATCCCCAAATCGTCATTTCACCCCCCCTTCACTGGTCAAAAAGCGGTACACCATCAACAACACGTTCCCCAATAATAATAATAATAATAATAATAATAATAATAATAATGATAATACACATTTAACTATTTAAGTACATTGCAGTACTTTGCGTTGGAATCAATGGATTCAATGGAGTCGATGAACAAATTTACAGATGTTATTGAAGCGAAAGTAGCAGATGAAGCTTCAAATCAGGTGAAAATGAAGATGATGAAGAGGAAGAAGAGCAATAGAACCAGGAGATCGTTGATCTTGAGTAAGTTGAGCTGTTTCAGATCGCCGGAGTATGGTTATCCGACGATCGATGAAGTTGACGGAGACGGTAACGTTGATATGAAATCGGCTTTTACCGACAACAAGCGTTCGCCGACTCACCTTGTTGTTATGGTTAACGGTTTGATTGGCAGGTTTGTGCGTGTGTTTGTGTTTGAACGGAGATTATGAAGTGTAGGATCTGTTATGTTAGTGATGATTAGGTAAGAGTCGGCGATAAGTAATCGCCATTGATCTTGATATCAATATAACAGTTGTGTTGAGATTATGTGGTTAATTCGTATGATCGTTGGATTAATCTCTGATTTTGGCTTAGGAATTGAGCTTAACGTTGTGTTTTGTGGTGTTATGAGTGATGTTAAGAGTTGAAGAATGTTGAGCACAGCTGGTTGTGAGGATTTTGAGCTGCTGATTAGCTAAATAGATGCTAGCATAGGTTCTGTTAAACCAGTTGCTGCAATAGATCATAATGTGTTGTGAAATGGAGTTGTTAGAAATCTGAAATCGAAACCATGATACTGCAGAAATGGATTGATGATGATTGATGAACTAGTTAAATGTTTGCTACCATGATTTGCCCTAATTTGTTCTTCATTATAACAATTTATATGCTGTAAGTGTAATGATATGCCTGGTTTTTTACTTTCTGGCAGTGCTCATAACTGGAGATATGCTGCAAAACAGTTCTTGAAGAAATATCCCGAGGATGTCATTGTTCACTGTAAGTATTTATCTTCTTTATTTACAGTTTCTTATAATCATTATACATGGTGTGTGATACCTTATGCATATCGCACTTTGTCCCGTCCACAGGAGAGATATTGGGTTATTAGGAATGTCTGCCTTCAAATACCACCAATGTGATTTAGGCGTATTGTATGTGGATGAGTTCTCCACAATTAAACGTGTTTGGGTGGGAGACATCCGGGGAAGTCTCCACTTGGGCAACAAAAAAACAAAGCCATTTGACAAAGTAGACTATATTGTTTTGGTATGAGGGGTCATATGGCTTACCAAAAGACTAATTACAAAATTTTCATGAAGATTATCTTCAATTCTGCAGACTGTAGGAACCTTAATCTCAAAAGAAAAACAGCTTCATTATCTTATGTCCATATACATAGTTTGGCTCATATGGTTTGGATAAATGTGCTAAATATATACAGGCAGTGAACGCAACTCTTCATTGTTGACGTTTAATGGTGTTGATGTGATGGGAACCAGATTATCAAATGAGGTTCATCATCATACCTTTTTTCACTACGCTTTTGTGATCTATTAAACCTATAAAAACTTGAAATTAACCTCATTTTGGGTTTGGATAAAATATATTAGAATCTTAGATGAGTTGTGTTTTTTTTGCAGGAAATATCTGTAATAAAACGCCATCCTGGTCTTCAGAAGATATCTTTTATAGGTCACTCACTTGGTGGCTTAATAGCAAGATATGCTATCGCTAAACTTTACACACAAGATTCAACAGATAATTGTTGCTTAGAGTGCATCTCTAGTGCAAGAATTGCTGGATTAATGCCTATAAACTTTATTACCATTGCCACTCCACATCTTGGTACAGGTGGACACAGGCAGGTTAGTAGTAAATTCTAACTTTAATTGAAATATTGTTGGTTTGCCAAAAATTTCAGTTTGAACACTTTTTAACAGGTTTAGATTACATCGCAGGTCCCAATGTTTGGTGGATCAAATACCGTTGAGAAAGTAGCTCATCAGATATCATGGGTTCTTGGAAGAACAGGAAGGCATTTATTTTTGACTGATAAAGCTCATGGTCAACCCCCTTTACTGCTTCAGATGGTCAGAGATTGTGAAGGCCTAAAGTTTTTGTGAGCCTTCACAGATTATTTTCATGTAAATTTATTTTTTATTACGTTTTCATATAAAAAAGAATTAACTTGTATAACTTTGATTCTTATATGCAGTTCTGCGTTGCAGTCATTTAGGCGTCATGTTGTCTACGCAAATGCCCATTTTGACCGTATCCTATCTCTACATGCATGTCATAAGACTTGAAATTTTTATAATTTTATCATGCCTGATTTGCCATTTACATATAAATTTAATTTTCTCAACTAAAACATCATAGATATTGTGGGATGGAGCACATCATCAATTCGCCGAAGAAATGAACTGCCTCTGGTATTATTTCATGCCTCAAATATGGCAATTTCATTCACGTTTCCATTATTATTAATAAAATATAATTCGGGTTGTATCATATTGTACTAGTAAGTCGATATAGCAAATTATAAAATATTTTTTTATACTTTTTTTTTTGGTTTCAGCGTAAAAATCTCGTAAGAAGTGGTAAATACCCCCATATTTTGAAGGGAGAACAGGACACAACAAGAACGATTGCAGTGAAACAAGAAAGCTCCATCAAATTGCAAGTCAATAGCTTCAAGACGGCCTGTGATTCCATGGAAGGTGTTGCATTTCTCGTTCACATAAAATTATTTTCGGTTCATTAGTTCTTGTTCCACTTTCCGTATTTGTTTACTTATATTGACTATTATAACTTTATATTCACCATTTGCACTCGCAGAAGCAATGATCAGAGGCTTGAATAAAATAAACTGGGAAAGAATTGATGTTAGCTTCAAAGGAAGTAAACAAAGATACTTTGCCCATAACACAATTCAGGCAAGCATATATGATACCCATATTATATTTTAATAAACTGTGAAAAAATAAGATTGTAAATTAAGAACGGTTGACTTCTTAAAGGTCAAACAAACAATATCTGAAAGTCAAAATTGACATAATCATTCAGATTAGTAATAAAAGATTGAACCTTGCACCCTTTAGTTCAGAAAGTTGAGTGCAAAACTTATTATTTATTTATTTTTTTTTAAATTTTATTTATGGTTATAGGTAAACACTCCTTGGATGAATTCTGATGGTGCTGACGTAATACAACATCTTCTTGACAATTTTCATCTTGATCCTTAAAAAACAGAGGAATTATATTCATTATTAAATAACGGGGCTTTGTAGATTGAAGCTCCCAATTTTGTAATATTCATCATTGTTGTATAAACCGTAATTATTGTTAGTTATTGTAGTTGAAAATGTAGCTTCTCGACCACCAAAGGATGTCCAAACTTCACTGACCTATGTAACTTGTTGTTCGCGGATGTCATGGATTCAAATAGGATTGAACATGGGTCGGTTTAATTATTGGCTAAAACTTTGTGTCTCAGTTTAGGAACTCTGTTAATTTGATTTGTTATGTGGTTCTGATTCTTTATCAAATATATTTCAGTTATTAAGTACAGCTAGTTTTATTTTCTCGCGCGTGTTACGCTGGAATTCATCCACTGTCTCAAATCTTCAGATGCCGGTAACAAAACACGCCGATATGACTGTTATTCCAACATAAAACCCTAAAAGACAAGAAAACGTCGTAACGGTCGTCGCACCACTATAAAACTCCAAAAGTCATGTGACTAATCTACAAACCCAATAAAATCCTCGTAGTTCATCGTAAAATGACATGTTTATTCCCGAACATAGGATTCCATCTTATACTTTATTGATCAAGTCACAACCAAAAGTATGCACAAATCTTGTCATTGCAATTGTCATTTGAAAATGGTTAGTTTGAACAAGAATAGTGATTTAGAACATCACTACTATTCATTCCGTCATGTTTTTAATAGTATGTAAATGTAATTCAATTTGTGTTAAATGAAAAGGCAGCATATTACTTTGTAAATAGGGTGGTAAATGATATATTCATATGAAATATTGAAATACAATTTTCTAGTATGTATACATTATTTATAAAAATTAAGAAAAATATAAATGGGTTCTAATAACATTTTCTAGTAAATAATATATTATAATTATAGTTTTGAAATATACAAGTGAGTTTAATAACATTTTCTAGTATATAATATGTTTTATAAAAATCTATATTATATAATAAATAAATGCTTAGAAATGACATATGACGATGTTTAGTGAAATCTAAACTTTTTTCCCAACCTCTCTCACATATTAATTGATATAGATTTTAAGTAAATAAATTAAACAACTAAATATCTAAAATGTAAATTTTTTAATTCTAATAATTTATTAAGACTTACTAAATTATAATATTTCAATTATATATATCTTAATATATAAAATTTTCAATTTTTAATCATCATTATTTGTCATTTATAATTTCTTTAGTATTTATTATTTTTTTTATTTTATCAATGGTGAAAACATTTAACATATAATTTTTTTTTAAAAAACTAATGATTTTAACACGTTATATTTATTCTACCCATGTAATACATGGATTCTAACTTAGTAATATATATACATATGTATGTGCCCGTGTGTGGCTTTTAATAGCTCATTTTAGTTATTTATAACTATAATAAATCATAATTGAATCACAAAATTCGATTGAAAGAATTTACAAATTCTTAATTATTTGATATTTTCATGAACAAGAATGTGTTAGTTTAGGCTCCCTAAAATATTTATAATCAGGTTTAAACCTTTGTAGTAATTAAAAAGTATTTTAACTCTAGTCTAAACTTCCAACTCAAATGAAAATCAGTTCCATAATTTTAATTTGATTTTTATGATATAGTTATTCGATTCTTATCACAAATTTGTGATTCGATCTAATTTTTAAAAGTTTTAGTATCAAAATCTTTGGAATTTAAGACGTTTCTGGTGGGAGTTTGACTTATATTATTTGTTGTTATATTAGAATATGGACAAATCATCGTGTTAATTGAGGGTGTCGGATAGCAATGTTTCTGATGGGGTATGAATCAGGTTCCCAAAAGATGGACCTCAATCAAATGTATGCTTTTTGGGGTGGTGGTGGAGTGTAATTGCACTAACAAGAAAGCAAAAACATATGAGAAAACGACACAATTTTTATAAGTGATAGCCATTTTTATTATACTTTAAAGTTGGGAAGAAAAGTCTTAAGTTTATGACCAATTGTGAAAAAATAATCACCATATTCTATATTTTATAAAGAATATTCAACACACAAATATTGACATTTGCATGTTCTTAAATATGTGTAATTTCTAAGGTGACTAAATAGAATTTTAGAACTGAATTTTTGTCTGTTTTCATACAATCTTTAAGTGCTTCTAATGACACATTTCCTACATAAATTTTCGCTGCGAGTGGGTGTTTCAAAAAGTTTTGTATGCCTTTTTTTGTTTGAAATGCGTAAGAAACACCAGCAATTTTACAGCATTAATAATATTCTACACTAGAACTTTTCATTTGTACTTTGCATTCGTAGCTCCTTGACGTAAGGATATACCTCACACATATGTTAACACAACAACATAATGAATATCGCTGTTTACTAAATCAATAGAGCTAGTTACATGATAGTCCATGTCGTTAGTCATGTAGCAGCACGGTCACCACATTTTTTTAAATCACAACTACAGTTTATATTAACACTTACGGTCACTAGAGGGGATTTATATTTAAATTTTTATGAATTTATACTGAATTATCAAAATATCAATGTTTTATAAATGTAAATTAAATTACATAATACAAAATTATTAAACTAAGCAAGACTCGCTAAATATTAAAGAAAACATCAATTAATTATGGGACTCACCCCCTATGATAAACACATCTATATAACTCCGACTCCATTCACCATCTTCGGCACCCATTACTAGAATCGCCACAACTTATAACTTGTAAGTCATTTTATTTGAGCCATCAAGGAAAGATATAGGAAGATGGAGACCGATGGTGATTGCAATTTACATGCGTAAAGTACAAAAAATGCAGTGGAGCTTTTCACATAAATCTGATTTTAAAATTATAAGAAACAAGTTTCACATAAATTGTACTACATACACTAGTGCTTGATTTTATTGATAATAGGTGAAGAAGACATAGCAACTGAATCTAATAGACAAATGTACACTATCAGATAGTAGTATACCGTTGGTAAAAACCGAGTATTATCCAGGACAAGGTAGCTTCTAATGATGAATCCTCACAAGTGTTTAATTGATTTTTTAAAGATGAATTGTTGATAAACTATTCTAATACACAATCAAAGAGAACAAACTAAATTATCCAAAGAAGAAAATTAATCATAATACCTCACAACTAATACTTGATGAAATGTGTAGAAAAAAATGCAAAATCACATGAAATGCATAAGAGACTAAGATCTTGTCAAAATACCTAAGATCCTGTAAAAACTACCAAGTCATATGATTCTTTGAAAAGTTAATAATAAAATATTAAAAAACGTCGTCTAAAATCAGGCAAGTCCAGGTGATAACATTTTGTAGTCGTTTATAAAGATTAGAGTAGCTTCTTGTCGAGGATACACAAATCTAACAACTATTTGGAAAGCTAACATGAAAGGCACATTGATCACCCCAAGTTGATTAATTAAAGTAAATATCAAGCATGCACTCCTTCAACCTATGACATCCACACCACAATTATATAAACTAGCTTTATGTTAACAAATGATAGATCAACATAACTAATGCTATATGTCAAGAACATAGTAAATACAATTGTTTTTCTATACATATTGATTAGGATGGATTAGGATTCATATTTATAAATTTTCAAAACATAAAATTATTCAACATTATTTGATTAAATAATTACAAGGTTAAATATTAGTCAAATTCATAAACATACATGGTCATTAATGTATTATCATGGCAATATTATAAAAACAACATAATTATGCCAACTTCCACACATAATCATCAAATATTAGCTAAGATTCATCATAAACGAACTTGATACAAAGAGTTTGGTTCATCATGGTAGTAAAAGAACATGAAAGCTCAAAACATTGGTAAGAAACATGGTGGTAAAGGCAAACCAAATGGTTGAACTCAAAATGTTGAAAATATATTAATTGATTTCTCTTTCTTACATGAATGTATTCAAATGGTGATTGAGATAGTTAAAGATGTGGAACTAGGTGACAAAAAATGAAAAATGGCTAAAAACCCTCCAAGATATGGATGGAACTTTTGCCTTAAAATTCTCATCTCAAAGTTTTTTTCAAATGTGAAGTAGCCTACTTTATAGAAGGTGTGGTCCTTCGAGGGAAATGCAGTTGTGCCTTATGTGGCACGGGTGTGCTGAACCACCAATGCAGTATAGGAAATTATAGGAAATTGTTTAGACTACATAAATTATGGTTTGATTATTTTGTTTTTAACTATATTTTGGTTTCTTGACTTGTTTATTTTTATGTTATTGAGTTATTCTATTTATTATTGATCTTAGATGTTGTTTAACACTGGTTTATGATTAAAGTTTTATGCTTGAACCTTGTGCTTGTTTATTCTTTTGATTTCATATTATTTTAATAGGTTTGCATGATAAGTTGCTTACTTTGTCTTTGTGGCGAAGGTGTGAGTAAGTTAGTAATAATTAGACATAGGAGTATTTGTTAGTTCGTAGTAGATCGATCTCGTGAGGAAGACGCGGAATGAAATCACTCACGCTAACATAATAAGAACAAGAAGATGAATAAGAACAAGCAATGTAAATATAATTATCTATATTTTGCTCTCTGAAATATTGATTACATAAGTTGTGAAATTTCAAAATACTAAACACAATGAACTAAGCAACATATATATACTAAACCAAAAAGTCTTGCGCGAGAACCAACTTCTCACGCGGGTCAAAATTCTCACGCAATTAAGATCTTCAAAATTCCCTTTTGATTTCCCGAGCCTCTAGGTTCAATCCTTATAATCTGACCCTAGGCTCGGTGAATCAAATCTTCAAAAGTCTACGTTTGCAACTTTGTAACTGTCCCTATAAGCATACATCTTGTTGTTCCAGGCCTTTGTGATCAACCAACCAAATTGAGCTGCTAAGAAATGAACAGATTCATCAGCTTCAATTGGATAAGCCTGAAGACTTATCAAATCTTCTCTTCCGAACTTGAGTTAGTCAACAGGGTCAATGATACGGTACTCTTTGTCAACATAGTTGATCACAGCATACCTAGTATTTTTCTCACAAACAGACCTCATTAGTTTTGACAAACTGTTAATTGGTACTAGGGCGTGAATTGGAATCTTTCTAGCAAATCTGGGATGCTTATACACTCTTTCTTCATTAGCTTGTTTGAGTTTGGATCTATGCGTGTCTCATCTTCAATGACTTTGGATTTAGCTGTTTTGAAGACTTTGAAGTTGGATTTTCTTTGCCTCAAAATCAAGTTCCTTATCTGGTTATTTTTTCCATAATTGCTTGTTTAAATAAATGGCACACGTCCCGTAGCATATGGACCAGACACTCTCAAAGTATGAAAATCATGTTCATCTTGATAATACTCTATCGCTCCAGCACGTCTCTTCACAACATACATTTTCTTCTCTCCATCGTAAGCCTAACTCATAACTGGCACATAATTTCTATACCGAGTAAACGGTTTGGAATGTTTCAATGTATGCACATAAGGAGGAGGTGGAGGAGCAAGAATAGATAGATTTCCAACTTGATGTAAAGCTATCTTTCCCTTTATGTCACTAGAATCAGATGTTTGCTACTCAACTCCAGAGTCGGTTGTTATCTCTCCTTCTTCCAATGGAATATCTAAGAATAAGTTCTTTAGACTATTGCCAAATGTGTTCGTGTAATCAATAGACTCGTCTAAATCATCAAAAGGACACAAATCATCGTCAGACTCCTCAACCAGAATTTTTTGTTGGAAAGTATAAAACTCTTTCTCATGCATCTCTTTAGTGGCTGGATCTAATGATTTGTAATCCTCTGGATCATCAGAACTTGGTCTGGAGATGTTTTTAGAACCTGATTCACCAGAAGGATCCGCAGTTGAGCCTGTATCTCCTCCATCATCATCATCTCCATCATCTTTTTTTTTTCCTTTGTCATCATCACCATCATCATCTTTCTCATAATTATCATCGTCACTAAACTCATAATCGACTTTGTCTAATCCATTATCATCATCATCTTCTTAAGTATGCTGAATAACATGCTCAGGTGTAACAATAACTTCACCAATATCATGAGCCATAGGTTGATCTTCAGTAGCTTCTTCATTCAAAGTCACATTTGGTTCTGGATCAACATTAGTGGTCTCTATTGTTTGAGCAGTAATAACAGGATCAACAACTGGATCAGGATCAATAACTGGATTAGGATCAACAAACTGTTGTCCGCTAGACTCTCTAACTTCAGTAGATCTACTCAGATTAGGCTAATTAGATTCAAATGAAAATCTAGATGTGAGGTATCTAATGTTGTCCTCTAAGATCTAAATATAGCTAAATAGGAATTGCTGTTGATGTTCAAGAATCTTAATCTTCTCATCTTTCTCTTGATTCAAATTATGTAACTCATAAATCTGTTGAGTTTTCTCTAACATCTCTCTCTCCAGTACTCGAACTCTCTGTTTTAGTGTAACTGGTGTTGGTGAACTTGGAGATGTTCCAGAAGTATGTCTTTGCTCAGGAGGAGTGTTGATAAAATCATCTCGGCCAAGTGTATTATCATCGCCTTGAGCTCTTAGAGGTGTACTTAGAACATCATCTGTTGTGGGCATACGTGTTTCTATTACAGTAGTAGCTTCTATAACAGACACAGGAGTCTCTTGATGAACAACCTCACTAACAGTCACCAGAGGCTCAGATACTGGTATCTCTCTATCAGGTTACACAGTGGTCATCGAGGTCCAACGTCTTACAATCATAACACCTCGTTCTCTACCCTTACCATGTGTACTTGTATCAGGATCAACTCTCTTTCTTGCCATCATTTTCTTCCTCTTCTTTGTAGCTAGAGAATATTCAGGTACAAAGTTAGTATCAGTATCCTCAGCAGTGCGTTTGGTTAGTGTAACCGGCACTCTGGGTCTCTCTTGAAGCACATATGGTACTTGACCAATAGTGTCACTATCAGTCTCATCACCAGAACTATCCACAAACCATGACTCTATTTCCTCATCAACAATCATTCTACTTAAGCGAGTGGAACTTCCTGGAGCATCATCAGGAGTTTAGGAAGATGAACCAATTGAGTCAAATAGATGTGTTCTTCTGTAGTTTGTTGTTGTGCTTGCTGATCAGCATGCTGAAAATCCTCTGTTAATCTACCAAGTTTGGTAAAAAGATCTTCCTTCCAAGCATTTCCCCCAGAACCCATCAGATAAGGAATATGTCCTTTTTCATGATCATGACTGAATATATAGTAGACTCAGAAACAGCTAACTCAGGATGAGCAGCGTTAACGATCATCTGAATAAATCAAGGATACATAACGAACTTCTTTCCAGCAGATGCAATCACATTCTTTTGCATCTCAGAAAATATAGGTTTGGATATGTTGTATGGCAAGTCATCGACTAAAGAAACTAGCAGTTATCCGAAAACAACACTTAGGCTATCAAGACCGGCCTTTAAGTTGCTGAGAAAGTGAACTACCACGTGAGATAAGAAATTCCAAAATGGTGGAAGATACTTCTTCTGCTGAATGTGCTATAGTAATCTCGACAAATTTAGCATTTTGAGTGTTAACAGATGTTGGAGTCTTCTCAACAGCAATAGAAGTCAATCTTTTCTTTTCTTGTTTAGCTGGAGTTTTCTCAACAACTTTCTCAAGAAATACATTCTTATCAACCTGACTTTTCTAAACTTGTGCTGGAGTAGTCTCAACAACCTTTTCAACATCTTTCAGCTCATCAACTCGATCCTTCTCAATTTCTTTCTCCTCTTCAGTCTTTTCTTCATATTCAGCAAAAACTCCTTCAAGCATGCCATTTGAAACAAACTCAGCAAATAGGTTTTCTTTTGTTTCTTCTTCTTCAATTGTTTTGATTTCTTCTATTAATGCTATGGATAATTTGAGATCTACTATTTTCATTTGATCTAACCAGTCATATTCACCATTAGTTTGTGATACAAATGCTTTGTTTCTTGATGTGTTAGGCTTATCATGTTTAGATTCAACTTCAATACTCACCATCCATTTACTACCTTCATTAGGATTGGTCTTTGGTTATGTGCATTCCCTAGCAAAGTGCCCAGGTTTGTCACAGTTATAACATCTTAGAGTTGTTTTATCGAACCCAATTTTATTAGCATTGTTCACCCTAAACATATTCCGACAGTTCTTCTTGCAAAGTTCTTGGCCCTATACACCACCATTGTCATTTGATACTTGATGTCATTCTCTTCTACATCATCAGGGTTAACCTGTTGCAAATCATCAACTAGAATTTTTGGTGCACTTAGTCTTCCTGCCATAAAAGCTTCATAGTTGGACATGAAAGTAGTGAACAAGGCAAGATGTTCTTTTGCAATCTGAATGGTTTGTTTTGATGAGTTGGAGGTAGCAACAAATGCTTGTTGAATCTGAGGTGGAGGCTAAATGGATGATTATGTGTGGGTTTGAGGTTTAGATGATACATGTTATGATTGCATAGAGGATATTGATTGGAATTAGCAACTTGGAAATGAGGGACAAATGTTTCTTGGCTAGAA
The DNA here is from genome assembly GCA_025506505.1 of Flaveria sonorensis. Classification (NCBI taxonomy): domain Eukaryota; kingdom Viridiplantae; phylum Streptophyta; class Magnoliopsida; order Asterales; family Asteraceae; genus Flaveria; species Flaveria sonorensis. The sequence continues at coordinate 51,850,122 of CM046427.1, read as the reverse complement.
GGAATAAACGGGCTTCCAGACTGTTGTTGCTGACATTGTGTGTAACTCATATAGTAATTTGGATTGTTAGCCATTTTTGCATATAAAGTTGTTGTTTCAGCTCCCATTGAGTTCAGATGATTAGCAGCTCTTTGCTTATCATCCATTTCATATGATTTAATGGTAGAAATCAGATCAATAAGAGATAAAGTGAACAAGTCTGTGGTTCTCTTACTGGAAGTACAGTTGTTATTCCAACAGTATGGTAATGAGTTCAGTAGTTTCTTGTTGATAGCTATGTTTTCCAAGAAGATACCAGCACTCTTCATCTTCATAATCAGCTTCACAAATTTAGACATCTATGTTTCCAAAGTCTCTCATAGCATATGATTAAACAGGTTGAATTCTTGGTTCAGCATATCCTTTCTACTTTTTCTCATATCCTTGTTTCTCATGATTTGTGTCTCCATGGCATCCCACAATACTTTAGCCCATCTGAATTCTTTGAATTTCTAAGCAATCTCTATAGTAAAAGCCATTGTAATGGCTGCAAAGGCTTTGTTATCGATTTCCAGCTTCTTCATATCTTCCTCATCCCATAAATGTTCTGGCTTTTGAACCATTTTCCCTTCGTCATTTTGATATGTAAGAATGTACAGTCCGCACTTGATTGATCGTAACATCCTTGGTTTAGTATAAATGGCATGGTTCTCGAACCTATACACCCAATCAGGATAATCATCCTCACTCAAGAGTCTTGGTGGTTTAATGCTTGTTCCAATCTTGCTATCTAGACTCAAAGTAGCAGTGAGATTTTTCAAATTTTCCATTTTGAAAATCAGATTTCAAACATAAAATTTCTTGAAAAATTAAATTTCTCATTTGAACTTCTCGGGCGACAACACCTAAACTTTTCGCACGATAAATTTTGTAACATAATTTTTCGATAAGTTCAACTTTTCACGTGAAGAGAATTTTTTTGTATCGCTCTTGCTACCGCTCTCAACCACGAGCACTCTCAACCGCGAGCACTCCGGCAGCCCCATCTCTGTCAAACAATCTCTACACCGAGGCAATCCCTTTCGCCTCCGTTCGAGTGCAAGCAACCCATGATCGGTGATTGAATCCATTCCGTATCTCGCCGGTACGATTTAACGATTGTTATTCTTATTCATTACGTTACGGATTCGAGTTTCGGACTACGGTTTTCCATACGCTTTCATGTCTGCAGCCTTGTGTTGTAAGGTTCGGGTGTTCTTGTTTTTATGGGGTATGCATGCTTTTACGTTGTGTGTGCGTGTTCGTTTTCTGTTTGTATGGATGATGTGCATGCGTGTAATGTTTCTATGTATGGCTGCCTAGTGCGTGTATGTGTGCCTATTTTGGGTTCAGTTGTGGAACCCATCTTGATTGTTCTATGCGGGATGTAGGGCTGGGAATTAGATGGTGTATGATGGTGGTTCGAAAACTGCCTTGTTTGGAGTTCTCGATCATGGCTGGTGTGTGTGTGTGTTATGCGTGTGTGTGTAGTGTGTGTTCTGCTATGTGATTTGTGTGTGTGTTCTATCGTGGGTTTTGTATGTGTATCCTTTGATGTGTGTTTTGTTTTGGTGGGGGATAGTGTATGTGGATGTATGCATCTATGATATATATGGGTGTCCATGGTGTGTTTGGGGGTGTTGGCATGGGGATTGCCGAGAGTTGTGGTGGTGGTGTTAGTAGTGGGGTGCATGTGCTTGTGTAGGTGAATGGTGTTCATATTAGGGCATAGTTAGTATATACCATGTATTTATATGATTAGTATATATCTTAGGTATGCTAGATATAACATATACATCATGTGTGTGCATGGTTAAGATTGTTGCATGTTTGTGTTGTATGGTTATGCATGGAGTGTGCTTACTTGTGAATGGGGAAACAAACGATAGATTGAGTCATAACCGAGTCCTGAAAGCGAAACCGTATAGTTCAAAAGTAATGTTTTATATTAATTATACATTATTTGTGCACTCAGATTAATCGGGAACCTAGTTTCTTGCTCTCTGCATTCTTTTACTTGTATCGTGCTATCTAAGATGAGTTTACGGCCCCACTTTATATATACTCTTTTTGGTGAAAAGAAACATGTTCTTAAAAGTTTTTTCATTTGATCAGTATTACTCTAATTATCGCATGATTACTAGTGTTGTACCATTTCAAGTCCTAACTTTCGAACCGTTAATTTATGTACTTTAGTGAGGTAATTCTGAGTAGATCTACTGGGTTTGACAAACCCCACTCGGGCTAGTCGCACTAGCACGACTGCACTTCAAACGGGTGTTTAATTGACTTAATTTCTGTTGATGTGGTCTGGTAACCACAGCCGAGGCGAACTTCATACTTATAATTGTCAGCTTCGGTTGCGAACTTCATACACTATGTAACTTGTTATGTAGACTAGCTATCTACTGATATTACTTTGTTTACTGGATCTGCTTACGATTATGTTACTGTTTATCAAAACCTGTGAACTCACCAACCTTGTGTTGACACTTTAGCATGTTTCTTTCAGGTTCTTAAGGTGTGCACGGCTAGAAGCATCTCATTATTACATACATTCTGATTTCTTTAAACGGTTAAACAATGTTTTTGCAAATTATATTTCTTTGGGTTGCGTGTGTTTGCGCTATTTGAATTGTGAATGTTTACGCTTCCGCAAATGTTTTCATAAATTCGTTATTAATTATGCTTTTGGAAATTTCTAATAATAATGAACAACTATGTTTGTAAATAATGTGTCTTTTGGTATAACTATCACCTGAGATCCTAGTATGTCACGCGCTTAACGGTAAAACCCTGTTCGTGGAATTTGAGGGTGTGAAAAATAACATAAAATTAAAAAAACTAAAAACATAAAAATGTTTCAATCGTTTTCCTCTTTTATAAAAAAAAAATTTAAAAATAAAAAAAGATTCTCGTTTTTTTTACGAAATTCGTTTTACATATGTTTAATAACGGGTGAAAGAGTTTTTTTTTTTTTTTAAATGTATATCAATATGGTATGCAATGGAAAGATAAAAAATATTAAAATTAATGGTGAAATGTTTTTGAAAAAATAATATTGTGAAAAAAAGTTATTAACGTTTAAAAAAAAAAGATGAAAATGACATGTGCCTTGCATGTTTCTAAAATGTATGACTCATATTGGTTTCTAGAGTTTTGACATAAAAGAGTGGTTCTCAAGATAACACCCCCCCCCCCAACACACACACACACACACACACACACATATATATATATATATATATATATATATATATATATATATATATATATATATATATATATATATATATATATATACATATATATACATATATATATACATATATATATATATACATATATATACATATATATATACATATATATACATATATATACACATATATATACATATATATACACATATATATACACATATATACACATATATATACACATATATATACATATATATACACATATATATACATATATATACACATATATATACACATATATATACATATATATATACACATATATATACATATATATATACATATATATATATATATATATATATATATATATATATATATATATATATGGTCAGGATCATTACAGAACCACTTTTTATTTTCAGAACAAAAAAAATCATTGATTTACATAAATATAAATTAAGAATTATTGATTTACATAAATGTAAGTTAAAGCTGATGATATTTAGTTGTTTTACATAGTTTATTATTCATGTCTGATATACACATATATAAAATAGATTAAGTATCACCAAATACATAAGTTGTATTTATGATCACAAGAATAAGTGCATGTATATATGTGGACACTCATTTCGCCGGTGGTGGACCTTGGTGGTTATGGATGGTGATGGTAGTTGTGGTGTAAATAAGAATGAAAAAAAAAATAAATAGTTAATTTCATTTTTGCTTCGTAAAGTTTGACAAAAATAATTATTTTCTCTAAAAGATTAAAAATATTAATTTCAGTTTAAAATTTTCATTGTTTGTTTCAATTTCAGTCCAAAAGTTTCATTTTTTGGATTCAAATTGAAATAACTTATGAAATTTTTGGATTGAATTGAAACAACTTATGTAAACTTTGAAGATAAATTGATTTTTTTAATCTTTTGAAGAAAAATGATTATTTTCATCAAACGTCATGAAGCAAAATCGAATTAACTCAAAAATAAAAAAAGGGTGGATGGAATGAATTTAACACCCCTAACAATCATTAGTAGTAAAGCAATAAGCAATGAATAGGTTACTCCTAAAGGAGTTCCTTTTGCTGATTTTCTAGCTAACAAAATATACTGTTAGTATAATCAGATAAATTCGAATAGTTTTGACTGCTAACTCACCAGCTCACATACTCGTACATGATGAGTTGTGTCGTTTCTGCTTAATGTTGTTATGGTCCCCTACCTCTATAAGGAAGATCTTTGGTTTAAATCATACCTGTTTTTGTTTGGTATAATTTCATAATAAAAAAATACTCGTTCTTGTTTTTCTCTTAAAATTATTTGAGAAAAAAAGTTAAAATGCCACCAAAATACTCTAATCTTGATTAGTATACTATTCTAAGAGATATCCACACACTCCAAAGTATAAAACCTACAACCATAAGCCCTTCTATTCTTTCTCCCCAAACATTCAAATAACTATCTTATTTCTTCATCATTCTTTTGATTAAGTGGCTCTACATACGCAAGATCTATGTCTCATGGTTTGTCAACACTTTTCATCCACTTCAAGTTTGATCGAAGTGTCTACATGCCATCTATTATTCTTGCTAAAACTGAAGTCAAGCATTCTATATAAAACGTACCAATAATAATGTTCCTTTGCAACCATCTATTCATTATGTTAAGGGATTGCAGAAAAAGCATCAAATTCGAAGCTAATGGACAATGATGCCAATTGCCAAAGTGATATAAAACAGCATCTCTTTCTTAAAAAGAACCTAAATTTTGATTTTTTTTTTCTCTTCAAAGCTTCAAATCCAAATGCAAAATTCATATCGGTTTTATAGAAGACATAATCCCGCTTGTACAACGTTTAATGGGTTCATCAGTATTCCAAACAAGACTTGTATTAGGCCAAGATTTTGAATTTTGACCGGTCACTGCTTTTGACCACAAAAGTCAACTGTAACAAGAAAGGACTTGACACCATTTAGGCAAAATAAAAGCAAAAGCCAAAACTATAACTAGAAATTCATGAGTTTGGGTTTTATCTGAATAGGTTCGGGCCGGGTTGAATACGTTTAGAAACACTCCAATATTTTGGAAGGGTACATATGGTAGGGGACTTCACATCAAACCCTTAAACTTCAATTTCTACTGTTTTAGTCTCAACTGTACCAACATTTTTGCTTTATTATCCCCACAAAAAGATGAGTGCTTGAGACCTCGTAAGGTCAAGTCATCGTTCGTGTGTTGAAGCTAATTTTAACAAATCGCTAACGTATATAGAAGATGAAAAAAGCACAGGAAAACTGGTTAAATGCAGTAAGAAAGTATATACAAAGTCACCATGACCAAATTCCAAATCAATATTTACAACACAAGCAAACTGTTGGTTCACATTTGCTACATTTAAAAGATGGTGAAATGAATCAATTCCTCACCTTTCTTCAGCAATAACATCAAGAAAACCAGTTGAATCTCACAGCCTTTTGTGCATACTTGGCCACAACTTCATGGTTAAATTGCCTTCAGGCACTAACCACTTCGAGCATGCTTGTTGGTGGTCGGACTTTATTATAATCTGGAGGTAAATCACTAAGGTATGCTGATAGACCGTTTTTTGTACTTGCTTTTAGCCAAATTCAGAAGGAAATCTGTAAAAATATGCTCATATTCTGGCATTTTACCATACCCTGAGAGTGTAACATCCAAACCATTTCATAAGGTCAAAACTCATGTACAAAAGATATTAGAAGTAGCATGTGGATCAGTATTTGAAAAGCATAAATTACCAGGAAAATAGTTTATATCGATTACATAAAACCGATTCTTGGTTCCATGCTCACGAATCATATCCAAGTTGAACAGATGAAGCCCCTGCGCCAAACAAAGTATAAATAATAAAGAAAATTAGTAAGACGAATCTATTTAGGCTTAAGGGCTTAATTACCCAAAATAGCAACTTATTTTGGGCAATTCTACTTTTTATTTATTTTCTTTAAGAAAAGGGGAGAGATTCTTAAATACCAGACGACGACGAAGTTCTCTAGCAAGGCGTTCAAGCAAGGGCCGTGGAGGAAGCTCTGCAAGAGAATATAGAAAACAGATCAGGTTATTATATAATTCAACATCGGCGATTAGTGCCTTTCTAAAATTTTCATGAGGCAAAGCCGCAATGATTTACCGCCGATACATGGGTCTAAATCTGCATCATCTGCTGACTGTGAAGCAGATGAGACCCTCGGAAACCGAAATACGCCAACAGTTCTTGACAGCTCACGCTTGCTCACATCAGGTAAAGAGAAACGCCTAACAACCTTAATTGCATCCCCAACAATGTACACTTTGAACAAAACACCTCCTAAAATCACATCATTAACAACCATGTTATTTTAAACATATCCAGCAACATAGGGATAATTTCATATATACCCCTCAAAACTTGGTATAATATTATAATTACCCAACAAAACATCATAATATTGTATATACCCATTTTCAAATTTAAGACATTTATATCCTTCCCTTAAATCTTGCATTAGGATCAAAGTTTGAAGCGTAAGAAGAAAGAAAAAGGTATCATGGTCATATTACAAACTGTATTCAATGAAACAGGTAAACGTAAAGTTTTAAGCATTTTAGATGGATATATTTGATATTAATATTTGTAGTAGCGTAAATACAATACTATGCAAGTTTTCAGGATATATATGAAATTGACCCTATAACATCAGTAAAAATAATTACGAGATAAGTTAATTGCATTTAAATACCATGGTTGACAAACTCTTGAAGAACAAGGGGAGGCTCTAGCTTCGCAAGGGAATACTCATCAAAAGCCAGTGATAGCTCATGTGACTTTGCAACCAACGGCTTTGCAACTGCAACGTGCATAAAATTAAGATGATTATACTGACAGAGATTACAATAAAACACAACTAAATTAAAAAAGAAGAAGCATGTGAACATACCGAGAGGAAGGACTAATCCTGCCTTCTTAACTGCATTAGAGATGGATAATGGATCTTTTTCAATTACCAATTGTTTCGGGACACCTACTGTACCTTCATCGCATGCTAACATTTGAGAACAAATTCTTTTGATAACTTAAAACTTATATAAATGAACTTCGGTAAAAAAATTTACCATATGCATCAGAAAAGTCCAGATCAGCTACATCCTGAAGCATAGATTGTCTATTGTGAAGATGTTGTATGGCATCTGGAGGATCAAGAACCGTAACTTCTGGATGTGTCAGCCGATAATCCTACAAAAATAAAAATCAACCAAATGTAAGTTTTTAATTTATAAATAAAATATTGTATAACTTTTTATTATTGTAGAATATCACGTATAAAACAATAAGTAACATAACAATCGTGGTTACATAAAAACTCCTAGTATTTAATTTATAATAAAAATACAGTTTAATTTCTTATTATTGTATAATATCAACTATAAGCAAAAGGTAACAAAACAATGGTGGTTACATAAAAACTCATAGTATATAACATAAGTCAGAGAATCAATGATGCATTTATAAACAAAAGTAAATCTCAAACTACATATAAGCTCAAAGAATCAATATGGTTTCACAAGACTTTGTATATTTTTCTATTAAAATATGTTTTCATCAAACTTGTTGTATCTTTACCTTAGTCACATAATATAAATAGCTGAACTAATCTTAGTTTTGACCATGTCTAAAATATTTTACAAACAAGATAATAAAACCTTATTTTAGAAAAATAATAGTAGAAATCGAACTATCGATCATTTACAGTTAAAAGTTACTTAAATATCAAATAAATATTTTATTTTAACAAAAATGATACTTTATAAAATACGTTTATTTTAGTATAAAAAGTATATTTTAACAACAAGCAATTTGGAAAATTTGGTATAGAAAATATATACATATTTCAAAAGTCAGTAGCATAAATTGTTAAAATTAGTATAAATATGTATTTTTAAGGTCAAGGTAGAGTTTAGTACTTGGATTTGGCTTAACTATGTCATATACTACCCTAAAAACAACTCATTAGCAAGTCAACTTAACTAGGTCACATAAAGAGAAAATCCAGCGCATAAGGCTCCCTCAAGTGCAAGGTCCAAGGGTGTCGGACCAACTTGGGCATGATGTTCGCATCCTTGTCCTGCATTTCTACAAGCGGCTGGTTACGCGACTCGAACCCGTAACCTCCAAGTCCTATGGCAGCAAACTTACCTTTGCTCCAAGGCTCGCCCCTAAAAACAACTCATTAGTGAGTCGACCAAGTCTGTGGCATAGGGCCTTGTTAACCAAGCTCAGGGTAGCAAGACAATCAAGTTTAGGGTATCAAAATGAAATTTGGCCGATTTTCAATATTATATTTATTGTTATGTGTATACGGTGACTAAGATATTACAACAACAGTATACGTGGTACTGCAATAAAGATGATGGTCAAGAAGACCAACCTCAAGAATTTGTTGCCATTCCTTACCAGACATCTGCACAACAAAGAATTAAATTAAGAATGTCAGTCTATCATATATAAAAAAATATTTTAAAGAAAAAAATGAATATAGAATGAAAAATTCACCATTATAGATGACATATGTATTCAGACCAATATTGAAGAATAGGCCGCACTGACCTTATGCAACACAATGTCAAAAGGACCTTGATCCGAAAGAGGCCTTGTATGATCAATAGCGACAAAATATATCCCCTTATTCCTGCAACCATCACAACCAAGATTGCAATAATTTAGTTTATTGTGAAATTTTAAATCGTGTTAACTCAAATCATGGCTTGATAAAGATTCATATATGAAGAAAGTCCAATCTGACCTAGTCTAAGAAAGCTAATCTAAAGAGAGAACATTAAAATTGTAGATATATCTGTGTATTTCTTAATCACCTACATCACAAATGACCACTTATTATACTAAGTGATTATCTTCCTAATAAACTCAACTGCTTTAACCACCTAACTTACTCGAGACAACTAACTCAATATTTGAAGAAAATCTATTCTAACATAGTCTAAGAAAGCTAATCTAAATCGACTCAATATTATTTAATCTTAACAATATCACCTAAGAACACATAACCATAAATGATGCAATTCAATTATTGCACAAGATACTCAACACAGTTATTTCTCACACGTCATGTGCGGGTTAACCTTCCGGCTGTTAGAATTTTCTATTAATAATAATATCTAACTAATATTATCAATGAGGAAGTAGGTGAGCTCTATTATGACCCCAAAAAGTTCTGAATCTAGTGTCGAATGTCAAACAGGTATATGAATATTCACAAACAAGAATCTTTCTAGAAAAGTATAAAAATCCCACCATCCAATGGATGTGAAATTTATACCCAAAAAAAAATGTTCCTTAGACCAAAAGGTACAACTACTTTAAAGTTACAGTACCAATCACTAAAACAATGTAGTTTGTGACTTGTGTGTAAAAGCAACAATTTTAGGTGTACATATCACCTCCCCCTTCTTTATCATTTTTATCATTATCCTGCAACCTAAATTGATAACAGATAACAAAATTCAATCTTTAAGAAATCAGAAGATATCAAAGCAAGATTACAGTTCATATCACCACATAAGAAGAAAAAAAAAGTAAACTTTATCATTGAAATCAAGAAATAAGATTAGGGTTTTCTTAATTTGATCAATTGGGATAAATTGGAAAGCATGATTAACAAATTACCTAGCCAAACCTTCAAATTTTGGCTGCAAAAAGCTCTTGATTTTCTTCGATGTAAGAGCATAACCAACAACAACCACCTTCTTCAAATTCTCTTGAAACCCTAATTCAACGATCGACCCACAGTTACTACTCGCTTCCATTTCTCTCTCCTCCTCGCTCTCGTACCCAATCATCTCCTCCTGCATCAACCTCATTATTCGCCAACAAAAGAACCCAAGATTTCTTAAAAGTTCGATCGAAATCCGACCCCAATCGGTTCTTATGACTGTTTATAAACGAATCAACGAGAAATGTCGGAAGAAATATCGGGGATTTCAGGGTAAAGCGACAAATATTGGTAATTTGAAGGGGGAGATATCAATATATCATAGAAATGAAATGAAATGAATTGAATTGAATGTGTGATGTTATGTGTGGTTGTGGTGTATATATAGACAAAGAAACCCTAGACCTCGGAGGATGTCCACTTGCTCGATTGTAGTTCTATTTGGCATGCGATGGTGAATACCCATTATCATGTTTTGTACATTTATGATGTGGGTGACCCCATTTTGGCATTTCTTGATGTCATCAAGAATCATAAATTCTCACCCACTCCTTTTTGTTGATGTTGGGGCTTTTTAATATTCCGTTAGTTTGAGTTTTAAAACATTAGAAGACTAGTAAGACGCTAACAAAGTGTTATAAGCTAGAATATGAAAAACAGAACGGAGAACGTCAGCAATCTAAGTAAGACATGTTACTAGTCTTTGTTCTGTAATTGATCTCGTTAAATAAAGAGAGATTGAATTTCTCTGACATTTTCAAATGGGACAAGTCTCTAACATATTCAAAGGAGACAGGTATTCGTTCTAAATAGTAATGTGTTTCTTGTCTTCTAAATCCACCAAATAGATGAGGGTTTGTCTCATCTTGTTCCGGTGTTTTAGCGCTGAAGTATCGTAAAGCAAGAAAAGAAGATCCAACTTGTTAAATGAGATGAGTGTAATAGAGCACTCCAAGAACCAAGCGAAACCCATACAACATTCAAGAGGTTATAACCAAAGAAGGTATGATTAACCTCCTCATCGACCTAGTCATACAAAAGGCATGTGATGTAAGGGACTGACACCACTTTGCTAAAAAATAAGATACTCGAAGAGCATGATCTGGTTTTGCATTATATATTATAAAAAACAGTGAACCTTCGACGAAATTCACTTTACCTACATACTGAAAACACCTGTCATAGTGTTCCTTAGTGAATTAACTGAGAAAGTTTCCAATCCCAAGAAACGTACTTATCAAAGAATTAGGTTCTTACAATATCGTTGATCAAATTAATCAACTCTATAGATTCTCTACCCATTCTCGACTCTCTTTAGATCCCAAAGAAGAAGCATGCCCACGCCCCCGTTTACCCTTTTAGGTGCTTTTTGCATCACTAAGAAATGTTTTGTTTTTAATCCAGTTCCCCTTTGAAGAAAGCAACATAAGGGATGCTTGAATCTTTAAAATCCTTGTAAATGTTACAAATGTCAAATCACAAACTTAGTAAGCTTTTTTTTTACAACCACACATCTTGTTAATAAGAGTAATATTATGAATAGCTCTAATACAATACGACCGTGAACTATCTTCATCCGCTTTGAGCCTTCACCATCACTTAACAAGAAGAGCTAACTTTAAAGATTCAAGACCATCATCATCTTTTGATCTGACATATGGAGCTCCACGCAACCCAACTAAGTTCCTATTAAAGTACATCCCTTCCCAACAAAAATCTCTTCAAGGATTCCATTGCTTCAATAACTTTCTTATGGGCATAAAAAGGTAAAACAATTAAAAAGTGAGTGCTCCCGAGCACCGACATCAAAACATTAAGTCTACCACTAAAAGAAAAGGTTTGGTCTTCTAAGCACTCAAATTTGATACGAAACTTCTCCAAAATTAGGTTTCAAATTCATATTGGCTATAATATGGAGACCAAGATACATGAATGGAAATTTGGCAGTTCGTATTTTTAAAAACTTTCAGGTTTCAAGATTCCATCAAACTTTCCACTCAAGCCATAAATTTTGCTCTTATGAAGATTTACGTTCAAATAGAATGCAAGATAAAAACATCTAAGAATCTTATTCTATTAATGATGTTAATTGCATACCATTCTCCAAAGAAAGTAACAATGTATATCAAATGAGATAAGGCAATACCATTTATGAGAAAGAGAAATACCTTGAAAAAGTTAATGATCACAATTCACTTTCATCTAGCAAGTAAGTCCCTCCATTACTACAATGAAAAGAAAAAAGGTGAAAGGATAACCTTAATGGACATCCTTGCTAATGTAAAATTCTTTAGTGACTGGACCACTAGCAAAAATAGACACCTTACCTGAAAAGAGAAAACCATTGATCTAACCTCTCTGTAATTGTTTCCAAGAATTCCTAGTTATACGAATTAAGCGCCTTGTTGAAATCAGCTATGAAGATTAGGACATTTTTCTTCCTGTTTTTGGCTGATGAAACATGGTAATCTATTACTGACCCTTTTTTTTATCTTGGCTTTTTCATTTGACCAAAGGCTTAAAGACAGAGAAGTATGTGAGAACGTTGTTATGGGTAACGGCGATGGGTCAAAGTTGTTCTTACAAACAGTGTGGATGGCAATCTCCATGGGTCATCTACTAGAGTTACAACCCTTTGTTGTTTATGTTGTCTTTCTCTATCAACAAGTTATACCTTAACAAACTTTATTTCTGCTTCTTTATAGACAATGCTTCTTGGGTTTTGTAAGGTTGGGTAATCATAAACTATCTGGAATGGTTCATCATGAAGTTCAAGAATCTTTGACCTGACTTCATATATGATACCTTCAAGACTGTGCACTTTGTTAACCAAGGTTTCCTAGGTCATTGTTAGCATGTCTTTTTAGGCCATGATTTTTTTGAAAGCACTGTTTTGGGCTATAGCATTCTTGTTTTGCTAGTTCAATATGGCTTCAGTGGCAGCACTCTAGCTTGAAACACCATTAGGACCCATAATAGGAGAAGCTAGGATCATCCAATTATGTTTTATTTTTTGCTGGGGGTTTTCAAAGGTGGTCAACGATGGCATTTCAGCTTGGTAATCAGGGTATTATCCAAAAGATATTGGTGAAGTATTGGATGTAACTCGTTTGGATTTGCATGATCCTATCACTTCATTGAAATCCAATTTCATATGTTTATTGGAGATGTTATGGAATTCTATCTTAAGCAATGGATGTAACTCATTTGGATTTTCATGATCTTACAAACATAATAATTATGGAGTTCTAATGTATAGATGCCATTACGTGGTTTTACGTCAAAATAAAACACACCATTTAAATATACATAATTAAAATCATCATTATTTAAAACATATGTAAATCCTTGTTCACACAAACCAAAAATAGATCAATATTCATAGTCAAACTTGGTATGTAGCAAATGTTGTTTAAAACTAATTTTAAACCATTAGAAAGTAAAAGAACATATTCTCCTATAGGCTCCACAGCAACCTTTTATCAACTACCAACAAGTTTCAGGTCGCCTATTTTAGTTTCCTCACCTTCCTTGGTCTCTACAAATCATTACAAATGTGAGAACCACATCCGGTGTCAAACACCTTAGATTTGCTAGAGAATGAGAAGATCTCAATAACAAAAATACTTGATTATTAGCATGGGACCATGTTTACTAAACTTGGTCTGTTCATCTTGCAAGGATCGGTTTTGACTCTAAACACAGAACTCACTAACTCTCACTTGATGAAACGCAGAATCTCAAACTACAGTTGATAATAATATATGAAGTTAATGAACAAGAGAATGGTTTTCAAGATACTTGTATATTCTCAACTTAGTATTACAAGACTCTTAAGCTCATGTTGCATAAGTTACAATGAGAGACTATATATACTACTATCTACAGCCGGTTATACTTGGAAAACCTGCTAGAATCTACTACTAGACAAATACTACATTACTAGAAGTAAAGTATCTAAGATAAAATAATATCCTAGATAAGGTAGTCATGACAGGTCTATGACTTACCTTTTGGCACCAACTAAGGATGGTATCTGTACTAAGTTGAAAAGGTGAATAGTGGATTAAAGTATGGTCAACTACATGGGTTAGGAAAAGCACCATGCAGTGTATCAGAGTCTGTCAGACAGACCATACTTTTGTTCACTGGTTCATAGTTGATTCTTCCAAAGCTAAATGGCTTCGAAAGAATAAGTTCTTCCGAGGCCATTTATACTTCGGAAGAAACAACTTCTTCCGAATATTCTATAGGTTTTTGTGAATTTATTCTTCGAAATACTTTATGTTGGATCTTCTAAGTGTGAATACTTCGGAAGGAGAACTGCTTGGTCTTCAGAAGACTTTGTTCTATCCTTCGAAAGTTCTTCATATACTTCAGAAGGAAAACTACTTAGTCTCAGAAGACTTAGTTTTCCTCCGGAAGTTCTTCAGACATAATGCTTCGGAAGATCTTTGACATAGCTGTGGAAGAGTAGTTTTGTCTTCTGAAGACTTCTTCAACTTGTACACAAAATTATTCTAAGTGTTGTTTTGGTTGCACCAGCCTCATATGATCCAACAAACTCCCCCTAGGCTGATGCTACCAAAACTTTACTTCCTCTTGCTCTTCAAGGCCTTCAACACAAGGGAAAGCAGATATCTATCTATCTCTTTGTTTTTCCCTGATGTGGTGGTGAGGAGTTTATACAGGTCATTTGTAGATAAAAAAAATCTAGTCGATTACTCTGAATGATATGTATTATTTGTTGCATCCCTCTGAAGAGAGTTAGTTGATGGGAAAGGTAGTCATATTCCCATCGAACTATAGGATCTGAAGTGGAGCCCTCAACCATTTATAGAAAGGTCTACCTTTTTATGGTTGTGCCTTCTTCAGCATCCTGTGGTCTCCTTTTCAACTATTCTTCAATCTTGGCCTTCTTTGTGAGTTCGGCTAGATGAAGGTTGCTTAAATGATTTCTGATGTGAGCAGCTATCTCAGAGTTGGAGGGATTGGAGAATGGCTTCTCCGCTAACTCAGCAATGTCAAATCTGCCGGAATGTAGCAGAGATGAAGTTTCAGCCCTGGTAACTTCACCATTCTCCCTTTCCACAGCAAAGCTGTGGGAATCTTCATCAAACCTCCACTGGAAAATTTACTTTCTAGGATAGAGGGGTTTTGTTGGTAGTTTGTCCCCTTTCCTAGTGTCCAGCAAAGTCACCAACATTCTTCTTAACTTCTTCTACTTCATTGAGAGTATCTGAATTTGTTGAAAGAAGTTGAAGAGCTTGGTCCAGTGTTCCTCTAGGAAGATCAAGGAATTCATCTCTTGTGAGGAAACTGGAAGAGCCATCAATGAAAGTTAGCTGGATGGACTCTTCCTCACAAGAGATGCTGCTCAGTGTTATGCAATTTGTGAGCTTCTTCTTTATCTCCTTGAATTCTTCCAAGGTCAGGGGTTTTGATGGATCAGAGGATGGTTTGGTTTTTGAGTGGGTTCTTGGTTGTGTTTTAGGTCGTAGGATATGTGGTGGTGGTGGTTAGTGGGAAGCAGTGGGTGATGGCGTAGGTAAGGTTGATGGAGAAGGTTCAGGGGTGAAAGGTTCTATTTTGATGAGGAAGGGAGACAGTGTAGGTTTTGTTTTGGGTAGTGGTTTGGGTGTTGGTTTGGGTGCCATCCTCTGAACACTAGAAGTTTGAGCAACCTCCTGCCTTCTTCCTGAGCGAATGTTAGCTTTGATGTTGCTGACATGTCGCTGTAGGGTCTTGATCGACATGGGACCCACTTGCCTGCCGGAGAAGCCGTGAGCTCGGAGATAGGATTTCATCCAATCCTTGTCTCCCTCCTTTTTGGTAGCCGTAAGTTTTCCCTCTTCTTCTTTCTTTCTCTTCTCTCTCAACTTCTCCCTAGTAGCCTTCTTCCTCTCCTTGTTGATTAGATCTTGTTCTTTGTGAAAAAGAAACAAGATCATGTCATTTTGGTGAGGTGCCAGCTCCTCTTGAGAATAGCCTCTATTGCAGATAAAGGTTATTCTCTCTATCCTCTCCCTTTCCATGGCTTCTTCCTTCTTTCCTCCTCTTTGGCCAACCTTGCTGCTTCTTCTTTTTCTTTGTTCAGCAAGGTTGCCTTTTCTAGTTTCACAAGCTCATCAGTTGGGAGTTGAAGAGTTTCTTCATTGGCTACTCCCGGGCTGATGAGCCTGTCAATGATTTCCACCCTCCTTTTATTGTTGAGACTTGCTTGAGCGGCTGTTGTTGCTTTACTACTAGCAGCCAACAACTTTCCAGTATCAAGTCTACCTTTCTTCTTTAGCTTTTCTAATCTTTCCTCTTTTAGAAGCTCCTCAGCAGTGAGCTTTCTCTTCCCTTTAGGATCAAAGGAAGATTCAGCCTTTGGGAACTCAGATTCAGAAGATTCAGGTTAAAGTGAGGGTGTTTGAAGTGGTGGTTCTTGTAAGAGAGGGGTTGTAAGGAAGTCCTCACTGTTAATCTCATAGGCTAGTTCAAGGATTGCCTCTGTGATGAACAGATCACTGGACAATGAAGACAGTCCAATTATTCCTTTAGCAGCTTGGATTTCTGCCTTGGAAGTAACTGGAACTACATCACCTGTCCCATCCAAATTAGTTGCCCGGCCATCAATCTGTACATCCCCTTCGAAGTTAATTTTGGGTTCAGTAGAGACCTTAGGTTGACCAACTTCCTCTTTGGAGGTAGGTGGTGCATTCAGCCTTTGAAGCTCTTCAGCTCTAAAGTAGGCGATAGCTAGATCAGGGGAGGGCTGTTCAATGGAGGAGCTCAACAGAATTTTGGTTAGAAACCTATTAAGATCTATGAGCATCCTTTGGTCCACTTGAAAGGTAATGGGGGCTGGTTGAGGGAAGACTGTTGTAGGGTGATGCTGTTGGGGGTAAAAGATAGATAAGGCATCAGGAGAGGTTGTTGCTATAGGGTAAGTGGGTTCCTCATGTTGTTGTTTCTATATATTCTCCCCCTTTTTGGTAGTATCATCTTAAGAAGTAGATGAGCTGGAAGAAGAACTTAAAGAAACCTGAATAGGTACGTGCCTGACAGACTTTTCAATCTGTGCCTCAGCTAGTTTAGCCTTGAGATATTCAATCTCAAGTTGCTGAGTGGTAGACCTGTCCTCTAAAGTCTTAACCTTTGATTCAAGGATCGAGACTTTAGAAATCAAGTCTTTGATAATAAGTTACAGTATACCCTTATCTTCTTTTGAAGAATCATAGGGAGATGAGATAACATGCCTGGCATGTTCATCATCATCACCAATTATAGTTTCTCGGTGCCCTGGATACCCTTCCCTACTGATGTCCTTTTCAGAAACATCAATTGGCAAGGTTGCCGTAGACTCAATCTCATTGATGTCACCACTTTCCTAAGAGGCCAATGAGACACTCTCAGTAGTGGCAGCTGAGCCTACATGAGTCACCTCCACACCAGTTGGACTCATCTCAGTTTGGCTGAACTGATGTTGGCTAGATATTAGAGGTTTCCTAGGGCTCAATTGACCGTGAGTGAGGTATTGTAGATTAACATCATGGCCCTGACGGAACATAATATCCTCATCAGGTTGGATTAAAAGGTCACTGAAGGATAGAGAGGTTAATTCTAATGACCCGGGACCTTGGTTAGCACCTAATGGCTCTTCTGCAATAGCAGATGTGCCAATGATGTGGCTGTCCCTTTTTGGTTGCTCAAAGGAGTGTTGGGACTCACCCTGAGGGCTAATGGCTTAGGTTTTGGGCTCATCAGGTTGAGACTAAGGAGACTCAACACTGATATTGAGGTCGATGGTGGAGGAAGGTGTGACCTCTAGCTGAGTGGGAGACTTGAGTTCCACTCGAGCCTTTTTGGTGTGAACAGTGGGGACCTGATCAATCAGAGTAGATTGATCAGGGGTTCGCTTGGGGCGTCTGGTGTATGTAAATTTAATTGGGTGGGAAGAAGTAGCTGGCATTTGAGTGGGGAGGTCTGGTGTGGGTTCATCACCTGCTGGGCTTACAGGGATGTCACCAGGAGCCGTTGGCTCAAGCATACCTGGGAGAAGATTAGTGAATCTCCCCGTGAAATTGGTGGACACCTTCTTCAAGGTCTTGAAGATGCCCGGCCTCATGTGTGGGACCATGAGAGTGTCTTCACGTTGTAGTCTACTCTGGTCCAGCTCACAGTTTATGATATGCTGAATGAACCGGGGATACATGAAAAATGAATCCCGGGTAAGATTTCCTCGCAAATTGTTCAGCACAAACCTTGAATATTGAAGCGGTGTCATTTTACCATTCCATGGACTAGGCATCCTTGATCATATGGGATTTGATCCCAACCCCTTGATTTGTTAGATAGGCAGTGTAGAACGATGTGCAACAAGAATTTCCAGTTGTAAGAGAAATTAAACTTGTAGACAGTGGACTTGTGTAGATCACCACCATATCCCATCTGAGTATATGTGTTTGCTAGCTCAGATTTAGGGAATTCAGTTGGGGCGCCTTCGTCATGAGGCTCCAGATGCTCCCTGATGGTAGATTCAGAAATAATGATTTCTTGTCCGCTATTACTCGACCTGATGATCCTCTCATCGTTCAGAGTTTCATAACGACGGTTTGCCCAAAATTCGGTCATGTGATTAGAGTATATGGTGGGGTTTATGGTGAGGGCGGTAAGTATGTGGAGTGAAACAGAAAATTGATGATGGGGCAAAGTCAGCATCCTTAGAAGAGTCAAGGATGGCAACTTGGTTATGTTGAGGATTGAGAGCCATTGTAAGAAAGTATGGTTGGATTGAAGGAATTTTGAGAGAGAGTGAAGACTATAATAGGACTATTAGGTTTCAGTGGTGGTAAAAAGGGTAAAGAAAGAGAGTCGGAAGTTTTAAATAAGGGGTAAAATACCATGCCGATAAGGTGAAAAGATGGTTTAGGAGTGTACTTGAGTATGACGGCAAGGTAGATAATTTAAAATATTCCGAAAGATCTTAATCTTTACACAGTGGGACCCAAAGGTTTCCGTTACACAGTAAAAGTTTTCTTCCGAAGGAAAAGTTGTTTCCGAGAGAAAAGACTTCTTTTGAGAGTAAGTTAATAGCCTTCGGAAGCAAATTTGATCATCCTTCGGAAGTAAATTTGATCTATGATCAAATTTGCTTCCGAGGGTAAAAATTCTTCAGAAGAGAGTACTAAAGTGAAGGAATTTACCTTCAGAAGATATGAAGATCTCTTCCGAGAGTAAATTTCTTTTCAGAAGAATTTCCACTTAGAAGAAAAACTTTAGTAACATGGCTTAGATTGTAATTAGACAACATAAACAAGACACATTTTAAAAGGTTTTCAAAAGAAATAAGCTAGTCAATGTTAATTATCCCAATAGTTATGATTAAGTATTTAAATCTTTGTTCACCAAAGGCTTTGGTGAATAAGTCAGCATATTGTTCATTTAAATTAACTTTTACTAGCTTAATCAAGTGTTTCTCATGAATATCTCGAATAAAATGATACCTGATGTCAATATGTTTTGTCTTGGAGTGCTTGACTGGATTTTCTGTAATGGAAATAGCACTCTTGTTTCTATGTGGATAGGAGTATTCATGAAGTTGAATCCATAGTCTAACATCTGATTTTGAATCCATAGCAGTTGAGCACAGCAGCTCGCAACAGCAATGTATTCAGCTTCAGCAGTTGATGTAGAGACACATGATTGATTCTTGCTTTGCCAGGAAATAATCCTTCCACCAAGAAATTGACATCATCCTGATGTGGATTTCTTGTTAATGTTACAGCCATCATAATCACTGTCAGAGTACCCATAAAGATTGAAATCCTTGTTCTTAGGATACCAGAGACCCAGTTTGGGAGCTCCTTTGAGATATCTAAGAATCCTTTTGACGTCAATTAGGTGAGACACCTTGAGAGCAGCCTGATATCTCGTACAGATGCAAGTTGCAAACATGATATCAGGTCTAATAGCTGTGAGATACATCAGAGATCCAATTATTGCCCTGTACTAATGCTGATCAGTGTCCTTCCCCTCGGAATCAGGACATAAATTATGATTTCTAGGTATAAGTGTCTTGGCTGTCTTACAATCTTTCATCTTGAATCTTTCTAAGACGTCCTTGACATACTTAGACTGGTTGATAAAGAATCCTTCTTCCATCTGCTTCACTTGAATCCCAAGAAAGAAATCCATCTTTCCCATGGAGCTCATCACAAATTTCTTTCTCATGATGCTTTCAAAGTCTTTGCATATTTGGTCATTTGAGGAACCAAATATGATGTCTTTGACATAGACTTGAACAAGCAGCATGTCCTTCCCATATTTCTTTATGAACAATGTCTTGTCTATGGTGCCTCTGGTGTAGCCGTTTTTGAGGAGAAACTAAGACAAAGTCTCATACCACAGCCTAGGTGCTTGATGCAGCCCATAAAGAGCTTTATCTAGTTTGCACACATAGTTAGGATGTTGTGGGTCTTCAAATCTAGGTGGCTGACACACATAGACTTCTCTGTCTCTATTCCCATACAAAAATACACATTTGACATGAAGTTGATAGACTGTGAAGTTCTTGGATGCTGCTAAAGCAAGAAAGATTCGCACAGCTTCAAGTCTTGCAACAGGTGCAAAGATATCAGTGTAATCTATGCCTTCTTCCTATGTGTATCCTTGAACAACAAGTCTTGCTTTATTCTTGATGATCAAACCTCTATCATCTCTTTTGTTTCTGAACACCCACTTGGTGCCAATAGGGACTTGACCAGGTGCCAAAGGACATAGGTTCCATACCTTTTGCCTCTTGAATTGAAGCAATTCCTCTTGCGTAGCTTCAATCCAATTGTTGTCCTTGAGGGCTTCTTCAACCTTCTTTGGTTCCATTTGAGAGAGAAAGCATGAGTACAAGCATACATTCCCATTGTGGGTCTGACTTCTTGTTCTCACATCTTCTGATACATCCCCAATGATGTTTTCAGCTGGATGAGTGTTGTGTATCCTGAGCCTAGGAATCACATCTAATTGCATAGATAGGTCTAGGTTTGAAAAGTTTTGCTTAGAAATTCAAACACCTTCTCCATCTGATGTCTCACATTCATTCAATAAGGACTGATTGAATGAATGAGTGATATCATCAATGTCAATATGCTATGAAGCAGCATCAATAGTTGCTTGTTCCTCCATGTCACTGTCTTCATCAGCTTGGTGTTGAGTGCTTGAATTGTCAACTTCTGGGTTATGATGCTTAATGAGTTGACAATTTGTTGAAGCTCCTTTGTTTCATGAGATACTCATGCTTTCAGGACTTTCAACAGTAGGAGCTTGTTCTTTATTTCTTCTTGGAGAACTGGAAATAGGTCTGGGTAGCTCAAACAGTTGATCTTCATATGGGTCACTTTGAGTTTCTGTTCCAGCTGAAACATTCTCACAAGATGGTTTAGAATAGTTTGAATACACTTCTAAATCAAAAATGTATTTAGGTCCATTCCCTCTAACACAAGGAGTGTGCTCATTAACAACAATGTTGGATGATTACTCAAACTATTGAGTTTTGATATTATACACTCTATAAGCAATAGAGGTGGAGGAATATCCAACAAAGATAGCATCATCCGACTTTTCAGCAAATTTTGCTAAATTGTCCTTTGTGTTGAGTATGGTACACCTGCTGCCAAAGGACCTAAGAAATCCAATGAACGGTGGCCTCTTGTTCCATAGCTCATAAGGGGTCTTCCCATGGGGATTAACAATGAGAACTCTGTTTTGCACATAACATGCAGTGCTAACTGCCTCTGCCCAGAAAGTTAGAGGCAGCTTTGAATCAGCTAACATTGTTCTTGCAACCTCAATAAGTGTCATGTTCCTCCTCTTGGGCAACACCATTCTGTTGAGGAGTTCTAGGAGTACTATATTGTCTGCAATCCCTTTTGAGTTACAGAATGAGTCAAGAACATGATTCTTAAACTCAGTCCCTTGATCACTTCTAATGATTTTCACCATGTGATCCTTTTGATTTTCAATTTTAAGAATAAAAGATTTTAAAGTTTCAGCTGTTTCATCTTTAGTTCTTAAAAAGAATACCCAAGTGAATCTTGTAAAATCATCAACAATCACAAGGCAGTATGATTTCCATCCAATGCTCATTATACTTGTGGGACCAAAAAGATCCATGTGCAATAAGTGTAATGGAGTGGTGATAGAGTTAACTTCTTTGGATTTGTGAGTGACCTTGTGTTATTTTCCTTTTAGGCAAGCAATACAGTTGTCTTTACAGAAAAACTCCTTTTTAGGCACACCATGTACCAAATTATTTTTAACCAAATTGTTCATGGTTTTAAAATTAACATGGCATATTCTTTTATGCCAAAGAGTAAACTCATCACCATTGGTTTTGGAAAGAAAGCATGATACTTCACCTAGTGGGGAAGCATTGTTCATATCCAGCTTATACATATCCCCTCTCCTAAGAGATCTAAGAAGCACCAATTCCTGAGGAATTGTCATCCCGGGTTTGAGGATAATGCACTCATGTTCTGTGAAAAGCATTTGGTGCTTTTGGTCACAGAATTAAGAAACACTTAACATATTGTGTTCAAGCTATTTAACAAATTTTACTTTGTCAACTTTTAACTTACCATTGGATACACTACCTCTACCAGAAATGTATCCTCTGGCTTCACCTCCAAACTGAACAGGACCTCCATCAAAATGTTCAAATTGTTGAAGAAGAGATCTATTCCCTATCATGTGCCTGGAGCATCCGCTGTCCACAACCTATATATTTCCATTCTTGTCATGTGGATGTCCCTGCACATAAAGTGAGATGATTAGTTACTATTGGAAACCCAAGCCTTGTTGGTCTTGGGTTCTTCTAATGTAGATGATTTAATTGAACCAAAGTATAGGCAAGTGGGTTCAATTTGTGTTTGTGAGGAAGAGGTACTGGCTGCAGCATCTGTTTTGTTCTACCATACCATCCTATGGTTGACCAGTGTAGATGATCTTGAAGAGGATTAAGTAGCATGACCTTCTTTCAAGACTACTTTCTTTTTGGAAGATTTCAAAGGATTCCTTTTGTTCCTTTGTTTGTTCTTTGGCTTGTTTTCCGAAGCTATTTTTCCTTCGAAAGAATGATTTTCTTCCAAAAGCCACTTAGCTTCGGAAACAAGCTTTCCTTTCCTTGTCACTTGGACCATGTGATAAGGTCCAAATGTGAAACCTTTCTTGACTCCTTCTCTTTTAACATTGGTTGCATAATGTGTGCTTGTAGGATTGTAGTAACAATCTTTAGCCATGTGGTTATGCAGACCACAGATTATGCACTCAATGTTACTCTTGATGGGGCGTGATGGCTGTTGGTTCTTGCACTCTTTTTCTTCAATAGCTTTCCCTTTTAACTTCTGACCCTTCAGTTGGATAGGAATGCTGGAACTACATTCCTTTCCTGAGTCAGAGTTTCCAACCACTTGGAATCCAGCTGAAATGAATACACCTTTTTGTCTGGGATCTATCTTCATCCTAGACTCAGTCACCTTCTTGGCAGTTTTCTTTGCTGCCTTGATTTTGTTCTTTCTCTCTTTGGTGGTTAGGGGTAGGACATCAGCGGTGGTAATGAGGTTTTCTACCTTATCCTTCCCTGTGGTGGTCATCATAGTTGCATTATTCTTTTGCTCATTGGGTAGTGGGTCAGTAGTTGGAACCTCTTGCTCATGAGTGCCACATCTTGGCTGTCTAACAGACACATAAAAGTGTGGTGGAGCGATTTCATTGGTTCCCAACTCACTTTTGTTTTGATAACACACCTTTGAGTGGGAGGATGATGCAATAATGGTGTTGAAGTTATGCTCTTCAATAGCATACTTCTTTGCTTTAGCCTCAGCTATTACTAGCTGGGCTTGAGCCTCAGTCAACTTAGAAATTAAATCCTTTATTTAAGTTCTGTAGTTTGTATGTTTATGTTTTAAAGAAGAAACCGTTTTCTCTAACTCTTTAATTTTGAGTTTATAGTCAGATTCTGCTTTCTTGAAATCAGATTTTAGGATATTCAAGGACTCAATATCAGATTTAATTTCCCTGTTGTAATCCTGATAAAGTTTAACCTTAGCAATACAAGTTGGAGTACAGAGGTTTTCATATACCTTGCTGTCTTCAGTTCCAGCCATGAGTGCTTGAGTAGGAGTGACATCTTGCACCATGAAGCTCCAGTCAACTTCTTAAGCAACAACCGCAGTTTGCTGCTCAGTAGGTTTTGGTGCAGCCCTTGAGGTGGTAGGATGTTAGGAGGCTTGAATTGCTCCAGGATTGGATCTTGGAGCTTTGCATTCCCTAGAAATGTGACCAAGCTGGTTACAGTTGTAACACTTGGCTTTGCTTTTATCAAATCCAAATTTGCTATTGGTTGGATTCTGAGGGAACTGCCTTCCTGTTCTTTTGAAGAACTTCTTTGCTCTGTAGGTCAGGAGAGCCATCTGTTGGACAATGTCCATGTACTTAATGTCATCTGGGCTAAAGCACTCTTGATCATCAAAGCAGAATTGAAAATCTCCAGAGTGTTCACTTCCTAAGACAAAGGCACAATTATCTTGAAAAGGAGTATGTTGAGCCTGTTGAGACCTGGGTGTCTTAGGGAAAATGATGTATGGCCCAGAGGAAGATGATGGCTATTAGGGATAGTTCTGGTACAACTGGGGTTGTCTTGATCCTTCAACAACATGTAGAGCATTACTGACAACAGGATTTGAGGGTTGGTTCATCTGTTGGCTTTTTTAAGTCTCCATTTCCATACGATATCCATATCGGATTCCATACAGTTCAGTCATGGTGAGAGTGTTAAGATTCTCAGTTCTCTTGATAGAAACACAGTAGAAAGTCCATTCATGAGGAAGTGCACTCATGAATTTCCTTACAATGTCTCTCTTCTGAAGATCCACTCCCATAGACTGAAGAGAGGTGATCAAGTTCATGTACCTGAAGTATTGTTGGCTTAAGGTCTCACCAACGATATATGTGAAGTTTTCAAACTTCTGCTTCAGTACATCCTTCCTGGACTCCTTGGATTCAGTAGAACTAATGTACATCAGCTTCAAGGCATCAAAGAGTTCTTTGGCTGACTCGCATTGCTGAAAGCCAACCAAACTAAAGAGAGGTGATAAAGTTCATGTACCTGAAGTATCGTAAGGACCATGGGTGACAGTTTTCCACATGCGGCTATCTTGATACTTAATGAACCCTTTAATACGTTTACACCAAGTTCCAAAATTATCAGGAGTGATGATAGGAGCCTTGGTCATGGTTCCCATTTCGGACTCAGAAAATTTCTGGTTAAGATCCATTAAAGTGAGGTGGGTGAGTGAGTGTGAAGAAACAAGGGTAATTTGGGATGGTTAGATCTCATAATCAAGATCCTGAGGCTCTGATACCAATTGCAAGGATCAGTTTTGACTCTAAACATAGAACTCACTAACTCTCACTTGATGAAACGCAGAATCTCAAACTAAAGTTGATAATAATATACGAAGTTAATGAACAAGAGAATGGTTTTCAAGATACTTGTATATATTTCTTCTCAACTCAGTATTACAAGACTCTTAAGCTCATGCTGCATAAGTTACAATGAGAAACTATATATACTACTATCTACAGCCGGTTATACTTTGAAAACCAGCTGGAATCTACTACTAGACAAATACTACATTGCTAGAAGTAAAGTATCTAAGATAAAATAATATCCTAAATAAGGTAGTCATGACAGGTCCATGACTTACCTTTTGGCATCAACTAAGAATGGTATCTGTACTAAGTTGAAAAGGTGAACAGTGGATTAAATTATGGTCAACTACATGGGTTAGGAAAAGCACCATGTAGTGTATCAGAGTCTGTCAGACAGACCATACTTTTGTCCACTGATTCATAGTTGATTCTTCCAAAGCTAAATGGCTTCGGAAGAATAAGTTCTTTAGAGGCCATTTATACTTCGGAAGAAACGACTTCTTTCGAATCTTCTACAGGTCTTTATGACTTTATTCTTTGAAAGACTTTATCTTGGATCTTCTAAGTTTGAATACTTCGGAAGGAGAAATGCTTGGTCTTCAGAATACTTTGTTCTATCCTTCAGAAGTTCTTCATATACTTCGAAAGGAAAACTACTTAGTCTAAGAAGACTTAGTTTTCCTTTGGAAGTTCTTCAGACATAATGCTTCGGAAGATCTTTGACATAGCTGCGGAAGAGTAGTTTTCTCTTCGGAAGACTTCTTCAACTTGTACACAAAATTGTTCCAAGTATTGTTTTGGTTGCACCAGCCTCATATGATCCAACACATTTCATCAGTCTTAAGCATCAAATGCAACTCTAGCATGGTCTTGTCCTATACGTTCATATTGTAGTTCATAATTTACTAGTTATATGGTTTAGGCAATGATATAAGGATTATATCCTCAACCAACTCATTGCTAAATGGGACCTCAAGATGTGCCAGGTGATCAATGTAACCTTTCATCTACAACACATGAGTGCTAACAAAAGACCCTCTTGCATACAAGTAGTAATAAGTGATCTCGTCACTTCAAAATGCTCATGACTAGCCTCTTGTTGGAATGTTTTCTTCAGCTACTCGATCACTTCAAATGCATACATGTTTTCTAGATTCTTCTAAAGCTTTGGAATCATGGGAGCTAGCATGATACAGGAGACTTTTATGGAGTCATCTACATGTTTTTCTAATTCCTATGGAAATCACTTGTCTTGGTAGTAGGCTTTTCTGGATTGATCCTTTAGAAACATACATCTTATTCTCATCCTTGAGAATAATTTCTAGTTGCTGAACGCCTAAACCAATCTTTGATTATTTCTCATTTTCAAGGATTGACTTTAGAAAAATAGGAGGTGGGATTTGATTCGCTAAATATCTACAAACTTCAAATGAAAAAGATTTAGTATCTTACATCCTAATTAGATTTTTGACCCAATTGACAAAATATATATAAATAGGAATGAGATCATGGTTCACCATAACTTAGTGAACGACGAGTGTTATCAAGCAATTACCAATTGTTTCAACTATGCAACTCTTACTTTGGGGTGCATGACGAGTGTTATCAAGCATATGCATGTTTAACCCTAACTATGCCCACTTAAACGGTTTAAGTGATATTAGCCATTAATCAGTAACTATAGAACCGGCCTAAGAAACTCAGGAGTCATGGTTGTACCTTTCATAAAAAACGTAGGCTCTGATGCAAGGTAATGTTTAACATCGAAGGTTCGGATAGGTTGGGTGAAATGTTACTAATTTAGGGTGATATGAAATGTTGATTTTCAGTTTGAGATTCCTTTATGTTTTAAACTACCGTTCTGGTCAAGAACATATTAGACGACTTGTAGCATGAGACAAGTCATGCAATACTGGTAAAATCATATTGTACGTTAGTTCATGATATTTGTTTGAAACTCCTTTCAACACTCGATACGATAATTTTAAATACATTATTTAAACTAAGTTGGTCGTTTGTCATGAATCAATTTTAAACTTATAAACCTTTTATTGATATAATGTTTAAAATAAACACTTTTTAAACTTGTTTTTACATTATAAATAAAACTCTTTGTTTAAACTACATTTCCGAATATTATTGAACCATTTAATTAGCCGTCGTCTTTTGATTGTGTATAATGATAATGTTATAAATATTTTGTGGTTATAATTATTTACCTAAAGATTTGTAAGCAACCACAAACATAATATAAAAACAACCAAATCCAGCAACTAGTCACAAATTGTTTAGTTTTGTTTGAACCACCAAACGAAATTGAACTACTCCAAGGGTAGCAACATGATCACATCTTTAGCCTTCCACTTAGTCCAAAATCTCTATCTTGTCTCCCATTTGTCTTCGTCTTCTATCTTCAAATCTTTGTCTTTAGTTTTTAACTAAAATTAAGCTCCTCGCGTTGCGGGGAACATAAAACCGTGCAAAATAACACTAGTGTCACACCACGATTAATGACCATCAACACTGAAATTTCGGTGTCTTAATACAAAAAAATAAGACCAAAGCGTAAAACATATAAAAATATAACTATATCGATTTAAGACTCACGCTTTGCGACGAACCTGTTAAAGGGGAAAAATAGACGTAAAAACGATAAACCACACATGCATATTGTGTTGTGTTAACTCAAAGAATTTAGAACGAAACGTAAAGCGAAACGTAAAATTGGTGAATCGCACATGCATGTTTGTGTCGTGTTAACTTGCAAAACCTAGAACGAACGTAAGACGAAAATTTGTAAGATATGAAAAGTATAGGGGACCAAAGCTGAAAGTATAAAATTTTGTGAGATTAAATTACAAAATATGAAGAGTTTTGGGTTTAAAGTAAAAATAATCAAATTTTGAAAGGTTACTTTGCAAAATATGAAACCTTTGGATTAAAAGTGAAAAAGTCAAAAAAAATTTAAAAAACCCCATATGCATAAGATACAATATCATTATGCATGTATAAGTTGGTAATTAGTATAATATAAATTTTTGAATAAACAACTTTTACAACAAAAATTAAATAAACCTATCTATTATAAAAGCGTTTCAAAACACTCAAAAATTACATATATGATAATTAAATAAAACCAACCAAAAACAACCACGGGTCGCTAATGCTCGATTTTTCACACACTCAATTATAAATAAATAAATATACAAACTTTAATAGAAAAAAGTTCAATCTTTTTGTCAAATCTTCGAGTTTTATGTCAAAAGATTTAATTTTTTTTGTTGAAGTTTTGATCCTTTTGTCAAAGATTCAATCTTTTTGTAAAATCTACTATCTTTTTGTCAAAAGACAACCTTTTAATAAATAAAAACACAAGATCATATAAAATAATATTTAAACGCACGTAGATGTGGGCTGATACCACTGTGGATATCGTGTACCGGCCCTAAGTATTAAAGCTATTACTTTATTATCAAAGTTGCAAACATTTTTGTCTTTTATTGCGGATTCATTTTAACACATAAAGTTGATTCAAAATTAACACCAAAAATAGGCATCGAGTTACACGCACTTTAAACGAAAATCAAGAACGCATCCATAGGGTGTTAAAGATTATACCTTTGACGAGCAAACCAAAAATCAAACACGATGGATGTAGTAATGTCTTGCTAGTTGAGTTCATTCACTAAAATGAATAATGCTTGCAACAATTGCAACACACAATAAAATCTGATGGCGACGAGTCATGAGAGAGGGGGAGAGGGGTGGGTTATGACGACTAGCAAAAGGTGAGATTAGAGTTTTCTCTAAACTTCTACTCTTATTTGTAACATTTACAAATCACACCTCCGGTCAATTCATGTTTAACAACCTTGTTAATTAATAATTAATTTCTAAAAATCTTTGTGGTTTATTAATTAACATGTAACTAAATAAGCCCACAAAAGTTTAAACATTTAACTTTTAACCTTTAAACCACTTAACCCTTTGATTATTTTATTATTTTAATAAATAATTAAATAATAATTATTTCTCTAAATAATCAAACATCATTTATTTAATCTGTGTTTTATGAACTATAATGTGTACTGACTAGATGTTAATCTTTTGTTGTTATCTAAATTGTAACTCTTTGAATTGTATCTTGATTTTAACTTTGATATTTTCGAAGATTGAACATCGAATATCCAGCAGCTTCTAATGTGCTTAGCATTTTAACAAACAAAGATTTATGAAATCTAATTTAATTGCATGTCTTTTATCCTAAATTTCATGTGTTTTGTATTTAAACGAGTCAAAATGACTTAAGCCACTTTAATAGACTTAATATATCAAGATTTTAGTTTAAAGGGGTCAAACCCAAAACAACTTCAATAAACTAAAATTGGATATTATTACTAGTATTGTTGCATTTAATGTAGGTTTATTGAAAGGCAAATTGGATTTTAATAATCCAAGCTATGACTTATTAGTTGATAACAATCTATAGTATTAATTTCGCTAATAATAATCCTAGCTTTAATTTTTGTTTCCAAGGACAATCATAATAGTATAATCATTCATTGATTTACATTCGATTTTTACTAGATTTTTCTTAGAGTGATAAAATAAACTGTAGTGAACATTGAGTGGAATCTAAGTGTAATTAATTATGATTATGCTAATAGGATTGTCATTGGCAACAAAAATGAAAGTTGAGATTATCATTAGGGAAACGGA
Organism: Flaveria sonorensis; assembly: GCA_025506505.1. Classification (NCBI taxonomy): domain Eukaryota; kingdom Viridiplantae; phylum Streptophyta; class Magnoliopsida; order Asterales; family Asteraceae; genus Flaveria; species Flaveria sonorensis. The sequence goes on along the minus strand of CM046427.1, from coordinate 51,819,963 downwards.
TAGTACAAATTATTATCGACCATTAAAATCCAATTTGTCATTCCAATTCTTTATAGTTAAACAAGTTGGTTATTCCTTTTAAGTTAATTATACTACCAAATCTTTATAAACAAATTAATGTATATTTGTTGTATTGTTTATGCGTGAAAAGATTCAATGAGAGTATTCCAGATTACAAAGTGAGACCAATTATTCAACAATTGATGAGATTGACTGTCTCACACGTTCTCTAGGTGAAAGGAACGGGCATATACCCAGTTGGCCGACAAACCAAGACATGTGTCGCGTGACATGATTGCTAGTGCTTATGTATACTCCTCACAATATAATAAAATAAAGAGTAAATTACAAATATTGTCATTTAAGTATTACTTAAATTACGGATCTTGTCCTTAAACTTTAATAAATACACTGATTGTCCTTTATTTAAAAATTTGTCATGTTTTCTATCCTTTACACTCACCGAAGTTAACTTTTTCTGTTAGTTTGCTAGTAAATGACTATTTTACCCTTATCATTTAAAGGATGAAATGTGTAACTTATACTAATAGTTTATTTTCACTCTTTTCTTAATTTTATTTACTTACTTTAATACTTCCTATTTCTCTCCCCACTTTATCATACAAAATTAATAAATTATTTCAAATATTATTATCTAAATAGTTTTAATCTTTTTACTCAGCTTGTCTAGTTTTCTTATATAGGCTACAACTATCATTTAGAGACTTTTGTTTGATAAAAAACAATTTTTATGTTAATAAATTATCTATGTAAATTTATTTATATTATTAATATTTTGTAGGAAACTTTGGTAGGCTTTTTAGTACACAAAGAAAAAATTATTTTTCACGATTTCAGTATATATGTATATTTAATTTATTATATTATTAATTTTTTTGCAGTCTTTTATTACCATAAATATTTCTTGAATAAAATATGTGAGAAAATATTATTAAGTTATTATTTTTTAACGATTATATGTTAACCTATCATCTTACAACGACACGTCGGTTTTAGCTTGCTAATCTAGATCTATATAGTTGTGCAGTGTTGTGATCGTCTTACACCCGCGCGAAGCACTAGAAAGTTACAAGTACTTAATATATTTATTTAATTGTTTAACTATTAATTTTTCCCCTTGCATTGCAGCAGGAAACTCGTATATTACAAAATGAAAAAATTTATTAACAATGGTATTAATTAATAAAATATGACACTGCTTAACAAAAGATAAAACCGTAAAATTCCAGAAAGAATATCGCCACGTGTTAGACATCGATGATAACAACTCAGTTAAAAGTAGTAGGAGATTTTATCATTAAAGTGCAATTGTCATCCGAATTCAAAAATATAGATAACTAATAATATTAATTAAAATATAAAAAATAAGTCGATACAAGATAACCCAAAACTTATTGATTTTATGCTACAAAACTAACTAAATAAAATTTTAATTTAATTTAAAAAAATTTCTACTAGAGAGGGAAAAGGAAGTTATGAAAAACATAAAATGCTAAAAATCAAAAAATCATGTTGGAGAATATATAATTTGTAAGGTTATATTAGAAGGCTGATGCAACCAAAGAAGCCAAAATAACCAAGGAGCTTCCTGCATGCATGCAGTGATGTACAAGGTAAAAGTTACTTCGGAAGTTTTACACACTCCACAGAAATTACTCTAAGTGTAAAATCTTCCGAAGCCAAAGTCCAAATCTTCCCAAGCCAAAGATGAAGTCTTCCGAAGCTTCAGAGACAAAGTCTTCCGAAGCCAAATGAAGTGAAGACTGATTTCTTCCGAAGACAAAAAGAACATGCTTTTTCTGATCTACTTTTTCATAAAGCTGACTTACTTTCCGCTGCAACTCTGAAGACTCACCAACTTATACAAGTTGGTGAAAGGGTCCATGCTTTTGTAAACTGTAGATTATGGTCTTGGGTCTGTAAGTTCCTACTTTGTACCTGTTATCCTTTTTATAATAGAAAAGGATGTGAGCTTTGGCATGTCATAGTCACTAGTCAAAATATAATTTGCCTTTTGACTCTACATTGATCTTGTTGTCTAGATTAGTGTTTCTAGTTGGCTATCATAGTATGGACGGCTGTAGGATGTAGTATAAAGTATCTCAGGTCCTTGTATTTGTTTTTATGCTTTGTAACACTTGTAATAGAACTTGAGAGCAATATACAGCATCCTTGAAAACCATATTAGTCTGTTCTTGTTCTTAGTTCTGTCTCAGTTACTTGTGTTCTTAGTATCATCTACACAAACCTGGTTCCCCATTTGATCTGTTAAGTATTCTAAAACTCTCCCGTGAGACTGATTATATTGATCATCCCTTTAAACGGTCCTGCAATTGGTATCAGAGCCTTTTAGGCTCTTAATTGTTAGATCTCACCATCTTAAACCCCTTCAGTTTCACAAAACACTTAACAACTCAAATGGCAGCTATCATAAAGGCTGATATGAAAACCGGTACTATGATAAAGTCTCTACTGATCACTCCTGATGACTTTAATACTTGGTGCCAAAGAATGGAAGGCTTCATCAAGTCTCAAGACTTTAGGATGTGGGGATCTATTATCCATGGACCTCATGTACCATCCACCTCTTCAGCTGCTGGTGGTGGTGGTATGATACAAAAGGAAGTGGCTGATTATTCTGATAAAGATTGGATGAAGATTGACATAGATCAGAAGGCCATGACCGCCCTCCAAACTGCTCATCCAAACTCTATCTATAAAGGCTTCAAGAAGTGCAAGACTGCCAAGCAACTATGGGATGCACTGAAGCTGATGTATGATGGGTCAAATTAAGCAAAAGAAAACAAGAAGGACCTCTTAAAGCAGTAGTTTGAGAACTTCACCTTCAAAACAGGTGAAACCATGACTCAACAATACTTCAGGTATGTTGAGATTGTAGATACTCTAATGGATATTGGAGTAACTCTTGAGATTAGGGACATTGTAAGGAAGTTCATGTTCTCTCTTCCCAAACAATGGACATACTATTGTATGGTCATTAAGAGGACTGGGAACCTCCAGACCCTTACTCTTACTGAGTTGTATGGTATCCTCAGTGGCTACAAGATGGAGATGAACATGCAAAATCCATCTGGTAACTCCAACAATCAGCAGAGTTCAACCTTTCATGTGGTTGAAAGGGATTGCAGAGAACCACAACATCATCTCATCTGCTACTCTAATAACTCACAAAAGGGTCCTTTCATCACCTTCCCAGAGACACCAAGAGAGAGCTACATCCAAGGAAGCCCATTCCAAGAGACAAGCTCTTCACAAGCCTTTGTGTCTACTGATGAAAGCATAGGTAACTTTCTCTTTACCCTTGAAAACCTGGACTGTATCCATCCAGATGATCAAGAGTACATGGAAATAGTCCAGCAGATGGCTCTTCTCACTCACAGAGCCATGAAGTTTTACAAGAGGATAGGGAGAAAGTTTCCTAGCAATGCAACCAGTGGAAAGTTTGGGTTGGACAAAAGCAAAGTGAAGTGTTACAACTGTAACCAAATAGGACAATTTGCTAGAGAGTGCAAGGCACCAAGGACAAATAGTGGCCAAGGAAAAACCAGACCAAACTACACTGATGGAGCTCCCCAGAATGAGAAGCCCAAGCAACAAGTTGTAGTTGCTGTTAATGAAGGAGGCTTTGACTGGAGCTTTCAGGTTGAGGATGCATCTCCAAACCAAGAACTGATGTCAGATCATGAGGAAGCCAAGGTATTGGAACATCCTTGTACACCTGAATGTATTGCTAAAGTTAATTGATATAGGTCCTATAACTTAGAGATGAGAACTGATCTTGAGTCCTTAAAAATTTTAAAAGCTGATTTCAAAAGAGCTGAACACGATTACAAACTTAAAATAGAACACTTCAAGTTGTCTTTGGAAGAAAATTATGTCTTCAAATCAGATAAATACTTATAAGAAATTTACCTTCGGAAGAAATTCTGAGATACCTTCCGAAGCTTAAATATGCTTCTAAGTACTTACATGTATTTGAAGGACAATTTTCTTCCGAAAGCAGATTTGAAGTTGTCTTCGAAAGAAAATTATGTCTTCAAATCAAATAACTACTTATAAGAAATTTACTTTCAGAAGAAATTCTAAGATATCCTCCAAAGCTTAAATATGCTTCTAAGTACTACATGTATTTAAAGGATAATTTTCTTCCAAAAGCAATTAAGTCTCGGAAGATTTTAAGAAAGCCATTTCAACTCTTAAGCATGAACATACCAACTACAGGATTCAGAAAAGATCTCATCACTAAGTTAACTGAATGCCAGGCTAAGCTTGTAATCAGCAAAGCCAGGGCAGACGTGTTCTTGAAGAAAAGACCTTTAAGAACATGATATCCTCATCCTTGCATGCAAAAGTTTGTTATCAGAATAAGCAAGGACTGGGATCTACTGAGATAGCTCCTCCACACACTCTATTGTCTGTAAGACCTCCAAGGTGTGGAGCTTGTGAAGATGAGCTTCCCCCTCATAGACCCCATTGATGAAGAAGATGAAAAGGAGATAGTGAAGGATGATTCTGAAAAGAGTGAAGAAGATCATCCTAAAAAGGGTCACTATTCTCCTGAGGAGAGAAAAGAATCTAGGATGACCAAGTCTAAAAGGAAGAACTTGATCAGGAAAGCAAAGAGAAAATCAAAGAAGGCTCAATAGATCAAGGCCACTTTCAACTCTAAGGAGAAACAAATGTTTATCTCTGCAGGATTTGAAGTGGTGTAGGCTGAAGACTCAGCTATGAACTCTAATACCAGGAGTTTTAGTTCATGTCCAAATCATTCCAGCAAAGAGAAGAAGGCTGATCAGCTGTGTATCACTGCTACACAGCCTGAACCATCCAATTCAAGAGCAAGCCTCACCCTAATAAGCTTGCTGCATTATCTGTGAAGATGAAGATAGAGGTGGAAAGTGATCAAGTTCAGTCTTTCTCTCAAAAGAAGACTCTAAGAAGGAAGCAAATAGATTGTATCATATGTGGTAGTACTTCTCATGTTGTTAAGGATTGCATCTACAATCCTAAAAGTACTATTCACATGATCAAAGAGAAAACTTCTGAGAAGAACTAGCTTCGAAAGGAAAATCTTTTCCCTTTGGAAGCTCCAAGGTGAAAAAGAAGACAAGTGAAAACTTACCTTCGGAAGAAATTTGGTCTCGGAAGAAAGTAATGCTTTCGAAGTACTGAAGCATGCTGTAGTGAAAGCAAGATCTTTCGAAGGTCCAGTCTCCAAAACTTCCGAATTTTGTCAAAACTTCTGAGGTGTTTAAGGTCAAGTCCAATCTTTTAAAGATGGTGTGGAAGATGAAGAAAGACCAAGTGACTGAAAGTTCTTCATCAACAACAGCTAGTGATCCCCAAAGCTTGAACATAGGATCAGTTACTATTACATTATCTTCAAATCACTTTGATAAGCCCAAGACCAAGGCTTGGGTTTTCTACTTAGGACAGATAAAGCCTGGCATCTTCAAGACTATGAGTAAGCCAACTGCTGGCTTCTCAGGGGTAGAAACAGCCCTTGTCCCAAAAATGTTAGAGCTCATTGCTCAAGGTGACAACCTAGCAGCACTAGCTAGTGTTGAACCCACACCTTCTACTTCCTAACCTCTAATACAGCCAAAAATAACCATCACCTAGCAAAGAAAATTCAAACGAACCCTTTCATATGCTACTCAGTTTGTGCAGGCCCCTATATCATCACCCATACAGGAGGAAGTGGACACTGGAGCTCCCACTTCTCCTGAGGAGCAAACCACTCCCGGCTCACCAATGATCAGTGCTAAGGTTCCTCATGCTCAGCCTGATGAGCTTACAACCCCCATAGCCTTAAGCCTTCACTCAGAGTCTTAAAACTCTAGTGAACAACCTTCAGGGGAAAGTTACCATCCCCAGCCTCTTGATCTAAACCAACCAATCCCAAACCTTGAATTCTATGATGATAAAAACATGGGCTTCAGTGAGTATCATGAGTCTTTATTCTCCATCCCTACTCAAGGAGAGATGAGTACTCCTATTTCTCCCATGTCTAGCCCACATCATCCACCTACTACTGAGGTGGATCTCCCTGAACCTGTTTAGGAGGTCATATGGAAAGGTTCTCATTTTAGCAAGTGACTACATCATTAAGACCTCAACCATGACAACCCAGCCTCTTAACACTTCTCTTGAAGTTGTCATAATGTAGGGGAAATCCAGCAGCCAAGAACAAAGTGCTGGTGATGAGAAAGAAGACCTTGGTCGTAGTCTCTTATCCCCCCGTGATTCTTTTGATAAAGATGAGGAGAGTCTGAAACTAAAGGTGCAAAAACTGACAAAAAAATGCACCTATTTAGTCTCAAAGACAAGTCACCTGGAATCTTAGGTGACTGTCTTACAAAGGAGGGTCAATGATCAGCAACTTGAGATCACCGATCTCAAGGGCAAGTTAGCTGAGAGACCACTCCGGAGAACTCAACCAGGTCCACAAGAACCTGTGGATATGACAGACCCAACCCCAAACTCACTTATTCAAGAAGGTGATGCTACCAAAAAGGGGGAGAAAGTGCAAACAATCATAGAACCTAGGAGTTCTTCACAGAGTATGAACTTGGAGGATTCACCACCCTCACTTACAATGGTCCATACTTAGCAACCTCCTCAAAGTCTACATGGATGTGGACTTACTTGCCTAAGTCTACATGGATGTGGACTCACTCATACAAAGTTTATTTGAGGAAGGTATTCCCAGAGCTATGCCTACCCCATCTCATCACTCTGAGAATCCAATCATGGGATGGAGGTATGACACTGATAGAAGAGCTCTTGTCATCTCTAGATCTCAGGGTCAACATAAAATTTTCAACTTTTTTAACCTGAGCTTCTATGAGAGCATCCATCTGATTGATCTTCCACTTGTCAATCCAAGTCAAAACCTACAAGCTGCAAGATTAGCAGATAGGATTCAAGAAAGGGTGCTAGAAGAATTCAAGCTGAGGTCAAGACTATATAGACAGAGGCTAGTAGGTGAGATTTTTGGTCAACAGGATGTTAAGGTGGGCCCTAAGATTAGCTTTGAAGGGGAAGCCTTGACTGAAGGCCCAGAAGTTGAACCTGTGAACCTTAAGACAGGAACTTCTTCAGCAACCATTACCCTTAGTGAGACACCAGCTGGTGAAGGTGCTTCACAACCTCTCTTTGGCCAGAGCTTGACTGATGAACCAAGCAATGAAGGCCAAAGCAGAAGATTAAGAAGGGAGAGCTTGTTGACTTGCATTCTCCACCAAGTCCAGCTCAACCTGAAGTTGAGGTAAAGGTTGAACCCCCTGAGATAACATAACTTGGACCTAGAGCTGCATCTCAGCAAACTTTATCTTCCCCTATGGATTCTCTGAAAGGAGGCTTGGTCCAATGTATCTATCCACTATGGATGAGCACATCAGGGTGATCAAGCAGAAGATTAAGAAGGGAGAGCTTGTTGACTTGCATTCTCCACCAAGTCCAGCTCAACCTGAAGTTGAGGTAAAGGTTAAACCCCCTGAGACAACACAACTTGGACCTAGATCTGCATCTCAGCCAACTTCATCTTCTGATCCACAGCAGGGTCCTCTTTACTCTCCTTCTAAACTTGTGAGAGAAGAGAACCCAACTGAGAGAGACACAGTAGAACAACTTAGTGCTAAAGACCAGTCCTCTCAGTTAAAGACTTCAAAGAGGAGGAAAAGGATGGCCATGAAGAGTGTTTCCAAGAAGAAGACCAAGGCATCCACCTCTACACCTCAGGATGAGTCAGAGCATCCTGAGGTAGTGCAAGAAGAGGCTGCTCAACCAACTCCAACTCAAGTAGAGCCTCTTGTAACTGGAAGACCCATCTTGTCCTGGACTTTTGCTGCTAAGCCAGACAGGTGGTATGTCATTAGAGATCAAGGAGGTCAAGATGTCTATTTCTGGCAAGACATGCTTGATCTTCCTCTACATGATCTTCATGACATAAGAATATATTATAAGAGTCTGAGGGATCCTGACCAGATGATGAAAAAAGGTATGGTCTTGATCCTAATAAGGACTGTCAACATGTAAATAACTTCTCTGTTTTGGTAGCATCAACCAAGGGGGAGTTTGTAAGGTTATATTAGAAGGCTGATGCAACCAAAGAAGCCAAAACAACCAAGGAGCTTCCTGCATGCATGCACTGATGTACAAGATAAAAGTTACTTCGGAAGTTTTACACACTCCACAGAAATTATTCTAAGTGTAAAATCTTCCGAAGCCAAAGTCCAAATCTTCTGAAGCCAAAGATGAAGTCTTTCGAAGCTTCAGAGACAAAGTCTTCTGAAGTCAAATGAAGCGATGACTGATTTCTTCCTAAAGACAGAGAGGACATGCTTTTTCTGATCTACTTTTTTATAAAGCTGACTTACCTTCCGCTGCAACTCTGAAGACTCACCAACTTATACAAGTTGGTGAAAAGGTCCATGCTTTTGTAAACTGTAGATTATAGTCTTGGGTCTGTAACTTCCTACTTTGTACCTGTTATCCTTTTTATAATAGAAAATGATGTGAGCTATGGCATGTCATAGTCACTAGTCAAAATGCAATTTGTCTTTTGACTCTACATTGATCTTGTTGTCTAGATTAGTGTTTCTAGTTGGCTATCATAGTATGGATGGCAGTAGGATGTAGTATAAAGTATCTCAGGTCCTTGTATTTGTTTTTATGCTTTGTAACACTTGTAATAGAACTTGAGAGCAATATACAACATCCTTGAAAACCATATTAGTCTGTTCTTATTCTTAGTACTGTCTCAGTTACTTGTGTTCTTAGTATCATCTACACAAACCCGGTTCCCCATTTGATCAGTTAAGTGTTCTAAAACTCTTCTCATTGTGAGACTGATTGTATTGACCATCCCTTTAAACGGTCCTGCATAATTTAACTAAAGAAACTAATCTAATAGTAATATATGTATGTTCTGGATTTTCCAAACCGGAGGATCTTGATGATTCGATTTTTAAAAGAAATTCTTACATGATAAAAAGAGGCACACTTACTCATATGACTTAATAAAAAGAGGCACGAGAAAATGCAAACAAAACACTAAAACCATTGGGCCAAGCCTAGTTTGTATTTTAACTATGTTTACAAATATGTTAAGTAATAACAACTGCGATTAATATAGTTACTGTGCAAACTGACATTGTGATATAATAATATATATAATATGACTTTGTATAAATTCTGATAAACACATTATGTCTATGAATTATTATAATATTTTAAAACCACTAAAATTTATAAGCATGCTAGTTTCGATATTATTAGTTTCGATATTATTTCTTTTAAACTATTTGTTACAAGAAGTGTAGTTTTATAGTTACTCATATAAATAGCCACTAGAAAGCTAATTACTTTTTAAATGGTCATTAAAAACCAATCATCTTAGAATAAAAACTAAATTTTAAATTAATCAAGATATAAAATTAAATATGAAAGGGGTACCAATAATAGATCCACAAAAACCCCCCGAGTCAGTATAAAAATTTCGGACACCTTCATGTTATTTTATTAATATTTTTTATGCAATATAACTTTATTTTTTGTTAATAATTTATATCAACTAATCAAAATATTTATAAAATAAAGTTATATTTTACAAAAAAAATTAATTAATTAATAATATTAAGATAAGTTATAAAATAGAAGTGCTGAAAAAAAAGAAAGAAGAAAAGTAGATAAATAAAAGAGTAAAAGAAAGTAAAAGATTGATGTAAAGGGTAAAACTGTCATTTATATTTTACAAAAAATTTTCACATTTAGTCCTTTAAGCTATAAGGGTAAAACTGTCATTTACATAAAAAATAATAGAAAAAGTTAATTTCTGTTAGCGTAAATGACATAAGTCGTTACAGATTTTCAAACAAAGGATACTCGGTGTACTTATTAAAGTTTAAAGATAAGCTCGATAATTTTGAGTATACTTAAAGAACAATTTTTGTAACTTACTCTAAAATAAAAGAATAGGTGAACCGAACGAACGTCGACAACAACAACAAACAAATAAATGAACAAATGTAAAAAAACAAATGAATAGATGCAACCACGGATAAATCAACTACTTGCTATGATGACCAGCAACATATTTGCACCGGTGTTAATCCCAAGAGCAAGGAGATAAAAGTTATCAGCTAGTTCCATTTAGTTTTTGTGTGTGAACGATACATGACAATTTAATATACAAAGGATGACTCATTTAGGCAATTTAAGAAACTATGATCAATAATATTCATAACTTTTATTTTTGTTGCTAAGAGCAATGATAATAGTATAATCATCATTGATTTACATTTTACTTCCACTCGAATTTTACTATATTTGTTGTATGTTTTTCTATTTCATTCACAATTATTATTGTGAGTAAAATCAAATGGAAAACGGTTGTAAATCAATGAATGATTATGCTATTATTATTGTCATTGACTAACAAAATTGAAAGTTAGATTTATCATTGGCCTATCTGCTAGTATAAATTATTATTGAGCAATAGGTTATATTTTGAATTATTAAAATCTAATTTTAATAAATATTTTAATATGTTATAATTATTTGTGTTAAAATCGAACTTCCTTTGTATGAATATCTAATGTTTTCTTACTTACATTAGTTGTTGCTATTGGGTGACCCATAGGTCAACAGGACTAGCGCATTGGGTGGCTTAGGACAATGTCTGGGTGAGGTAAACTACACTAAAAACCCTATAGCGATGACATGCAATCGTCATTGATTTAAAATTAATTTAATAAAGTTTATTGTTTATGGTTAATGAATATGCCTACGACCCCTATTGCGACAACGTGTAGTTACTAAGCGATGGTGATGGTACCGATGGAGATAATAGTCGTCGTATGTCGTCGCTAAAACCTACGACGACGACCTTTTAGGTCTATAGTTACTACTTCTGTACGTGTCACTACTGGTTCGATTTTTTTAGTGAAGGGTCACTAGCATTTTGAGTGTGTGAGGAACGTATCAATAAATAAGTTTTAAAAAAATTCTTTGATTTTGATTAGAATCTAATATTTACACAATCAAAACAAAATATATAAATTCTTATTTAATATACTTAAAAGTTTCATATTTCTCCTTTTGTTAAATACAAATATGATACCATTCTTTTAACAAAAGTGCGTATTCACATTATGATTTTTAATGTGTAAATATGATATTATACCTAATTTTATGGGCATATATGAAATTATGCTTTCATTTAATAAACTCAATTTGTAATTTAATAAGGTTCATGTAACCTAGAAAGTATCTCCACTCTTGAATCTTTTGTATGTAATATATTATACTTTTAAATAATAAATTCTTAAATAATATAAAAATCATTCTTAAATTATTTTGACCTGTTATTCACTACAAGTCCCTTTCTAATATATAAACAAAAACTACAATACAAATAAATTGTCCACAATAACTAAAACATGATAGAAAAAATTGTTTATTTGTGAAATGGATGGAGTACACGTATCGTGAAAAGGAGATGCAACATGTGCGAAAATAAATTATTTATTTTGGTTTATCGTTCATGTCCTCTTTTTTTAATTTGAATGAATCTTTAGATATTTTTATAATTAAATTCAATCGTCTTCTTTCAAAGTTTGAGATTGTAAGATAACTGGCTTAAGTCCCCGCAATATGCCTAGGGCGCGTAAGAAAAAACTATTTTTAGTAGTTATAATCATAATTCGTGGTTATATATTTTGAAATATCGATAAGTGTTATTATTTGTTACGTAAAAATTAAAGAAAATAAGATGCTTTTATATATTAAAAAGTTAAAAACGATACAAAAATAATAAAAGAATATGGAGAAAACAAAAGTAAAAGAAGTTGATTAAAAATAACAAAAAAGAAAGTAGAAATGAGTAAAAGCAATAATTTTTTTTAAAACAATAACCCTACCCCCTCCCAAGATTAAAACTTGGATTAGGGGATGAGACGGCGGCTTTACCACTAAGCTACCACCCACTTTCTTATTAACCACCGAAATAATAAAATATAATACACTGAATAAATCAATGCACGAAAAAAAAAGGGATAAAAGTTTGGTCCAGACGCCACCGCCTATGACATGCAATATGATCCAAGTAGTGTAGACCATTATCAAATTGTACATATAGCAACTACTTTTTTACTAAATCCGTGTATTACACTATGATTAAATCACATACGAGTAATACTATACGTAATTAAACAATGATATCAACTTTTAAAATTTTATTTTTAATTTTTTTTTTATTTTAAAAGAAAATCAACCATTTCGTTTCAAAATAATCCATTTTAAAAAAGTGTCATTTTTAATTTTTTTATTATAACTCTCATTTTTAATTATTTTTGTTTTATAAAAATTTTGCTTTTTAAAAACATTAACTTTAAAATATTTCGTATTTTTAAAAAGAGTTTGATGTTTTGAAAAAAAATTATTTCATAAAAGTTTGTTTCTTTAGAAATAACATTAATAAAAAGATCTATGTTTTAATTTTTTAAAAAGTACTTTTAATCTAAAAAAGAATTAAATAATATTGTTAGTAATTAATGTAATTATTTAATAGTAGAGAAAAACGGAAAAATTTTGGTGAGAAATATGATGCTGTCATGTGTCCCCATTTGTTACCCTTTTATTAGAGTATGTATATATTAGATTTAAATGCAACGTATACTTTTTTGTCAAATTTTATATTAATAATCCACGGATTTATCAATAATAATTCATCTTGAAAATTCAATTAATGATACTTCTAAAGTTCACTCTAATTGCCAAAGGCAATTCTAATACATAATCCTTACAGATTTACAAATTTACACTTGATTTGTATTTATTTGTATTCATCTTGACAATTTTCTTTGTAAGCTTTTCTATTTTGTTCATAATTATTAGGGTAGTGTTACAGTAAAAATGATATCTAATATAAAAAGTCTAAAAAAAATTATGGTTTTGACACGTGTTCTTTTATTGTTTTAAAGAGGAGGGTATTTTTATCATTATATCAAATATGTTAGCTTATGTTGTCAAATATAAGTTTATTATATTATATTTTTTACATCATTTGTTATATGTATTCATCATTGTATTTTACATTTTAGATCATTTATTGTTATTTTTGTCATTATTTTTACAGATTATATAAACTTCTTATCTATCATTGTGTTTTACAATTAAAATTACACAAGGATATACTTTCACTAATTTTTTTTTTAAAACTCATAATGTTGAATATAACATAATATGTTATTTTTGTCAATGTTTTTTATAAATTATATAAACTTATTGTTATCTATCATTGGGTTTTACAATTAAAGTACACAATTATATTATTTCACTAATGTATTTATCAAAGCTCATAATGTTTAAGATAACACAATAACGATAAAAAAACACAATGAGACATTGTGTTATTTTGTCATTGTTTTAATATATTAGATTAATTAGTTGTTAATTTATTATTGTATTTTACATATTAGAGATACACAATAATATTATTCTACCAGTATATTTTTTAAAATTCATCATTTTAGAAAAACACAATAATATTCAGAAAAACATAATAATTAACAAAAAGACACAATGACCTGCACTAAAAACATAATGATGAGATATGAGCTTAAAAATATAAAAAAAAAAAAACTTAATCACTTTTTATATAATAATAATGTATTCATTTTAAAGATAATAAACGTTAGTTTTTATTGTGTAACTTTTATAAAAAAAATAATATCATACATAAGAGTTATGAACTTCAAAAAATAAGGGAACTTACAAAGGGTAAACAAAAATGGCTATTCCAAAATAATACTCTAATAAACTTTTTCTTACAATTTGATAAATGAGATTAATGATTGAGATTACTTTTTACACATTTTACTTTTTGATACTTTTTTATTTGAACATTTCTATTATTATTATTGTGTGTGAAATTGGATGGAAATTAAGTGTAATTTTTTTATTATTATGTTACTTGAATTGCCCGTACCAACATAAGTAAAAGTTCAAAATATCATATTATCTGCTCATGGGTATTAATTTGAATTACTAAGATTGGGTTGTTACAAATCCAATTTTTCTTTTTTTATATTTTCTTTTCATGTAATCTATAAAGGTTATTAGTTATATGATACTTTCCATGCAAATTTCAAATGGTCATATCTTATAATGTTATTGACCTACGTTACACATGTTTAAAACCATCTTATATTGATTTACTTTATTTAACTTTTGATCAAGATGATATGATCATACGATTCTACAATCCACGTACATTGTGATACTGATAAGTGATAACTAATACGTTTTATTATATAAAGACGCTATAAAAGATATTATAAGTATGTTTATTTAGATTTTTTTTTTCTTGATGATCTAACAAGCTCACACATATATGTAATGAGATATTTATCGAGGTCAAAGGCAGATCTATAAAGGGATAAACTTTTACAAATACTTTTTGATAATCACTATTATGCATTAGTAATCAATACAAGACTTATGACAAAAGCAAGTAGGACAAAAAAACCAAACAAACAAATATGTATACGAGACACACTAACTGGCTGGTGAATGTTGCCTCCTACCCAAGATTTTGAAGGCAATGCTCACTCGTCAAAGACGAAACGAGCTGGACTTGCACTAAATGGATCAAGAGGTGTACGTTGTGGGATTCGAACCGGCGTTCTCCCCCTACACTCGCATTATACTACATACCTCCATTAACCAGCCACACTACACATCCAAAGGAAAGAAAGTTCATCAAACATATTCTTATTTACTTTAAAACATTTAGAGTTTTTAATCAGCATACATATTCTTATTTACTTTAAAACAGAGTTATTAATAAGCATACATATTCTTATTTACTTTAAAACATTTAGAGTTTTTAATCAGCATACATATTCTTATTTACTTTAAAACAGAGTTATTAATCAGCATACATATTCTTATTTACTTTAAAACATTTAGAGTTTTTAATCAGCATACATATTTTTATTTACTTTAAAACATTTAGAGTTTTTAATCAGCATACATATTCTTATTTACTTTAAAACATTTAGAGTTTTTAACGAGGAGAAGACATTCCAGATGTCATTTGATTTTTTATATGATCAACGCTATCGGTTGATATATGTCTTGTGCCTCAGAAAAGATTTTACGTCTCAATTTGAGACAATCAATAATATTCGATTATTACACATTCAATTTCCCTCTCAGTAGGTGTTTCCATGCTTGGGGTTGATTCAAACATTATTATATACAACAACGAATTAGAAAATTCTTAATACTTTACATTGTACTTAAAAACATAACAGTTCTTGTTTAAATACGGGACGGGTCTGGCCATAAAATTTATTTAAAAGGTCGTCACATCCTTCTGATCCAAGCTACAAGGTCTATCTAAACATACAAACCTTGTCTTATCCATGATTAAGTCAATTTCTTGAAAAAATCATAAAAAATGAAATGTCAGCGTAAAGTTGATGAATTATGTTACCAGACTTTTAAGTTTTAACCAGCATGATTAGTATTAAAATTACAACTTGTTTATTGTTATTCTATTTGACGACAAGACCCACAAGTACGTGCATGTTTGATCAAATCATACGTGTACAATGTTATGTTCAATTAAACATTTACTTGATCGATTTGATACAATCACATACTGGTTTTGTTCAAATATTATAAGTTGTAAATAAACGTTTCATAAACATGCTTGAAAGTATTGTAAATATTTGTGCACATAAGACAATAGTGTGTATATATATATATATATATATATGAAGTTGTAAACATGTTCGCCTTATTGACTAGTGAAAACAATGACTTAAAGATGGCTAGAAACCCGAACAACACCTCCACGACGATTCTACAAGCTTGGGTGGTGTAAGACTAGCCTTGATGAGTGTGTTATGATGCTATAATGGTGGTATACCGGAGATATAATTGGTTTTTAGAGAGATATGGGGGGGGGGGGGCATAAGTTGCCAAAACCTAATACTCATCATCAGACATATGACAAAACCTAATCCCCATCATCGCCATATGTCAAAACCTAATCCTCATGATCGGACACATGCCTAAACCTAAATTATTATCATCATACACGTTTCAATACCGTATATCAGCATTCGTCAGTATATTATGGATTGCTATGGCCACTTTTTCGAATTCTTCTAGTCTAGAAACCCATAACCGATATCATAACCCGAGATATACCTTTCGACGTTTTGGGGGTTTTTCCACTTGAATTCTATTTACATCATCCCATATTATTACTTTTAGTCCTTGAACTTTCTTAATTAACATCTAAGGTATGAAAATTTTCACATGTGTTACAACACATGAAGACTGAATCTCAAATAGAAATTAACCCATTAATTCAATAGTAGCTAGTGTTGTAAAAAGCGTATCAAGTGCACATATTCGAGATGCGACGATCAAGGGTTTTTTCTTAGGCGCTCGGATTTTTAACAACCCAACATTAGAATTATCAGGTAGGTTCAGTTGACATAATAAAACACAATGCCATGATTAAAATATATAATCATTAGAAAACACACAAGTAAGTCTCATATTTTTAAATTAATTCATCATATGTATGACCTTGTTCAAGTAAGTGTTAACATTTTTAAGTAATCAGTTGTGAAAATTATTGTAAAACTATCACTAAAATGTGCAGTTTTTGCTGCATTCATTAAACAAGTAGCAAAACAAGCAAAGTAATTGTATATTAAGCTATACTTTAACTAATTTTCATATTGCTCAAGCTAATTTGGACGAAAAAGTCTTGATTTACCACTAAATGTGTGTTGTGAAAAATCATGACCTTTTAGTTGACATAGATCTCTAAACAATTATGTTTGTCTAATTTCATCTTTTTAATTATGGTGATAAGATGAATTTGATTTTTGTTCGAAATGATCACATAGAAGATCATGCAAGTAAATTTTGAGAACACTAATTAAAGATATTGAATAAGAGTTAGATGATTTTCTATTTTATAAATCGTTCCATAACCCATAAATTCAAGTTTCAACAAGAACAAATAAAATTAGTGAAGTTTCAAGTTTCATTAAAATTACAATAACTAAAATCACTAATATCAATAACTATAATCACTAAAGTTTCCTTTAACATCAAGCTTCCAATGACCACATCTAGTTTTAACATTTTTGAAGTTGAAAATAAAAAGAAATAATAATAAAGAAAGAAACTAACATGGTCAATGTAAGATGTTTAGCTTCTGTTTGATGTAAGACATTGATGTGTAACACGTTAACATATCAGATTTATTAATTGAGGACATTGTGGGTAATTAGTGTTAGGGTCAACCGGTGATACTCACAATAACTCTAACACTCACGATGGCAAACACAAAAGAAAGAATCAAAAAAAGGATGAACATGGAGATTTATAGTGGTTCGATCAGTGTGATCTACTTACACTCTCTGCAACTAGTGATTTTGTATTTGGATGCTCAAGAAGATTACAATAGCATATGATGTCTATATATAAGAAAGAAAATCTAGTGTTTCTAAAGCTTACTTAACAAGCTTTTATTCTAAAGCTCATCCAAAAAACTACTAGTTCCAAGGCTTACTCAAGAAGTCATTAGCCTAATTAAACTTGGTCCCGTATTTGGCAAAGGCCTCCACAACCTAACAATTCTCCCACTTGGAGGCATTTGAAAACTTTAAACTACACTTTAAAACTCTTCAAACTGTGCTTTTTAAAGTGCTTCAAATAATTTCACTCCACAAGTATTATCATATTGTCAAGTCTTCACTAGCATTGTAATCTCTTTTTCTTCTTCACTAGTTGCAACCGCCTTCTCATCAAGTAATATAAAAGCCATTTGAAGCTATGCAAAGGTTCAACTTCTCTAAGGTAACCACCTTAGTCAGCATATCAGCTGGATTCTCGAACCCTTTTATATTCTTCAACTTTAAAGTATCATCACTAACATGTCCATAATAAAGTGGTATCTCAGCTTAAAATGTTATGTCTTTGAATGGAAAACTGAGTTCTTTGTAAGGTTCTCGGTACTCTAACTATCACATAATAGTAAACACTATGTTTCAAGAAATTTCTTCAACCAAATAAGCTCTTTGTCGGTTTCAACCAGAGCCATGTGTTCTTCTTTTGTGGTTAAGAGGGCAACACTCTTTTGAAGACAAGACAACCAGCTAACAACAGTGCCTTCTATTGAAAAAACATACCTGATGGTGCTTTTGTAAGACTCTTGACACCCACCAAGGTCTGTAACTACATAGCCTCTAAAAGACATCTTTCCCCTTAAAATACCATGCCATTTTCAAAGTTCCTTTCAAATACCTAAGCAGGAGCTTAACTACCTCCCAATGCTCTTTCCCTGGACTGGACATAAACCAACTAACAACTTCCACTGCATGTATGATATCTTGTCTCATGCATACCATTGCATACATGAGGCTACTAACTATCGATGTATAAAGGACTTTAGCCATCTCTGCTTTGTCTTTATCTTTCTAGGGTGACTTGTCTTTAGAAATCTTAAAGTGACTTCCCAAATGTGTAATTCTAATCTTGGCATCTTTAAGGTTGAATTCTCTAACATTTTCTTGATATCCTTCTCCAAGCATAGTGTCAAAGAACCATCTTTCTTGTTTCTGAGAATACCATCATGTAGATTTCTTCATCAAGATCACCATGTAAAAAGGTATTTTTGTCATCTACCTGCTCTAAATACAATTTATTTGTTGTTGCAATACTAAAAACAAGTTTGATCGTTGATCGCTAATCTGACTTTATGCCATTTGGTACCATCATGTTCATCCTTGATCCTGAAAACCCACTAGTTCTGAAGAGCTTTCTTCCCAAATGGAAGCTTTGTATGAATTCAGGTCTTTCTTTTCTCAAGAAACTTCATTTCATCTTTCATTGCTAACTCTCACTATGATGAATCTTTTAACCTTTTTGCTTAAGAGTAACACTAAGGTTCACCATTTTTTGTCAGAAGTATGTAATTGACAGATGATCAGTATCTGCTTGGCGATCTGATAGTTCTGGTAGATCTTCTAAGCTTAACTAGAGGTGTAACTAAATTGTTTGAAGTTTAGAACTTATGTTCTAAAGAGATAGTTTCTTCATCTTTAGAAATTTCATCAGCCTTGGAATTATTCCTAGAACTTCCATTATCGGTTAACTCATCCCTATTCTTTAGAATATCAACTGAGCTTTCACTTTCTCTTTCCTTTTTGTTCTCACTCTCCTCAAGCTTAACATACTCTTTCTCCAAATCTAGGTCTTCGGTGTTTCTTTCCTCGTACATCTTAGTTTTGTTGAAGATGACATTCTTGCTTCTGATTACTTTTCTACTTTTAGAATCCTAAAGGCTGTAACCCATCTCATTTGACCCTTAACCAATAAATGTGCACTTTTTGGCTTTTGAGTTTAACTTATCTCAGTCACCATCTTTCAACAAACTGTAAGCACTACAACAAATACCTTCAAGTGCCTAAGACTGGCTTCTTTTCCTTGTCATTCTTTGTCACACCCCAAGAGCTGGTGGAATTATCGGGGCGAACGAATGTGAATCGATTGCTCATAGCACAAGATAGTAAATATGTTGAAATAATATTAAATGTTATTTTCATTAAAATTACTAATAAACTTATTCAATAAAATCAAATAGTAATCCAAATAAACATAGCCAAAATCTTTTATTAAAGTATGTCCAAGTCCTAAATGAGCATGAAGAAGTCCTCTAAACTGCATTTTTAAAATCATATAAAAAAGTAATGAGTCAACTAACGAATTAGTCGGTGAGTAAACACAGGTTTGCATACATATATAGATTGATTAAATTCATTGAAAACAATTCAATTCACATGACAATATCAAAACTTATAAATGAAATAGTGTAACATAAAAGACAAACCAACACAATCATACCTAATGACTGAATTAACTCGGTCCGTAGATAAAGCCGTATGATTGATTGAATGAATCCGGTTCCAATCATCACTCGAATATTCATATGGGGTGAGTTTGTCAAACCAATAGATCTATTATTGTCATCGTGGGTGCATGAATTAATTATTGTGTTAACATCACGAGTATCTAACTATACATATATAATTTCAAGTAGTAACAAAACATATCTTGAATTGAATTTAGAATGAAATAACAATGAGTATTGATAATTGAATATTGAATCATATGATTTTTTTCAAATTATAAAACACATAAAATGAACTATGAATACTCACATTAATATTAAGATATGATTTTAATAATAATATGCTAGATTAAATACCAATGGTTTGCTAATGGTTTTAACTAAAGAAATGTGTCCTAGATTAGAATAATAATGATTTAAAGAATAGACATTGACTAGGGTTGCAATTGGGATTTGGAGCGTAACAAATAATTTAATAATGACCTTGAAATAAATTGATTAAAAAATTAGATTTGACAATATTAAGTCATAATAAAATAAATAGAATAGTTAAATATAATTAAAATATTTAATTTATAATGATTGAATAAATAAAGTTTGAATATTAAAGTGTCAAAATAATTAATTTAATAATTAATCAATAAATACCTTGATCAAAATAATTAATTTGATAGTTACTTATCTAACTAATTTGCAAAATATTAGTTTAAAATAATTAGAAATAATTTATGTTTGATTTAAAATATTTTTATAAAATTTAAAACTTATAAATAGTTTTTGTAACTTTATTATAATATTTAAAACTTTTTTATAAAAAATGAAGAAAAAGGAAAATTACATTGCATGGAAATTTCAAAAATCGAATAACAATTTATGTAATAAATTTAATTAAAAACAAATTTTTATATTAAAATACTAACATAATAACAATTTTGTGTAATTTAATTTATTTAAAATAAATAGTTATAAAAAGGTTTGAGGGTGCCCGAGGTCGAACCCAGGTCCCTTGTGTGATTGTCCAATTCATTAACTAGTGGGCTTAAAACCTAATTCTATTTTAAAAACATTAGTGTAGTAGTTTCCCCAAATCTATAAACCCTAGATGTCATTTTGATCCCAATTGAGTACAAATCAATGATATGAATAGAACTGAACATAGGACTTTTGATTATCATGTAAATACAAATATGTGTGTGTGTGTGTTTTATTACTTAAAGTTCAAATAGGTCGAATAAAAGGTTTAGAATCACTTAAAGTTCAAATAGGTCGAATAAAAGGTTTAGAATCACTTAAATAGTTTTGAGTACATTTGTTTCGAATTGAAAAGATTCAAGCTTTGATTTGAATGTTTTGGGTTGAATTGGTCATCGATCGAGAGTTTCTAGTTTTGATTTATGGGATTTTTATTACCGCAATGATTACAATTGTGTTTCAAATTAGTCAATTTGGATCATTGATTAATATTCAATTATAAATGGGGAATTTTTGGTTTCGATTGATCAAGTATAACCGATGATTAATCCAAATTGAAAGGGGGGGGGGGGGTATTCAGTTTGAATCTGGTTCGCGAATGGGTATACACAGTTTGATTAACTTTAAAACGATTTATCTCGTGGTTTTAAAATATTTGCAAGTTAGTCTCTGGAATTATATTTGTTATCATTTTATGTGTAAAACCTTTTAATTAAGTTTTAAAAATTTAATTTCAACCCCTAAACTTAATTAAACTCTATTTTTAATAAGTAAAAATTTAATAACTTATAAACTTTATAAATCTTAAAAATAAAAAACTTATAATAAATAAAAATTTAATAACTTATAAACTTTATAAATATTAAAAATAAAAAAAATTATGAATTAATTATTTATTAATTTTAACTGAATAGTCAAAATCTCATAATTAACATTAAACTTTATAAATTTATAAAATTTATTTTGTAAATTATAAATCTATATTAAGTTGTTATAGATTAAATAAATGACATAATTATTGTATTTGAAACACTAAAATAAACAAAATAATTTATATAAAGGATTTGATTTATAAAATTGACTCAAACGGGTTCGGTTTTGGATTTACAAGTTTCAAAACGGGTCAAATATTACAGTAGACACCCGAGCGTGCCACTGCCAAAGCGGACAATATCCGGTACAGTTCTGGAGCTGTTACAAATGGTATCAGAGCCAGGTTTGGGCCGGTGTGCCAGCGAGGACGCTGATCTTCCAGTGGGGAGGATCTAACATCCCACATCGGTTGGGAAGGGGAACGAAATTCTCCTTATATGGGGCTGGATAATTTCCTTATTAGATGCGTTTTAAAACCATAAGAGGCGGGCGTTTGGGGCGTGCCACTGCCAAAGCGAACAATGTCTTGTACGGTTCTTGGTCTGTTACATTCTTCCTTTGGTGTTTTGAAATCCGAAAGAAGCGTAAAATGGTCAATTTCCAGGTACTTAATGGAATAATTTAACAGACATTTGACCCAGGGACGAAATGTGTTAGATTTTTTTCAGACCTTAGGACTAAACCTGTAATTTTTAAATTCCAGAGACGAAAAATAAAACTTGAGCAAATATCAGGGACGATCCGTTTAATTTACTCTTTAAATATTTTTTGTGGTTAAAATGGTTATGGTATTACATGATACATGTCCAATTACTTATAATACAATATTAAAAGGTATAATAAATAGTAAGTTAAAAGTTGTTTAATATTTATCGTTAGAAGTTTTGGTAGAAAAGGTTATATAAATTAAAACATACAAACCCTAAACAATTGTAAGTGGAACTACTTTTTGTGTCAAAACATATATCCACACTTTATTGCTAATTTTATTTACAATTTAAAATACTATTTCCCATTGTGATACACACACTTGTAATTCATTCCTAAAGTTTTGCTTAGTTGGAATATTATAAATATTTTGAATCATAAAGTGCTCTTATTTATTAAGTTAGGTGTAAATCACTAAATCTACATGGCTATAGTAGAAAATATAAGGGACCACACGTTAAAGACGATAAAACCACATATGTAATTTAGCATGTTTTATTCTTGCTAGTAACTAGATATCTAGTAGTACTTATCATATGTCCTGCAAGATAAAAAAAGATATTATGAAACATGTACAGATGGCGAAAGTATGTAAAGGTTGTTGAAAAATTAAAACTTGTCGATCTTATCCAATAGGGTCGTCGCTTAAAGGTATATTGAATTACTTAAAGATTATTACTTTATTGAAACCAAAGTAATAAATATTAAAAAATATTTTTATTAAACTGTGGGAAATTTCAGATTGCTAGTGCTAATAAAATATATGTTAACTATTACCAACCCCTTTTGGGATAGTGGTGTTCTAACATCTAAGTGTAACCAATTAAGTGGTATCATATTCGATGTCATCGTTTTAGATTCTTTGATACAAAGTTTTGGATTGCAACTTTTGCTTATTGTGATATTTGTTCGAGCTTTGGCCTTGATTATTAGCTGTTAGAGGTGGGTTGTGAGAAGCATGTCCTTTTAGATGATGCTAGTAGAGCATGTTTTTTGGTCTTAGATCTTAAATGATCGTCTATTTT
Organism: Flaveria sonorensis; assembly: GCA_025506505.1. Taxonomy (NCBI): domain Eukaryota; kingdom Viridiplantae; phylum Streptophyta; class Magnoliopsida; order Asterales; family Asteraceae; genus Flaveria; species Flaveria sonorensis. The sequence goes on along the minus strand of CM046427.1, from coordinate 51,796,392 downwards.
TTTGCTTTAGTTTGTAGTTAGTGGTTACATGTAGTACTTCTTTGAACTCAAGTTTAGATGGGTAGGTTGTGCTAGTTTTTTCTTGTTTTGCTACTTTATCTTCATATATATACGTCCATGAGTGAGGTAAGCCGGTTTGTAATCTCATTTTCGTTATTTATAACATTTTCTAGACATTACCGTTAATCAAAGAAAATCCTTTAACTCCAAACACTCTCAAGTTCCTCAAATGCCATATAATCCATTTGTAACAATCCCAAATGCTTTCTCTATGCACACAAGTTTATTTGTCTTAGCATAACGTTAACTAGATAAACTAAACGATTCATGGAGCATACCCATGACCTATTTTTCACCGACGTCACTATCCGGATACAGACCGGGCAATCCTCATATGTTCACATAAAAAAGTTTTTGAAATAACAAAATCCATAATCTTTGTTCTCAATCTCATACTTTTAGATGTAAACAATGAAATTGACACAACTTTCATTTGCATTTGATAATCCTTAAAGCATTCTTTTGAATTACAACAAAAAAGTTGCTTCTTTTTCTGTTTTAACAGTTGATAATCCTTCAACACATTACCTATTTCAACTACCTTAAAACACCCATCAACATTTTCATCTATATCAAGGAGATAATGTCGGTAACCTTAAAACGACAACACGCCTTGATTATCTTCGATGTGAATATGTTCTCGACAATCATAAGTTTGTATATTTTCAACTTTTCTTGTAATGCAGCCTTAGAATATGAACAACTTGCTTTTCTTGGTTAAGCATAGAGCCTCTAGGGTGAACAAAAGTCATGGTTTTTACATTTGGGCTTGACGGGCCCAGTTTAAAAGAAAAACCCAAAACATGGAAGAACCCAATTAGCCCAAACTTAATGATAAAAAACTGATACGGTATGGGCCTAACTGCCTAAGGGTACAAGGACGGACCACTTACAAAAAAAACTCTTTAACTTAAATTGAGTACGATTTTTATTTTAACATTATCAACATTTTAACAACGGGATTTGGAATCCTCCTTAGGAAAACCACTGTCACAACAAACTTGAGTCTCCTGTTAGCCTAAATATAGAATGGTAACTTGTACTGTGCTGAGACAACTCTTTTTTTTTTTTTAATCCATGTATTGTTTAGCATATCAAAAAGTAGAAGTGAATTGTGTATCCTAACTTCACATTTTATCCACATGTCATATGAGCTTATCATCTTCTCATTATCTTCATTCTATTCTTGAGGAAACACATTCTTATTTTTCTCATTCTTCTCACATGTCACGAATCCTTACCAATTTAATAAAAATTTTAAAATTTATTAAATTAAATTAGTTGTAAAACAATATGTAACTCAAATAAATTTCATCAACTAAAAATAAAAAAAATAGAAATAAGAATGAAAAAACTCAAAAAAATAAATAATAAAAATATATCTAGTAGGGGAAGTGTCATACCTAATGTTATGCTTTTTCATGCTTTCCTTTTAGAATGGATTCATTTTTCGTAACGACGGTTGCGATAATTGTTGAGTTTTTTGGAAAGTCTTTCGGACTTGGTTTGTTTTTTGTCAAATTGAGAAAGAGATAAGTTGAAGAAAAATTAGTAGCACCAAACTTTATTTATAGGATTAGAAAATTTTTAAATTTTATATAAAACGGTCATTTGATCATTACACAACGTAATAAAGAGGCAAAGTTGGTTCTTTGAAAAATGGTAAACGTTCACCGATTCAAGACTTGAAAAACCCCGGAATCGGGGGAAAAATTTTCTCAAATGGATATTTTTTTCTATTGGGTCGGGATTTGGTTTTCCGAAATACAAATAAAGTCTTTTGTTAGTTTTGCATCATGTTAGCTAGTTAGTCAAATTGTGCCTTGGAAACTTTTCATGGGAAAATCAATACAATAGTGGTTGAACTAAATCATTTTACGAGGATAGCCTTTATTAAACATTTTACAAAAAGTTTTGTTAATTGAAATAATGGCACGTATACGGGCAAGACTTGCGTACTTATGCTCCCACCATGATGGTGCTTGCCTTCGCGCCAAAAGACTAAAACATAAGAAAACTTAAAGACTATAATACGCCAAGGGGAAGCGTAGGACGTGATAAGAACAACAAACATTATTAGAAAATGCCATTAGCGAGAAGATAAGGACCTAGACATACATAATTAAAAGCAAAAAAGTGCACCAAACTTGCCGATCAGTATCGATTAACTCATCCCTTATTCTTAAGCGTTCACCTTTATATCCTCCACCACCTTAGCAGTTGAAAAAGGCCTCCATTTGAAAATGTTATTATGCATTGTCTTCTAGATGAACCACGTTGTTGCCAAGACAATACAAGTCGCCTTTTTAATCTTGTGAGGAGCCTCCCATGTATGGTGCATGGATAACAAATCCGAAACTAAAGAAGCATTCCCGCAAGAGAAGTTGCACCATCTTGACACCTCTTTCCATACACAAGCAGTAAATAGGCACAATACCAAGAGGTGATCAATCGATTCCTGATTTCCGAAACAAACAATTGCATTCATCAGAAGCAAATGGGACCCCCCCCCCCCCCCCCCAAATGGCTTTTGATAAACTTATCTAGATTAATGTTTTCTTTGAGCAACTCTTTATCTAAACTCATAATATGTCTCCATATTCCACGGACCAAGAGTTTTAGTAGTGGAATGGAATGCAATCTTCTCTTTTGATAATGAATAGCCAATATACATCTTGCCCATAACGCTGACTTTTATGTCTTAAATCTCCATTTTCACTTTGATATCAAAGCTAGACTAGATAATCTATAACGCTAACCACCACAAGGCCACCTACTTCCTTAGCCATTGTGACCTTATCTCATACAACCTAATCGATTTTTGATCCCTCCTTGAATTTTCTCCTCGCTCCTTCTAGGGTTTTAACAACATTTAATAGAGATTTATATAAAGAAAGATAAAACATTATAATACTCTTAAGGATCCCTTTACTGACATCAACTAACCCCAAAAGACAATGTATCTTGATCTTAACCTTTCGATTATTGGGTTATAACTCCTAACTAAACCCATATTATCACCGATAGGAATTCCAAAATAAATAAAAGGAATAGAAAACCACTTGACAATGAAGGAGAGATGTCATAAATCTGTCTCCCTTTGATCAACGTCAATCCCATAAAACTTACTCTTATGGAAGCTTACTTGCAGCATGCAAGGTGGAAGCACCATAAAATTCTTGATAAATTTTTCGCATTGGAGTACCACCAATCTCCTAAAATAAATGCATCATCTACATATAATAAGTGTGACAAAACAGGTCCATTATTAAGAAGATAAATGCCTTGAAGGATACCAACATCAACCATGGAGTTAATAATAACATGAAGCGCTTCCTTCACAATAATAAACAAAGATGGAGAAACCTGATCTCCCTGACACTACTCTTTTAAAGCCTGAATTCAGTTGTGGGAGTTCTATTAACTAAAACTGATGAGCGGTCTGAACCAAGACCAGTTCGAATCCACCGTCTCCACAACTTTCGAAAGCCATTGGTCTATGATCGAGTCTAAGAACCTCCGATTCATCATGTCATACACTTTTACAAAATCAATCATCAAAAACAAGGCCTTTCCTTTCCTTTTGTTAACATCAACCATGCCATTAATTTAGTTATAGCTAAAGGACCACTAAAATATTCCTTCCTACCACAAACACCGACTATCACTAAATGAATCACCTTCTTAATCTATTTGCCAAAACCAACATGATAACTATTTGTCATATCATGAGAATTGTCAAATTAATCAAAATCACTTTTATTATGAAAAAGAACTAAGTTTAAGATATAGAAGGATTTATTAATCTGAAATTTTATTTTCTCTCTTCTCTCTAATTTAATGATAAACTTATGCATGTGTAAAATTTTAAAATATACGCATGCACGTAAATTTATACATATAAATTTATATGACAACGTTGAATTTAATAATAATGCTAGTAATATAAATGAAAAAAATGTTTTTAATTGACGGTGAGTCTTGGAGCAACTAGTAAGGTCGTTGTTTTGTTACGTATGAGGTCATGGATTCAAGCCATGGAACCAACCTCCTACACAATATGTAAGTTAAGGTTGCGTACATCAAATCGCGTAGCGATTCGGCCCCTCCTCAGACTCTACGTAAATCAAGAGCTAAGTGAAACACCGTATACACATAAAAAAGTTGTTTTCCACAAGATCTCACAATATTTATGAGTTCTCATTTGATCATAACCTTATTCATGTATGTATGTGTGTAAAAACAAAATGCACCAAATGAAATCTATTTAAAAACTCATTTTTTTAATCTTTTATATACTTAACAGTATCTCAACGATTCTATGTGTTTAATATATAAACCTAACTTAACAGGATTTGAAAGTCAGGGAAGTAAAGTTGTTATGTTGTTATAGCATATAAAACTTTACAGAAAATGTTCAAATAAAAAGTCATAAAAAACTAAAAGTATAAAAAGTAATCTCAACCATTAATCACATTAATCAATGATTAAAATCAAATTGTACGGAAAAGTTTGTTAGAGTGTATTTTAGGAATAACCACTTTTTGTTAACTATTTGCTAGTTTCTTCACTTTTTTAAACGTTCATAATTTTTATATACGATATTTTTTATTTTATAAATATTACACCATTAAAACAAGCTTTTTTTCTTTAAAACGAGTATAATATTGTTATATAAAAATATATTAAAATATTTTACTTTTTTAAGATCATATCTTGTCATTGTGTCTTTATTGCGGTTCATTGTATCTTTTTCTTAATTATTGTGTGTTTCTCTAAAATGATGAATTAAAAAAATATAATAATGAAATAACATTATTGTGTATCTCTAATATGCATAACACAATAATAAATTAACAACTAATTGTGTTTTTTATTGTCATTGTGTTATATTAATATGTATAACACAATACAATAAAAGCAATGACAAAATAACACAATGTCTCATTGTGTTTTTTATCGTCATTGTGTTATCTTAAACACTATTAATTCTGAAAAATTAATTGGTGAAATAATATCATTGTGTACTTCTGATTGTAAAACATAATGATAGATAACAACAAGTTTATATAATGAGTTAATTAAATGAAAGGTCCCTGTGCTTAGGTCTGTTTTCACTTTCAGTCCACAAGTTTAAAACATTACAAGGTCGGTCTAATGGTTTGACAAAACATAACACAAATGGTATTCGTCATGGATGGAGAGTTAACTTTTTCCAGTTAACTTTTTTAAAATGAGCAAAGTACCCCTAGTTATATAAAAAACAAAATAGTATAAAACCACCACTACTGAACTGCCACTCCCCCATCGCTACTCCCACCAACGATCGCCACCGCCACTCCACTACCGCCGCTCCCCTCACCTCTCCCACCACCGGTTGCAACTCCGTAACCCTTCCCTAAAATCAGTTATTTGTTTTTCTTGTAAGTGTGATGATGGTGTTACTTAAATATATACAGGTGGTGTATTTTGAGAAGTCAAAAGGACAAGAAGAAGATGAATTATTCAAAACCCAAGATCCAGAACCTCAAGCAACCCCCACCATCGGTAATTACCCCTCTTGTAACACTACCCGAAGCAACTCGAGTCAGATCCATAGCCATCAACCATCTTGTCAGGAATACACTTAGAGGCTAATGCAACCAAGATCAACCAAAGAGCTCTCAGCATACAGAAGTGAAGTATAAGAAAGTTACTTTGGAAGATTTAATATAACTCAGTGAATTATGCTAAGTATTAAATCTTCCAAAGCCAAAAGACCATATCTTCCGAAGCTAAAGATGAAGTCTTTCAAAGCTTCAAGGAAAAAATTTTCCGAAGCCAAAGACTGATTTCTTACGAAGACAGAGAAGACATGCTTTCTCTAAATCACCTTTTGACAAAAGCTGAACCACTTTCTGCTGCCACTTCTGAAGACTCACCAACTTATATGAGTTGGTGAAAAGTCCATGCTTTTATTAACTGTAGATTAAGGTCTTTTGTCTGTAACTTTTCAACTATGTACTTTTATCCTTTTTGTAATATATTAGAATATGAGCTATGGCATGTCATAGTTACTAGTCAAAAGGCAATCTTCCTTTTGACTCTACATTGATCTTGTTTGTCTAGATTAGTGTTTCCAGCTGGCCTTCAAAGTATGGTCGGTTGTAGGATGTAGTATAAAGTGTCTTAAGTACTTGTATCTTAGAACATGTGCTTTGTAACACTTGTAAGAACTTGAGAGCAATATACATCATTCTTGAAAACCATATTTGAGTGTTCTTGTTACTGTTCTTTTACTCGTGTTCATAGTATTATCATTAACCGAGTCCCTATTTGATCTGCTAAGTGTTTCATATCTCTCCATATTGAAAAGCTGTTACATTGATCACCCTTCCCGGTCCTGCAATTGGTATCAGAGCATTTCAGGCTCTTAATTGTAAGATCTCACCATCTTAAATCCCTTTAGCTTCACAAAACACTTATCAATTAAAATGGTAGCTCTTTCAAAGACTGATATGAAAATCGGTACTATGACAAAGTCTCCACTGATCACTCCTGATGACTTTGATACTTGGTGCCAACATATGGAAGGGGATCTGTTGTTGAAGGACCTCACATCCCAAGCACCTCTTCAGCCACTGCTGGAAGTGGGATGATACCAAAGAAAATGGCTGACTACTCTAAAGAAGACCGGAAGAAGATAGATGTAGATCAAAAAGCCATGGCCATCAAGAGAACTGAGAACTTCTCTACTCTTACTCTCACAGTGCTGTATGGTATCCTTAGTGGTTACCAGATGGAGATGAATTTGCAAAATCCATCAAGTAGCTCTTCCAATAATCAGTAGAGTTCAACCCTTCATGTGGTTGAAAGGGATAGCATAGAACCATAGCATCATCTTATATGCTTCCCTGAAAACTCACAAAAGGATCCTTTCATCACCTTCCCTGAGACACCAAGGGAGAGCTACATCCAAGGAATCCATTTCAAGAGACAAGCTCTACACAAGCCTTTGTGTCTACTGATGAAAGTTGTGACAACTTTCTTTTTACTCTTGAAGACCTGTACTACATCCATCTAGATTATCTGGAGTATATGGAGATAGTTCAACAGATGGTTCTTTTCACTCATAGAGCCAAGAAGTTCTACAAGAGGACAGGAAGAAAGTTTTCCAGCAATGTGGCCAGTGGAAAGTTTGACTTGGATAAAAGCAAGGTGAAGTGTTACAACTGTAACCAAATAGGACACTTTGCTAGAGAGTGCAAGGCACCAAGGACAAATGGTGGCCAGGTATAATCCAGACCAAACTACACTGATGCAGCTCCAAAAACTAAGAAGCCAAGCCAGCCCAAATAACATGTTGTTGTTGCTGTTGAAGACGGAGGCTTTGACTGGAGCTTTCAAGTAGAAGATGCTTCTCCAAACCAAGCACTGATGGCTGATCATGAAGTAGCTAAGGTATTGGAACATCTTTGTACTCCTGAATACATTGCTAAAGTTAACATGTATAGGTCCTACAACTTGGAAGTGAGATCTGATCTTGAGTCCTTGAACATTTTAAAAGTTGATTTTAAAAGAGCTGAAAATGATTATAAACTTAAAATAGAAGATATGGAGAAAACCATATCAACTCTTAAATATAAGCACACAAATTACAGGACTCAAATAAGGATCTCATTACCAAGTTAACTGAGTGCCAACCTGAGCTTGTGATCAGCAATGCTAAGGTAGAAAAATGTGTTCTTGAAGTGAAAACCTTCAAGAACATAATATCTTCATCCATGCATGCAAAGATTTTTATCAGAACAGGCAGGGATTAGGTTCAAGTGAGATAGCTCCTCACACAAATTGTTATCTATAAGATCTCCAAGGTATGGAACTTATCAAGATGAGCTACCCTTCATAGATCCCATTCAAGAAGAGGATGAAGATGAAAAGGAGATTGTGAAGGATGAACCTGAGGCCAGTGACAAGGGTTATCCTAAGAAGGGACACTATTCTCTTGGAGAGAAGAAAAAAATTAAGGATGACCAAGTCTGCTAGGAAGAACTTGATCAGGGCAGCCAAAAGAAAGTCCAAAAAGCCTAACAGATTAAGGCCACTTTCAACTCCAAGCAAAAATAGGTTTTCATCTCTGCTGGATTTGAAGTGGTAAAGACTAAGGACCCAACCATGGACTCTAGTAGCAGGAGTCCTAGTTCATATCCAAATCATCCTGATTCAGAGAAGAATGCTGATAAAATATGCACTACTGCTGCACAGCTTGAACCATCTAGTTCCAAGAGCAAGGCTCATCCCAAGAAGTCTGCTGCATCATTTGAGAAGATGAAGAAGGAAATGGAAAATGATCAAGCTCAGCGTTTCACTAAGAAGAAGATTCTCAAAAGCATGCCAACTGAATGCATCATGTGTGGTAGTACTCTTCACTTTGCCAAGGATTGCATTAACAATCCCAAAAGTACTATCCACATGAACAAGAAGAAAACTTCTGAGAAGAAGATGAAGAAAACAACTTCGGAAGGAAAATCTCTTCCTTTTGGAAGCTCCAAAGTGAAGAAGAAAATAAGTGAAAACTTACCTTCAGAAGAAATTTTGTTCTCGAAAGAAAGGAATGCTTCCGAAGTACTAAAGTCTGCTGCAGTAGATGCAAAAGCTTCTGAAGGTCTAGTCTCCAAAACTTCTGAAGTCATCAAAACTTCCAAAGTGTTGAAGGCCAAGTCTAGTCTTCCAAAGATGGTGTGAAAAAAGTTCTTCATCAACAATAGCAAATGATCCTCAGAACTTGCATATATGATCAATTACTGTTGCATTATCTTCTGCACTTTAACAAGCCCAACACCAATAAGGCTTGGGTTTCCAAATATAAATAATCATCTTTTTATGTGCATGAACAACTAAAGATCAAAGAAGATGTATGGATCATTGATAATGGCTATTCTAGGCACATAACAGGCAATGGCTCTTTGCTTCAAAACTTTGAAAGAATTAATGGAGGGCCAGTTGCTTTTGGATGAGAATCTGGTGGTTACATTACTGGAAGTGGCAGGGTCACAAATGGTAAGCTCAGCATTGGAAAGGTAAACTTTGTCAAGGAGCTTGGGTACAATCTTCTGAGTGTATCCTAATTTTGTGATAAGAGTCACAACATGCTCCTTACTAAGGATGAGTGCATTGTTCTCAAGCCAGGGGTGGTCATTCCTCAAGAGCATATCTTGCTCAGAGCCCCCAGGATATGGAACATGTACAAGATGGATTTACAGGAAACATCCCCTTTAGGAGAAGTTTCTTGCTTTCTATCTAAGGCCAATAGTGATGAGTCTTTCCTCTGGCAAAAAAGAATGTGCCATGTAAACTTTAAGAACATGAATAGACTAATTAAGAATGATATGGTAACTGGAATTCCAAAGAAAGAGTTTACAAGTGATGATCATTGTGTTGCATGCCTGAAAGGGAAGCAACACAAGGTATCTCACAAGCCAAAGGAAATGAACTCCATCACTACACCCCTACACTTATTGCATATGGATATCTTTGGCCCCACCAGTGTAATGAGTTTAGGAAGGACCTTTTATTGCTTGGTGATCACAGATGACTTTACAAGATATACTTGGGTCTTTTTTTTAGAACTAAGGATGAGACCCCTGATATCTTGAAGAGTTTCATTTTAAAAATTGAGAATCAATGTGATCACAAGATCAAGATCATAAGATGTGATCAAGGAATCAAATTCAAAAATCAAATCCTTGATGTATTTTGTGATGAAAAGGGTATTCAAGACAATACAGTGCTCCCAGGACTCCTCAGCAAAACAATGTTGCTGAGAGGAGAAACATGATACCTATTGAAGTTGCAAGAACCATATTGTTTGACTCTAAACTGCCCATCACCTTCTGGGCAGAGGCAGTCAATACTGCCTGCTATGTGTAGAACAGAGTTTTAGTGGTAAAGACTCATGGTAAGACTCCTTATGAACTGTGGCACAAAAGGGGACCTTTCATTGGTTTCCTCAGATCATTTGGATGTCCTTGCACCATCTTGAATACTAAGGATCAAATAGCCAAATTTACTAAGAAATCAGATGATGGACATTTTATTGGATACTCATCCTAAGCTAAGGCTTATAAAGTATACAAACTAAGAACCAAAGTAGTTGAGGAGTCAGCCAATGTGACCTTCAATGAGCACACACCCAATATGAAACGTTCTGGTCCTGATTGGCTATTTGATCTTGATTTAATTACCAACTGTTTTAACAAATCTTGTGAAGATGTTTTAGGATCTATAAGAACCTCATCAATAGGAGATTCTGATCCAAGATTTGAGTTGAGAAGACCAAGTGTTCAAACTACTTCAGCTCCAATGGTAACTAGCCCTGCAGTTGGAAATCTTGTCAGCACAACCATGACAAATTCTTCAGTTGATACATCTGAAGTGCCTATAAATTCCAGCATAGAGGCACATAATTTAGATGAAGGAATTTCCAATGTAAGAGGAGATGGAGGTAGTGATAGTGATCAAGATTTTCTTGATGCTGATAACCACTCCATAGAAGACAACTTAAATAATGTAACACACTTATTGGATCAAGTCTCACTTGATAAGTGTTTTGATGTGGTGGATGATTCTCAAGTACCAGATTTGAATTTCACCAATTTAGATCTGTCCAAATAACTTGTTGTGATTCCTCAACTGAGAATCCATAAGTCCCATCCCACCACAAACATCATTGGAGATGTTGAGATTGGGGTAAGAACAAGAGGACAAACTCATGACAAAAATATTTTTCTTCACTCTTGCTTCTTGTCCCAGATAGAGCCTAAGAAGATTGAAGAGGCTTTGAAGGATGGAAGTTGGGTTGAAGCAATGTAGTAGGAGCTTCTTCAATTCAAGAGACAGAAGGTTTGGAATCTATGTCCTCTTCCTCAAGGGAAGACTATCATAGGTATCAAGTGGGTATTTAGGAACAAGAAGGATGATAGAGGACTTGTCATTAAGAAAAAGGCAAGACTAGTTGTTCAAGGATACACACAAGAAGAAGGGATTGACTACATAGATGTTTTTGCTCATGTAGCAAGACTTGAAGCTGTTAGGATATTTCTGGCTTTTTCTGCATCCAAGGATTTCAAGGTCTACCAACTTGATGTCAAGTGTGCCTTTTTATATGGGGTGATTGATGAGGAGGTGTATGTCAAACAACCACGTGGCTTTGTAGACCCAGATCATCCTGGTTATGTGTGCAAGCTTGACAAAGCTCTTTATGGGCTGCATCAGGTTCCAAGGAAGAGGTATGAGATACTATCATAGTATCTCTATCAGAATGGATACAAGAGAGGTACTATTGATGGAACTCTCTTCATCAAAGGAACAGGAAATGACTTGATGCTGGTTCAAGTTTATGTAGATGTCATTATCTTTGGGTCAACTAATCCAAAGCTTTACAAAGACTTTAAGTAGCTGATGAAGAATAGATTTGAAATGAGTGCCATGGGGGAACTCAATTTCTTTCTAGGAATTCAAGTGAACTAGGTTGACAATGGCATCTTCATAAACAGTCAAAGTATGTGCAGGACATACTTACTAGATTTCATATGACTAAGTGAAAGTTTGTTAAGACACTCATAGCCAGAAACCACTCTCTAGGACCAGATCTTGAGGGGGAGTGTGTTGATGAACATCTATACAGGGCTATGATTGGGTCTCTTATGTACCTCCCAGCCAGCAGGCCTGATATCATGTTTGCTACATGTATTTGTGCAAGATATCAAGCCAACCCCAGAATGTCACACCTGGTTACTATCAAAAGAATTTTCAGATATCTCAAAGGTACTCCTAAATTGAGCCTTTGGTATCCAAAGAATTCTGACTTCAATCTGTATGCATATACAGATAGCGACTATGGTAGCTGCAATATGACTGCAAAGTCCACATCTAGGGGATGTCAATTTCTTGGTGGAAGGATAGTCTCATGGCAATGCAAGAAACAATCCTATGTATCTTCCGAAAGCAATTCAGTCTCGAAAGCTTTATTCTCTTATTGAATAAGATTTCTGATATTTGATATCATCCGAAGCAAAATCTATCTAGGAAGTAAAAATACACTAATATTTTTCTTTTGAAACAAAATTCTTAGAAAGCTAAGGAATATCTTCCTAAGCCAAATTGGCTTCGGAAGTTTTCTCAAAACTTTCAAAGACAAATTAACTTCGGAAGATTTTTGACTTCTAAGAAAACTACCTTTTGGGCACTTTTTCAGAGATGGGACCGACATTCGGATTTCAAAGTTTATTAGTTTGTATTAACTTTGTCTCAAATCCATATATATATATATATATATGTATATATTTATACAACAGTTCCCCCTCTTTCACTTTTTCCTTCATCTTCAAGATTCAAATCCTAAATTCATCCATAAAACGACCTTTGTTCTTACCTTTCTTCACTACAAAGCTACTCAAAATGGCCAACCCTGATCCCCGAAACCAACCAGATTTCTCCATGCACTTACACAGACAATATAATCAAGTTGCTCAGTTGTCGTCTGAGAAAGATCATGGTTTCTCAGAAGTTTGCCGCTTCTTATCTCTAACCAACTACTTCACCGCTCTTACAATCGACCCTCCATTATATGAAGATCAACTTTTGGAGTTTTGAAGGACCTGCCAAGAGGTCATCTTGGACGGTGGGAAGGCACTGTCTGCCATAGTGCAGGGGAGGACGGTATTCATCACTCCAGCCACTATCAACACCCATTTAAGGCTGGATGATGAAGAGGGTGACTTGTCCTTCCCTAAGTCTGCTATTAATAACTCATTCTGGCAGATGGGCTATGAAGGGGACTATTTCGTAAGAACCTTCAAGAAAGGTAAGGTCTCATCTAAGTGGAAGTACCTCCTTCATGTGGTCATTCATTCCCTATCAAACAAACATGGAGGTTGGGACCAAATTCCCAAGGACCTTTCTTATATAGTCCATGGAATGGTTCAAGGAGTCAAGTACAAGTATTCTCAATTTGTATATACAAATCTGCTTGCAAACTTGGACTCCTTAGAATATTTTATGTTCCCTAGATATGTTCAATACATTCTTAACTATGAACTGGGCTCACAGTTAAGGGGAATAGGTAATGTTCTTAAATTGGGACAGATGAAGCCTGACATCTTGAAGACAATGAGAAAGCCAACTGTTGGCTTCTCAGGGGTAGAAATAGCCCTGGTTCGAAAAATGTTAGAGCTCATTGCTCAAGGTGACAACTTGGCAGCACCAGCCAATATTGAACCCACACCTTCTTTATCTGCTACCCCCACATAGCCTCAAATCACCATCACCTACCAAAGAAAATCCAAACGAAGCCCTGCTCAGTCTACTTAGGTTGAGCAGGCCCCCAAATCACCAACCATGCAAGAAGAAGTGGACACAGGAGATCCCACTTCTCCTAAGGAGCAAACCACTCCCATTGTTTCTATGATTAGTGCTGAGTTCCTCGTGCTCAGCCTGATGAGCTCACAACCCCAGCCTTAAGCCTTCACTCAGAGTCTCAAAACTCTAGTGATCAACCTTCAGGGGAAAGTTACCATCCCCAGGCGCTTGACCTCAATCAACTAATACCTAACCTTGAATTCTATGATGATGAAGATATAGGATTCAGTGAGTAGCATGAGTCTCTCTTCTCCACCCCTACTTAAGGAGAGATGAGTGATCCTGCATCACCTATATCTAGCCCACATCATCTACCCACAACTAAGGTGGACCTCCCTGAACCTGTTCAGGAGGCCCACATGGAAGAGACTCTCACTTTTACAAGTGATTACATCATTCAGACCTCAACCATTACAACCTAGCCCATTGACACTTCTTTTGAAGCTGTCGATGTGCAGGGGAAAACCAACAGCCAAGAAACTGAAGCTGGTGATGAGGAAGAAGACCTTGGTCCTATTCTCTTATCCCCCCATGATTCTTCTGATGAAGATAAGAAGAGTCTGCAACTAAAGGTGCACAAACTGTCTAAACTCTGCACCTATTTAGTTTCCAAGGTCAGTCACCTAGAATCTCAGGTGACTACCTTACAAAGAAGGGTCAATGACCAGCAACTTGAGATCACTGATATCAAGGGCAAGTTAGCTTAGAGACCCATCTAGAGGACTCAACCAGGCCCATAAGAACCTGTGGATATGATGGACCTAACTCCTAGCTCCCCTATACAAGAGGGTGATGCTACCTAAAAAGGGGAGAAAATCTTACTTACAATCACAGAACCTGGGAGTTTCTCTCAAAGTATGGACATAGAGGACTCACCACCCTCACTTGTAGTTGTCCATACTCAACAACCTCATCAAGTCCACATTGATGTGGACTCACTCATTCAAAGCTTGTTTGAGGAGGGTATACCAAGGGCTATGCCTACTCCATCTCACCCTACTAATAATCCAATAGTGGGATGGAGGTATGATGAAGAAAAGAGAGCCTTGGTAATCTCTAGGTCTCAGGGTCAATAAAAGATTTTCAACTTCTATAACCTGAGATACTATGAGAGCACCTATCTAGTTGACCTCCCACTTGCCAACCCAAGTCAAAACAAGCAAGCTGCAAGTTTAGCTAATAGGATTCAACAAAAGGTGCTTAAAGAGTTCAAGCTGAGAACAAGATTATATAGATAGAGGCTAGCAGGCAACGCTGTTGGTCAACTGGATGCTGAGGTGGACCCTAAGATTAGCTTCGAAGGGGAACCCTTGGCTGAAGGCCCGTCAGTTGAACATGTGAACCTTGAGACAGGAGCTGCTTCAGCACCCTGAACATCCATTACCCTCAGTGAGACACCAACTGGTGAAGGTATCTCACAGCCTCTCTCTAGCAGGAGCTCAAGTACAGTACCAAGTAATAAAGGCTAAAGCTTTCTCTACCCTAAGTCATATAAGCCTATGAGTGGCAAAGGGAAAAGGAAGATAACTCCTGAGGAGATTAAGGAGGAGAAGAGAGAGAGGAAGAGGAAAGCATGGGGAGAGAGTTCAAGTAGGACCCATTGCTTCATGAAAGCTGCAATCAGGGCTGCCCCCAGGCCAAGCACTTAAGATGATGAGTTAAGGGCAGCCAGATTAAATTATTTGGGGTCTAGGAACTACAACATTGACGAACTCATCTCTCTCCCCTTGGAAGAATTGAATGAACTGGCTGACATGGAAGTGTCTAAAGAGATGAAGAAAGCTGAGATAGCAAAACTGCTTCTCAAGATCAAAGAAGAAAGAAGAAGAAAGAGAGTCTACAAAGCTCCTACCCTCTCCCCAGTTCAGGAAAATCCTGAGACAGAGATTGTGGCCACTGAGCAACAAACTCAGGTAGATATGGAACAAGATAGACAAAACATGATCATCTACCTGAGTGCCACATGTCTCTATCAGGCAGCAAACCTTTTTCCCTTGCCATATGACTACATTGAGTTTGAATACCTCAAGCAGCTTGAGCAACAAGTGCAAAAAAAGCAAAAACTTGAGTTTGAATACCTCAAGATCTGATTTGGTGCGGTGGTGGCTGGCGCTGGTGAAGGGTGGTTAGGCAGGCGATTATAGTGAGGGAGATAGCGGTGGTGAGGCTGGCGGAGAGATAGTGGAGGTTAGGCTGAAGACTACGATGGTGGTCTGGTGGTGCCAATGATGGTGATGGGTTGTAATGTTGTGGTGGTGATGGTAGTAGATGGGGAAGGTTGAAGATGATAGGGGGTGGTGGGTTAGCGGTAGTAGTGGGCCCCTCTTATTCATAATTATTGATTTTTAAAATAAGTAGGGGCATTTTGGTTATTTTATAATGACTTAATGGAAAAGAATAACGACCATCCATGACAAGGACCTTTTGTGTTATGTTTTGTCAAACCATTGGACCGACCTTGTAATTTTTCAAACCTGGGGACCGAAAGTGAAAACAGACTTAAGCACAAGGACCTTTCATGTAATTAACTCTTATATAATTTTTAAAAAACAATAACAAAAATAACAAATTGTGTTATCTTCAACACTATAAGTTTGAAAAATACATTGACGAAAATATATCATTGTGTATTTCTAATTACAAAACACAATGATAGACAAGAAGTCTATATAATCTATAGAAACAATGACAAGAATAACACAAAATGATATGAAACATAAACCATAATGATTAATACATATAAAATATATAAGACAATAAACTGATATATGATATAATGAACGTATAAGACACAATATGCTGACGTATTTGATACAATGACCAAAATACCCTCTTTTTTATAACAATAGAATGACATTGTCAAGCCCACATTTCATCTTAAACTTTTAAATTAAATTCCTTTTATAGTATAACACTATCCTAAACTTTACACCATAATGCTATTTTTTTATTATAATTTTTTTAATACCACCGTAATGTTATTTACCTGAGTGTTGATAATACTTGAGTTTTGGATAAGGAAATGTTACAGAATAGTAACCAAGTTTTAAAAGTATTTTAAACTGGTCACTCATACATATTTTTCTTAAATTGAACTACTAAACCATTAAATTGAGTTATCATAGAATTTTCTTATGTAAAAAAAGTAACGTAGGAGAAGATGTGGGGGTAAATAAAATTATAAAATTATATTAATAAATAAATTATATTAATAAATAAAAAAACAAGTTAATTATAATAAAAAATAAAAAATTATCTAAAATTCTTGTCACCGTTCCACATAAGCATAAAAAAAATATTTTTTAATTGAAACAAAAAAAAAACATGCTAAAAACATATTAAAACTTATAATTTAAATAAAATATAAAAACTGAATGACTTAATTAAAATAATTTTTAAACTTAAATTACCTGATTATAACATTTATAAAAGTTTGTTAATATTTTACAAAGTTAACTTCTTGGATAAACACATAAAAACCAAAAAACTTAGATTGGTATAACAACTTAATCCGATAATCACCAGCAGATGATCAAAAGGTATATAAACAACCACCCTCTAATCTTATCCATCAATTATACTAAAACCCATCATCACATTCAAATTTAGCAATCTACTCGCTGAATCCGAAGCCCTAAATCTCTTCAAAACCCTCCACAATCGGCACCAATTTGGATCAAATCTAAGTGATAATCTCTTCATTCACTTCAGGGTATGGTATCTGTTCGTTAGTTCAAAGATCATTGACTTAATTTTGAAGAAAATCGGGCACTTGTGTTTCGATTTTGTAGAGATTGACCAAGTTTACTGCTTTTTCATTCAATTGTTTAATTGAATATGCTGTGGTTGATTTTTGTTTTATGTATCAAGAGTTTGAATTTGGGCTTTTTTCATACGTGAATCTAGTTTAGTTTAGTTTGGAAGTTAGCGTCAGTTGAACATGTTTTGAAAATCATAGATCTTGATGTTGCAAATAGCTTGATTCCATCTTGAAGGAGTGATTTGAGGATGTGTGCACGTACTTGTTAATTGAATCTGAAGATCAATTTGATATTTACTCTAACTTCTGTTATATCAGTTTGATTCTTTTCTTTCTTTGAAGAGTGAAAACAACTGATTTTCGTTTGTATTCATGTCTATTTTTCAAAATTGAACATAATGTATGTTTGTTCATCCTGCAGGAACTTTAGGTTCTTACTAGGACTGTTTTGCTCAGTTTCAATGGAAGATTTTTCGCTCCCTAAGGATGCCCTTTTTCTTGGATTTGATAGCTCCACACAGTAAGCCTGTTTATATATCTATGATTTGATGATCAAAAGTGAATGATGGTTACTCAGTTGTCCAGTCAAGTGATTTGGATTTTATTGAAGTTGAACATGTAGTTCATACGCCAAAACAATTTGAGTTTTTTTTAAGTCCTTATCTATGAATTGGAAGCAATAATTTTTTCGGATTAGGCATTTTGTAAGTTGAATCTTGACCGAGAAAACATGGTGGGGCATAGTTGGATTAGGTATTTGTTGGGCCAAGTATTATCATGGTTTTGAAATTATTTTTATAGATATTGAATGTCAAGCATAAACAATCGTGGGGTATCGTTAGAATTGAATCTTGAGCTTACAGCTGTGGGTTTTCAAGTTGGCCATTTGTTCAAATTGAATATGAGCTATCAAGCAGCAACAAATCATGGGTTTGTTGAAATTGGGTATTAATTAGGATCAAATCTTGAACTAAGAACAAATATGGTCTCTTTGAATTGAGTAATTGTTAACGTATGATGTATATTAAGTTGCTAATCCATAAATAATTTTGTTCAAATTATTTCACAGGTCATTGAAGGCAACTGTGTTGGATGCTAATCTCTGCATTGTGACTTCAGAAATGGTCAACTTTGATTCCGAATTACCCCATTACAAAACCAAAGATGGTGTCTATAGGGATTCATCAGTCAATGGCAGAATTGTTTCCCCTACCCTAATGTGGGTTGAAGCATTAGACCTAATTCTTCAAAGACTTCAAGACTCAAAAAAAGTTGATTTCAAGAAATTTGCTGCTGTTTCGGGGAGCGGGCAACAACATGGTAGTGTATACTGGAAAAAGGGTAGTGCTGACATTTTGTCATCTTTGGATCCTAAAAAGTCTTTGGTTGAGCAATTTGGTCAAGCATTTTCAATAAAAGAATCACCAATTTGGATGGATAGTAGCACAACAGAACAGTGTAGGGCTATTGAGAATGCTGTTGGTGGTCCTTTGGAGTTGTCTAGGCTGACTGGATCTCGAGCCTTTGAACGGTACACTGGCCCCCAAATTAGAAGGATTTATGAAACGCTACCTGAGGTTTATAATGATACTGAACGGATTTCACTTGTGAGCTCCTTTGTTGCATCTATTCTGATTGGAAAGCATGCATGTATTGATCACACAGATGGCGCTGGCATGAATTTAATGAATATTAAGGAAAGAGTTTGGTCAAAACATGCTTTGGAGGTTCGTTTCTTTTGGTAACTTTGTGGTTAGAACTTTAACGTTCATAAACATACTCCATAGTTAATTAATAGTTTGTAAGTTAAAAACAGTGCTTTTAATTCTGTATGTAGGCTACAGCTCCAGATTTAGAGGAAAAACTTGGGAAATTAGCTGCTGCTCATGAGGTTGCGGGTTTAATTGCTCCATATTTCGTTCAGAGGTTAGTGCGTTGTATTTCAGTTTTTAACTTGTAAAATGATCAATGTGTATGTTTTAAATGAAGCTAGTATTTATATGAATTTTGAGTCCAAAGAATTAGTGATTTCACAAGATTGTAAGGTTGGTGATGATGTCTTGTTCTTTTAGGTTCCAATTCAATAAGGAGTGTTTAGTTATTCAATGGTCTGGAGATAATCCTAACAGCTTGGCAGGTGAAACCTATCTTCGTTTGTTACATCTGATATTTTTCAATTTGGTTAATCGTCAGAATCTTTTGTTAAATTGTTGAATGGTTGATAGCACCTTCTTCTCTTTGATTTTTGAACTTGGTATGTATATACTGAAAGGAAACAAAATATGACAGGATTGACCATCAATACACCGGGGGATTTGGCAATCAGTCTTGGCACTAGTGATACTGTAAGTTTTAGTTCATTTATAGATTTTATTCTTTCAATTTTTTTATTCCATCTTTGTATGCATATACTACAAGTTCAAGCTATTGTTTAAATTTCCAGGTATTTGGAATAACCATGGAGCATAAGCCAAGCCTAGAGGGACATGTTTTTCCAAACCCTGTTGATACCAAAAGTTACATGGTTATGTTATGCTACAAAAACGGGTCTTTAACTCGTGAAGGTACACTACATGACTACAAAGATCTAATGGAATCTTATTATGAATTAACTAATGCTACATAATGCATTAAACAATCTTGTGGTCTTTATAGATATACGTGATCGATGTGCGGATAAATCTTGGGATGTTTTTAATCAGTACCTAAAGCAAGCTCCACCGTTAAACGGTTTGTTTTACTTGATTACTATTCTTTTATACATTCCATTCCAAGAATTCTTATGTTTGATGTTTCCCATCGGATGGAAACCACGATCACTAGGAGTTTTTATTGTTTTTTTGTTGCAAACTGAACATTGCATGCGCGCGCACACACACGTGTATAGAGAGCGAGTGAGAGAGAGATGTTTCAATGTTAAGATAGTAAAAATGTCTATAACCTTTCTTCAGGTGGAAAGCTAGGCTTCTATTACAAGGATAATGAAATACTTCCTCCTCTCCCGAGTAAGTCACACCCTCTTCTTTCTATTTTCCACTAGTCTGCTGTTGATCTTTTAATGTCAAATTAATCCTTTTGAGTTCAATGTTTATAATGATGCTATACAGTTCTCATCAGTCTATAAGAACTTTTATGGATTATGTAGTTACTAGAGTTGAGCTAACATGTTCCAGTTGTTAGCTAATTTTTGTTTGACCCATGAATTATCTGGGAGAAAAATAACACAAAATCAACACAATTATAGTAAATGGTTGAATTTACATTATCTTTCTTTAGTCAATACGGTTCATGTTAAAATTTATCACAAATCTATTTAACTTGCAAAGTCAAAGACAGACTCTGATAAGTAACTCAATTTTCTGATTTTATCAGTCGGATACCATCGATACACCCTTGAGAATTTTAAAGGTGACACGTTGGATGGTGTCATTGAAAGCGAAGTACAAGAGTTCGATCCTCCTTCTGAGGTTAGTCCAATATTGTGGCCACAACTTATATATTCTTGAATCATATGGTATGTCCTTACCATTACTAATTACCAAAAAATCAGTCACTAAGTTAACTTTACATAAATGTTATATGCAACAGATTAGAGCACTAATTGAAGGTCAATTCCTTTCCAAGAGAGGTCATGCAGAAAGATTTGGGATGCCATCTCCACCAAAACGGATAATTGCAACTGGCGGTGCATCTGCTAACCACAGCATTTTGAGCTCCATAGCTTCCATTTTCGGCTGCGATGTCTACACAGTCCAAAGACCAGGTATTCCCCTTGTAAATAGGTGGGCTAAATAGGTCGTGTTACTGGGTTGGTGAGCCACACTGAACACGACATACACATCGTTTCAGCAAAACTAAACATGACGGAAGTTTTTAGGGGTTGATACGAACCCGACCTATTCAACCTGAAATCTTTTTATTTCATATTAATACTCTACATCTACAAAGTTATAACAAAATCACAAATGAATATTACATAATCACATTTAAACTACAATCCTCATGCTAATCTCTTGTTTATGTTTTATTATTATTATTATTTTTTTGCATAAAATACATGATCATAAAGTATACTTAAAAAAAAATATAAAAATAAACAAGTTAAACGAGTTGTCACAAGTTCATAGGTTTGGCCTGATACTAACTTAAACTCGTATAGACTAAACTTACACCTATGGAATGCATGTCAGAAATTATGTTCCCTTGGTCGTAAATTACAACATAAAAGACAGATTACCCCTTGGATCATATAAACATTTCTATTTTGTTGCAACTTTGAGCAGATTCGGCTTCGCTAGGGGCGGCATTGAGGGCGGCCCACGGTTGGCTATGCAAGGGTAAGGGAAGCTTTGTGCCGATTTCATGTCTGTATAAAGATACGTTGCAGGAAACAGCATTTGGATGTAAACTTGTTGCGACGCCTGGAGATGATGATAAACTCGTCGCTAAATATGCACTTTTGGTGAAGAAACGAATGGAGATTGAAGATCAACTAGTGAAGAAACTAGGACGTTAAATAATTATTATCTGTAACATTAAAGTTACATTTTGGGCTTTCTTTCTGTCAAAATGATTATAACTTGAAATTCTTATTTATTACATACATTATTAGTTTTCATTTATGTTTTTTTTTACTTCTTTTGGTGTATGAAACTTGCATAAAGATACAGAGATGGAAATTGAAATCGAAATCGAAATTTTAATTTTGACTTTTGGGTCAAACCCAAGAGCAAAAAGAAGAACAATAAGTCAACAATCATAAAACAGTGGATAACAACATAAATCTTGATCAACACATCATTAGCTTTCTAACCCTTTTCTAAACCTCTAAAAACCACCCATCTACAACACCTAAACCTATAATCAGAAACAAAAGAAATTGTTAAAAAAGATTTCTTGAAAACAAAAAAAAAAAGTTAAAAAAAAAAACAGAAACTTTATATATCTTATAACTAATGCTTTCTTTTTCTAGGTTAATGGAAAAGATTCATGCCTGGCTTCATCCTGCTATGCCTAAAAACACCCACCTCTGAGAAATCCCCAAAACACCCTGTGTTCACCAATGGAGGCACCTCTTCCTCTTTGCAACCCAAAAGGGTATCTTTGTCATTGAACCCATCATCATCAAGAACCTCCATTGTTGCAGAGAGAATGAAGAAGCCACCTCTATCTCTTGAAGGGTGTTGAGCATTTGGTGAAGAAGAAGAAAAATCACCATTGTTGCACAGAAGGAGGTGTGGTAGAAGAATGTGTGATTGAAAATGTGTTGAAAATGAAGAAGCACCACCATTGTTGAAAGTTGCAGAGGGTATGGGAATGAGAATGGGGGTATTAGAGAGAGGAGAGAGAAGGGGGTATTGGGATTTGAGAGGTAATTCCCAACTTTATTTTTGTTTCCTTTTTGTGGTAACAAGTCTACCATTTGTCTCTGCTATGTGTGTTTCTTATACCCCTCACACCATGCCAAAATCTTTATTTGTTGGTTTTTTTATTAGTTATTATTTTTGATAATATATATCATATTTGGAAAGAATAGAATTTTTATTTTAATTTGTTTCATTAATGTTCCGTACACAAAGAATTTATAGTGCGCGACCACAAAGGAAAACTATTTTAGCTCGTGTTTTAGATTGGAACAATTTTAGATAGTTTTTTTGTATATCATAAAATTGCAAGTCTTATTATTTTTAAATTTGAATATAAAATTAGACTCTTCTTTTGTAGTTGTGTTAAGTTTTATATGTAAAAAATGTTGATGCAATGTTATTGTGATAATGTGTCTAAAATAGTTAGAACTATAGGATTAAACTAATTGCAACGATATCTTTATGTTAACATTAGTGAATTCAAGTTGTTTATCTAATGCATAAATGAATTTTTACTATTATAATGATGCATCAAACTCATTATAATAACAAAAAATTAAAAGAAAACCTTGTTTAACAAATTTCATTCTTTAATTCAACCTTCATTACCACTAATCTATTACACTCTTTAATAAGTGAGTGTGAGTGTGACCAAAGACTTTTCTAGATGATGTTTTTGTAGCGACATTTTTTTCCTCACACTCATTGATGCGTTATGCCTTAAGGAGAGAAGAAGTCTTTCTGTTTTTCCGGATTTTTCTTTTATAACACATCAACATCACATCAAAATTTTTTTTTATTTCTAACTTTTTCTAATTATAAGGGCGTATTCTAAGATTTTCACTGTTTTTCTCACATTTTTCAAGTGTGCATGTGTGTTGTATGGTACAACTCCCATAACCACAAATTCAATTAATGGGTACCGATGAATATTTCTTGGGTTGGAGGTTAATTTTATCACCAAAACCAAAGAGTAGTATTTCTATCCAAGATCAGGTTTTCACCACACTCTCCTGGATTCCACTCCACGTCCTCCGGAGAGTGCAAGAAAAAGAGAGATTTACTATCTATCTAAGCTGTTGAAAATACTATTATCCTTCAAGATATGAACAAAGAATGTATATATTAGAAGTTATTTTGAGGTTATTATTTAATATAATACATACAAACTATCTATACTAATAATCTATACTAATTTATACTAATAAAGCAAACTATCTATAAACTACATGTCATGTTTCTACACCATCCATCTAGGATTTGTACACGTGTCGGTACTAAAATAAAAAGTAACCATTTAATGACACATTAAATGGTAACGATTCTTTAAATACTTTTCAATTTATGAAACACATTTTTTGTTATATCAGAAACATGTTTTTTTTTCATTTGAAAAAATAATTTATTTGAAACAAAAAGGTTATGAAATATAAAGTTTTTTTAATACAAAGAACTTTTTAAAAATTAAAAGTGTTAAAGAAAATTATTTTCAAAAAAATTGGAGTATTAAAATACAAATTTTAAAGTATTTTTTAAAGATGAAAGTTTTAAAAATATTGCTATTGTTTTATTACTTAAATAGTTAATTATAAGTAATTTCAATAATATTTTATCTCAAATATTATTTTATAATTTTTAAATATTAATGTATAACTAGTAATTTAATATTTTTATTCAATCCGTGTAATACACGTGTTTTTAAACTAGTGTTATAATACATTTCAAAAGGATGAGATTGTCTTTTTATCTTAAGTTATACGAGTTTATGGTGGGTAAGAATATTGTTTTTTAATTTAACTATATATTTTAATTATGTATTACACGCGCATGACAGTTATATAATTATAATTATTTACTTTTAAATAAACTTTTTTAAATATTTTTAAATGATTATAACTTTTTCAAACATAAAAATAGTTAATAAAAAAATACACATACTGCGCTCTACATGGCATCTCAGGTCACCTCTCCAGTATGTGTATATTATATATCAATTTATTTGTTTATTTGATGTAAACTATTTTTGTATAAGAAGCAGGGAGAAGAGATATCTGTCATCATACGCATTAAAGAGTGATGAGAATACATTAACACATTAATAGGTACATCAGGCTATTAACACTTTATAGGCCATTAAATCTTATGAATTTAGTGATAAATATTTAATTTCCATTATTATTCATTTTTTATCCAAACTACAAATATATTAAAGTAGTATTATTAAATAAAGATAGAGTTAATTTTAATTTTGCTCACTTAAGGTTTGGTAAAATCAACTATTTTTCTTTACAAGATTAAAAACATTAATTTATCTTCAAAAGTTTAATAAGTTGTTTTAATTTCAATCCAAAAATGTTATTATTTTGAATGTATGTTGAAACATTTGAAGTGAAATTGAAGCAAGTTATAAAACTTTTCAGGTAAATTGATTTTTGTAATTTTTTTTAAAAAATGGTTATTTTTGTTAAAACTCAGAAAACAAAACTGAACTAATTAACTCTTCAATTAATTTCCTTTAAGTGTATGGTACACTACTACTGCTACTTAATAGATTTATAAATTCATATAATACCTTTTCAATGTAAACACGGGGTGTACTTTCACAAAAAGAGATCATTAAGCCAAATTGATTGAAGATTGTTAGTAATACCTAATCGTTATCAAGTCGTTAAGAGTTCAAGGATGCACGGGCTTCTTAAATGTTTCTAAAAGTTCTTAAAGAAGTTATTATATGGATCGATTATCGAGTTTCTAAAACAACTAAATATATTATATCGGGTTTTCTTAAATTGAGTTTAGGGATTTCAAATCCTAATTTCAATATTTAAGGTTTTGATCAAATGGATCCATGTTAAAATTTTATTTTATAACTCATTGATAAATCTGAGCTAGCAAGAAGCTATAACCTAAGAAAGTACACGTCTCAAAATACAATAAGCAACAAAAAGAAAATGAACTATACAACAATTATCAACCATGATTTAAAAAAAACTATGAGTGCGAACTTACAATTTAGTGAGTAGACATGGAGTATTTATAATCAAATAAAAGATCAAGAAACAATAAGTTGGGTATAAGGTTTAAGAGAAACCCTAGTTAGAGCTTTAGGTTATCAAATCGATATTATGTGAAGCAGATGAAATAAATGTTAAAAGGAAAAAAAAAGTCAAGCATTTTGCCTTTTTTAATAATTTAAAGATTGCAAAAACAAAACAAGTTAAAGCTAAGCTTTTATTTTTACTAATACTTGCGAATTTGTGACATGTAGATTATCATAGCATATTCAAACATTATACCACTGTTTTCATGATCGTATGTGTATGGTATAAATAAATTTAGTGTTTTATATTATTTTTGGTGAAGGGCATGATATCATTTAGAACTCTAATTTCAGTTTGTAATATGTACAAATTTGGGTATGCATGCATGTTTTTGTTTTTGTAAAATCACTGTTTATTGGAACTTTACTTCGTGTTCTTTTAACGAAATAGTAGAAGTAAACATAACTTTATGTCAATTATCATCTAAATACAATATAATGATGATTATACTAATTTATAAATAATAATTAGGGTTCGATACATACTCTTATAGTCAAAGTTAACTTTTCTCATGAAATCTACAAACATGTATGATCTTATAGATCTATATAAGCTAAATTGTACACTTCCAACATGTTATCTAACCACTAACATAGCAAATCTACACTAAGGTGGGGGTTGGAGCTTGGTGATAAGTGGTAAGCCCAAAACCCATTAGTTTGAAGATTTTTCAAGCAGACTAGAAAAATCTATAACACCCTCGCTTATAACGGAAACACGAGTATGTAACGAACGAGATTCTCATAACACATTAGGGGTAAAAGAGAAATACTATGATATATCCGTTAATGGGTCATGACGTCACCCCCATACAAAAGTGACTTGTGCCAGGGGTACCCAATTCTACAAATGTAAATAAACAAATTACAAACATTATCTAATTCCCAAACCGGGATAGATGGGCTAAAAGACACCCAACTAGAAAAACGGGCACAATAGAATTTAAAAACAAAAAACATAAATAAAACATTTAATTCTAGGTCCAACATGGGACGGTCTCCACTACCTGTCTCTAGCAATTCTAAGTCTAGCATGTAACACTTGGAATTTTAAAAAGCAATAAAAGATGTAATTATAATAGGAGCCAAGGGGTCAAAGGTAGACAAATGAAATATTTACCGTAATATAAAGATATAAAAAGAAAAAAGCAGCCACATACATATTTGCTGGGCTTGAAAATTTCTCTAAATGCTATAGAAAGAGAGAGAGAAAGATCTATAGTTTTAGAGAGAGAAAATTAAAGAACAAGTAAAATAGTATGATTTTATCATGTTTTTCATAGATCTACGCTAGATCTACACTTGAATGATGTTTGTGTTGTGTTTAAATAAATAAAGTTTGAAACTTTACGTGTGCATGTATATAGGTCTCGGGTTTTACCCTCTTGGTTCTAGGGATTACTCTAGAGCTTTGAAAGGTGAGTTTGAGACTAATATTCATACTTATATGCTGTTTTCCAACGAAACTATGATTTTAAATGAATAAGATGATATTTTATGCTCGTTAGTGAAGTTTTAGTATGATAAGTATGAAAACTGACACTATTCACCACATCATTGTTTACCACATTGAGTAGTATTATTAACCATATTAGTCTATACTTAGCTATTTTTAAAGTGTTAGTCATCCGCATTGGGTATTGCTCACCTCACTGGGTATTATTCATCGCTTTAAGTAGCACTATTCACCACATCAGCCTATACTTAACCATTCATGAGTTGTTAGTTAGCCGCATTGTTTACTATTAACTATATTGGGTACCGTTCACTGTATAGAGTAGTATTATTCACCACATCAGCCTATACCTAGCTATTTTTGAGGTGTTAGTCATCCGCATTTGGTAATTTTAACCACATTGGGTAGTGTTCACCGCATTGAGTAGTACTATTCATCACATCAGCCTATACTTTGGTAGCCTTTTAATGACCATTAAAAAGGCTATCAAACAACCCCTTAACCAATTTTAGGTGTTAGTCATCCGTATTGGGTACTGTTCACTGTATTGGATATTACCGCATTAAGTAGTAGTGTTCACAACATCGCCCTATACTTGGCCATTTTTTAGGTGTTAGTCATTCGTATTAGATATTGTTCACCACATTGGGTACTATTCACCATATTAAGTAAAACTGTTCACCACATCAGCCTATGTTTGGCCGTTTTTGAGGTGATAGTCATTCGTATTGGGGTACTGTTCATCATATTGAGTAGTAATTTTTACCATTTTAGTCTGTACTTGGCCATTTTTGAGGTATTAGTCACCTGTATTTGATATTGTTCACCTCATTGGATATTGTTCACCATATTAAGTAGTATTATTCATCACATCAACATATACTTGACTATTTTTGAGGTGTAGTCATCCTCATTGGGTGTTGTTTGCCACATTGGGTACTGTTCACCGTATTAAGTAGTATTATTCATCATATTAGCCTATACTTAGCCAATTTTGAGGTATTGTTCTTCCGTATTAAGGATTGTTCATCCATATTGGCTTGTACTTAGTCATATATAGATATGTTAGCTACTAGTACCTAGTTAAGTCATCCTCATCGGGTTTAGTCACCTGTATCAGGTAATTATTACCTGCATTGGAGGACACTTAGGATATTTTCATCAAGATTTTAATTTAAGTGTTGACTAGGGGTTGAATATTAGTCAATGTTGATTGTTTCTACTATGTGGATTCCTACTTGTCTCTTATATATAAAAAGAGTACTTAATACTCCATGTTATATGATGAGATGAAAGATAGTCTAAAACAATTAAGTACAACAAAGTGGAACACTAATGGTTGAAAAGAATGACAATGGAACTTAATGAAAAGAAACATGGGTTGAAATGAAAAGTCTTGCAAGCACTAATGAATGGACTTCTTTTATGTGAGTCAAATGAATAGAATGTAACTTTATTCATGAATAGGCTATGTGCCTTGCAATGTGGGTTAACTGTCAGGAGTTTAGCTAACCGCGATAAATATGTACTGATAGGAGTGGACATTTGTTGTCAACCAGATGTTTGAGGTCTTTATTTTTGAAACTAGTTTATAAAAGAAGAAAGATAATGAATAAAATAAAGATAATGAACACGATAAAAAGATGATATGATAGTCATTTTGACTCAATAAAGTTGACTTTGCATGGATATTGGTTGGCAGGAAATGATGAAGGTTGGGGATGGTATGGGAGTGATGCTACTTGGCAACCAATTACTAACATCTTTATTTATGAATGATGTTTTACCTTGAGATACAATTTAATGTTTTGTTTTAAGAACAAAGGTTTACTATGCTTAAAAGACAAGTCTTTAAAGTTAACGATTTATGTTATGTAATGAAGGTTTTATGTTTTCCGCTACATTGTTGATTCCAATGAAATGTTATGTAATGTTTTATGCTATATTTGACCAAGTGTGAAAACTTCTGGGTTCGAGGTCTTACATAGCATCGAGCGTTATTATCTGGAAAAAAAATATGCTTGAAAATATCAACATACGTTGGTGAGTTCGTAGGTTTAATAAAACAAATATGTAGTTAAGAATAGAAACACAAAATTACACTTTGGTTATCATTCATGGTCATCGTTTACATCAAGAATCGATACTTATACCAACATCATGATTTGTTCAAATGTATTCTCAGAATCGATTACAAAATAATGCAAACAAACAAAATATTCTATTTTAACTGTCCTATTACAATGTTCATAGGTTTGTTATGTTAGTTGATAGTCTTGGTAGTGTTAACTGACTTTGTGTTGTAGCAAGATGATCTTCAGTGGCACATATTAACCATCTTGCGTTGAATATGGTGCAGTTGCGACACCCACCAATTACAACTTTTGTAAACGTTAACGCACATCCATCACAAGTTAAATTATTCAATCGTAGTTCATCATCATGCTAGTGACAATGTTTAGTAGGATTGGCAGAATAAAGTGATAAGGACAAAAAAAGCTTTGTATTATCAGTTTCAAGAGTAACAAATTTCATCGTAAATACAATAATAATAATTTCCTAATATTATAACAAATATAGAGATGTTACACTCCCTCTCCGATATATGTAGCGATGTGTACAAATAAAAGATCAATTGAACCAAAAGTTTCGAAACCTTAGCTCGATGTCACATACGAACCTTCATATTTCTTTTTCTTATTTGTTAAACATTACCTTTGGATTTAGCCAATGTGTATTTTGTTGACTTCTTAACCTATTGATAACTTTAAATTTGAAAAAATAAACAAGATAAATGAGAATTGCTATAACTGTGATAAAAAAGTAAGAATCTCGAATATAATATTACAATTAAGTATTATAATGGTAGAGTTATCCACTATAATCTGTACATTATTACTTGTAATTTATTTGTGATCCTAGTTGACAAATAATCATGATAAGGAAGATGAATAACTAGTAGAAAACGTTGATAACAATGTTGAGTTAGAAGCCTTAAGAAAGCATCAAATGGATTACAACATGTTTTTAAATATATTTATTTGTTTTAAAGCAAAGTTTGGCAAAAGAAATTTACCGTCCTGTTACAAACTCAATGTTTTATATGTTGTTTTTAACGCAGGAGATTTTTTTTAAAGGATAAAGGATAGCCGATGAGCCACTGACCTATCCAATCATCTCCATATCTCGAGTGATCGAGACCACCATAAGAAGAAAACTCACCTTAGGTGAGACTGAAACCCCTTCTTTTTTGTCACAGGTGGGATTTAAACCCAATACCTCCCCTTATTTTTATGAAGCCTTGAGGTACGTCACGTCAACCACTTGGTCTAAGGATTATTGGTTTTTAATGCAGAAGATATTAAAGAATTATTGAAATATGAATTCCTTAAAGTTGGTTTTTATATTTGGTATCTATCTTTCTAGTTTTTATTTTGAATCACTATATGGAATCAGACGTGAGTTAGTAGAGAGACTTTCTAACTAAATCTTGTATGAACTTGAAGTTCCAGAACCTTTTGGTTCATCTTTCTAAGCAAGTGGTTAGAATAAGTCATATGAATAAGTTATTGTTACGAGTTATTTGAGAGTGCATTGGCTTGTATCATTTGATATCTGAACAAGAGTATTCAAATGGCTATCCTTGAGGATTAACGCAATCTTGTTCATAGATTCACCAAATGAGGCAACAACATAAGCGTTGGTGATCACGTGCCGGGAAAGAGATGGATCTTTATTTGTAGATTTATAGGGCGAAGCAGCAAAGGAGTCTGTTGTAACATCCTAATGTTTGGTGGTTTTTATTCTACTATTCTTGGTGCCAAAATAAAATAAAAGAAACTTCATTTTAAAAGGTTCTAAGTTTAAATTGTAAAATAGAGAAAGTTATACAATTAAGGGGGCTTAAGAAAAATTAACCCTAATACTCCAAGCTCATTTGCGGTCAAGGGTTCGTCCCCGCACACCCTCATTGTCGAATCCAAGGCGAGGAAGAAAATAAGACCTTTTTTGATCGGTTTTCTCATGACTAAAGATAACAATCATCTTGTTTCAATGTTTTATGGTAGTTTTATCATCAATTTAGTGTTTAACAAAATAATAGATGATCTAGGGTCATAAAATGCGCACAAACTAAGGTTTCACCCTCATACTTTACAACATCCCATAATTTTTATTTTAAAGAAGAACAAAAAGAAAAGGGGGAATTGTAACTTGATGGCTAAGAACATCATCTAGAGTTGCCACATTTGAAGCGTGACAAGAATGATCTTGCAGACGGTAACATTGGTCCTTATCGTTTGTAAGATCAAGGGCTTCAAGGGTCATCTAGGGTGTGACATGTGGCAATGACTCAACAAAATTGCGGATTACGGACCGAAAGACATGTGCCTTACAGTTTGTAGCGACGATCAAAAAGCCTATGTATAGAAAGTCGAACGTCAGTTCATTTCATCCCATTCTGAGTTCAATAATCATTTACAAAGACTAAAGGATGTATTTACGAAGCCTCGATTGTTTTAGAAGCATCCAAGAAACATCGATTAAGGTTTCGTTTAGCTTAAGAGTGTTTAAATAGTCGTTCTATCTTTAGTTACTCGTGAATTGATAACCTAAACTTGTTATATTGTATAGGCATTTGACTATTATAAGTGTGGAATATTGATATACGCTATACAAGAATAATTCCTATTTGAGTTGAGTTAATAATGCTAAGACACATGTGATTTTAAATGATAAAGTCTTCTGCTATGCTTTTATATACGTTGCATCTAAACTTTATATAATTTCAATAACAGTATTGGTATATTCTTTATGTGGTCTGGTAGTTAGTAAGACCTAATAGGTAGAATGCCCTAGCAACGTAATGCGTAAGACCAGAAATGTGAATGTCCTTAGCATTAAAGAACGTAAAACTGAGATTTATATATATGTTCAAATGTATGTGTATGGAAATGAGTTAATGCATAACCAGCATAAAGTTAAAAAAACATTATGAACATTAATAGCTCACCAATATTTCTGGTTGATGTATGTTTTGTTTAAAATGATGTATCCCAGGTGAAACCTTAGAAAAGAGATAAGTTGGTGTAAGCTTGGGAAGGCAAGCCTAGAGGAAATAATTTGAGTTGAACAAATTATGCTTTAATTGTAAAGACAATAAGATTATGATAAAAGTTTTGTTATTTCGTTTCCATAGTTAAGTTATTATCAATTAGTCATGAGGTTGTCATCACTCTAGGTGGGGTGGGACATACTCCATAAAGGTTGAGAAGTTAGGTGTTTTACCATCAAAACTGAGCTTTATGATCCCATTTCACATCTTTTTGGATGGTATGCATACACAATAGTTAGTTTCAAAAAATTGAAACTTTATAGTAGCTATGTTGAAACCTTATGTTATGTGATGATGTGTTTTTATATGATTATGTGTTATAGATTGACTATGATGTAATGAGATGTATGTTATGATGTTTTGTCAAGATAAGAAGTAACTATTTTCTTTTGTGAATACATGAATTTATGCAAAGACATAGCTTATCAACCGTTGAGCACAAAGTAAAGATTAAAGAAGAAGAATCAAAATATAAGATTAAGCCGTCTTTGTATTAGTAAAGTATTATAGGTATTGCATTAGTCTAGTTTGCCATTGGTAGGGCTGTAAATGAACCAAACGTTTAGTGAGCATTTCGTGAACCATTCGGCTGGAAGTTCGTTTATGCTCGATCATTAAATAAACAAGCGAAAAAGAACAAGAAGTTTCCATGAACAATGATTGTGTTCAATTATCTATGTTCATGAACGTTCATAATGTGTTCATTTAAAGGTTTTTGTATTTTATATTTTTATTTATTGGTTTTAATTTCTTAAAATATAAAACTCTAGTTTTACTATACGTCTGCGTTCGTTCTCTCTCTCTCTCTCTCAATGATTTCTTGATTAGGGTTTTGATTTTAGGTTAGGTGGGGGAAATTTGAACTATTTATTTTTGTTGGATTCTGGGTAATGTTTGTGATGAAAAATATAAAGTTTATTTTAAAATGAATATATAATCATTATTAGGTTATGAAAGTTTGTTTGTGTTCACGTATGCTCATGAATATATATATTTGTGTTCGATTAGTATTCGCGAACGGTTCATAAACATGTTCATTTTTTCTTTATGAATGAACACGAACAAGAAATATTGTTCGCTAAGTGTTTGTGAACAGCTTATGAATAGGTTAATATCTCTAATGAACGAACACGAACAAAACTTTATTCGTGTTCGTTCAATTCATTTGCAGTCTAATCCATAGGCTGTGGACTTTCTGAACAAGGTTCAACAGGTCGTTCATAGTAATTTTAGCCCCTAAGTCTTAAAGTTTTGTTTTTAGTAAAAAGAAGTTACGACGCAACTTGTTGCTTGTTGTCCCTTAAATAATTCTTTCTTTAAGATTTGTTTTGCTATCTAAAAGGGAATTACAACACATGTTGTTACCCCTTAGCCAGTCACTTTATTCTACTTGTTTGTTTCTTGTTAAAAATTAAAAAAAATATAGTGTTCATTTTTTAATAAAAAAATTTTAGCAAAGGTTTTTAACTTAATTTAATTTTAGATGAGAAAGGAAAAGGGTAAAGTTAAAATTGCCGTGAAAAGTTAATATACTTTGTTTGTCGTTCACTTTCTGACGGAGATGGCAATGTTTTAATAATAAATACCATTATTATGATCATTATTATTTTCTGATTCAACCGTACACTCTACTTAATAAATCACTTTTTCAGTCTTCATTTTTAAAATGTAAATTATATATTTTTAAATTAGTAAAATCTATAATAACTTATCAAAAATTTAAACTTTTAATGAATGAAAAACAAGGGAAGTACACGAATGAAATTGAAGCACTTAAATCTTTTAAAGAAAAAAATACACAAAGCGTTTGGCTTTCTCTAATTTTGATATTATGCTCTGCTGGTGTTGATTGGATATTTGAATTTTTCTTGCAACGAGCACTTACTGTAAAATAAATAAGTAAGATTTATTTTTCAGTAAAGATTAGTATGATATAATATTTCGAATGTATCCAAGATTTACAATATTACAAATTACAAATATTTCATTATATTATTTGAAGTTTCAGTATTAAAAGCATGTTCCGAGACAGAATTATTTAATGTAGCATTTCATGTTATAGTTTAATATTAATAGCATATGTGTTGGATGCATTCAAATTACATTTTAAAGACATGTAATTTACATGTTCTTTAAATAAAAATTGTATGCTCACACCATCACAAGTGATTGCCGACCGAATATTGGTAAAACCGGATAAAATTGTCATTTTCCTTATGCTTTTACTCGTAAAACAAAAATATAATATTATCAGTAATGTGTGTGTATACACACACTTTCAATTGAATATCATGTATATTTAAAATCATTATATTATTCAACAATGCATTTATAAAAATACACAGACTAACACATGTAATCATTAATATATACATTATGCTAAAAATTTATATGTAAGTTATATTGACTACAACACAGACTAAAGTATAATCGATCACGTATTTAGTGTAATTGCTAAAGCATATGTTAATATAATCAATAACACAGGTAATTTAATCATCGATGCACATAATATATGTTATTGTGAAAACATCACCATGTTAAAATTCCACGAAGCAGATTCGAGAGTGAGAATGACGGTTAAACATTAGTGGTTCTTATTTGAATCTTCACACACACATGTTAGGTTCAAATGAGACCACAAAACTTGTTAGAACCACCTTTTTGTAAGAACTATTTTTTCCTTTATACAACCAGATTTTGATAGAGAATTTTTTAACATTAGAAGGCAAAATCGTCTTACTTTCAAATGATAATTGCATGTTTGATTTCTTCCTAACAAGTCTAAACCTACTTGTGTATCTAAATTCTATGGTGAATTCAAATAGAACAAATCAAAATACGAATGGAATCAAAGTTGAACAAGAATAATCAAATCCGAATTACTCACAAACCTAAAGTCTACTATTAATTCTAAAAGAACAAATAGAAAGTAGGATCAAAATTAAAATCACATATGACAACAGATCTGTGGATCAACTTCTCTTCCTCACGCATCCAAACCTATACACACAAGAAAGTTGGACTGAAATCAACCGACAACAAATAAAATGTATTGAAAGAACGCAAACTGAATAGAACACATGGAACACCAAATATACAGTAAAATTTAATCAGTAACACATGTAGCATAATCACCGGTACATACACTTTATACTAAAAGTGTATATAGGTTATAAACAACAATACATACATTAAAATATTATCAGTAACACATGTAGTGTATGAAACACCAATACTCACGCTATATCATTTATGCTTTACTCATAGAGTTATATCTCACTATATCTTAATGTAAGCATCATTCCATACACTATACTATTAAACATTTACTCATTTACTAGAATACCATCACAAGATTTTATCTTTCAATTTTGAGCACATAATGGTTTCACTTATTTACAAAAATACCACTACATAATTTCTTTTGATGTTGCAGACTTAACAACCCAGATGAAGCCTTATTTCAGAAAACGGTATTAAATTTTGGATGGTCCTACACACAAGTAAAATATAAAACTTTTATAGTCTAGTTAAATCATCATTTTTTACTTCAATATAACATGTAACATAAATCTTAAAAAATGGTTGAAATGATCTATACCATCTTCATCTAGTTGTTCTTTTAATAAGGTGTTGAAATAGTCTTTCTTCGCCGGTTAACCGGCTCTTGTCATAAGACATTGTACCATAAGTTTAAAGTACCTTATGGGATATTATCCTTCAATACCAAATGCAAAGGACAGATAAAGCCAGGGGTATCATACTATCATGTCATTGCTTTGTTCACCGTTATTAATTACCTTAGGGATTATGTCAATTTATATTAAACATTTTTATATGGTTTTAATATATGTAACATAAAACGACTCGCGGATACTAACTTTTATATTTTATAATATCTGATACTTGTTTTTAAAGTTTTATTAACATATCTAGATAGTTAAATGACATTGATTCATGTATACTTCAAAGAGCGAGTTCGGTCACAAGCTAGACTGACGGAAAAAATGAAGGTGATTTCGGGTGGTCGTGAGTTCGGTTACAAAACCTTCTGGTCTAGTGGTAGCCTCATGGCTTCTCAAATAGGAGGCCGTGGGTCCCAGTCTCGCTCGGGGCAATAAGTGTTATGGACTGAACCATAGGGTTTTTCCAGTAGTAGGACTTTTGAAGGAGTTGAGGATGTGATTCGGCCTATTGGAAAACTTATAGATGGAGCCGATTAAGGTAATGTCTATTGTCCAAAGTAGAGTCTGTATTCATATTCGATCCAAAACCAAACGGTAAACTAAAGAAATATTTTGTTAGTTCTTAATTTTGCTTTTGTTTTTGAAGTATACAATTAAATTTTATGAATTTAATAGAGTAAAGTAAAGAATAAAGATTATTATGAAATGAAAATAAGAAGTGAATTGAAGATGAAAGTTAAGGAGTGAATGGTGACTGAAATGAGAATTGAAGCAAAGCTAAAAGCCGTCGCTAGCTGTCGTCTTAAACGTCACTAATACTGGCGGCGACTGGTGGTCTAGGGCCTGGGACACCTTCTATTTAATCAGCTCTTCTGCAATATTTATTATTATCAGATTAATTTTTCATTTATTTCTTATTCTATATTCAAATTCAAATGTATCCTTTAATAATAGAATTGATATTTTTGTTGGTAAATACCATTAATGTTATTTATGTTGAGACAGATAAAACATTTCGTGGCTGGGTGGTGTGTTTTAACGGTTGGTCATTTGTTTCAACGTAAACGTATGGGTGATGAAGGGTAGGGCTCAGGATTTTTTTCACGGGTTCGATCCTTACTCTAAAGTATCATAGTGGTGTGCATTTTCTCAGAAACTGATGAAATATGATGGTGTACCTGATGTATAAGTTTTCCTTCGGGGGCATGCTAGTCAATGGACTTTAGCCGTTTAAAAAAGTGGCGTGTTCTATAAGTAAAAAACTTGAGGATTTAAATTTTACGGTGTGTAACTTGTGTATTTATTTTAAAAAATCTAGAATTTTAGAATTTTAAAGTTCTGGGTTTAACTGTAGACAAAACGTAAATGATATGATATAGTTTAGAATTTTAAATGTTGTGTTACGTAAAGCAAGTCAATAAGAGAAAAAATTTATTTCAGATAATTCAGTAACTATTAAGAATAAAAATCATTTATAGATAAATGTGAAATGAATACAAACTATGATAATATACATATATTAATTCATGTATGATTGTACAGTAATAATAATAATAACAAAATAATAGTAACATTTAAATAATAATAATATATAGATAATTTGTTTATTAAATGTTTATTAAACGTTATAACTAGTCTTTCACATCCTAAGACGTTTTAAAAACTTTATAAAATGTCACTCCAACCCCCTTAGATTTCTAAAGTTTCGGGTTTAATTGTCGATGTGAGTCGGATCAAATATAAAAGGTTTACGTGTATATTTTTATATACGTTTTGAGATGATCTATGTATTGACGTCGCCTACGTTTTGACGGTATAACAATTCGTGTCGATTGTTAGCCTACACGTTATCAACATCACGTGCAAATGCTGTCGTAGCGTGTTGCATCGCGTTTAGATATTGGGATCATGATGGAATTTCTCGCGCAACACACGGGTTGGGAAAACCTAGTTATTTAAATATGCTTAGATAAATACAAAATATGTTTTCACATAATAATACCCATAATTCAAAAATTATAATTAAGATCAGCACAAATGTTTTAAAAATATAATACCCATAATTCAAAATATGATAACATTAACAAAAAAAACTTATTCTATTACGTATAAAAATTTATATAATTTCGATAGATATATTATTGGGTGAATAATTAGGCAACTTAACTGTTGAAAATAAATATTTCCGGATGAAATTTGCAAATTAAGGAAGCATTATTTAATCCCAAGGGTAGGAGTGTTTCCAACCATGAAAACATAAGGTAATTCCTTGTTATTGAGGTTTGATTATGATTTACACTAAAAAAGATTGGGTCAAAGGTGTACAAGCTAACCGCTCAATATAGACGAACTCATGTAATATTCACTGCGTTTTGAACGTATGGTGGTCGATCAATTTGTAATAAGAAACATGTATCTTGCTTCTGTGATGGGCAATTGAAGTTATAAACATAATTTATGTTTTCATTGAAGTTTGCATATGTTTGATGGTGTTTCCATGGAAAATTGACCCCAAAGATCATTCATTCATGAAACTATGGTGTTAATAGGGATAGTGGTTGAAAAATTTAGTAAAAAAGTGTTTTTTTAATTATAGATAAATGCGTTTTACATCCCTGAGGTTTCATATAAACTGTCATTTGAATTCAAAAGTTAAATTTTGTCATTTGCATCCAAAAGTTTCACAAAAATTGCCATTTGAATCCACTTAACTACTCCTAATTAACGGCGTCAAGTTTTTCCGTTAAGTTTCCTAAATTAGGGGTATTTTAGTCAAAACAACTACAAAATAAAAAATCAGCTCTACGTGAGAAGTTTTAGACATTCAATATCTTTTGGTAATCACCACTGCTATTTTAATTTACCAGGAATGATAGATCAGCATTTCTTTCATTTCATCAAGAAATGCATCTCTGCACGTTCTATTAGATAAGATAAAATATAACTATAACTAACTAAAAATAATTCATTTCTAACTTTATAAAACATACACAATAAAATTATATATAAATAAAACAAACAAGTCATATAACCTAAATTATTTGCATCATAACCATAAAAGACACATTATCATAAAAGTATAAGAACAATGAATAATATGACATTAACTGCCAATGCATAATAATCATAAAACATCAATCATTTTAACCATAATTAATCTTTCAACCAAAGAAATATATGTTTAACAAAACGGAAAAAATAACACGATTATTAAACTAAAATACATTAAGAAGAGAAAACAATAAAAGATTATTATAGAGTCAAATAATAACTGCAATTATCAAAAGAGGCTAAACACATAAAAACCCTCACATGAGTTGATTATTTATTTTATAATTTTTTTTGACTAAAGTAGCTATCATGTTGGAAACTTAACGGAAAAAATTAACCCTATTAGTTTGATGTAGTTAAATGGATTCAAATGACAATTTTAGTGAAACCTTTGGATGCAAATGGTAACATTTTAAACTTTTGGATTCAAATGACAATTTCTATGAAACCTCAGGGACGTAAAACGCATTTAACTCTTAATTATAGATGTCAATATTATTATGGATATTAATTCTAAAATTACATTTAACTTCTTTTGCGATACTTCTTCTCCTATACATATATATATATATATATATATATCACATATGTATAATATATTAATTAATAATACAAAACATCGTTCTTCCTTTTATCTCTCTAGTATTATATTACTAATAGGCTTGTTACAAAACACGCTATACACGTTGTCAGCACGAATTGCTTTTGAAGTTAGATCATAAGATATGTGAACATACATTATCAAATTTATTTGTTTTCTTATTGTCTTCAATCTCTCAAGTAATCGATTGTAATTCATATAGTTTTTGGTTAATTTGGAGATCTCTTATAAAGTTCTCTTCTCTACTTTCTCACATAGTTTAAAAAAAGCAGATCAAGGTAATCCACAAGTTATTTTTTTAATTAACATGTTATTTTAATGGGCTAATGTAGATTTTATAATTTTATCTTTCATAAATTTCGAGCTAAGTGTTGAATTCAGTTTCAATTTCATAAACTACCTTTACAATTTTTTTATTTGTATAATTTTATATAATTAAACGGTTTGTTTAAACATTGCCAATATAAGTCTAAATTTATATAGTTATTTAAAATTATTATATATATATATATATATATATATATATATATATATATATATATATATATATATATATATATATATATATATATATATATATATATATATATATATATCATACTTTAAATAAGTTATATCCTTGTATTTTGTAGGAAGCTCGTCAAAAGATTTAGTCTTTTTTGATTAATTATTACCAATATGTGATAAAACTTTATTCATGAATAAAATTGCTTCATAAAATTGGCTAAGGATATGCCTAATATTTTATATTTTTTTATGATAACAAAATAACTCATATTTTATAATTCATTAACAAAATTCAATATTCTCATAAATATACATATATTTTATGTTGTAATATATGTTTATAATAAACATTATATTACCATAACTAGCTTTAGTAAACCCGTGTATTACACGGGTTGAATAAATAAAATATTAATATAATAAAAATTAATAATTATAAAATGATATTATAAGATATGATATAACTGAAACTACATATGACAAATGACTATAAATGCTAAAACAGTGATATCAACTTTTTAAAATTTTATTTTTAATTTTTTTTTTCAAAAAAATAAGCATTTTTTTTATAAAACAAACCGCATAAAAATGTCAATTTTAAAATATTTCTTATTATAACTCCCAAATTTGATTATTTTTGGTTTTTAAAAAATTGACTTTTTAAAAATACCAATTTTAAAATATTTCGTATTTTTAAAAAAAGTTTATGCTTTAGAAAAATTCATTCTTTTATAAAAAATTTATTTATTTAGAAATAACATTAATGAATCTAAAAAAGTATTGAATAATATTATTAATAATTAAGGTAATTATTTAATATGAGAAAGAGGCGGGAAAATTTTGGTGAGGATCATTATGGTGCTGTCACGTGTTATCACAAGTTACTCTTATATTAGAGTATAAAGTTAAAGATTTTAGACGGGTTGTTATTACTATTCAAGTTGATTGTCATTGGGTTTTATAAATCAAATACTATATATATTAACTCATATGAATTTCTATAATATAGTTTATCATAGAAGATGTTGCAAAGCTTGAATTTTTGGCTTTAGACATTACTGGAAAAACTATTTGTCATGTGTATTGTATGTTGAAATATACCTATATGCTAATAATCTTGGTGATATAGTTAAAGAATGCAATGAATCAACTACCCAAGATAAAGTCAAAGTAATGATTTTTCTATGTCATCATAATCAAGAGGCTTTAAAAAGTAGATAACTTATTATCAAGGAGCCATTTGTCCTTTAGGCCAAATTGAAAGAAAGGTATGACCACTAAAAAAATGGTAATATTACCAAAAACACGTAATGAGTGGATCCATTTAAGGCTCCAAGACTTCAAGTCTATAAGCGAGTACAGCTCGACAATATTTAAAATCACCTCACAACTGATTCCATGTGGGAATAATATTACTAATAAGGAGATGTTGGAAAAAAAAATATTCTTCACTTTTCACGCCTTAAATGTGCTGCAGTAGCATCAATATCGTGAAAACAATTTAACAAAATATAATGACTTTATATCATGTTTACTTGTAGCTAAGCAAAATAATGAGCTGCTTATGAAGCATTACGAGACTCATCCGACTAGTATAGCCCCACTCCTAGAAACGAATGTGGCAACATATAATGATCAAAGTGGTAGTCGTGGACGTCGTCGTGGTCACCGTCGTGGTCATGGTTATGGTATGATCATAGTCATGTACGTGGATATACCCGGGGAAATTATCATGGTGTTCAGTTTAAAAAGACAAAAATCCACCAAAGGGGAAGACTGCAATAGGAACAAAATAGGTGTTTAGAAACAAGAAGGATAACAGAGGTATTGTTATTAAAAACAAAGTTAGACTTGTGGTACAAGGGTACACACAAAAAAAAGGGATTGATTATGGCAAAGTCTTTGCTCCTGTAGCTAGGCTTGAAGCAATCATAATTTTTCAAGCATTTGCTACCTCAAAGACTTCAAGGTGGTTCAGATGGATGT
This sequence comes from Flaveria sonorensis, assembly GCA_025506505.1. NCBI lineage: Eukaryota > Viridiplantae > Streptophyta > Magnoliopsida > Asterales > Asteraceae > Flaveria > Flaveria sonorensis. Next base: position 51,754,305 of record CM046427.1, on the reverse strand, counting down.
CAAGAGTGCATTCTTTTACGGTGAGATTGATGGAGAAGTTTATGTCTGTCAACCTCCTGGCTTTGAGGATCCCAAGTATCCAGATCATGTATGTAAACTTAACAAAGCCCTTTATGATCTTCACCAACCTTTCTTAGAAAATGATATGAGACACTTTTTACCTTTCTTCTAAAGAATAATTACACCAAAGGGTCCATAGACAAAACTCTATTCATCAAGAAAGTTGATCTAAATATTATTTTAGTACAAGTGTATTTGGATGATATCATATTTGGGTCTACAAATTAGAGCTTATGTAAAGCCTTTGACAGTCTCATGAATTGAAGTTTGAGATGAGTTCAATGCGAGAACTCACTTTCTTTCTAAGGATTCAAGTGAAACAAACCTTTGATAATATTTTTAGTAATCAATCTAAGTATGTTAAAGACACTTTAGTGAGAATCCAAGTTACTAATGTTATGGCTGCTGAAACCACTATGTCTAAGACATGTTTATTGATTCCTGATCTTTAGAGGAAAGCAGTTGATCAGCTGTAGTACAGAGCTATCATTGGATCTCTCATGTACCTCACAGCCAGCAGACCAGATATTATATTTGCCACATGCTTGTGCTCAAGATTCCAAGCTGCTTGAAAAGTGTCGCATCTGATGGTTTCCAAGAGAACTTTGAAGTATCCTAAAAGGGAACCTAAATTGGGATTATGGTACCCTAAGAGTGGTGATTTCAATCTCTATGGATATAAAGATAGTGACTATGAAGGATGCAACATCAACAAAAAGTCCACCTTAGTAGTATGTCAATTTTTAGGGGGAAGATTGGTTTCATGGCAATGAAAGAAGTAAACCTGTGTGTCTACATCAACTGCTGAAGTAGAGTACATTGCTTCATCTAGCTGCTGTGCTCAGGTGTTATGGATTCAAACTCAACTTAGAAATTATGGAGTTATCTTTATAAATACTCTAATTCACATTTACAATAATAGTTCCATCTCAATCACCAACAATCCAGTTCAGCATTTAAAGACAAAACATATTGATATGAGGTATAATTTCATTAGAGATTGTGTATAAAAGAAAATTATTAAATTAATTAAGACCCATACAAATGAACAATATACAGATCTATTCACAAAGTCATTTGATGAAACAAGATTTAAATATCTTTTATATGCTATTAGAATGATGAATTTTGAATAATTAAATTATTTACATAACGAAATCGAAAACAAATTTTGTGAAAATTTCTTTGTTAATAACTAAAATGGGTAAAACTCGGCATCTGTCGATTATCGCAATTCGGCATATAAGCAAAATTTGGCAGATCGAACGGCTTCGGCACATGTCTTTTAAAAGATCCGGTGGGACCCACTTTTATCTACCGATACATAGTGGCGTCGTTGTAGTTGCATGAAAATTGTGCCATTATTAAAAGCCGTCAAATTTAAGGTTACAGTGGTAAAAAATTTAAAAAACACTATTATATATTATCCACAAGCCGCAAAATCTAAACTTTTCCTACCATTGTCATCTTCAATTTTCGTCTGAAAGCAAAGTCACTAAAAAACCTTCATATTTCTTAAACCATACCAAAATTGAACATCTAAATCTTTCCATGGCCACTCAAAACCTAGAGTTCAGACCGAATCACAGCATCACCGCATCACTTGAACCAATTGGTGATCCTGTCTACGATCCAATGGTTTTGAAATTTTTGTAGATCGGTGATTTGTGAATCACATATTTGGTAATTCTAGACTACATGTTCTATTCAGAGAGAACATGGAACAAAAGTCCTCAGCGTGACGGTGCAGGGACTGAAATCACCATCTTCTGTGCAAAGATTCAACAACATCTGCAGTTGAATGATGCAAATGGTGAAGCTTCATTCTTCAAAGAGGTGGCAATTGCCATTTTCAAGGAGATGGGATATGAAGGACCCCTCCCAACATCCACCTTCTCTAAATCGTTACTATATCACAATTGGAGAATCATTCTTCACATATTTTTTCACTGCTTGTCAAACAAGTCAGAATGATGGGATCAAGTATCATTAAATCTAGAAGGGCTATCCATGGGCTTATCAAACAGTAGAGTTATGATTTCTTAAACTTCATTTTTCAAAACCTTTGTAAGAATGTAACTGCTGCTGCAAAATTTAAGTTTCTAATGTACCCTAGATTCATTCAACTGATTTTAAAGGAAAAATTGGGTAACAAACTTTAAAAAGAATGAGTTATACTTTCATTGGGAACTTAAAACAAAGCTATATTTTCAAAGTTCAAGACTACTCCAAAATCTTTTTCTAGGAAGGTCACTCCCCTGTTTTCTCATATGCTTGAGGTCATTAAGCCTCAGGATGGTAGCATTGCAACACCCTTCATTGTTGATGCCACACCCTTTACTTCAAAGCTTAAAGCACACAAAAGAAGCAAACCCATACATCTTTTACTGAGAAGATGCAAGCCCCCAAATCACCTCCCCTCAAAAAGGCAAGGCTGGAAACAAGGGTCCCCGCCAAGTCAAAGGTGTTAGCCATATATAAACAAAGCTTAAAGAATAAGGTTTCTCTTCTTTCTTCTGAGCAGACCCAAACCAAATCAATTTCCCTAATTAGAGTCCCAACACTCTATTCAGCAACCAAAAAAGGATACCCAAATTGTTGAGACAACTTCTAAGGAAGAGGTCCCAATAGAAACTGATTCATATCCCTTGCCATTAGACTCAGCTCCTCAATCTCCCATACACATGTCTATTACCCAGGATGAAGATGTTTATACTGCACTTCAGCATGACCCATTGTCTCCCTTTTCCCATACACTACAGATAATGGAGACTAATGTGTTTGTAGAGGAACCTAACCCACATTCGTTATCCTAAGAAATTAATCATAGGTAGGAAAGGATCAATGTGGAAGAGGCTGTCTCCACTACTGATCCATCAATTGACCAGTAGGACAAAGATAACATATTTAAGACCTCAACCATGACAACTTACCTTGAGAATGACTCCACGAGGAGAGGAATCTAGGACGTTAAGAAACCATATCTGGTGGTGAGGGTGCAGAGGCTCGACCTAGGACCTCATCTGCCAAGGATTCCATACTTGTGGATGAGGGAAGTCTGGAACAAATCCATAAATTGACAACACATAACCTTGAACTTTCTCAAAAATTGAATGCCTTACGATCAGAAAATGCAAGGCTTCAAGGTTATGTTGAACGAGCCACAGTTCTCGAATTTGAGAACTACCTGCTGAAGGATTCGGCAGATAGAGTCACTGAGGTGGAAGCTCAACTCAAGACACTCCAACATCAAGGTACAAGAGTTACCTCATTAGAACAACAACATATAACTCTTCACCAATCTACAGCCAGGGAAATGGATCTTCAACACAAAATTGAATCACTTCAAGAGACCATTGACCTTTAACAATCTATCATCCTAAGTCTTCAACTCTCAGCACTACAATATCCTTTAGATGTGCCTTCCTCTACCCACTTAGTGTCATCTGTAATCTTAAATGATGCTACCAAAAATGGAAAAGATGAGCTCAAAGAAGCTGAGGATATTCTCTGGTGATTGCCTGACCAAGTTATACAAGCTGCACATCCAATCTCTTGCTCTTCTAAATAGACTAAAGACTATTAGCCTCTATCTGAAGCTGAGGACAAACTGAATGAGCTTCTACATAGGTATGGATATGACAACTTAGAAGAAAAGGTGATGTAAGCTAGGAAGGTGAAAGGAGGATAAACTAAAAGGTTCAACTTCAGAAGAGAATAATGGCTGCAATGAAAATGTCCAGCACTTCTTCCTTGCTATCTCTAAAAAGAAAAAGATCTAATAAATAATCATTAAAGAGAGAGCTTGTGCTAGGACTTAAAGCCTCTCTCAAGGCATCTGCTGAAGAAGAAGCACCACTATTAAAAGTGCTATCAGAAGCTGCAGAAGTGCTGAATAAATTAGTTGCTGATTCAACTAACGAAAGTACTAAACAAGAGGCTGTTTTGGCAGATGAATCCTCACAAATAATGGTGGTTTACACAAAAGGAACCCAGATCATGAAAGATGACATGGAAAGGCATGGGGCGACTCTTGAAGTTCAACCAACCCAACTTCATAAGCAACACAAGGACACATATGAGGCTGAACTCAAAAAATCAGCTAAAGTGATATTTGATCAATCGGATGTTAAAGCTAAAACCTTAGTTAACTCTAAGGTGAATGTGAAAAGTCATTAAGGATGCTGAGAGAGCTTAGACAACTATCAATGATTCCAAGTCAACTGCTGAGGAATCAGGTGTAACTACTAGATCTTCAGCACTCAGACCTATTGCAATCCCTATCTCTAACAAAGGTAAGATACCTATTACTACTGAAGAAGAAGTTGAAATAGAGTCACAGGAAAGAAAAGCCAAATTTCTGATGACTAAGATGGTGGAGCTATTCCCTCGCAAGGTTGTAGAATTGAAAGCAGGCATATTTCAAGAATCTTCTATAATCATAAGTGCAAAGGAATCTAGAGCTGCAAGAACTGTAATAAGAGGATTCAACCTTGGTGGAGAACCTAACAGAACAACACCAAAAGCTCTATATAAACTAAAGGCCATCAAAAGGGTGCCATCTAAGTTATCTAGGCCAACTGCCAAAAGCACTCAAAGAGCAACCACTCAGCAAGCTTAAGTATCCACAACTATCAAATCCACACCAATGGCATCCACTCAAAAAATAGAAAAGAAATATCAAAAGAAATGTCTCCTAGCAGCTCAACTTGAGTTGAAAGGATTTATTTTAATGAGGTCATGAAATGGAGCATTATTAAGATGAAATCAAAACTGATAGTTGCAACTTATGCTGAAATGAAGAAATTAGCTGAGTTGGCTAGAAGAAGGAGAGATGAATCAGAGAGGAAAGTAGAAAAGGTCAAATAAGAGTTCACATATAAGCAACAAATTAATATGTTCCTGATCGATGTCGTGTGGTCGGTCAAAAATATATATTAAAGAGTACCTAATCACCCTTAATAGTAAAAGGTAAGAAGGGTGTCGAATCCACAGAGAATCACAGGAAAGTGTTAGCAACGAAATCTAAAAAGACTAAACATTAAAAAGAAAATTGCTTGATTAATTGAATTGAGAAAGAATCAAATTAACGAAATAAAAATTTAGGTTTTTAACAATCTTGGTGAAAAAGCAACTCACTTCAGGATTCAGATTTGGCAAAGTTATAATTTTTCTTGAATGAAACCTAGTGAGAAGTCATTAATGGTGACTTACACATGATAGGATTTATATGATAATCATGGATTAAAGCTTAAAGGACCTTGTTCATATAATTACCAATATGAATAATGAAACCCTAATTCTAATAATCAATCACACAATGATTAAAGACAACCAAAGTTATAGAATATCAAAATTAGGTTTAAGCATAATCAAACCGTTTAAATAATCAAATCATAAATTGAATCCAAACGAACTTAAAAGGTTCAAGATCCAATCTCAAATCTAGGTTACAATCTAAGAAAAGTAAGAACTTGCACAAACCCATCCCCCAAAGTAAATCACAAACAAATTAACCTTGCCTCATCATTGATTCTTCAACACAATTGAATGAATCTTGTAGATTTGATGATCTTGATGTTGGAAGAGCTTGAGAATGATCAAAGATGGTTACTTTTCGCCCAAGATTAACATGTAAAAGGTTTTTTTCATCCTAGGGTTAATCCCTCTTTAAAACCCCTTAAATTAGGTTAAAATCCACCAAAATGCGATGATCGGCATCGGTGGCGCCCCTAGTGCCATCTGGGCTGAATGTTGCTGACCAAAGGTGGCTCTAACAGTGTTTCTGACAGTATTAGCGTCGATGGTGTCACCCCCTGCACAAACTTGATTTTCATGTGTAACGTTTCGAGATCTTTCCGTTGATAGGTCGTGGGCCCCGTAACTCTTTTCCTAGCTCAAGTTATGCCCTTTTTAAGTTACCGTTATCTTGAAACTTCTCTTTTACATATCTTCACCTCCCGAGCTCCAATTTTCATCCCGTTTCTTCCCATTTTTTCGTATTCTTCAAATTTATGCTACAAACACAATAATATCCCAAAAGTAACTCTATTTTCCATAATTTGATATGTAAAACATGGAATTAAAGTCTTTAAACATTAAACCTTCACCACCCAAACACAATCCCCACACTTACCTTTTGCTTGTCGTCAAGCAAAGCTCAATTGTGATTTATAAAACCATCATTGATAATATACATCGCTAATCACTTATTAAAAATCATTTAAGGTCCAAGGTCATATCCTTATTCACACGACTTACATCGTTCAATAAGTTTATATTCTAGCAAGTTAAATATATTCAAGTAAACCAGTAATTCAACCAACTAGGCTTAACGTGCTTTTGATTTTTAGTCTCATGCACACACTCCTTACAATAATTCACACCTCTCAGTTTATATTTGGACTAGTGAAATATGTACTAGTGTGATATCTTAATAACCCAATATACCATCTTGTCCACATAAGCTTGTATAGCAATCACATCCCACAACTTGCATAGATCTTGCACACATCTAAAGGAATTACGGATTTTTGGGCTTAGGTAAAGGTAGGAGATTTTTGAATTTTCAAAAGTGGCTAACATAACGTAAATGTGAACCAGACAATCAAACAATCTTTATTAACATGACTCAAGGAGCTAAATCACTCTGATCATTTTTGAACCGCTACTTTTTCTCCTTTTTTCTCTTTTTTTAATTATTTTTTAATTTTTTTTATATGATTGACTTCGGATGCTCTTTTACTTTGTATTGTTTAACGGTCGGTTATCAACTAACAATTTGGGCTTTATATATCGGGTTTAACAAAAGAATGGTTTAAGGCTCGACATGGCTACTAAGGGTTAGGATGGATAACAATAAAAAATGATAACAAGTAAAGTGGTACCTAAGTTTCCTTTATCAGTTATGTGCAAACACCTTTCTTATAGCCTTGGTATGCATCAACAATACAAGTTTTGCAACAAGAGTGGTATATGGCCTACCCTTAACAAATGAATATATATGATTGTGTCTTAAGTGATAGGCTCAAAATCTCACCAAGTAGGAATTTAGGCTACCAATATGCACATGAGTTTATTATATCAAAAGCTTGTTAACCCTAACTAGGCATCCTTAACATTTCAAAAACAACCCGTTAGAAATACTTTATCTTCCAACTTAAAGAATATGACCATGACCTAGGATCTACACCAATCTTTTGATAAGCAACATCCTAGTGATTTACATTGAAAATTTTGGTCTTTAAACACAATAAACTTCACTTGAAGATTTGCAAAAAAAAAATTACATTGTAACTTTTTATGAAAACTTTTACCGAATCCCCTCATCCCCACACTTGAGATGTATATTGCCCCCAATGTACTAACTAAATGCTACTATGTTGGATCATATGAGGCTGTTGCAACCAAAACAACACTAACATTTTGAAGTACAATTGAAGAAGTCTTCCAAAGACAAAGTTGCTCTTCAGAAGACAAGTTGAAGATCTTTCGAAGCTTAAGTATGAAGAACTTCCGAAGGGAAAACTAAGTCTTCCGAGACTAAGTAGTTTTCCTTCCGAAGTATATGAAGAACTTTTGAAGGTAGAACCAAGTCTTCCGAGACTAAGTAGTTTTCCTTCCGAAGCATTCACACTTAGAAGATCCAATACAAAGTCTTCCGAAGAATAAAGTCACGAAGACTTGCAGAAGACTCGGAAGAAGTTGATTCTTCTGAAGTATAAATGGCCTAGGAAGAACATATTCTTTCAAAGCTATTTGCCTTTGGAAGAATCAACTATGAACCAGTGGACATAAGTATAGGTTGCCTGACATCCACTGCAAACTCTGACATACTGCATGGCGCTTTCCCACGCCCCTATTGTTGACCATACTTTAATCCACTGTTCACCTGCATAAGTTAGTACAGTTACCATACTTAGTTGGTGACAAAATGTAAGTCATGGACCTGTTATGACTACCTAATCTAGGATAGTATTTTATCTTACATACTTTACTTCTAGCAATGTAGTATTTGTCTAGTGGTAAATTCCAGCTGGTTTTCCAAGTATAACCGGTTGTAGGATGTAGTATAAAGTATCTCAGGTCCTTGTCTTTCTTTCTTTGCTTTGTAACACTTGTAAAAGAACTTGAGAGCAATATACAACATCCTTGAAAACCATACTTGCTTGTTCTTGTTCTTAGTTCTGCCTCAACTGCTTTACTTGTGTTCTTAGTATCACTCACTTAAACCTGGTTTCCTATTTGATCTGTTAAGTGCTCTAACACTCTCCTCATTATGAGACTGATTGTATTGACCAACCCTTTTAAACCGTCCTGCAATTTGTATAAGAGCTTTCTAGGCTCTTGATTGTAAGATCTCATCATCTTAAGTCCCTTCAGTTTCACAAAACACTTAATATCTCAAATGGCAGCTATCACAAAGGCTAATATGGAAACCGATACTATGACAAAGTCTCCACTGATCACTCCTAATGATTTTGATACTTGGTGCCAAAGAATGGAAGGCTTCATCATGTCTCAAGAATTCAGGATGTGGGGATCTGTTTTCTTTGAACCTCATGTACCATCCACCTCTTCAGCTGCTGCTGGTGGTGGTATGATACCAAAAGAAGTGGCTGATTATTCTGATAAAGACTGGAAGAAGGTATACATAGATCAGAAGGCCATGACCGCCCTCCAAACTGCTCTTCCAAACTCTAGCTAAAGAGACTTCAAAAAGTGCAAGACTGCCAAGCAACTATAGGATGCACTGTAGCTTATGTATGAAGGGTCAAATGAAGCAAAAGAGAACAAGAAGGACCTCTTGAAGCAGCAGTTTGAGAATTTGACCTTCAAGATAGGTGAAACCATGACTCAACAATACTTCAGGTATGTTGAGATTATGGATACTCTAATGGATGTTGGAGTAACTCTTGAGAACAGGGACATTATAAGGAAGTTTATGTCCTCTCTTCCCAGCCAATGGACATGCTATTGTGTGGTCATTAAGAGGACTGAAAACCTCAAGACCCTTACTCTTACTGAGTTGTATGGTATCCTCAATGGCTACCAGATGGAGATAAACATGCAAAATCCATTTGGTAACTCCAACAATCAGCTGAGTTCAGCCGTTCATGTGGTTGAAAGGGATTGCAGAGAACCACAACATCATCTCATCTGCTACCCTGACAACTCACAAAAAGGTCCTTTCATCACCTTCCCAGAGACACCAAGAGAATGCTACAGTCAAGGAAGCCCATTCCAAGAGATAAGCTCTTCAGAAGCCTTTGTGTCTACTGATGAAAGCACAGGCAACTTTCTCTTCACCCTTGAAGACCTGGACTATATCCATCCAGATGATTTGGAGTACATGGGAATAGTCCAGCAGATGGCTCTTCTCACTCACAGAGCCAAGAAGTCCTATAAGAGAACAAGGAGGAAGTTTCCTAGCAATACAACTATTGGAAAGTTTGGGTTGGACAAAAGCAAAGTGAAGTGTTACAACTGTAACCAAATGAGACACTTTGCTAGAGAGTGCAAGGCACCAAGAACAAGTGGTGGACAAGCACAAACCAGACCAAACTACACTGATGGAGCTCCCCAGAATGAGAAGCCCAAACAGCAAGCTACAGTTGCTGTAGAAGAAGGAGGCTTTGACTGGAGCTTTCAGGTTGAGGATGCATCTTCAAACCAAACACTAATGTCAAAAGAAGCCAAGGTTTTGGAACATCTTTGCTGAATGTATTGCTAAAGTTAATTGATATAGGTCATATAACTTAGAGATGAGAACTGATCTTGAGTCTTTAAACTTTTTAAAAGGTGATTTCAAAAAAGCTGAAAATGATATTCCTTAACTTTTTAAAAATTTTCAAAACATATTTTCTTTCGGAAGATTTCAAGTTGCCTTCGGAAGAAATTTTTTGTCTTCGGAAGATTTCAAGTTGCCTTCGGAAGAAAATTATGTCTTCAAGTCAAATAACTACTTATAAGAAATTTACCTTCGGAAGAAATTCTGAGATATCTTCCAAAGCTTAAATATGCTTCTAAGTACTTATATGTATTTGAAGGACAATTTTCTTCCAAAATCAAATTAAGTTGTCTTCGGAAGAACATTATGACTTCGAAAGATTTGAAGTTTCCTTCGAAAGAAAATTTTGTCTTCGGAAGATTTCCAATTACCTTCATAAGAACATTATGCCTTCAAGTCAAATAACTACTTATAAGAAATTTACCTTCGGAAGAAATTCTGAGATATCTTTCGAAGCTTAAATATGCTTCTAAGTCCTTGCATGTATTTGAATGACAATTTTCTTCTGAAAAAAATTAAGTCTCGGAAGATTTAAAGGAAACCATTTCAACTCTTAAGCATGAACTACCAACTACAGGACTCAGACAAAAGATCTCATCACTAAGTTAACCGAATGCCACGCTAAGCTTGTGATCAGCAAAGCCACGGCAAAAAAACGTTTTCTTGAAGAAGAGACCTTCAAGAAGATGATATCCTCATCCTTGCATGCAAAAGTTTGTTATCAGAATAAGCAGGGACTGGGATCTACTGAGATAGCTCCTCCACACACTCTATTGTCTGTAAGATCTCCAAGGTGTGGAACTTGTGAAGATAAACGTCCCCTCATAGACCCCATAGGTGAAGAGGATGAAGAGGAAGATAGTGAAGGATGATTCTGAGAGGAGTGAAGAAGATCATCCTAAAAGGGTCACTATTCTTCTGAGGAGAGGAAAGAATCTGGAATGACCAAGTCTAAGAGGAAGAATTTGATCAGAAAAGCCAAAAGAAAGTCAAAGAAGGCTCAAGAGATCAAGGCCACTTTCAAGTCTAAACAGAAACAAATGTTCATCTCTGCAGGATTTGAAGTGGTGAAGGATGAAAACTCAACTATGAACTCTAGTACTAGGAGTTCTAGTTCATATCCAACTCATTCCAGCAAAGAAAAGAAGGCTGATTAGCTGTGCACCACTGCTACACATCCTGAACCATCCAGTTCCAAAAGCAAGCATCACCCTAAGAAGCTTGCTGCATCATCTATGAAGATGAAATTGGAGGTGGAAAGTGATCAAGTTCAGTCTTTCTCTTAAATAAAGACTCTTAAAAGGAAGAAAATGGAATGCATCATCTGTGGTAGTACTTCTCATCTTGCTTAGGATTGCTTGTACAATCCTAAAAGTACTGTCCATATGATCAAAAAAAACTTTTGAGATAAAGAAAGGAAAACTTGCTTCAGAAGGAAAATCTTTTCCTTTCGTAAGCTCCAAGAAGACAAGTGAAAACTTGCCTTCGAAAGAAAATTTGGTCTCAGAAGAAATAAATGCTTCCGAATTCACAGGGAATCACAGGAAAATGCTAGCAATGATTAATCTAAAAAGACTAAACATTAAAAAGAAAATTACTTGATTAATTGAATTGAGAAAGAATCAAATTAACGAAATAAAAGTTTAGTTTTTTAACAATCTTGGTGAAAAAGCAACCCACTTCAGGATTCAGATTTGGCAAAGTTAAATTTTTTCTTGAATGAAACCTAGTGAGAAGTCATTAATGGTGACTTACACATGATAGGATTTAAGTGATAATCATGAATTAAAGCTTAAAGGACCTTGTTCACATAATTACCAATTTGAATAATAAAACCCTAATTCTAATAATCAATCACACAATGATTAAAGACAACCAAAGTTATAGAATATCAAAATTATGTTTAAGCATAATCAAACCGTTTAAATAATCAAATCATAAATTGAATCCAAATAAACTTAAAAGGTTCAAGATCCAATCTCAAATCTAGGTTACAATCTAAGAAAAATAAGAACTTGCACAAACCCGTCCCCTGAAGTGAATCACAAACGAATTAGCATTGCCTCATCATTGATTCTTCAACACAATCGAATGAATCTTGTAGATTTGATGATCTTGATGTTGGAAGATCTTGAGATTGATCAAAGATGGTTATTTTTCACCCAAAATTGATGTGTAAAAGGTTTTTTTCATCCTAGGGTTAACCCCTCTTTAAAACCCCTCAAATTAGGTTAAAATCCACCAAAACGTGGTGAGCGGCATCGGTGGCACCACCAGTGGCGTCGGTGGCACCCCCAGCGCCATCTGGGCTGAAAGTTGCTGACCAACGGTGGCTCTGACGGTGTTTCTGACGGTATCGGCGTAGGTGGCGCCTATGATAGCGTCGTTGGTGCCACCCCCTGGACAAACTTGATTAACGTTTCAAGATCTTTCCGTTGATAGATTGTGGTCCCCGTAACTCTTTTTCTAGCTCAAGTTATGCCCGTTTTAAGTTACTGTTATCTTGAAACTTCTCTTTTACATATCTTCACCTCCCGAGCTCCAATTTTCATCCCGTTTCTTCCCACTTTTTCGTATTCTTCACATTTATGCTACAAACACAATAATTTTCCAAAAGTAACTCTATTTCCCATAATTGACACGTAAAACACGGAATTAAAACGTTTAAACATTGAACCTTGAACACCCGATCAGTTCCTCAAATACTATGGTTTCTCTGTTAAATAAGTAGGACCAATGAGTATGTATACTCTTGATCTGAATACCAGAGAAATCAAACAAAAGGTTGCAGCTGGAGAGCTCCCAAAGTTTGAAGAAGCTAAGGAGCAATGTGAAAGACAGCAAAACAGAACAAAGAAAGCTGTTTAGAAGTTTTCCCATATGTTGACTAAGTCTCTAGCATCTCATGACTCTGAATCTACTACCTCTGATGACAATCAGCCAATCTTCTCAATCCTTTTCAAAAAGAAGATTGTGCCTAAATAGTCATAAAGGCAAGGGTTATTGATCCATAAGTAGAGGAGAAGATACATAAAGGTACCAAAGTTTTATGTGCTGGGTATGTCTCCCAGATGAAGAAATTTGCTGTCAAGAGGGAAAATGGAGAGATCATGTACTACAACCATGAAAATGAAGTACTTGATCCACTCCTTAACATTCTAGAGCAAATTTCTGAGTACTTTAATGTATTTGGATCTAAGAATAAGAAGTCCAAAATACTGCTACAAAAAGTACTATCCTTAATCAAAACCGAAGCTGCAGAAGAGATTCCAGAAACTCCGCTATTAACTTATGATCCAATAGTGGTGTGTGAATATGATCACAAGAGCTTATGATCCAATAGTGGAGTGGGAATATGATCAGAAGAGGGCCTACTTCATAACTAGATCAAAAGCTAGAAGGGTAGCTTAATCAAGAAACCAACTTGTATGCTTTCAACAGGTTTGAGATAACTGACCTAACCAACTAGTAAGGCTCCGTTCCCGGGACGCTTACAGCTGGACCGTCATCGCATTAAATATTTAAAGCAAACATCACTTTTGCAGCGGAATTTAAAAACTTTCATTTATAATTAAAACATATCATTACATCACATAAATCGTTTACATATATGATTACAACATCATATCAAAATGTGGATGCCAGACTTAAAACGTTCTCGGTAGCGTATGCATCCATGCCTGCAACTCCTCAGCATCAACAAAATACTTGCCAACTATCATGCATACAAAAAGTCAGCGATGCTGAGTGAGTTCTTAGTTTTATAAATAAAATACTTTACTTTCTTTAAATCATAACCTTCGTAATCGTATGCGATCACACATCATACGTACACATTGATAATATTTATTATTATCTTTATCATCGCTCATTTTGTACGTTTCGTACTTTCATCATTATCTTTCACTTTAATCTGGATCCTGTTTCATGCAATACCCGACTCATGTCCGAAGACCGACAGTACCGGGATACGCGACAAGGATCCCCTTCGAGTTGATCCCAAGGATCGATCTCCCTTCGAGTCAATAATAGACTCCAATCTAAATGATTGTACTCCCTTCGAGCCAACCCCACGGATTGAACTCCCTTCGAGGCAATCTCACTGATTGCACTCTATCCGAGTCTTTTGCGACAACATGGTCGCTCACTTCATTGCTTGCAAGTCTTTCATTTATTTGTTACGTTCCACTTTTCATAATCGTTATCTTTCACTTTGTTACATAATACTTTACGTTCATTTATAGCCATACATAAAACCACGTAACGTCATACATCATACATAACGTATAATATAACATAATACACACGTTTTGAAAATGGTTTAACGAAGAAAATAACACACCACACACACAACATAAACCACATCACAACATCATACATACGTCAAGCATAAGCCAACACAAGACATCATTTCTTAGCACTTAAATTCTACTTCCCAAACTTTCATAAAAAAACTAAGTCCCCAAATAAATGTGGAAGACACTGTAACAAATGCGAATGAAAGCCTTCAAAAATATTCTAAGTGTCCAAAGAAATATTGGTAAAACAAATGCAGATGACACTGTAGCAAATGAGGATGAACAAAAGAAATGTGGATGAACAAAAACTAACCTGCAATGCAACTTATGCCATTTCTAGTTCCCAATCATCGTTCTAACACATCCTTAGTATAGATCTATCATACTACACACTTAGAACAAACTAAACATCATACACATCTTAGGAAAACATCTAAAAACATACACCAACAGCACCCAGTCGCACATCAAGTTAAAATTCATGGTTTGGTTTAGAAAACCTTCTATCCAGTATGCATAACAGCCCCAAACACTTAGAAAATCAGTAAAAGAGGGGATCTAGAACTCACCTTGAAGCAGATCTTCAAACAAAACACCTCCAATCCGAAACCCACTTGCAACAGCAGCTTCAAAAATCTCGAACACAACCTCTAAACATCGAGAACTTCGGTTACAAGCTGTAAACTAAGTTAAAACCGAACATAACTCAAGAACTAACCTTTTTGCAGCTTCTTCTTCCTTCTTCTTCACAAAAACTCAAAAGCTTCCTCTTTTTTCTGCTTTGGCCGAGAGCCAAAAGCAGATTTGCTTTTAAAGAGGTGGCCATACCTTTTTTATTAATAAAATAATGGACTTTTGTCTTTTTACCACTTTAGCCCCTCCACTTGTGTCCATTATCTTTTCTTTCTTTGTACTTTCACTTTCTCTTCTTTCAAATAAAATTCGGGGTGTTACAAGTCCACTCCCCTTATATAGGTTTCGTCCCTGAAACCTGTCGCTTCTCGAACAGTCACGGGTAACGCTATCTCACCTCTTCCTTGATATTACATGTAGGCTTAGTCTCCTTCTGGGCTCCACTGTACTTGCACAAGTGGAAGTACCATTCTCCTTAGCCCTTCTTTCCCTTCCATCAGAAATGACCCTCAGTTGCTCCATGTAGTTTAATCTTTCATCCATCTAGGTATTCTCAAGTGGCACGATCACATCCTCATCGATTGAGCACTTTCTTAGACGAGATACATGGAATATCACATAACTCCACTTAACACGTCGGGTAGCTCCAGTTGACATGCCACTTCTCTTACTTGAGCAACAATTCAGATTGGTCCTTTATACCTCAGTATTAACTTTACTCACTCTCTAAATTGGGTTATCTCCTTTTCCAGAACGAGGCATTCATCATTATTTCATCGCCGTAGATCAGCACCGAACTCTTTTCGGGCGCGGTTTCTCAAACCACCTTCTTACAACACTCTGTGTTCGCCTCATAGGCTGCTAGCCAATTCATCCGAAGGTGTACGTCTATCCACCTACGTCTATCCTGAACGGCTTAGCAAGAAACGCGCTCTCTCTCAATTCTATCGCACAATCTTCTAGGGCATTAGGTAACCTAGTGGACTTACCAATAGCAATTTCTACCTCGAAGGCTCATCGATCTTCCTACTCCTAACGTGTAACTTAACACAAAGACAGCAGGAACAAAACTACTACTAGTACCACAATCAAAGCACAAGGCACAAATTAAATTACCAGAAACGTACCTGACATCGCGTCGAAGTCCGCTCCAGCCTCCTCCCGGTAAGGGAAAATGCTCTAACCTTCGTCCTCTGTTCTCCTCATTCTGAACCCCTTGCCTTGTCCTGGAGCTCTCAGCCCTTGACTTCGTGCAGTCTCTGCTCCTGTGCCCACTCTCACCACACCTGTAACATCTCATCGCGTGACAATCCCTCGCTAAGTGACCCTCCTTCCCATATTGAAAACAGAGATTCGATCCCCGCTTGCATTCTCCTACATGCTCCTTCCTACATTTCTTGCATGCCCTCGCTTCCCTTGTTAACATCCTTGGATCATCCATCCTCACCTTCTTACCACTAGCCTCAAATCCACCATCGTCATTATCCCGCCTTTCGTTCCCACTCCTAACATAGCCCCGTTCCTCCTCTTCGTCCATTATTACCATCGCCTCTCGCTCATCTTACAATCTCCCCACCAGATCGACCACCGACCTAAACGTACTTGGCCGGGCAGTGATCAGATGTCTGCGGATATCTGCCGGCAGACCTTGAATATACCTTTTGATCTTTCGTGACACAGGCGTCACCTGATCTGGCACCAGCCTTGCCATCTCGTTGAACTTTGTGGTGTATTGCTGGTGTGTCATCGTTCCCGCCTCTAGCTGTAGAAACTCCCTCTCAACTTTATCGAGCTCCCTGTGAGGGCAAAACTCCTCGACCACCAACCTTTTCAGATCCTTCCACCTCATCCTCCCGATAGCTCTGGTGCCCTCAGCCTGGACAATGTTGTCCCACCAGTATAAGGCTGAATCCATAAATGAGTGGGTAGCAAACTTCACCTTCTGATCCTCGCGGCACTCGCAAATCTCAAGTACCGCTTCCATCTCTCTCACCCAACGTTGTGCAACAGCAGCATTCCCATTTCCATTAAACACAGGAGGCCTACACCTTTGGAATGCTCCATAGCTGCATCCCTTCGCAGTTTCCTCCACAGCTTCCTCCTCCTCCTCATCGCCACTGGAGACAACCATGTCAGCATCGGGTTGCTCCTTATCTCTAGAACCTCCGGCTTCACCTCCTCGTCATGCGGTTCTCCTCTTCTAACTCTCCTTCTTCTCATCCTCCTTCATAGCTCTAATGACCTTAGTCACTACAGTGGGCAGAATCGTCTGCATGACCTGATGGACTTCCTCTGCTACTGCCTCCTTCATTGAGGCTCTCAGATTAGCACTCTCGTCCTCATCGTCCTGGTGACGAAGCTCTGGCTCATCAGGAGACGTTTCAGCAGTCTTAGCCCTGCTCCTCGTGGCACGCGACCTATCACCACGTCCACCCCGAGCTCCACCTCGCGAAGCCTCAGAAGACCTACCGCCAGCCATCTAAACACTACAAGATTCAAACACCAACACGGTCAATCAAGGTAATAGCTCAAGTTATGTCAAGTATAGTAAGTCCTTAATCACAGTGGCCAGTTGTGTTTAGCCACTTACTTTACTCTTCATTCCCCAAGCATTTCCTATCCTGACTACATCAGTATTCAAATCTACACAAAAGCACACAAGCCACATAAGATGCGCACATAATACCGGTTAACATTAACTTACATAAAACCTTTTACTTAAAACTTTTACCTGCAGGCATGTAGCTACTAGGACTAGCATCCCTTTCCTTCTGTCCCATTCTCAGTTTAAGATTAGGTTTTTAAAAATATTTAACCAATTCTTTTAAACTTTAGCTCTGATACCAACTTGTAAGGCCCCGTTCCCGGGACGCTTACAACTGGACCGTCATCGCATAAAATATTTAAAGCAAACATCACTTTTGCGGCGGAATTTAAAAACTTTCATTTATAATTAAAACATATCATTACATCACATAAATCATTTACATATATGATTACAACATCATATCAAAATGTGGATGCCAGACTCAAAATGTTCCGAGTAGTGTATGCATCCATGCCTGCAACTCCTCAGCATCAACAAAATACCTGCCAACTATCATGCATACAAAAAGTCAGCGACGCTGAGTGAGTTCTTAGTTTTATAAATAAAATACTTTACTTTCTTTAAATCATAACCTTCGTAATCGTATGCGATCACACATCATACGTACACATTGATAATATTTATTATTATCTTCATCATCGCTCATTTCGTACGTTTCGTACTTTCATCATTATCTTTCACTTTAATCTGGATCTTGTCTCATGCAATACCCGACTCATATCCGAAGACCGACAGTACCGGGGTACGCGACAAGGATCCCCTTCGAGTTGATCCCAAGGATCGATCTCCCTTCGAGTCAATAATAGACTCCCTTCGAGCCAATCTAAATGATTGTACTCCCTTCGAGCCAACCCCGCGGATTGAACTCCCTTCGAGGCAATCTCACTGATTGCACTCTATCCGAGTCTTTTGCGACAACATGGTCGCTCACCTCATTGCTTGCAAGTCTTTCATTTATTTGTTACGTTCCACTTTTCATTATCTTTATCTTTCACTTCGTTACATAATACTTGACGTTCATTTATAGCCATACATTAAACCACGTAACTTCATACATCATACATAACCTATAATATAACATAATACACACATTTTGAAAACGGTTTAACGAAGAAAGATAACACACCACACACACAACATAAACCACATCACAACATCATACATACGTCAAGCATAAGCCAACACAAGACATCATTTCTTAGCACTTAAATTCTACTTCCCAAACTTTCATAAAAAAACTAAGTCCCTAAAGAAATGTGGAAGACACTGTAGCAAATGCGGATGAAAGCCTTCAAAAATATTCTAAGTGTCCAAAGAAATGTTGGTAAAACAAATGTGGATGACACTGTAGCAAATGCGGATGAACAAAAGAAATGTGGATGAACAAAAGAAATGTGGATGAACAAAAACTAACCTGCAATGCAACTTTGCCATTTCTAGTCCCCAATCATCGTTCTAACACATCCTTAGCATAGATCTATCATACTACGCACTTAGAACAAACTAAACATCATACACATCTTAGGAAAACATCTAAAAACATACACCAACAGCACCCAGTCGCACATCAAGTTAAAATTCATGGTTTGGTTTAGAAAACCTTCTGTCCAGTATGCATAACAACCCCAAACACTTAGAAAATCAGTAAAAGAGGGGATCTAGAACTCACCTTGAAATAGATCTTCAAACAAAACACATCCGACCAGAAACCCACTTGCAACAGCAACTTCAAAAATCCCGAACACAACCTCTAAACACCGAGAACTTCAGTTACAAGCTGCGAACTAAGTTAAAACCGAACATAACTCAAGAACTAACCTTTTTGCAGCTTCTTCTTCCTTCTTCTTCTCAAAAACTCGAAAGCTTCCTCTTCTTTCTGCTTTGGCCGAGAGCCAAAAGCAGATTTGCTTTTAAAGAAGTGGCCATACCTCTTTTATTATTAAAATAATAGACTTTTGTCCGTTTACCACTTTAGCCCCTCCACTTGTGTCAATTATCTTTTCTTTCTTCGTACTTTCCCTTTCTCTTCTTTCAAATAAAATTTGGGGTGTTACATGCTACAAAAAGTACTATCCTTAATCAAAACCGAAGCTGCAGAAGAGATTCCAGAAACTCCGCTATTAACTTATGATCCAATATTGGTGTGTGAATATGATCACAAGAGCTTATGATCCAATAGTGGAATGGGAATATGATCAGAAGAGGACCTACTTCATAACTAGATCAATAGCTAGAAGGGTAGCTTAATCAAGAAACCAACTTGTATGCTTTCAACAGGTTTGAGATAACTGACCTAACCAGACTGAGACTAAGGAATACTAGTAATGATTCTGAGGAAAGGGAAATGGAAAAGGTGTTGATGAGAATTTATAAATCTTACCTAGAAAACTCAAGGCAGACTTCAGAACAAAGAAGAAAATTACAGGAGCCTGAAACTGCAAAAACCACCCCATCTCAACCGCAATCAACCCTTACTACTTCTCCACCTAGTCAAACTACTGAGCATGTTTCTCCCATAGTCCAACAAGCTCCTGAAATAGCTGAATCTCCAATCCAAATACAGCCTGATGATTCGTTAGATGAAGTGATTATTACCATTGCTGCTGAAAGAGTAAGACATGGCTTAGATCATTCGGTGCATAAAGAATAACTCTCAGATACTAAGAAAGAGGAAGACTCAAAAAGTGATAATACAACCATTATCAAATGGAGGTATGACTTGAAAGTTGTGAAATTCATTATTGAAAGAAAGAATAAGTCTAAGTCTTTCTTTCTGACTGAGCTGAAAGTTCTGAACCTCAACCTGAAGAATTAAAAAAGGATGTTTACTTTAATATCAAAGTATGAAGGCATTCCAGATAAGTACAAATCCATGGCCTCAATTTTGAAGATAAAGTTTGAAAACAAGGTTGACGTAGAATACGGAGGAGACAAAGAAGAACATGTTCTACATGTGACTGCATTGAGCATTCACGACCCAATCAAATATTGGAGCTACAATTCCTCAACAAACACTTTCTGTCTGACCTCTTAAGAATATCTTGGCATAACATGAAAAACTTGGTCAATTTGTCTCTTGAAAACCCACAAGAGATAGAAGAGGATACATGTATGAAGTATTGCCAATCCAAATGCTAGAGGGATGAAGATAGAGTTTTGTAGCATCATCCTAGGGGGAATTTTTTGACTATCTATCAGCATCTGCTGAATGACTATCGATCAGCATGTGCTGAATGACTATCGATCAGCATATACAAAATCACTTCTGATCAGCACTTACCAGATGTGCTGTTGATCGACTGTTGCTGATCAGCACTGAACTCCATAAGCTGTTGATCAACTATTACATAAGAGAAGACTGCCTGTACCGATGGCTGCTGTGTTCTACCTTTTGGAAACAACATAACACCGAAGCTGCCTAACTCTAATGTGTTGATTGTCTGTCTTGTTATGCATTCTAAACATAGGATAGTTTAGTCATATTATTTAAATTTTATAGTATAAAACCTTCATACTTGTATAGCAAAGGTAAGCTTGTTTAAGCCATTCGTGTATCTACTGAATGGAACTCTTTGTACTTAGTTTTGATTAATCAAGTGAATACTTTGAAAGAACTTGTGTACTTGCCTTTACTCAAAGTATTTGTGCCCTGTTTTCGTTGTTCTTTATGTTTAAGTTTTTATTCTTCTTTCTAGAATCTTTGACGCTTGCTATTCATTTTTAATGTTTCCAATCATGATGAGCCACTAAACTTTTAAACTTCTTAGGTTTTCGATGACTATTTGATTATTTGAGTATTTTTTGGGTGTGATTCATCAAAGGACTTATATGTTAATGTATAGATCTGTTCTTTATTGGTATATAATGTGTTTGAGTACTAATTTGATGATTGATATGTGTAACATGTTCAGCTTGTGCTTTTGTTTAATTGATTTCGTGTTTTCGGGTAAAATTGCATGTCTAGATTACCTACTTTATTATTAGTGATTAGTAGTCATCCTTAGCGAAGAGCTACACAACGTGTCCCAAGGCAATTCTTAGTTTTTATCAGTATTATACTATAGATATGATAGGCACACTTGATTATATGTGCTTATACTAGTGTCGATGTCATTATTATTTTTCTAATTTAAAACTTAAATTGGTGAGTATTACATTTTCACATCTTACAAATAATCTACGTTACAGTTCCACATCTTAAAAATAAATTAAGTTTACATGTGCATCCACAAAGTAGACTTCATGATGCACTAGCCCAATGGCTACCATGTACGTACTATATAATATTTTAGCTATAATGCAATCTAGATGACACGGCCAACACATTACTATATGATATTACCATGTATGTTTCATAGCTCGGTTTAACTAGAATAATTAGAGCTAGAAAAAAACTCATGCCAAGAATGTACATATATGTTTAACCATATAGTTGTATGGCCTGGCACATATGAAAACACCAAGACCATCATTAGTGGCTTTTGATTTATAGATTACCTATTTCAACATTAAACTTACAAAAATTAGCGAACAAGGCATAAGAAATGTGAAAAAGGTAAAGGTTTTAAAGGAGAGTTGGCCTATTTTTTGTTTTGATTTATAGCTTGTCATAAGAAGGCATAAGAAATGGGAAGCATGATGGTTTCGTATAAAACCCATTACCAGTGATCAACGAAGGATGCCTATGTTAGTAACTGGCTACACTAACAACCCTTTGTAAAACACGGGTAGGAATCCTAAAGTGTGTCAAAAAGATGTCTCTCCCTCACAGGTCGAGGATTCTAGTCCATAATGCATAATTTCGTAGATTAGGAGTAGGATTAGTAGACATGTGAGTTTGCTTTTTCTTAAAAACAAGATCTTATCGTCAAAAATACCGACTAATCATCAACGCTATGCCCTTTAATAAATGTATTATTTGAAATCCAATGGCTATCCATTGGTAATTTTTATTCTTCGTTTTGAATTACTTACTGATGATATCTGTTGGTGACCATATGATATTTTCCAATAGCATATGGTGACTGTGTTATTTTATTTTGTGATACACGATATTCTAGTAGTGTCTTCGTTGATGAGTGATCCGCATTAGATACGGCTCCGCTTGGATGTCCCGCTTGATTAAGACTATTCAAACATAGCAAATACACTAAAATAATTATATTCCCATTGTTAGTGGCAAGTATTTAATTTGCTCAGAGCATTCATAATCTAGCATAACAGTTAGGAACATACTGTGTAAAGATAAAGTGTAAAAGACAAATAGCCAAAGACATAAAAGACATTTGCTTGGAACAAAAAGGTAAATAGTCTGAACAATAGCAACCAAATTAAGAAATTAGATCCCACCACCTTGAAGACAAGAAGCACGTTCAAAAAGGTAAAGTTTGAACGTTCAAAAAGGTAAAGTTTGAACATACATTGAATTTTATTTCCTTTAAGGCCACTGCTAACCGTCTCATTTTTTCTATTTTTCCCCGTGTGACACGTTAGTCTCACATCATTGTTTCTTATTTTTCTTAGTTTTTTCCAGTTTTACATAATACCGGCCCAATATTTCCTCGTTTCCCCTGTTTTAGAAAAAAATGTTCAAAAGGTGGGTGGTGGTACCGGTGGATCCCAGTGAAAATTCAACGGGTAGAGGCACAAAAAATGACCTCAGGTATGGGGTTGTGGTATTCCCATCGTACCCCGGGTTTCTCCAAAAGTTCCCCGGTTCCACTTCGTGTGGCCTAATAATTAAGGCGATTGTTTGAACAAGGTATTTGATGTGGCGGGGTGGTTTATTTGGAAGATTGCTATGTTGATTAAACGGATTCCTAAGCAACGTACCATAGGAATTACGAGAGACTGGTTAATGGTAAGGTCAGGCATACTTTTGGCAACACGATAGGCAGCACCAAGTATCGTGTGGTTAATTTCGACTTTGTTAAGCAAAGAAAAATGTTGATATGCTTGTTCAAGTTGCATAAATATGATTGTTATCTCAACTAACTACAACTACAGGAAACTTTATGATGATACACAACTAAAAAGCTAATGCACAATTTAGTTTTGCATATCACATTCATTTAAGTAGGTTTTAATGAATTAATATTTGACATACGAGTATTAATAAATACATGACTATTGGATTGTGTATATCATGCTAGCGGCGTGATTTTTTACTATCAAACATAAAAAGTTAATTTGATGATTTTTTTCCAAAAATATAAACTCTAGACGTTTCGCTTAATATATTAATGGCGAAAAAGACTTGTATAACTATCAAATTATATAGAGTATAATATGACATTATGAAATTTGTATTGTTTAAGCTATCAACATACTTATAATAATAAATAAATTACCATTACCTATGGTAACAATAAAGTCGAAAAATATATCATTACCGTTTGTAATTGCATATATATAGTTTTATGCTTAAAAAATTTTAGAGTTTAAAATATACGCTTTATATTATAATTTTACATTTTAACCACTATAATCTAGGTTATCGTAAAATTACAATGGGGTTGTTAAAATGTTATATATTATTTAACATTTTGATTTGTTTTATCATAAAATTACCTATTTAATTCAAAAGCACAAATTAATAAATATATTTTACTTGTCGGTTAAATATTTCCATTTAAAACGTAATAGATTCATCAAAACTCATCTAATTATATTTTTTTAAATAAATATATAGAGACCTTTAAAAGTGCTACAACCACTCAATCAAATAGATGTTTGATAAATATCCATTAGAAGGATAACTATGCACATGTTTTCAAAGATTCATTGTTTGTAATTAGTCTCAATAAAACTAAAGAATAGTTACATATATACTTAAATACAAATGAAAAAAGAACTTGATATAAAATAGTCACACATTCAATAAACCATCCAAAATTCAAGAGAAAACACTTAAATAAGACATTTCACAAAAAAAAAAAAAGCTTTTCTTTTTCTAAAAGGAACTGTAACCAGTAAATTTCATTATTAAAAAAAAAAAAAAAAAGACACCTAAAACGCCACAGTATTTCCGTACCAACTTAGAATAATTCAACCTTCAAAATACCTAAGAACTCATGACTTCTTTTTACGAAATTGCTAAATATAATAGATAACTTTAAAACATACTTTTATTATTCTGATTATCTTTTATATTTATATAATACTAATTATCAACTTTGATATGATTAAGAGGTTGTATTTTGTGATTAGTAAGTAGTACTCACATTTGTCTTTCTCTTAAACTTTACTTTTTTTTATTCTAACCTACTACTTTTATATCTTTTATAATTTAACGTTAATATTTTTTTATTTTCATCTTTGATCCCCTATACTTTCATATTATACAATTTTTTTTGTTTTGCGTTTCCGTCTAAATTTTGCTAGTAACACACTTTATGTGGTTCAACGTTTTTATGTTTGCTTTTCGTTTGATTTTATTCTCTTCGTTTTTTATTTTCTTATACGAGATTTATCGATGTTTGTAGTAACTTGCGTTTGTGTGCCATTGGTGACACTTGAAACGGTTTTACGCCCCCAGGCTTAATACTAGTTTGTCTCTAAAAATTAAATATGCATGAGAGAGTAGTTTGAATAAGGGCAAATTTGTCTTTACGCGACAGAGACAGTCCTGCCCAACCATCACTTTAACTCGTAGTAAAGTTTTTACTCTATGACAAGTTACCAAAACGACCCTGACTTTTAAATACTATTTTTAGCAAAATATGCCCTGACCTCTAAAATGTTTCAATCCAATTCCTTGTGCTATTTTTGCTTTGCATTGAGGCCCCACTTCCTATACATCCCCAACGGAATATGTCAGATGCTTTGCCCATGTTTTTCAACTAAATTTCATTTATGCCACTGGGGTATTAACTCTTCTTTCTTAAAGAGTCATGACTAGGAGTTGTCTAACCCTGTGATGATTGTTTTGTAGGTTTAGGATGTGAATTGGGCGATATGCTGAAATGAAGTGTTAGTCATGTGAATCGTACGAGTTGAGAGTTAAGTTGTTCGGGTTCTAGTGACATGGTTCAAGTGAAGATGTCGAGTGGTTTCAGATCAAGTTGTTCGAGTTAATGACATTGTTTATGGTTTGGTTTTTGAACTATAGTATTTTGAGATGATAGGTCACAACGCAACATGTTTTGGTTAAATGTTTCAATTTGCTAATTTGTTTTTGTAATCTGAACCCACTTTCAAGTGTATCTCCAATTGTATTCTCTTCATCTTTTGATATTATTATCATTATAAATAGTTTTGTTCTTGTTATATAAAAAGGAATATCTAACTAAAGAATAGATACAAATATATACTTAAATTACAAATGAAAAAAAAAAAAACTTGATATCAATAGTTTTGTTCTTGTTAACCCTAATGCTGAATAGTTAAAAGGTAATGTCTTAATTTTACCTCTTAACCATTCAGCATTAGCATTACCTTTAATTATTAATAGACTATTAACTATTAAGAGGTAGTCTCTTAATAATTATTAATAGGCTACTAAATAGCACCTAATGTATCAATGTTTACAATTTGAAATAGCGAATTCAAATGTAATTAAGATCAAAACAACAAGGTCGTGACGTGGTTTTATATGGTTTACATGAATTTATTGGAAAATATACCTCACACCTTTTGTGTTATGCAATTATGAAAGCATATAAGTGAAGGGATTCTCAATCGGAGATGTTTCAACAATATAACCCCTCAAACCACAGATGAACTAATGAAAATCACCAAGCTTGAGAGCAACAATGCATGTATGAAGGCTATAACCCGCATAACTTGCTCGAATTAGGGAAAAAATAAAATGTAAGGACTTTGAAGAATTGTCGAGGTTGAAATTCGAGTGTGACTAGTAATACTTGATTCACGAGGAAAAGATCATATCCTTTCATCGACGATGTGCTAGGAGGTCTAACAAATGAAAGGTGTCGAAAAAAAGGTTTTTGTCAGCTCGTAAGTTTCGCACGTGAGAGTAAATCAGGGATCTCTAAAGAAAAGAAATACGATGGGAGCATACAAGAGAGCACATAATGTTGTCCATTTCTTTCCTAAGGAAGTATTTATAGGGGTAAGGATTTGACCTCTATGTTGATATTGTATCACCTCAAATATAATGTAAATAATGTTATCCTTTTCTTTCCTAGGGAATATATCACCTCAAATACAATTAAGAACGATCTAACCATAGGGTCAAAATTTTACAAATCTAGAGAACTCTCTAAAGACACTTTTTTAAAAAAAAAAACCCTCTACATGGTGAAATATGTGTAAGAATAAAGAACTAAATCTTTTTTATATTCAAAAGTCTCAAGCCCGAGAAATCTATGGTTGCCAAAAACACCTACCCTTTCTTAATTATAAGCTCGTCATGTGCAGCATATATGTTTCTGTGATTGCATAAAAAGTTATCACATCTAACCACTAAACACTTGGCAATCTTGCTAGAAAAAGGATTACTAGATCTCAAACCGAAATAGTACAATTTGAGATGCTTGTGAAATAGGAAAATCTAAAAGAACCACACACAAAACAAAAATTAAATCCTCCACCCAACAACCACTACAACTTCCTCACATGGATCTTTGTGGTCGAGTTAATACCAAAAGCATGTCTAGCGAAAAGTTTAAGTTAGTGATTGTTCATGACTATTCAGAAACACTATTTGAGTTAAAAGTGTGATGCCTGATCCAAACAATAACCTTATAAAAGGAATCAAACTCTTTTAAAGTTACCAATCGTTCAAATTAGGAGTGATAATGACACATAGTTCAAAAATGTAAAACTGGACTCTTTTCTTTTTTGTAAATGGCATTTCACATGATTTCCTTACGCCATTAACTTCATAACAAATTAGAGTTATTAAAAGGAGAAATAGAATTATGCTGATATCTATAGATCAATTATTAAACAAAAAAAAACTCAGCAAACCCCTTTGAATCCATAAACAAAATAAAACCAAACGTAAAATTTCTACATGTTGTTGGCTCCAAATGCCATATTCTCTAAGACCAAGAACATTTAGGTAAGTCTGATATAAAATCAAAGGATGCCATATTTCTTAGGTATTCTACATATTCTAAAGCATATATTCTATGTGCTAAAAAGTAGATAATGTGCGTTAACATATATAGATTTTAAGAATGAATTTAGACAATTAAACTTCAAATTTATGAAGTTTAGATAATGTCGGAAGGTGTGCGTATCGGATAGTATAGGTTGTGGTAAGAGCCAAGTGTCGATCCGTGAACACGAGAGCTCTTGATATTAAGTTTTTATTATTATCTAACCGATAGAAGATGATGGTTGTGAATATTCTGATTAACTAAAATAACTAACAGTTAATGTAGTTAAAATAAGTAAACAAAGGTGAAGACAATCAATTAAAGAAATATATCACTTAGACTTCAAATCCTTTTAGCAAAACAATGACAATATGCATATTTTCTACACAGGAAACACTAAAGTAAATTATACTTCTATCAATATTATCTAATTATATAATTTTTTAAAAAACTAGAATGATAAACACACAATAAACACCCAAATTTATGTTATGAAGAACCAATGATATTAATAAACCAATGTGAAAGTTGGTTTAGACTCCCGTCAAGGTTACCTAAACCCGTAAATATTTAGAAAGTTAACACGATGCACACATGATAACCAACTCTATTCACATAGCGTGACAATAGCTATATAAATTACTTAACTTATGAATGTCCTAACACGTATACATAAACCATGGATTTATACAATATCAATTGTTACATGTATGCAAAGTTAGGAGAAATTCATAATAAAACAATGGTTTTCATATACACATGTATAAGGCTACTCACTTATTCAACTTTACTAAATATTCAACCCACATTTACTGTTCCTAGTCAAATGCCATAAACCACACACTAGTATAGGCATTTCATGAATAGATGTTCTAACACACATTGTTTTCCAACATAATATGGTTCTAACACTCATAAGATTTAACATTTCATTAATTCAAATAAGCACACACTATCATTATAGAGCATTCATAGCTTTGTAATAAACATTAATATAAGCATCACCAAAATTTGCATACAAAATGTCTAAGTATGTTAAGCTTCATCTAATCTATATGATAAAAAGTGTTTAGCCCATAAGGCTTACAAAAACCACAATCAAAACTAATAAAAATAAAAGAAAACATGGTAGATCTAGATATTTTCATACCAAAATGAGAGAGGTGGTTTTGTGGTGTTAAATTCTTCATTAAGAGTGCAAGATCTTCAGTTTTGGCCTTGAATCTTTAAAGAGTCACCCAAAATCACCTAATAAAATTAATAAAGCTTAGGTTTTGTTTCAAGAGTGATATTCCTTTTCGAATGGGGAAATTAGGTATTTTATTAGATTTTGGTTAGAATATGATCGTATAGCACGACCACATACACCTTTAGATATGAGCTGCTTGAAAGAGTAACTGATATAGGCATATACATATCGGATATGTATATTTTACTGAAGCGTACACTTTTAAGCATATCTGCTTAAGAACGGACCCTTAAATAATAAGATTAATTAAAACCTAGCCAAAATTTTCCTAACACTAAAGCAAGAGAATCTTCATTGCAATTAGTAGAACGACTTATTACTTAAACATGATGTTTTGGATACCTAACTATCATGAGCAATCTCAATAGTAGAACCTTTTAACCCTTTAGATTCTTATAAAAAGATATTAGATGAAGGCACTCAAAACAGCTCTCAATCAATATTAGATACCTCTTTGATAACTGAAGATCTTAACTAGAAGGCACCATGTGCCCCTAAGATGGCATAAGACGCCCCTCTAGTCCTTATAACAATATCAAACACCCATCTGACAGCATCATACCTATTTGATGGTATCATACAATCCTCTGACATCCTTAGATACTCCTCTTATGACAAGTAAGTATAACCAAGCTAAACTAAAAAAGTGTTTAACAAGAATATGAGAACTCTTAAAAAGAACTACAAAATGTAACTCTTGCTAGAGCTTCATCCATCGAGTAACATCACACAAACACCATTATAATACACTTTTCATCTTTCAAGAGCCATAAAATGGACTAAGGATCATCCTCTACATCCAGTTATAGGTGATTCAGGTGTTTAGAACAGATTAGCATCAACCTAGGAATTCATATATGTTTGTTTCTTAAGCATGATTGAGTTTAAGAAAACTTCAGAGGCTATGTAAGATCTGCACTTGATCCATCATATGCAAGAAGAGCTAGATCAATTTACAAAAAAGCAAAGTATGGACATTGGTTCAAAAACCAGTAAACAAAAATGTCACTAGAACCAAATGGGTCCTTAAAAATAAATCATATGAAAATGGCATACAACAAAGTTGGTTACCAAAGGGTATTGCTAATAAGAAGGCATGGAGTATGATGAACTCTTACTTCTATATCAAGACTTAAAGCTATTAGAATACTTCTTGCTTTTGCAGAAAAGATTTCAAAGTTCATGAAGTGTCAAATTAGCCTTCTTGAATGGCATCATTGATCAAGAAATCTATGTCCATCAACTACCTGACTTTATAGATCCAAAGTACCCAACCATGTCTACAAATCGGTTAATGCTTTGTGTGATCTAAAACAAGCTCGAAGGACATAAAGGTGTTATTGATACCATTTTGTTTATAAAATGTGTTATGATACCACTATGTTCTTAAAAAGGAAAAAAGATTAAATTCTATTTTTTTAAATTTGTATAAATGATATAATATTTGGTTCCATTAACCTTGAGTTTAGTAGGAAGTTTAAAAACTAATAAACAATCATTTTGAAATGAGTATGATAGGAGAACTCATCTTCTTCATTGGTTTGCAAATAAAACAAATATAAGAAGACATTTTCTTGAACCAATCAAAATAAATCCTTTTTGAAAATATGGGGTTCATCTTTAAAACGCCTATGATTACTGGAAGAAAAATTGATTATAACCCGAATGATGTCGTTGTCGATGAACTCATAGAAATATGATAGGTTCACTACTACATCTTACATCTAGCACGACATTATGTTTTCTATTTTCCTTATTGCAAGATATGATAACAATCACAAGGAATGTCACATGACAACAATCAAAATAATCTTTCAATTCCAAAAATAAAATATTAATCTAAGGCTTTAATAGCTAAAAGATGTACACAAACTCTAACCATGTTAGATGCAAGTCGAACAAGAAGAGAAAATCAGGCACTAATCAAACATTACATCTAAAACAAATTATGTATCAACATCTAGAGCAAAGGCCGAATATATTGTTGCATCAAGTTGTTGCTCATAATTTCTTTGGATGAAAAATCAATTTTAGGATTTTGATATTGAACTAAGAAAATTCCCATTTTGTATGATTCCAAGAATGAAATAGCAATCACATACAACCTTGTGCATCATATAAGATAAAACACATAGATGTGAGGTATCATTTCATCAACGATCATGTGAAAAAGGTAACACAGAAATGTACTTTCTTCCTCCTAATTATCAACGGGCTAAAATTTTGAGAAAGGCTTTCAACAAAAATGATTTAATATCATAATCAGTTGAATTGGAATGTTGAACATAGATTAACATCTAACTAGAAAGTGATGGATACTGATACTTTTCATGTACCCTCTACTGGCTGTGACATCTAAGAACACATTAGACTGCTTTCATGCCTCATTTTATAGATGATCCAAATATATTTGCTTATATATATTTCTTTCCCTGTAAGAATGGCCCTTCTAGTCCTTCTCATACGGTCAAATGATCCACCAATTTTCATGTCTGAATCAAATAAAGAAAAAAAGTATATGTTTGCCAAGATTAACGGTTTTCCTTTAAGTAATTTAAATATAGTATCACTGACAAATGGTTAATTGTTTTATTCATTTAAATTATAACAGACTAAAAATTACTCTTAAGTTAAGTGAAAGAGAATTAAAAAATTTTCACAAAAAGAAATATGTGACCTTAAAAATTTTCATAATAAAGAAAGACTGATGTTTATTTATTATGGTCTATGACCTTTTGACAACAAACCCTTAATGCTTCATCTCAAAACAATATATCCGCGTAGAGCTCGAGCCCTAAAAATTTTATATATGACAATATAGAAAAGAGAGATAGTGAAGTAAACACACTTCTATTGACATACATACATACATACATATACATATACACATATACATATACATATACATATACATATACATATACATATACATATACATATACATATACATATACATATACATATACATATACATATACATATACATATACATATACATATACATATACATATACATATACGTATACTATACGTGTACATATACGTATGCCTATATGTATACATATACGTATGCCTATATGGATACATATACGTATAGCTGTACTTATACATATACGTATACATATACATATACATATACATATACATTTACATATACATATACATATACATATACATATACATATACATATACATATACATATACATATACATATACATATACATATACATATACATATACATATACATATACATATACATATACATATACATATACATATACATTTACATATACATAATAAAGCGTATTCGGGACTGAAATGACTTGGTATCAAGGATAAATTAAGTTGTGAATTTATGTGTTTCGAATACTCAATTTTCGCCCTTAGAAACAAGATATTAAAGATTGATTTCTAGTCATGGAAAAAGTGTATTCGAGACTGAAACCTTGGTACGAATGGATTTAATCAAGACTGAATTTGAATGTTTTGGAGTCTGAATGTTAGTCTCTATTGATTCCATACAATCATGACTGATTTTCAGTTACTGATAGCACTATCTGGGACAAAGAATAGATGACTGGCTCGTGACAGGTAAAATCAGTCCCAAATGACCATTAAGGTCTGATTTTAAAGTCCAAGGACTAATTTTCCAGTCCTTAATGGTCATTTTTATTTTAGTGGATTCAGGTGAGTTAGGCACTTAAAAATATTTCTAAACATGGCACATCAAGTGGTAATCAGATACGTTTAACAGTGCTAATATGGGTGAACATGTCAAATGCGAGTGGCCATTGTTTTTCCATTATGGTTTCAAGTGTAGGCACATTCAGTTAAGTATTAAGATATAGATGAGTATAATCAGATGTGGGTTAACATAACATCTAATATTTTCCTAAGGGAGATATGGGTGAAGGAACTAAGATTTGGTGAATAGTGCTTACATGCGGGTAACTTAGTTTTCCTAAGAATTAGATAAGGGTAATCAAGTTCGGATACAAGTTCGAGTAATAGTATCACGTGCGGGTGACTAAACCTTTTATCTAATTTCTTAAACTATCGTTGCATTCCATTTCCTTCTATTTTAGTATATGATTTATAGATCTATGCTTTATTTATCTATGGTTCCATGTAATAACATCCTTACACATTACACATAACATTTAAACCCATAAACCATATATTGAACTAGAAAACTAGTAACATAGGTTTGCATATCAGCGACAAAAATAGCATAACAACAAAGAGCTTGGGGGATCTAGAACTTACCTTTTAAAGAACACATGAAAATGACCCTCGACACAAGCTCCTTCTTCCAAAATATAAGCATGCACACGTATAACTGCACACTTTGTTTCTATAACTTGAACATTATACTTATATAATCATCATCTAGCATAGATCTTTGCAATATCAAGAAGAAATCCATGCATTTTAGTTTACCTTTAACTTCCTCTCTTGTCGAGAGTTTTTTCTCTCTAAAACCGTTTTGGAATGCTTCTTCTGCAAGAAACCTACATGTTGTGGCTTCATTTCCTTATACAAGGGGGGGTTTTAGGTTAGTTTTACATATTGCAGCCCTCTTTTAAGTTACATTTTCTAACTTGCAACTTTTACCCCAACACTTGACTTTAATGTTTCTTTTAAAATTATCAGGGTGTCCTCCCCCCTCCCCCCATATTTAGGTTTTGCCTTGAAACATGTTAATCCTCAAACAATTTCAGGTAGTGCTTCTCATTTCTTCTTCCATTCCCACATTGCCTTGGACCCCTTCCGATGTTTACATTATACCTTAATCTGACTAATTACCTTATTTCTCAACTGTTTTTCTTTTCAGTCTAAAATAGTCACAGGCTGTTCCATATAATTCAACCTTTCGTCCACCTGAATGTTATTAAGAGGAATAATTACATCGTCTTCAGCTAAACATTTATGTAAATAAGATACGTGTAATATAGGATGGATTTCACCCTAAGAAGGTTAATCCTGTAAATGAAAGAACAACTTAAACAACAAAACCTATCACAAGTGAAAGCATCATCATCCTGTGAATTCATATGAAACCAAACCAATATATGTACAAGACAAGCATAGAAGTGACGCCCTTGATTCTGATCGGTCCATAAGGTGTGCATGATAGCAAGCCTTCCACAATCACAAATCTCCATTAATGAGCTTTGAGATAGATGAAGAAGAAGAATCGTAGAGAATGAAAAAAATCAAGTGTGGGATTCAAGTGAATATACAAGCCAACGGGAAATGACCATTATATATACCCTCACATGAATAAGAAGTTAGGGGACTTAACGCCCAAAACAGATGGGCATCCGCGGTAGGAACCATGGGTGTTACATTTTGTTGACCAAACATGTAATTTTTAAATTTTGGAATGAATCCTATAATATGAACATACCACATGAGCTAACCAAGTAATTCACTCAAAAATATAATTTTCTTTGTTTAATTCTTAAAAATTCAAAAATCTCAACCTTAAAACCAAGCCATTAAAAGTCACAATATCATGTAATCTAAATATAGTGACTGTTTGGTAAGCTTTTAATAATTTTATTAAATTCTATCTTTGAATTTGTAAGAGAGAGAGTGTGTTTGAGTTCACATAATAAACATCTTTTAATGATTTATTAAGTTTGAATTTGTAAAAGAGAGTGTGTTTGAGTTCACATAATAAACACCTCTTAATGATTTATTAAGTCTATTAATGGGTTAGCTTCATAAAAATGCTGAATGGTTCATATGTCAATTTTTATTAAGTCAAACTATTAATTGCTCACCACAAGATTATCGTAACCTCTTAAACTTAATAAATCGAAAATGAGTATGCGTTTAATAGACATAAAAAGAAGATAAAAGTATAAATTTAAGAAATTTTTTTTGTGTTAAGATAGAAATTAAAAATGATACATCATACCTATATTAAAATGGATAATAAGTTAGAAGGTACGAGAAGAAGTGAGTTTTATTAATATCATCATGTTGGTTTTCAAGAACTCTAATTTCAAATATTTATACAAATTATTTAATTAAAATAAACACTAATAATAACTTTTATATTTATTATTTTATCTATTAACTATTTTAAAAGTTCTAAACCGTATGGTTTTCTGGTAGTAATTACCAATTGAC
Source organism: Flaveria sonorensis (assembly GCA_025506505.1). Lineage (NCBI taxonomy): Eukaryota > Viridiplantae > Streptophyta > Magnoliopsida > Asterales > Asteraceae > Flaveria > Flaveria sonorensis. The sequence continues at coordinate 51,719,457 of CM046427.1, read as the reverse complement.
TTTGGGTAATCAATACAAAATCTACAGGCGCAGATATTATGATGTCATAATATATGAACTGTGTTTAGTTGTAAAGCATGATCTTTATAAAAGATTTACTCCACACTTGTCATTTCATCTTAATCTATCCTGCTGCAAAACGAGCACATTGATTGCTATGTTAGATTTATTTTGGGGCAAAGATAAATAGATGATAATTCCGATAAACTTGCTGATCAATTTGATATCTTTATGTTGTAACAATATCATGTTATATTTTCGGTTTATTTAGTTAAATAAGATAAATATTATAATTTATGATTGACATTCCTATATACTTTACCATGGGAATGAGATTTTCATCTCTTGACACCTTCACGTATTCCCTTGTCTATGAACTCTCGTATCGTGCGATACTTTATGTGCATGATTTTGGATTAAGGATGTGACATTGGCTCTTTTACTTTTCCGTGTAAGCCTAGGTTTTTAAAGTAAATTTCGGTAGTTTCGGACGTGTTAGATACAAGCCCAGGATCCGAAACCTATTTCTTCATTCAAATCGCTTAGTTGCTTCGTATTTTGTACTCAACTTCTGAAGTAGAATCAGTGTTAGTACGTGCTTTCAACTCTTCCATCTAACATCTATTTTAACATAAACACATATTAAATTCTCTTTACCACATCCATTCAAGTAGAAAGGGTTTATTTTTGCCAAATCGGTTCGGTTTTTAAACCGGACCGGTTTTTTTTGAATATGTACAAAAACAAACCGGTTCGGTTTCAAACTGTTTTTCATCAAAAATCCTCAAACCGCTCAAATCGGTTTGGACCGGTTTGTAAACTGTTTTTTTTAGAAAGATCGATTTTTATACAGGTTTAACAGGGTTTTTTATAAATTGAAACAGGTTTTTGGTGCCGGATTATAACCCGTATACAAACCACAGGTTTGGGTCGGGTTAGGAACCGGTTTGGCTCAAACCGGTTTTTTTCAAACCAGTTCAGTATTTTGTATACCTCTACTTAGAGGTGGGCATAAAAACCGGGTTCGGACCCGACCCGGAACCGGATACGGGTACGACCCGGTATATGTATACCCGGTTTGGACCCAAAAAAAACCCGTAGGGTTGGAACCGGGTATGATTTTTTAGAATTTCTTAGAACCCGACCCGACCCGACACGACCCGGAACCGGTTGAACCCGGGTTGGACCCGGTTTTGACCGTGTTTTTTTTTTTATTTAAAAGTAGCCGTTTTTTAACGGCTATATAGCCGTTGGGATCGATTTTTGGCCGTTTTCTTGTCACTTTTAGGCTTATAAGTTAGTATAAATAGGTGTGGATTGATATGGTTTAGTACCCAAGTCTCAAACGCAAAAACATACGCAAAAAACGCAAAAAATACTCTCGTTTTACACGTTCACTCTTTCGTTTTACACTTTCACTCTCTTCAATCTTGATATGGCTCACTCACAATCTTCCGTTGGTCAAGGTTCGTCCAACGTTCCAACCGTCGTTCGTGTTCTTGCACACAATCGTAACATGGATGTTTGGTGCAATTGGGATATGGTTGAGTTGAGTGACGGGTCTGTAAAGGCTCGTTGCAAGTTTTGTGGAGCTTTGTTTGCTAAAGATTCTAACACGACTTTAAACAAACACATTAGCAATAAGTTTTGTAAGTCGTTGAAAAGTAACCCGGATTCGCAACAAACACAATTGGGTGGAGACGGTGGAATCTTTAATTACGATGTTAATACGGTTCGAGATCGAATGGCGAAGTTCGTGATTCAAGAAGCTTTGCCTTTTAGTCACTTTGACAATCCCCGGTTGACCAACTTAATTCGCGAGACGCTTCAACCTCGTTACACTCACGTAAGTCGTACTACACTTAGACGTTATTGTTTAAAATTATGGAAACAAGCAAAAAATGATTTAATTGTATTATTTGAAAATTTAACTACCGGTGTAAACTTAACTAGTGACGTTTGGTCGGCTCCACACGGTTTACCCGAATCGTACCTTTGCGTCACCGCTCATTGGGTGGATCCCAATTCATGGCAATTGATGAAAAGTACGATTGCATTTGATCTTTTTCCACATCCACACACCGGAGAATTTTTGTTTTACTTTTTAGATAATGTAATAAGTACTTTTAAATTAGAAAATAAACTTTTTTCAATTGCATTTGATAACGCCTCTAACAACACAACCGCGGTTGAAAAATTAAAATTAAAATATCTTCCGATTGCAAACGGTGATTTTTTTCATACTCGTTGTGTTGCACATATTATTAATTTAGTAGAGCAAGACGGACTATCCGGGCAATATGTTAATAACTTTATTACATCTTTTTGATTTATGTTACATGACGTTTTTAAAAAAGTAGAAGAAGATATCAAGATTATAAACAACTTTGTAAGGATACGCACACTAGATTTTTAGGTCCTAATTGGGATGTACCTACTCGGTGGAATTCGACTTGTCACATGTTTGAATGTGCTTTAAAACAAAAGGGCACTTTGAAAGCTTTTCATAATAGTCTTTCGGATAATGGTGAAGCCGACCCATTTCCGGATGCGGGTTGGGAGAATCTTCAACGTCTATCCGAGTTTCTTGAGGTTTTTAAAAACTCAACAACAAAATTACCGGGAGTTTATTATTCCACTAGTTATTCGGTGCTTCAAGAACTATATTTTATGTCTTTGAATTTTATAAATTTTCAAAATAAAAATAATATATTTAATCAAATGATAGAACCAATGAAAGAAAAGTTTAAAAAATATTGTAAGGACTTACCACCCGTTTTTACGTGTGCCGCCGCTTAAAATCCGTTTCTAAATGTTGCGGGGGTTGAATGTTTGATAGATGAGATAAATGACAATTTGGATATGTGTCACACCCTCAAAATCCGCGTGCGGGGTTTTACCGCGAGGCGCGTGACATACCAGGATCTCAGTCATTAGTTACCAAGAACGACTCTATATGATTAATAAACAAAACCAGAGTTAACGTTTAAAATACTGCGGAAGCGTTTTTAAAACCAGAAAACCCAAAACAAGTAGTATGTAAAGAGAATGCGCAAAACATACGCGCCCCAAACACAATTGTTTAATATGAAAATAATCCCAAATTTGTAAACAAGACAAATGTAGACAACTCAACAATGCTGACGTGCGTGCTCCTAGGCAACTGGCAACCTTAACTTGAGAATAGCATACTAAACAAGTCAACACATGGTTGGTGAGTTCAAGAGTTTGCGTTAATAGGTAAACCGATAAACAGTTTTCAAATCATAAGTAGTGTATTGTAATAGATAGCTAGTCTATTAACATAAAAATATTAATCATAGTGATTTCGCGATTGAAGCTGACTGTGATAGTTTGTGCCTCCCGTCACGACTTACCAGGTCGTGACGAATATATGTTAGGACAAAATTGCACCCGTATGACCTCGAGTCACACAGGTGGGGCTCGTCAGACCCAGTAGTACTACCCAAAATTTCCCCGCTAGTCAATATTAACAATCCGAAAGTGTGAGGACTTTCCATGGTAAACAGCACTATATCAATATTATACACACTCATATATAAAAGCGTTTGTGATTAACAGTATGCTATCTCCCCCAAAAGAGATTATGTAAAATGAGTGGGGCAAGAACTCACCTGATGCGCGCAAGAATTAACTTAGAGCTTAACTTGAAAGAAAGAGGGGAAAGACAACCTTCAAAGGTCACCTAGAACACATGAGTACATAAGTACGTGTACACAGAATCAATATGAAACCCTAAGTGCTCTACAAACCAAGGAACTCAAAGTTTACGAAAGACAAGACACATTTGACCCAGTTGACCCGTTTGACCTGTTGGTGACATTATAGGTGATAACTCGTTAATACTAACACAACAGCATATCATACCTGATCAACATACAACTTGATATCATACAAACCATGCGAATCTCAACTATTATCATGCTCATAACATCTAAAACGTTCATTCTTAATCAATCATCAATCCACAAAAGTCCTAGCTTACCTATATAACTCATACCATGACTTTTCCACAAACAGGCCAAAACAGATAACAAACCAAATCAACATTCATACAACCTAAACAACACATTTAATCACCTTAGAAATCATCCATGAACACACTAGCATGGTCCTAATATCCCAAACATGCTCAAATCATCCAATTCAAGGATTTGCACAAATAAAGTTTCCCTTTTGGGAAAGTTCATCCCAAATTCATCAAACTCACACTACATTCATGAATTCATCAATTATATACCAATTCAAATCCATGACAACATTTAAACATGATCAACAACATCTAATTATCATGATTCATCAACTTTCATACCCAAAAGTTACTATCTTTAGTAAGGTATGAACTACAACATGCATTCTTGAATTCCTAACATTCATATCAACCATCTAGCATCTAATCATCATCACAAACACATCCATAACATTCATACATCATCAAATCATCAATTCATGCAAAATAAAGTTACTATTCTTAGTAACCTATGAACCATGAATCAAAATCATAGATTTCTTGCATAATCGACGTTAACTAGCATATATACAATCCAACTAACATAATAACACCAACCAACATCAAGAAATCGGCCTCCAATTGCAAGTTTCGAACTAGGGTTTCGGCCCTAATGTAAATCCCATAAGAACTTGTAAAAATCCAACCTTTATTGCATACTTGACGTTAATTAACCTGTAATCTACCTAACAAACACATTAGCAACAACAAACAAGCATCAATCGACCATCAATTGCAGATTTCGAATGGAACTTTCAGCCAACATGAAAAATCATCAAAAACATGTAATAATCTAACCTTTAAACGTGTAATGGACAAGATTTGATGTTTCTAACGTGTTGTAATGCTTGTAATCGATCAAAACCGAAGCTTTCTTGCTTGTTCTTGCTGAAATTCGAAGAGGAGAGGGAGAGGAAAGGTCGATCGCGGCCGATGGGGGTTATTAGGGTTGGGTTTTGTGTTTTAAACAATATAATTTTGCATAATTACCCTTTAAACCCTTACATTTTGTATTTTATAAAAATTAGACTCTTTGAATAGTTTTTAAATAATTATTAACTACTAAACAAAATTATCATTAGTCACAAATAATAATCATGCATAATTTCCATTTGCCACAAAACACACGAAATAAATATACACGTTTCCACGTTACGCGATAAAATTCACAATAAACATTTAAATCACATAATCACAACTAATAATTAACATAGAAATTATTGTTTAACATTATTAATTATTATTCAGTCACCAACGTTCAACGACAACTAGTGTGTGCTCTCGACACGTGTATGCAAGACTTAACGGAACTAACGGAGTTTGGTAACGGAAAATTACCGGATGTCACAATATGCATGACGAAAACCCTGATTTTTCAAACGAGTCAAAAGAAAATTTTAATCATAGTTTGAAAACAATTTATAATTTTTATTTAAATAGATATGGGCCTAACGTAAACATAATCATGCCAAGCGGATCAACCTCAAGTGCTAGTACCTCGGTTAACCCTGTTTTGACTATGTTGAATGTTGTTCGGGATGTGACGGCTAAACGTCAAAGGGGTAACACCCCAACAAGTGAGCTCGGTAGATATAGTGGAACGGATTTTATTTCCACTATGACTACCGAAGATTATAGTGCATTCGATATTTTGGCTTGGTGGAAAGGAAAAGAATCTCAATTTTCGATTCTTTCTGCTATGGCCCGTGATTTACTAAGCGTCCAAGCTTCTACGGTAGCTTCGGAATCTGCTTTTTCTCTTAGTGGCAGGGTAATATCATTACGAAGAACAAGACTAACCCCGGAAGCAGTGGAGATGTGCATTTGTTTAAAGGATCACTTAGACGCAACAAATCGTATACAAGACCAAACAAGCCTCGAAGACGAGATTACACTCGAAGCTAAAGTACATGATGAAGAGGTAGAAGACGGAGTATCTTCTGGCATATCCGATGAAGAATTAACATTTGATCAAGCATCTCGTAGTAGATAAAATTAGACGATATTGTTATTTTTAAGTTGTTTTAATATTATATGTCTTTCATGTTCTTTTTAAATTTCTTTGTCATTCAAATGTTTTATATAAAAAGTATTTAATATTTGTATATTATAAGTGTAACCTTTTCTGCTCAAGATTTGTATATATTTATATATTAAGTTGTTTAAATTTTTGTCATTCAAGTGAACCCGGTTAGGAAAAGAAAAATAAAAAGAAAAAAAAGGAAAGAAAATATAAGAAAAAAAAAACATACGACCCTGTGTTCGACACACACACAAGAAAAGAAAAAAAAAAAAAAAAAAAACCCGGTTGAACCCGGGTTTTATACCCTAACCGAACCCGACCCGACCCGGGTATACCGGGTAGGGTTTGTATCTAGCTGAACCCGACCCGGGTTCGTACCCGGGTTCACCAATACCCGGGTACAAAAAACCCGGTTGGGCCCAAACCCGGTTTGTACCCGGGTCCGGGTACGGCCCAAACCCGGTTTGCCCATCTCTACCTCTACAGCTCTACTGCTCTACATTCAAGTTGGTAATAGACTGATAGCCCAAATACCCAATTACACGTTACAACAACTTTTAAATCACTATGGCCCGATTATGAATTGTAGAATGAGAATGAGTAAGGCCCATAATCCATTCTTGATGGGCTGATGGCTAAAATAAATGTCTCACCGACTCACCGTAGGGCTTAGGCCCTGTAGCTTTATAAACAATATCCGAATTGGAGCTACCCATTTTTGGGTTATTAGGGAAATTTACATGGAACAATATTCAACTTTATTATTTTTATAATATTATCGAACTAACAAACTGTTTTTGATTTATTAAAGTTTTTATTTGTTGGTATTATTGTACCTTGTCACCTTGAATTTTAATCTTTAGTTTATTTTCTTATGCTAAATTACTTTTATAATTTTGATAAAAAAAATTTATCTTATCTGATATTGTTACAACATAAGAACAATCAATCTTCAATCACAGAAGGCTGATAAATAACCCAAGTTCTATGAATACCATTGCAACATATCACCAGTAAGATATCTAAACACCGAAGCATGATAAACAATAAACAATAGTTCAAACACATAAAGCGAGTGGTGGTGAAGATATAAGTGTGTTATGATTTGTGATGCAAACACGTTTGCCAACATATAAGCAATCAAATCAATAGTCGCTTATGATTTGTTCTCAAATGATTGGTAGATGTTAGTTTGGGGTTACAGACATGGTATTAATTTGAGGTTTGTGATTAGCGTCATTACGGATCATAAAGTTATAGATATGATACCTTGTAAACAGTGAAAACTATGTTTGATGTTAATGTATTTCATGTTCCATATACATTGGTATTTCATTTTGTATAAAAATTTTCTTGAACATATCTACATTATGCACAATAGCTAAATTGTTGTTATCGGGATAATATGACTCGTTATCGCTATGACAAGAATAGATGTTATGGTCATCAAGAGAAAGTGTCACATACTAATAGCAAGTGAGGAACATATTTGTGATGTATGTATTGGCACAATAATAATAATAATAATAAAATTAATAAATTTTTAAAATTAACAGTAACCGGGGCCGGTTACTATACAAAGTCTAATTTTCGTGCGAAGTGTACGAAGTCATCAGAGCGTGACACGTGTTTTTTTGGCGGAGGGGCAGTTTCGTCCGCGCTACAATTACGCATAAAAGGTACATAATTACGCAAGTTATATTCATAATTACGCAAGTTATATGCATAATTACGCAAGTTATATCTATTATTATGCAAGTTATATTTATTATTACACAAAGAAAAATTACTCACGTTATAAAAAATAATCACGCAATTTATAATTATGCAAGTTATATGATAATTACGCAAGTTATATTATTAATTACGTAGTAAATAATCACTCAAGTTATACGCGTAGCACATATAAGTTTTTTTTTTATAGAAAAGTGTTTATTTAAAAAAAAAAGGTATAGCAATACTATACACAAATTAAAGAGAATAAAATGCTCAATTTTATGTTGTAATTTTTTAAAAAAATAACGTCGTATAAAAAGTTATATACGTTTAAAAACTGTGGGAGTTTTAAAAAAGTCAACAATTATAGGCTATTTCCGATTTTACCCCTCCAGTCATCATTCCATACGCGATTATTTTATTTTTAATCTAAACCGTCCATATCCTAAATCAATGGTTGAAATTACTTCGCACACTTCGTACGATTTTTCAAATTTCTACCGTAAAATTTCTCAAACGGTAACCATGAAGAAGGTATAATTACTAAAAATAAACTAAAGAACAAAGCAAGCTGTTATGTAATGACATAGGAAACAAGAATAAACCTTTTAGGGCCCCGTTTCATACCTAATTACATATTTGTTATAGAGTTTATTATCATAATTATTAAATTAAAATGATTTCCTTTTTGGTGTTATGTACACATCAAGATAACAGTCAGTACTTCTATTTGCGGTCCACAATCTCTAGTTTCATCAAATTTTAAAAAAGGTTCGATAATTGACTTTAAGTAGCAAGTGAGACTATTGATAAAGGAACACCCTCCAAAGGGGGGTTTTTACCGGATGTAAACCACTTCTTTTGTTACGTCAATCATTCTTATACGTATTGGAAGATATAGGTTTGGTATACGAACGTACAGGTTTGACATAAGACATATAGTTATTGGATTTCTATTGTTTACGGGCGTTTACCGCATTTTATACAAGCGTGTACTCCTAAAAGGATACACATCCAAACCGTATCACGATTTGAAACCGGATTCAAAACCGATCTTGAAACCAGTTTGAAGCTGAACTGGTCTCTACTAGTTTGAAATCAGTTAGTAACTCTGTCCGTTAAACCTGATTAAACTTGATCTAAACGCAATTAAAACCGCTTTCAATCCGATCTGGGTTTTTTTTCTCATTATAACCAGTTTTTCATTTGAATTGATTTGTATCGATTCATTTTTAACTTTTTTAATTCGTTCCACATAAACCTTAAAACCGATCCATTTTAACCCAAAATACCCTCAAGTGAGTACATAGGGATGTTTGTATAGTTTCTTTTTTTATATACTTGACAAAACAGGTAGTCATATCAAGCCCACTTCTACCCACCGGCCACCTAGCCTAAATTATAGTTTTTTAATTGCGATTTGATTAGAAAAAGAAAGGGAATTAAATACCGACAAAAGGTGCCTTGTAATTACGTTTGAATATTTTACACGCAAAAACTTTGCTTTTCATCTCTTTAAATATTGAAGATGTTATTTTATGTATTTTAAAAACAGTTTTAGCTAGCTAATCTAATATATTTTTATTATAAATTAATCACTTAGTTTCATTTGCACGGTCCATATAAAACAAACCTTTTATATAAAGCAATGACGCAATTTTTGTACTTTGTAAATAAACTTTTAAAGCTTACTTATTTAACGCCTACAAGGTTAATTATTACAAAAAAAAAAAAAAAAATGGCAACATAAAGATATGGATGTAGCGCACGGAATGAAATCGAAGTTCAAACACGTTGATTCTGCGAATACTCGTGATGATCTTCATCCAAACCCCAAATTCGACCCCAAAAGTCACGAATTTGAAAAGACAAACTTTTTTTGCAAAAAATGATCAAGTGACCATCCAAATCACATCAAGACAACTTAAATAACAAGCCAAAATTCGAACGGGCCTAAAACAAACAACCATGGGCCAAACAAAAGCCCAAAACAAAACCGAAAAACTAGAAAAAAAACATAAAAGTGGCCCAAAAACCCATTTAGAGGCCCTATTTTGGAAAAGTAACAGGATAACCCATCTACGGCATGTTACCATGACGTAGCCCTCGTTTCCACGGTCGTTTTGACTGGTAGCACGTCAGAAACGGAGGCTCGTAGCCCAGGTTATGCCCATTTTCGTGCAGCGCGGTCTTGGGCCTCCAAAAACATTAAGGCCTGTTCTTCAACACTTGGGCCCGCATCAGATATTTTTTATTAAGAGTTGTGGTGCGATGAGAGCATAGAAACATTGTTACGAAAACGTGAGTTGAATGGGTGGGAATGTAAGACTGTGGAAAAACTAATGTAATAATATTGCCATGAACCCATGAGGCAAGAGAGGCAAGAGTCGTATGACTTGAAAAAAACTAACGTCGAAACGTTGCTGTGGACCACGAATTGAAATAGAACTTGATAATATGCTTAAGTTTATATTAGAAAACGAATTTGTATGTCGTTGATATAAAAGTCAAACAAGTCACAAACCCGTGCCTGGCAATATGTTCATTGATAATATTGAAAGTTCATATAAAAAATAAATAGGAAAAAAAAATTCACATCCAAACGGTGATAACGCGTTGCAACCACAAGAAACGTAAAATTAGATTTTTAAACATGCAGAAATTTGGATTTATAAAATATCATATTTTAAAAGTTGTAGGAAGAAAAGAAAAAGAGCTATAAAAATTCGAAACTTTAAATTAGCTTTATGGCTTAGACGTTTGTGCTTCATTAAGCTATACATTCTGAAGAATAACAACATTTTGATTAAAATATACATCGTATGTAAGGCCCCGTCACCAAACAATCTCATAGTTGGATTTAAGCATAAAAAGTACACCATTCTTAAACTTTTAACAACCATGAACATAGCAACGGAAATTTAATTGTTATTACATTGTTGTCTAGCACTATTATACATAACTACAACCAAACTATCTAAATAGGAGAATGCTAGTCTTGAATTTAGCTAGGTAACATCAACATTGGTATCAAGCTATCATTCTCTATTCATTTATTTTCATACATGTCAATCTAATATACATACAAAATTCAATGTTGATGAGTGAGTTTTAGCTTTTCTTAAAACTTTAGAGAAAACATTTTGGCATATTAGTCAATTATAAATCTATAACTTAGCATAACTTTATCAACCTTTCAATACTTTATATAAGTGTTCATACTTTAGTATATTAGTTTTCCATTTACTTTATCTTTATCTTTTTATTTATCATTGAGCTTGTACATGTACCAAGATCCTTTAACGTATAAGCATACACAAGGTATAACTCTTATTGGGGTAAACCTGCACGAGACAAGGTCCCTATCATTTTAAGTGCACATAACACAACTCCGATCAAGGTGAGCGAGCACAAGGCAAGGCCTTTATCGTTTGAGTTTGAATCATACAACTTCTTTATCAGGTGAGACTGGAAATGGAACATTTCTTTTATTATCCCTAGCAATATGAAAAAAGAGGCCGTGATGATATCAACTACATCCGTACCGCTCCTCGTGGAGTAGATCCCGCATCCAACCAAGTCTTTAAACAGGGAACGGGTTAATTCCCACTACCGCTAGCAAGCCAGCCGGGCCATGAGCACGGTGGGGGCGGGCTTCCCAAAAGGCTAGCCGGAGCCGGGGTCAGTATAGAATAAAAGGGATGACCCTAATGTTGTGTTGGCAAAGCCAACTTCTTGGGTTCTGGGCAAGTAGACACAGGGAGTTTTTTTCCTCTTTTATCCAGTCGGGCTTGTCTCAAGACTAAATTGAATCTAACTAATGTTCTTTATCAAAATGTCAGTTTCCTTCCTCGCCTATATGATATGATGCAGATGCAATGGGACTCAAGCTTAAACAGGCTACTTTTTCCAGAACGCGATCCGAGATAATCGTAACCGTGTATAATTTATATAAAAATCTATATTTGAGTGCACATAGCACATTCTTGTTAGGGTGAGCAAACACAAGACAAGACCCATATCGTTTAAGTGTGAACGATACAACTCATTTATTAGGCGATACTGCATAAAGCAAATCTCTTTTATCGGATGAGAACGCAACATATGCAAACTCTTGTCTGGCCTGTAAAACTTTTAACTTTATCTTTTGCTGGTGACTTCATCATTTTTGGCCCTATTTTATTTATTAATTAATGTTATCTTTTTTTTTATTTCTCTATAGCATTTTATCATAACATTGATTATACTTTAGCTCTTTATCACACTTTAACACGTTATCATCCTTTAGTACTATATCATGCTTTAGCATATTATCATAGGAATTTCATCAGCATACTACCTATGGTTCTCTACTATCACATCATGATTCATATCAATACGTCTTGCTACTACTACGGTCTTATATCACATTAGCATCTATCATCGAAATATACCAAGTATGGGTCAATATGGATAAGTTATATCATTATGGGTAGATAAGGGCTATAAGGATTACTAAGTCAATACGAATGACAAAGTTAGTGTAGGTAACAGTAAGGTAATGCGAATCACAGTAACATGGGTAATACAAATACACTAGTTATTGCGGCCAATAATACCATAGGTGATGCTGATGAACTGTGCATTCATCTGCGTCTGAACACGTGGGCAAAACTAAGCAGCCAATGCGGTTGAACAACCAATGCAGTTGACCAACCAATGCAAGTAATACTAATAACTTAGACAATACGGTTGAACTATATACTTATCCGTATTAGAACACTCAGAGAAGTCTAGTTGCCAATTTCGATGACCAATATCAATGCTGATGCAAGTGACCCACGTCCACCATCAGTAAATAGTAGCACTAGCATTTATACTATAATTAGACGCGGATGATAGTTACTCATTCGCATAAACTATTTTTTGGTCCCATACACATAATCTTTTCAATCGAAACTTTAGGGTTCATACATATATCACTGTTCATAAAAAACATATAAAAATGTTAACTTTATCATTATAAGTGCTTTAAACTTCATTAAATCGTTCATAGTATGCATACTAGCCCCAAAATATATTATACAAGTAGAAATGGAGATCTAGAACTCATATTTTTCATGTAAAACTCGAAGAAACCCTAACTTGAGAAGAAATAATCGAGATCTACATAATCACATGTAAAGATGTTAGCTTTATCTATCCAATTAATGAATAATCATCCAACAAACATATATCTAACTTACATGTATCAAAATACACATAAAAGTCATTACTTTGCTTGAATCATGACTTTCTCTCTCTAGAATCGTGTCTCTCTCTAGCCCTTTTTGGAAAGCTTAGAAAGCATGAAAAAGAATGCATGGTTACTTCTTTCTATTTATAGAGGGGTTTTAGGGCATCAAACTTTCATTTGCCCATATTTAGTTCTTTTTTTTAAATACAACCGCTCCCTTTTATTCCTTTTAACCGGGTTTTACCAAAATTTTAGGATGTTATATCGTAACATAGATAAAGTTATAACGATGCATTTGAAATTTTGTAAAACATTAAATTTCACAACATATGAGAGGAACACATAAAACTGAAAAGATCACGAATGTGCTTTAGAGTGGAACACATAAAACCGAAAAGATTACAAATGTGCTTTAAAGCAAATACATAGATATAAGGTATAAACCATACATGTAACTAAACTTAAAAGGTTAAAAGAAAACAAAACCATGCGTTAGAAGACAAGAAAAAACACATAAGGGGCTTGTACACCATGCGCTTACATGGTGTTTATTATGGCTTTTATGATATAAGTAATTCGTATTCACTCCATTTATTTATGCGTTTTAACATTTTGGTTTTGAATAAAATTTATAATGTTTGTAGACAGAAAATAAGCATGTCGTAGATGTATATTTAGAATTAGAAAATATTAAGTTTTCATGAGAAACATATATTATAGTGGAGCTCTATTTTGAATATAATTTATATCAAAATCTTCTTATAGACGTGTCGTATAATCCGAATTTAGAAAAACATGATGTAGAAATATATTATACTTGTCCCATGTTGATTTTGAAAGAAACTTATACATAAAAAATAAGTAAGTCGTAACTGTATATTAAAGATTTAAAAAAATATTTTAAAAGTTATAAAATAAAAATAAAATATTTTAAAATTTTATTATAAATAATTTAAAAATATTTTTTTAGCATTTTGAAAGAATTAAACTCTACTTAAAATTTTGAAATGTTGAACAATTCCTTTTTAATATATACTAGGTTTCTTTTCGCACGCGCGAGGAATTCCGTCATAAAAAAATCATGGTTGCCGGTTAAACTATTATGTATAAATCCAAAAGATAACAAACAAAAGACTACAGTATACAACATTTAACTCGCGTACTACTTCTTGGTGTCATGTGATTATCATAAAACTATTGCAGTTGATGCTTGTCTTGGGTTGCTTGGTGAGGTCAATGGGTTCACACATTATCATAATATGATGCAAGATACAAATACGGTTAAAATATGCCACCGTTCTTGCAGCTGTTGTCATTAAAAAAAAGTAGTACTTTATTGCAAAGTGCTGAAAGTATATTTTAAACGTAATTCTGTCCATTTTTTTTTTTCTATTTAAAATTGTATTTCAACCATTTGTGAATAATAATTAGATGATTCTACAATCTCTAATAATGCAAGTAGTCAAATAAACAATATGAATGTTAAAGCCTCAATAGGCGTTTGGACGCACTTGAAAAATTATTAGACGAAAGCATTTACCACACCTTTTCACACTCATTTTATATAGTTTCAACTCATATTTTTGTTGTTAATATATTGCTAAGAAAAAAGATGGTTGTTGAAATTGTATATGCTAAAGAAAATTTATACTTTCTAATGAATAAATTATTGAAGTAAATACTTTCTTATACGCTATTGAAAAAAGATGGTGACGGAACTGTGCCTTGACTTGTTTCGTCAAGTATAGATAACTCATAGTAAAACATATATATACATACCAGTTCCAAAGCAAATTTTTTAGAATCAGGTAAATCACATTGAAATATTTAGGGCAGTACTTGAGAGTATATACCTCATTAACTTCTTTTAGTATGATAATATAGAATTCAAAAAGAAAAAATCAAAACCATAAAATGCAATTGGATGAAAAATAGTAGGAAATTGTAGTACCTTTCGAACTCCAGCTAACTCAAGGATTGAAGCAGACGAGCAGCTACTGTTTGGGTGGATACGTGACCATCTGTTAGTATGTTAAAATGTAAAAATTGGAAACAAACGAAGAAAAATCCGCAGAAATTAAACTCAAATTATTGCAAATAAATCGATGTTCACAGCTTACCATTCATCTTCTTGGTTAGTCGCATGCGGATATTTGCTTCCTTCACATCCTGCTTGCACCAACAAACACTACTAACCACTGATCTCCATGCCTGAACCTTAATACACCATCATCGCCGCTCATGCATCGTCCATGTCGGTTGTTGTAGTCGTATATTTTGAATACCAACTAATCAAATCGTATTCCTTGTTATTTTTCTCTCTTTTTTGAGATTCAGAAATAGTAACCGGTTCGATAAATCTACGAAGGTTCCGAAATGAAATAAGTTATTTATCTTATTATTAATCACAGGTTTCTTATATAGCCATAACGGCCCTCACAAATTGCAAATACTAATTTGTTAAGAATTAATCGGTCTTCAGGCCCGTTGCAATCATCAACATCTGCTGAAATCGTAATTAGCATAGACTTAGGCTTGTAAGGTCACCGGAAAAATGCACGCCCGACGCCGGGAACTCCGCTAGAAGAAGAGGCAGTCGTCCTTTTGGGAGAAGGCTCTAATTCAAGGGTTGTAAGTCATGTAGCAAAGATGTAAATTTAGTCAAAGGCCTTTTTAAGGTATCGAGTAACTGTAGTATTTATTTTTAGGGCAAATATATTAAAAAAACCAATATATTTTTAGTTATTTTTTTACAAAAGTCCTTGTATATTATTTAGCATGTACAAAACAAACATATCTTTTGTTTTATTTCATAAAAGTCTCTTAATAATTTATGCACATAACAAACCAACATATTTTATGTTTTTTACATAAAAATCCTCCAACAATTATTTAAACATCAAAGTCACTTCACTTGTTAAATTCAAGCATATTTTTTCGTAACTTGAACACGCATACCAAGAAGTAAGGATGGACAAGAAGGTGTAGCAGTTTGTTAAAAAATATATTTGCATTTTTGTTCAAGTGTAAATGATTGCCTTATATTGATCTAAAGGTTTATGTTGATACTTTCTAATTAGATCGAGTACGATTTTATTGATTTGATGGTTGTTGGAAATTTATTGATATTATTAATATTAATATTGTTATTAATATTTATTGAATAAAATTAATGTGTTGAATGTGATATCAATGTTATAAGTTGAAATTAGTATTAAGGATTAATGATGTGGGAAGTCGTTCCATATTGGAGGAAAAAAAATGTAAAGTGGTTTATATTTATATAACCTTTTGATTATATTGTTTCTTAAAGTATCACACTGAGTGGATTTGCCAAGGGTGCGAAGCACCCTTAACTCGCACTCGCACACGCGCGCGCACGATGTGGGCATGTGGGCACAATGTAGCACTTTGATGGCGCACTTTGCACTATTGTGAGTTGTAACAGTTCGGTTACATGTTGACTGAAACTGATGACAGTTACTGATAACTTTAATGAGCAGTTACTATTTCAAATTAATGGCTGACTGGGCTGTTACAGTTTGAATCTATACTAATAAATGATTACATTGGGTGGACACATGTCACTATCACATTAACTCTTCTATTTATTTTTCTGCCCAAATCATTTATCAATTTTTAAAAAGTTAACATAACTAATTGATAAATTCTCTCCCTCTCTCTCTATTTATCTCTCTCCTTCTCTTTCACTCTCTAATTTATCTCTCTCTTTCACACACTCTCTCTCTCTCTTCTCTCTTATTTTAGACATTTTAAATTGTTCTAAAATCAATATTTTTTATAAAATATATTTTTTACTAATTAAAAACTAAACATTTTGATTTAAAAATACACTTTTTTGAAAAAAAAAAGATTTTGAGAGGCTATGAATTTTTTTAAACAACGTATTTTTGTACAGATATGAAATATTCTAAAACCATATTTTTTAAAAAAGTTAAGGTTTTATATGAAATTGTTTTTCTAGAAAAAAAAACCAGGAGTTTTTAAATAATAAAATATTTATAAAAATGATATTTTGTCAAAGAAAAATTTTATTAAATACGAAAATTATTTGTAAAACAAAAATAACTAAAACCCATAGTTTTGAAATAATGTGATTTTTATTAAAAATAATATTTTTCAAAAACAATATTCTTAGAACGAAATGTCCCTTAACATATTTATAAAACGAAAGTTAAAAAAAACACTTTTTTAAAATGAAAGTTTAAAACAAATAATAGAAATATATTATTAACTAAAGTAATTACTCACACATAGTTTTAGTTATATCTTATATCAAAATAGTATTTTATATTTCTAGCTTTTCATAAGCTTTAATATTTTTTTTAATTTAACCCGTGTAATACACGGAGTTATAACCTAGTTCCTTATATATACTGAGGGTACCTCAGTAGATAACACGCACCAACACAACTCGAAAACCTGTTGCAAACAGGTTCTCTTAACATCCTTTATTTTTGGTTTCTCTTCTATAATTAAATTTGGGTTCTAGATCAATTCTTGCAGTACCAACTGCTTAGGCTGTTGTACCCTGGGAAACAAAACAAGTTCTCCTGGGAGACTTAGATTTGTTTTAAAAGCCTCATGTCTAACACGATCCTCCGCTTTTTTGTATTTCTGTTCTTCTATTTCTGTATATTTATAATTGTAAAGAGCATTATAATTGTTAATTTATATTCCTTTGTATTGCTTATATTAATCAAAACTGTTTTAGTTTAATTTTTTATATGAATGTTTCCTACAAACAACAAATTTTAAAAACACCGTTCATATATTATTATAAATTAATCTGTGTTTTTTAGTGTTTAATTTTTTTACTGTTTTTCGTTTCTTATTCCCGGCTGATCTTTAAAGTTCGAATTAAAACATCTCCCGTTGAATCTTATAGAATTCCTTCAATTATGTTTGTTATTTCAATTATTTTAAAAAATTGTTCTAACTTAAATTGTTTCTGTTAAACAGCAAACAATATGTCTTCTAGTGCTTTGAGTTCCTCTTTACCAACCTTTTTAACTGCAATCACTGTGGGAGCGACCACTGTGCGAACCATGCTGAAAAACCCAAAAAGTTTACTGGTGGCCACTTTAAGAGATGGCAACAGAAGATGTTCTTCTACTTGACTACCTTGAACTTAGCATAGTTCTTGGAGAAAACTGCTCCCCTACCTAAAGAAGGGGATGATGCTTAAGCCTTGAGTTCTATTGATGCTTGGAAACATTCGAAATTTCTATGTCGTAATTACGTTATAAATGGTCTTTATGACTCATTGTATAACGTGTATTAGAATATAAAGACTACCAAAGAATTATTAGAGTCTTTAGACAAGAAGTACAAAACCGAGGATGTCGGTAGCAAGAAATTTATAATGGCTCGGTTCTTGAATTTCAAATGGTTGATAACAAGACCGTGATTAGCCCAAATTCAAGAGTTACAAGTTATACTTCATGAAATTCATGCCGAGGAGATGCCTCTGAATGACATGTTCCAAGTGGTAGCCATGATTGAAAAGTTGCCTTCAAGTTGGATAGAATTTAAGAATTATCTTAAGCTCAAACAAAAGGAGATAACCATGGATGAACTTATTGTTCGTATTCAAATTGAAAAAGACAACAAGATGGCTTAAAAAGGCACCTATGAGGAATAGATGGCTAAGACGAATGTAATTGAATATGGGCAGTCATCAAAGGGTTACAAAGGTAAAAGGAAAAAGCCAATTGGGAAAGCAAAGGTGAACATTGGACCAAAGAAAGGGGTTGTGGAAAAGAAGCCTCTACCTCCACCTTTCCAAGGGATTTGTTACAATTGTAATGAGACAGGGCATCGAGCTAATCAGTGCAAGCAACCAAAGCATGAGCGTGCGCATATGGTGGATGAAGATGGTGCACCATCAGTGGCAATGATCACCGAGCTATCAGCAATGGTGGAAGAAGTCAAACTCGTGAGAGATAACCCACATGGATGGTTCATTGATACGGGAGCTACCAGTCATGTGTGTGGTGACAAGACCTTCTTTAGTACTTTTAAAGAGGCCGCGGGTGATGAAAAACTTTATATGGGTAACAAGCTATGGCCTACATCAAAGGTGAAGGAAATATGAGGGAAAGCTCTAAGAGGAAGAATTATAAATCCTATTACATCTATAAGATGATCTTAAAGATGACTTTCGAGAAGGAACTCACCTTGAGCAACACCCTGTATGTCCTGAAGATTCGCAAGAATCTTGTTTTGAGATGGTTGCTTAATAAGTTTCATTTTCATTTAATGTTTGAGTCAGACAAGTTTGTCCTTACTAAGCATGGAATGTATGTGGGCAAGGGTTATGCCCTCAATGGCATGTTTAAGTTGAATGTAACAGTGGTCAAAAACAAAATGAATAACACTACTACTTTTATTTATGTGCTTCAACCTTCAAATATTTGGCATGGTAGACTAGGACATGTAAATTATAATTCTATTTGTAGTTTAATAAACTTAAGATGCATACCTACATTCCATATTGACGCAAACTCTAAATACAAAACATGTGTTGAAGCAAACCTTACAAGATCATCATTTAAACCGGTTGAAAGAATAACTGAAACCCTTTGTTTAATTCACACCAACGTGTGTGATTTAAAAGAACACCTAACAAGAGGTGGCAACAAATATTTCATCACGTTTATTAATGATTGCTTTAGATATTGTTATGTATACTTAATTAAAAGTAAGGATGAGGCAATGGATAAGTTTATCTTGTATAAAAACAAAGTTGAGAATCAACTAAACAAGAAAATTAAAGCTATGAGAAGCGATAGAGGTAGTGAATATGTTACATCTTTTGCCGATTTATGTGCAAAACGTGGCATAATACATGAATGTACGACACCTTACTTACCACAATCAAATGGCATTGCAGAGCAAAAATACCAACTTTAAAAGAGATGCTGAATGCCATATTGATAAGCTCTAGGATGAGCCATGACAGGTGAGGGGAAGATATTCTCTCGAAAAATTATCATTTAAATAAAATACCACCAAAGAAAAGGTATGTAACTACTTATGAGTTATGGATGAGTAGAAAAACATTATATAACTATCTCAAAGTGTGGGGGTGCCTAGGACCCAAAACTATTGATTGCATATTCTCAAAGTGTGGATATGCTCAAATAGTAACGCACATCGATTTCTTGTACATGAGTCTAAGAATCCTGATGTACAAAGGAACACTATCTTAGAGATAAGGACAAAGAATGATTCATACTTTGAAAATGTGTTTCAAATGCGAGGACAAACACATGCATCTTCATCAACTTGGTTTGATGATGGAGGTGCAAGTTAATCAACACAAATTGATGACATAGTTCATGATAGTCAACATGAACAACCCGAAGTTGAAGAGGGAGAAATTAGACGAAGTAAAAGGGTAAGGGTTGAAAAGTCCTATGGTCCAGACTTTATAAGTTATATGGTTGAGGGTGAGCCTAATACCTACCCTGAAACGGTCTCCTCTTCGAAAGGACCTCAATGGAAAGAGGCAATTAAGAATGAAATTGAGTCAATTCTGCACAATCATGCTTAGGAGCTAGTAGATCTTCCCCCTGGTTGCAAACCACTTGGCTATCATTGGATATTCAAAAAGAAGATGAAAGCCGATGGAAGTATTGATAAATACAAAGCAAGGTTAGTAGTTAATGGTTTTAGATAAAAGGAAGGTCTAGACTATTTTGATACTTACTCACATGTGACCCGAATAACCTCTATAAGAATGGTTTTGCTATTGCGGCATTAAGAAATTTAGAACTACATCAAATGGATGTCAAAATCGCATTTCTAAATAGAGATTTAGAAGAAGAGATTTACAAGGAGCAATTTGAGGGTTTTTTTGCCACTAGTCAAGAGGGTAAGGTATGTAAACTTGTCATGTCATTGTATGGCTTAAAGCAAGCTCCAAAATAGTGACACCAAAAGCTTGATCGTGTCATGATTGACAACGATTTCATAATAAATGAGTGTCATAAATGTGTCTATGTGAAAGATACATCGGGAGGTTATGTAATTTTATGCTTTTATGTAGATGATATGCTTATCATTGGGAGTAATGATAAAATAATCAGATCTACTAACGACATGTAGAAAGAAAGATTTTACATGAATGACATGGGTTTAGCGGATGTAATTTTAGGAGTGAAAATTATTCGAACCCAAGATGATCTTGTGTTAAGTCAAGCTCACTAAGTGGACAAGATTCTTGAAAAATTCAACTTTGGAGACATGCATGTATTACGTTCTCCAGTTGATACCACCCAACATCTAAGGAAAAATAGAGGCGAGGGTGTTGCTCAATTAGAGTATTCAAGAATCATTGGTAGTCTAATGTATCTAATGACATGTACTATACCTGACTTAGCATACGTAGTGAGCAAGCTAAGTAGATATACTAGTAATCCAAGCTCAGAACATTGAAAGAGTATAACGAGGGTGCTTAGATACAAAAGATACACAAGTGACTATGGATTGCATTATACCCATCATCCAATCATGATTGAAGGGTACACTGATGCAAACTTGATATTAGATATGAAAGATTCCAAATCAAGAAGTGGGAATGTGATCTTACTTGGTGAAGAAGCAATATCTTGGAGATCATCCGAGCAAATGGCAGTTATAGCTAGATCCATAATTGAATCAGAATTTATCGCTTTGGATAAGGTTGAAGAAGAGGCTGAATGGCTACGTCAATTTGTGGAAGATATTCAAAGATGGCCAAAGCCTTTATCGGCTATTTGCATACATTGTGACAATGAGTCAACAATTAGTAGAGCCAAAAGCTCAATGTATAATGGCAAATTAAGGCACATCTTGCCAATAGCTGACTTCTTTGCTAGATGATATCGAATAGTATGACTAGAGTTCAATCCCTCATAAAGTCATAGTACGACTACAGGGAAAGAGATCTGAAAGTAGCCTTGTAAGTTCAAGAGTTAATCTTAGAGGCTGATGCTAACCAAAGATCTCTCAGCATGCATCTGAAGTACAAGGAAGTTACTTCGGAAGATTTGACCAATGCACAAAGAAAAATAACTATGTGTCAAATCTTCCGAAGCCAAAGCAGAAATCTTCCTAAGCCAAATACAGAAATCTTCCGATGTTTAAAGACTGATTTTTTCGAAAGACAGAGAAGACATGCTTCTCAGACATACTTTTGACAAAAGCATATCACCTTTTGGCTGCCTGCTCTGAAGACTCACAAACTTATATAAGTTGGTGATTACCTTTTTACTTTTGTCAATTGTTCAGTATGTAGTTTTTATCTATAACTTTGTACTCTTGTACTTTTATCCTTATTGTAATACAATAGGATGTGAGCGATGGCATGTTATAGTCACATGTCAAAAGACAATCTTCCTTTTGACTATACATTGATCTTGTTGTCTAGATTAATGTCCAGCTGCCCTTTAAAGTATGGCTGGCTCTAGGATGTAGTATAAAGTATCTCATTGTATCTGTCTCAGGACTAAGCCTTGTAACACACTTGTAAAACACTTAAGAGCAATATACATCATCTTTGAAAACAAATCTTTATGTTCTTGAGTTCTTTACTTGTTTGTTCTTTGTTTCTTTGCCTGGTTCCCTATTTGATCTAATAAGTGTGTCTTCTCCAACTGTGAGACTTTTAGAGAACAACCATTAACCAGTCCTGCAATTGGTATCGGAGCATCTCAGGCTCTTGATTACAAGATCTAACCATCTTGAATCACTCTCCAGTTTCATAAACACTTACTTGCTCAAATGGCAGCTCTTACTAAAGCTGATATGGAAATCAGCAAAATGACTAAGTCTCCGCTGATCACACCTGATGACTTTGACACTTGGTGCATGAGGATGGAAGGCTTCATCAAGTCTCAAGACAGAAGGATGTGAAGATCTGTAGTCTCAGGACCTCACATCCCAAGTACCTCTTCAGCAACTGCTGAAGGTAGGATGATACCTAAAGAAGTGGCTGACTATTGACTAGAAGAAAACAGACATTGATCAGAAAGTCATGACCACTCTTCAAACTGCTAATCCCGACTCTATTTACAGAGGCTTCAAGAAGTGCAACACTGTAAAAGAACTATCGAATGCACTGAAGCTGATGTATGAAGGATCTGGGGAAGCCAAGGAAAACAAGAAAGACATCATGAAGCAGCAGTTTGAAAATTTTCACCTACAAGATAGGTGAAACTAGACTCAATAATACTTCAAGTATGTTGAGATTGTAGATAATCTGATGGATGTTGGAGTCAAACTTGAGAATAGGGATATAGTGAGGAAGTTCATGTTCTCTTTTCCTAGACAATGGATACACTATTGTGTGGCCATCAAAAGAGCTGAGAACCTCTCTATCCTCACTCTCACTAAGCTGTATGGTATCCTAAGTGGTTACCAAATGGAGATGAACATTCAAAATCCTTCCGCCAGCTCATCCAACACCCAACAGAGTTCAGCCCTTTATCACAACATCATCTCATCTCATCTGCTACCCTGAAAACTTACCAAGGGACAGCAGAGAACCATAGCATCATCTCATCTGCTAACCTGAAACTTACCAAAGATTCCTTTCATCACCTTCCCAGAGACACCAAGAGAGATCTTCACTCAAGGAAGTCCATTCCAAGAACCCAGCTTCTCTCAGGCACTTTTGCCTTCAGATGAAAGTTCTGGCAACTTTCTCTTCACCCTTAAAGACCTGGATTGCATCTATCTAGATGATCTGGAGTATATGGAGATAGTCCAGAAGATGGTTGTTCTCACTCATAAAGCCAAAAAGTTCTACAAAAGGACAGGAAGAAAGTTTCCAAGCAATATGACCAGTGGAAAGTTTGGGCTGGACGAAAGCAACGTGTTATAACTATAACCAAATGGGCCATTTTGCTAGGGAGTGGAAGGCACCAAGAACAAATGGTGGTCAAACATAGTCCAGGTCAAACTACATTGATGCAGCTCCAAGAACTGAGAAGCACAAACAACCATTTTGCTATTGAAGAAAGAGGTTTTGACTGGAGCTTTTAGGTGAAAGATGTCTCTCAAAACTAAGCCTTAATGGCAGACCATGATAAATCAAAGGTATTGGAACATCTTTCCTCACATGAATGCATTACTAAAGTTAACATGTACAGGTCCTATAACTTGGAAGTAAGATCCGATCTTGAGTCCTTGAATATTTTAAAAGCTGATTTTAAAAGAGCAGAAAATAATTAAAAACTTATAATAGAAGACTTAGAGAAAACCATTTCTACTCTAAAACATGAGCACCCAAACTACAGGACTCAGATCAAAGATCTTATCACCAAGTTAACTGAATGAAGGCTGAGCTTATGATCAGTAAAGCCAAGGCAAAAAAATGTGTTCTTGAAGAGGAAACCTTCAAGAACATTATATCTTCATACTTGCATAGAAAAGTTTGTCATCAGAATAGGCAGTGACTTGGATAAAATGAAATAGCTCCTCTACACATATTACTATCAGTCAGAGAACCAAGGTGTGAAACTTGTGAAGATGAGCTAACTCCTATTGATCCTATCCATGAGGAAGATGAAGATGAAGAGGATATAGTAAAGAATGAATCAAAAGTGAGTAGAAAGGTTCATTCTAAGAACGGTCACTATAAACCAAGAGAAAAGAAGAAACCAAAAATGGCCAAGTCTACAAGAAAGAACTTGATCAGGGCTGCAAAAAGAAGATCCAAGATAGTGCAGGAGATCAAGCCCACTTTCAACCCCAAGTAAAAACAAGTGTTTATTTCAGCTGGGTTTGAGGTGAGAAAGTCTAAAGACTTAACCAAGAACTCTATTACCAGGAGTCGTAGTTCAATTTTAAGCCATCCTGGTATAGAGAAGAAGGTTGAATCATTGTGCACCACTGCTGCACAGGCATGACCATCCAACTATAATGGTAAGCTTCACCCTCAGAAGCATGTTGCATCATCCAGGAAGATGAAGAAAGAGCTGGAAAGGATCAAAACAAACCTTCTACTCAGGACAAGACTCTCAGAAGGAAACCTATGGAATGCATCATGTGTGGTGGTACAACTCATTTTGCTAAGGATTGCATCTACTATCCAAAGAGTACCATCCACATGAAAAAGAAGAAAACTTCTAAGAAGAAAAAGAAAATAGCTTCTGAAGGAAAAACATTTTCCTTCGGAAGCATCAAGGTCAATCAAAAGAAGATAGGTGGAAAACTGTCTTCGGATGTAAGTTTGGTCTCGAAAAAAAGGAATGCTTCTGAAGCACTAATGTCTGCTACACTGGATGTAAAAGCTTCTGAAGGTTCAGTCTCCAAAACTTCCAAAGTCATAAAAACTTCTGAAGTTATGAGAGCCAAGTCTAATCTTCTAAAGATGGTGTGGAAGATAAAGGAGGGCCATGTGACTGAAGTTTTCTCATCAACAACAGCCAAGGATTCTCAAAGCTTGCATATAAGATCAATAACTGTTGAACTATCTTCAGTTCATCTTGATAAGCCCAAGACCAGCAAGGCTTGATAGTGGATTCTCAAAGCATAAGGATTCCTCATCAACAACAACCAAGGATTCTCAAAGCTTGCATATAGGATCAATAACTATTGAACTACCTTCAGTTTATCTTGATAAGCCCAAGACTATCAAGGCATGCATATAGGATCAATAACAGCCAAGGATTCCTCAAAGCTTGCATATAGGATCAATAACTATTGAACTATCTTCAGTTCATCTTGATAAGCCCAAGAACTAGCTTCCAAATGTAACTAATCATCTCTTTTCATATGCAGGAACAGCTGAAGACCAAGAGAAATGTGTGGATCATTGATAGTGGATTTTGAAGTCATATAACTAGCATTGGCTCTTTGCTTTAATACTTTTATAAAATTAATGGAGGGCTAGTTGCTTTTGAAGGTGAATATAGAGGTTATATTACTGGAAGGGGCAGGGTCATAAATAGTAAGCTCAACATTGAGAAGGTAAACTTTGTTAAGGAGCTTGAGTATAATCTTTTGAGTGTATCTCAATTTTATGACCAGAGACATAACATGCCCGTTATTGAGCATGAATGCACTCAAGCTTGGGGTGATCATTCCTCAGGAGCATATTTTGCTCAGAGCCCATAGGAAAAGGAACATGTACAAGATGGATTTGCAAGAAACCTCCCCTTCAGGAGAAGTCTCTTGCTTTCTATTTTAAGCAAATAGTTATGAGTCTTTTCTTTGGCATAAAAGAATATGCCATGTTAACTTTAAGAACATGAATAAATTAAATAAAGATGATTTGGTAACTGGAATGCCAAAGAAAGAGTTTACAAGTGATGACCTTGTGTTGCATGTCTGAAAGGAAAGCAACACAAAGTGTCACACAAGCCAAAGGAAATAAACTCTATCACTACTCCCTTACGCTTATTACACACTGATCTCTTTGGCCCCACCAGTGTAATGAGTTTAGGAAGAACTTCATACTCTCTTGTGATCACAAATGATTTCACAAGATATACTTGGGTCTTCTTTCTTAGAAGTAAGGATGAGACTACTGAAATATTGAAATCATTCATTCTGAAAATTGAAAATTAATGTGATCACAATGTTAATATCATAAGATGTGATCAAGGAACTAAATTCAAGAACCAAATCCTTGAAGCATTTTGTGATGAAAGGGGTATTTTAAGACAATATAGTGCTCCTAGAACTGCTCAACAAAATTATGTTGTTGAAAGGATAAATAGGACACTTATTGAGGCTGTAAGAACCATGCTCGCTAACTCTAAACTGCCCATCACCTTCTGGGTAGAGGCAATCAACGCTGCCTGCTATGTGTAGAATAGAGTTTTAGTAGTCAAAACTCTTGGTAAGACTCCTTATGAACTGTGGTATAAAAGGAGACCTTTCATTGGTTTCCTTAGGTCATTTGGATGTCCTTGCACCATCTTGAATACCAAAGATCACATAGCCAAGTTTGTTGAGAAAGCTGATGATGGATATTTCATTGGATGCTCTTCCTAAACTGGGGCTTATAAAGTATATAATCTCAGAACTAGAGTAGTTGAATAGTCAGCCAATGTGACCTTAAATGAACACACTCCAAGGGTGAAAGGTTCTGGTCCTGATTGGCTATTTGATCTTGATTTAGTTACCAACTATTTTAACAAATCTTGTGAAGATGTTTCAGAAACAATAGGAAATATAACCGCAGAGGATCCTAATCAAAGATTTGAGTTGATAAGACCAAATGATAGAATCTTTTTAGCACCAGTGGTAACAAGTACTGGAAGTGAAAATCCTGTCAGCATAAATATGACAACAAATTCTTTAGCTGACATATCTGAGGTGCCAACAAATTCCAGCAATGAGGCATAAAACTCAAATGAAGGGATCTCTAATGAAGAAGGATATGGAGATGGTGAAAGTGATCAAGAATTACTTGATACCGATAACCATTCCATTAAAGACAACATCCATGATGTTACACACTTTTCTAATCAAGTCACACCTGATGGGTGTGCCGATGTGGTAGATGATACTCAATCACCAGATCTAAATTTTTTAAATTTGGATATGTGAAACCAACTTGTTATGAAATCTTAGCTAAAAATCTTCAAGTCACATCCTACTACAAACATCATTGGTGATGTTGAGACTAGAGTGAGAACAAGAGGATAAACCCATGATCAAAATATTTGTCTGCACTCTTGCTTCTTATCCCAGATTGAGCCAAAAAAAGTTAATGAGGCTTTGAGAGATGGAAGCTAGATTGAAGTAATGCAAGAGGAACTGCTTCAATTCAAAAGACAACGTGTTTGGAACCTATGTGCTCTTCCTCCTGGGAAGATGCCAATAGGTACCAAGTGGGTTTTCAGGAACAAGAAATATGATAGAGGGCTTGTCATCAAGAATAAGGCAAGACTAATAGTCCAAGGATACACTCAAGAGGAAGGGATTAACTACACTGATGTCTTTGCTCCTGTAGCAACACTTGAAGCTG
Organism: Flaveria sonorensis; assembly: GCA_025506505.1. Taxonomy (NCBI): domain Eukaryota; kingdom Viridiplantae; phylum Streptophyta; class Magnoliopsida; order Asterales; family Asteraceae; genus Flaveria; species Flaveria sonorensis. Next base: position 51,691,484 of record CM046427.1, on the reverse strand, counting down.
TAAGGATATTTCTTGCTTTTGCTGCATCAAAGGAATTCAAGGTCTACAAACTCGATGTCAAGTGTGCACTGATAGATGAAGAAGTGTATGTCTGCAAACCACCAGGCTTTGTAGATCCAGATTATCCTGATTATGTCTGCAAGCTTAATAAATCTCTCTATGGGCTGCATCGAGTACCAAGGAAGTGGTTTGAGACACTGTCAAAGTACCTAGTTCAACATGGTTAAAAGAGAGGTACTATTGACAGCATACTCTTCGTTAAAAGAACAGGAAATGATGTGATGATGGTTCAAGTTTATGTTGATAACATTATCTTTGGGTCAACAAATGAAAGACTATGCAAAGAGTTTGAGAAGCTGATAAAGAATTGGTTAGAAATGAGTGCCATGGGGGAACTCAATTTCTTTCTAGGAATTCAAGTGAAGCAAGTTGACAATGACATCTTCATAAAACACTTAAAGTATGTACAAGACATACTAACCAGATTTCATCTGGTTAATTGTAAGGTTGTTAAGACTCCCATAGCAAGAAACCATTCCCTAGGACCTAATCTTGAGGGGGAGTGTGTGGATGAACATCTTTATAGGGTTATGATTGGGTCTCTTATGTACCTAAAAGCTAGCAAGCCTGATATAATGTTTGCCACATGAATATGTGCAAGATATCAAGCCAACCCCAAGATGACACACCTAGTTGTTGTCAAGAGGATTCTTAGATACCTCAAAGGAGCTCCCACACTAGGACTTTGGTACCCAAAAATTCTGATTTCAATCTGTATACATATACAAATAGTGACTATGGTGGCTGTAATATGACTGCAAAGTCTACATCTGGGGGGATGTCATTTACTTGGAGAAAGGATAGTCTCATGGCAATGCAATGAGCAATCCTGTGTATTTGCATCAACTGCTAAAGCTGAATACATTTCTACTGTAAGCTGTTATGCTCAAGTATTTTGGATTCAGAATCAGATGCTAGATTATGGATTCAATTTCAAATAAACTTCTATCCACATTGACAACAATAGTGCTATCTCCATCAAAGATAATCTAGTACAACACTCAAAGACAAAGCACATCAATATCAGTTATCATTTTATCAGAGATAATTTTGAAAATTGATTGATTAAACTGATCAAAGTTAACACAAATGAATAATATGCTGATCTATTCACAAAAGCATTTGATGAATAGAGATTTAAATATCTTATATCAGCTATTGGGATGATTAACTTTGAGTAGAATTTCTTAAATTAATTTCAAAATTGTTTTTCAAATAATGTGTGTCTTTAATGTTATCTAATTTATCACTTATATAAGCCCAGTTAATCTTGGAAAAAAATTTCAAGGTATATATTCCGTAGAATTTTAAGAAGTATAGACAGATTTTCTCTTAGAAGACATTGATTTGAGTTCGGAGGAAAATTATGTCTTTAAAACTAATAACTATTTACTAAGGGATTTTACCTTCGTAAGAAATTTTGATATATCTTCCAAAGCTTAAATCTAATTCTGAGTACTTATATGTCTTGAAGGATAATTTTCTTCTGAAAGCAATTTAGTCTCGGAAGTATTATTTACTACTTAAATAAAACTTCTGAAGCTTAATCTCTTCTGACACCAAATATGTCTCGGAAGTAAAATTACTCTAAGTACATTTTCTTCCAAAGACTTCTTCTCAAGCTAAGGAATATCTTTCAAAGTCAATTTAGATTTAGAAGCTTTCTTTAAACTTCCGAATACAAATTACCTTTGGAAGATTTTCAACTTCCAACATAACTACCTCTTTGGGCACCTTTTTCAGAGGTGGGACCGATATCTGGATTTCAAAGTTTATCTTTTGCAATAACTTTATCTCACATCTAAGCATATAAATAACCTTTTTTAATGGGTCTCACTCTCTCTTCTTACTCTTCATCTGAATTCTCATGCCCTAAATTCTAAATAAACTCTTGTTGTTCTTTCAAAAGCATCATAAAATGGCTAACCCTGAACCCCAAAACCAGCCAGCCTTTGTCATGCAACTACACAGGCAACACAACCGGGTTGCTCTGTTATCCGCTGAGAAAGACCCTAGTTTTTCAGGGATCTACAACTTTTTTTCCCACTCTTCTTACCTCACCGCCCTCATCATTGACCCTCTACTGTATGAAGATCAACTCTTGGAGTTTTTGAGGACCTGCCAAGAGCTCATAATGGAAGGTGAGAAGGCACTATCTTCCACGATGCAGGGGAGGACGGTGTTCACCACTCCAACCACCATTAATCAACATCTGAGGCTGAATGATAAGGAAGGTGAGTTGTCCTTCACCAAGAAGGCAGTAAATGTATCATTCTAGTAGATGGGCTATGAAGGTAACTTCTTAGTCAAGACCTTCAGGAAAGGAAAGGTCTCCTCTCAATGGAAATACCTACTCCATATCGTCATCCACTCTTTATCCAACAAGCATGAAGGTTGGGACCAAGTTCCTGAAGACCTTTCCTACATAGTCCATGAAATGATCCAGGGGATCAAATATACAAATTTACTTGCTAACTTAGATTCTCTTGAATATTACATGTTCCCTAGATATGTCCAGCACATTCTCAACTATGAACTGGACTCACAGTTGAGGGGAGCAGGTAATGTTCTAAAGTTGGGACAGATGAAGCCTAAAATCTTTAAAATAATATGGAAAACCACTGATGGTTTTTCTAGGGTTGAAATAACCCTTGTCCTAAAAATGTTAGAGCAACCTGCCAAGGTGACAACTTGGCAATCCCAGCCAATGTTGAACCCACACCTTCTTCATCTTCTACACCCCTACAGTCTCAAATCATCATTATCTACAAAATAAAATTCAAACAAACTCCTGCTCAATCTATTCAGATTGAGCAAGCCCCCATATACTCACTCACGCAGGAGCAAGTGCAACCAAGAGCTCCCACTTCTCCTGAGGAGCAGACCACTCCCATTCCTTCTATGATTAGAGCTGAGGTTCCTCATTCTCAACCTGATAAACTCACAACCCCAGCTTCAAGCCTTCATCATGAGTCTCAAAACTCAGATGAACAACCTTCAGGGGAAAGTTACCATCCCCAGCTGTTAGATCTTATCCAACCAATTCCCAACCTAGAATTCTATGATGATGAAGATATGGAATTCAATGAGTATCATAAGTCTTACTTCTCCTCCCCTACTCAAAGAGAGATGAGTGCTCCTACCACTCCCATGTCTAGCCCACATCATCCACCTACTACTAAGGTGGACTTCTCTTAACTAGTTAAGAGGTCCATGTGGAAGAGGCTCTCACTTCTGTAAGTGATTACATATTTAAAACCTCAACCACGGCAACCCAGCCTCTTGCACTTCTCATGAAGTTGTCATAGCGCAGGGGAAATCCAGAGACCAAGAACCAATATCTGGTGGTGAGAGGGATGACTTTGGTTATGTCCTCTCATCCCCCCATGATTCTTCTAATAAAGATGATAGGAGTATGCAATAAAAGGCGCAACAATTGACACAAACTTGCATATATCTGGTCTCTAAGGTTAGTCACCTGGAATCTCAGGTAGCTACCTTATAAAGTAGTTGCTTAATCAGCAACTTGAGATCACCGATCTCAAGTGTAAGCTAGCTGAGAGGCCTGCCAGGAATGCTCAACCATGTCCACAAGAACCTGTGGATATGGTGCACCTAACCTCTAGCTCACTTGTGCAAGTTAGTGATGCTACCAAAAAAGGGAAGAAAGTCACCATAGTCATAAAACATGGGAGCATTGTCTAGAGTATAGACATTGAGGATTCACCACCCTTACTTGCAATTGTCCAGACTCAACAACCTTCTCTGGTCCACATTAATATGGATGCCATAATCCAAAGTTTGTTTGAGGAGGGTGTCGTATGAAGGGCCATGTCTCTTCCATCCAACCCTGCTAATAATCTAATAATAGGATGGAGGTATGACACTTATAGAAGTGCCCTTGTGCTCTCTAGATTCCTAGGTCAACAAGAGATCTTCAACATCTACAAACTAGGTTTCTGTGAAAACTTCCCTCTAGTTACCCTAAAGCTTGTCAACCCAAGTCAAAACAGATAAACTGACAAGTTAGTTGAGAGGATTCAAAAGAGAAAAACAAGGTGATCAAAACCAACCTTCTCGGTTGAAGTATAGAAAGAGGAAAATGATAGCCATTAGAAGAGACATAAAAATAAGAAGAAGTCTAAGGCATCCGCCTCTAAACCTCAGGTTGAGTCAGAACATCCTGAGAGTGAACCAAAAGAGACTGCTCAACCAACTCCCTTAGTTGTAAAGCCTCTTGCTGTTGAGAGACCCATCATGTCTTGGGTATACTCTCGAAACCCAGACAGATGGTATGTCATAAGAGATCAAGAAGGTCCGTAAGTATTTTTCTGGCAGAACATAATTGACATGCCTAAACTTGATCTCTTGGACATAAGGAGATACTATGATAGCTCGAAGAATCCAGACCAGCTGATGAAGAGAGGAATGGCTCTGATTCCGATGATGGCTGTAAATAAGTAGCAGATCAAGACTCATAGAACTCCTCAAGTTTTGGTAGTATCAGCCTAGAGGGAGTTTGTAAGATAAAGAGTTAATCATAAAGGCTGATACTAACCAAAGACCTCTCAGCATGCATCTGAAGTATAAGGAAGTTACTTTGAAAGATTTGACCAATACACAAAGAAAAATAACTAAGTGTCAAATCTTTTGAAGCCAATGACAGAAATCTGCCAAAGCTAAAAGTGAAGTGTTTCGAAGAGTGAAAACAAAGTCTTCCAAGGTCTGAAAACTGATTTCTTTTGAAGACAGAGAAGACATGCTTCTCTGACATACTTTTGACAAAAGCAGACAACATTTTCGCTACCAGCTCTAAAGACTCACCAATTTATATAAGTTGGTGATTACCTTTTTGCTTTTATCAACTATTCAGTATGTAGTCTTTGTCTATAACTTTTACTCTAGTACTTTTATCCTTATTGTAATACAATAGGATGTGAGCGATGGCATGTTATAGTCACATATCAAAAGGCAATCTGTCTTTTGACTCTACATTGATCTTTTTATCTAGATTAGTGTCCAGCTGGCCTTTAAAGTATGGATTACCGTAGGATGTAGTATAAAGTATCCCATTGTATCAGTCTTAGGACTAAGCCTTTTAACATACTTGTAAAGCACTTGAGAGCAATATACATCATCTTTGAACACCACTCTTTATGTTCTTGAGTTCTTTACTTGTTTGTTCTTTGTTTCCTTGCCTGGTGCTCTATTTGATCTAGTAAGTGTGTCTTCTCCAACAGTGAGACTATTATAGAACAACCACTAACTGGTCCTGCAAGCCTTTTATCCCGTTATTCGATGGTGAATGCAGCCTAGCTCTCCCCATTTAATAGGCTAAACCTATCCCGTAAAGCTAAGACAAAACTCATCTAGGACTGAAAAGAGGATTGATTCTCTTTTATGTAGTAGATACCGAACTTTCTGCCCCATTGACTAAAGGGGGGGGCATGCATTAACATAACACAATATGACAACTAATATCAACGGGTGTTATTACAATTGACCATGTGAAGTCAAAAGAAAACATTATAAACCCGCTAAAAAAAGGCTTAAGCATAGAATTAGTTCATAAGTTGTCAAGAGGAATGGGACTAAAGCCCATAGGAAATAGGAATATGAGGGATACTGTAGGACTGTTGAAGGTGGTCAATGTAACAGTTTCACAAGGTTGGAGAGACTTAGAACACTTAACAGATCAAATAGGGAAGCGACTAAATTGAAACAATGAATACAAGTAAAGAACACAAGCAGGACATAATAAGATGGTTTTCAAAAATGTTGTATATTACTCTCAAGTGTTTTACAAATATTACATAGATTAGTCCTAAGGACTAGTACCTGAGATACTTTATACTCTAGTCCTGAGATACTTTATACTACATCCTACAACCAGACACACTTTGAAGGCCAGCTAGAAACACTAATGTAAAGTCAAATGGCAGATTGCTTTTTGACTAGTAACTATGATATGTTATAGCTCACATTCTTATCAAATACAAAAATGGATAAAAGTACAATAGTAGAAAGTTACAGACTCTAATACCTTAATCTACAGTTGACAAAAGTATGGATATTTCACCAACTTGTATAAGTTGGTGAGTCTTCAGAAATGGTTCAGCTGTTGTCAAAAGTGAGTTAGAGAAATCATGTCTTCTGTGTCTTCGGAAGTAATCAGTTTCTTGGCTTTAAAAGACTTTGTCTTGAAGCTTCGAAAGACTTCATCTTTGGCTTCAGAAGAAATGATCTTTTGGCTTCGGAAGATTTGATACTTAATGAATTGCATTGAGTTGTATCAAATCTTCCGAAGTAACTTTCTTAGTACTTCACGTGTGCATGCTAAGAGCTCTTTGGTTGCATTAGCCTCTAAGTATAATTTTTACAGATACCTAACCTAGTTAACTGGAGATCCCAAGATCTAGGTTCAATAAGACAAATTAATCATATGACCAACAACATCACTTTAGGGGAGTATCCTAAAACTAAAAGAGAGTCACAAACGTCCTAGTCCATTCACTCTGGGGAGTACCCTGAACCAGTGACCAAGGTGAAGTTAAGCATATTAAGGTTAGATGATTAGTGGGAACCGGTATAATCATGATACTTTAGATGATTCATAGAATCACCTATGTTAGAGAGAAGAGGGTTGCTTCGAATGGATTTGTGGGGAGGTGCAAATCCTAGAGCTCTCGCAGAACTAGGAAAGTGTTCATGACCATTAACAGACACGATAATGAGGGGTTGATCAAACCAGGGAGAGTGTTGTGTGAATTTATATTGTCGTCTATATAAAATAGGGTATGTTCAAAGACATAATGTCTACACACCACTAGAAGGCTAAGTATGCGTAACAAAGGAAGGTTCAAAGGGAACACCTACCTATCCTATAACACTAAACTGTTGAATTTTTTGGAGAATTGATTTCCATTCATATGGGGGGTTGTTGGAAATTTATTGATATTATTAATATTAATATGGTTATTAATATTTATTCAATAAAACTAATGTGTTGAATGTGATAACGATGCTCATCAGTTAGGATTAGTATTAGGAATTAATGGTGTGAAGAAAAGAAAGAATGTAAAGTGGTTTATATTCTATAACCACTTGATCATATTATTTACTAAAGTATCACACTAAGTGGATTTACAAACGGTGTGAAGCACCCTTAACTCGCACGCACACGCGGCATGGCGTGGGCATGTGGGCGCAATATGGCGCTTTGATGGCACAATTTGCACTTCACATGCTCGCATCGTCGACAACCGCCTTAGTATTTTTTAAGGCTGGTTTGAGGGCCTGGTCAGGTACGAATGACCTTGATGCGTGGTCTGAGTCCATGTGGTTTGAAACAACTTTGAGTTGTAATAGTTTTGTTACATGTTAACCGAAACTGATGACAGTTACTGACGACTTTAATGAGTCGTTATGATTTCGGATTAATGGATGACTGACATTTTATAGTTTGAATTCCCTATATATAATCAAGGTACCTCAATAAACAACACACACCAACACAACTCGAAAACCTACAGCAAACAAGTTCTCTAAACATCCTCCATCTCTGGTTTCTCTTATACAATCAAATTCGGGTTCTAGATCAATCCCGGTAGTACCAACTGCTTCGGCTGTTGTACCCCGAGAAACAAAACGAGTTCTCCTGGGAGGCTCGGAATTTGTTTTAAGGGCCCCGTGTCTAACAAGATCCTCAGCTTTTTAAATTTTTGTTCTTCCATTTATGTATATTTACAATTGTAAAGAGCATTGTAATTGTTAACTTATATTCATTTGTATTGCTTATATTATTAAAAACTATTTTAGTTTATTTTTTTTATATGAACGGTTCCTACAATGGTTTCTGTTGATACTTTTTGACTTTTCGTGTCACTATTCTCTTAGTTCTTGTTCTTTTTGGGTGGGTGTATTCACCCTTGGTTTTGGTTGAGTAAATTTAGATTTGTTGGTTTTCATATGGCTACTAAAAGCGTGGTATTTTGAGATAAAAAACTTACACCATGAAATTCTAACTATTTTTCCCAATCGAAAGTTTGTTTTCCGACCATAGTTTTGATCCATATGATGGAGCACATTTTGATCTCTTCAACCATCAATCTTTTACTCCATGAATGTGTTGTAAAGACTTTTTTGTTTCACATTCCCCATATGCTCCATAGCGTAGCCACCATAATTATATGAATAATGGCTTTGAAAGTTACATCGTCTCTAATGTATTCCGTTGACTTCCATCTGTTCAGTCGCCGAGACCTGCCTCTTTATTACTCCCTTGGTCCAGCTTGAGATTACAATTCATTAAGATGTGATCTGTTGTCTCTTCTTGTGAGTTGCATAGTTCACATGCTAAAGGCTTATTGGGACATTTCTTATGTTGGATTGCTCTATAGATGGCAATCGGTCAAGAGAGGCTCTCCATCCAAAAAAGTTGACTTTGAGGGACTTCCAACAGTTTCATTTGAAATCTACATTGACTTGGGGAAACCAACACTTCTCTGTCTCCTTTTTATTATTGCCAAACAAGAATAACTCATCTGCTAAATCTGCCCATATCCATTTGTCTTTGGTGTCTAACATTGAAACTACTATAGAAGCTAAAAAAAACCTTGTAGGGGTAGTTAACTTTCTTAGAGGCTTGGACAACAGATGCTAGACAATGTTGTTTAATAGCTAGATTGTTCTTTATCTTGTTAAAATATGATGTTTCAAAGTACAATGAAACAATTTCATTAAAATATAATGTTCTATAGTAAAATGAAACACATTTACTTGAGTTGTCATCTTCCAATAGATTTGGTAAAAGATCGTACGTTTTATCTATGTGATAGACAATAGATAATTTGAAGTTTTCTATAGTTTCAACTTATCTATTACATGCTGAATGACAAATAATTTTTGAACTAAATAAATAGTAGATTTTAGGGTTCTTTAAAATTAAACACAAGAGTTTTATTTTTTAAGTTTCTGACCCCCTTTGATGTTAGGTTTAACAAAAATATTTTTTTACCCGGTTAAAGTAAATATTGATTTCCAAATACGTCAGAGCAATTATAGTCTATATCTTATCAGGGTACATATGACACCACCGCACATGCGTATTTTTATGTATGTTTTAATTATGTCGGCGTTTTAACGTAAATTATTTTTGGAGTCATGTGATATTTATATTACTTTTTTGATCATCTGTATAAGTTCTAATTATTCTACGTGTTGATGTAAATATAGTTCGAAAATAAGTTGGACCGATTGTAATATATGCTTTATCCCGCCACATATGTCGCCGCCGCAACACGTGACTACTAAAATGACTAGTTGTCATTATAACAAAATGAGTTACCAAGATTCGGTTGCTTGAGTTACATAGCTGAAGTGTAGTTGATGTGTTTATAATCAAACTCTGAGAGTGAAAGATTTTCGAGTATAAATAAAAATATTAGTTTAAAAACGCGTGTTCTATACATGTTGAATGAAAATATTAAAGTAACAGTTAGTAATTAATATTTAAGAATTATAAAATATTTTTTTGATAAGAGATATAATTGAAAGTATGTATAATAAATTACGTTAAGTACTAAAACAATAACAATATTTTTTTAAACTTTCTTCTTTAAGAGCTTTTGTTTTAAGAGAAGTTGTTTTTATAAACATCCTATTTAAAAAAAAAACAAAATTGTTTTTTTAAACAAACTCATTTCTTTTTTTTTTGTGTTAAAAAAATTTATATTTCATAAAATTTTATTAAAAAAAGGTTTTTATTAAAAGAACATATGTTTTTAATTTATTAAAATATTTTTTTAATTTGAAAAAAATATAAATAATATCACTAGCATTAATATCATCACAGATTGATTAACTTGCTAAGTCAGTGACATATGATAAAATAAGTATAAGAAAATAACATGTGACTAAAATTATTTTACTTTATTAAAATACACTAGTTTAGAAACTCATGTACTACATGAATAAAAATACTAAGTTAAAAGCTACTAATAAATATTTATAAATATTATTATTTGAGTAAGATATGATTAAAATTATGTATAATTAACTAACTCAAGTAATAAAACAATAACAATATTTTTTAAAACTTTCGTCTTTAAAAGAAGTTTGTTTAAAAACTTACTTTTAAACACTATCATTTAAAAAAAAGTTCTTTGTATCAAACAACTTTATTGTTCATAAAATTTTGTTTAAAAAAGATTACATATTTAATATAAGGAAACATGTTTTTTTTTTTTATTAAATATTTTTTTTGAAAGACGGAGAATTTCATTAAAAAAAGGGGCTAGCGAGACACTAAAAACCCCGGGAGGATACAATAGAAACAAGAAAATAGGAAAAACCACATATAGAAAAGAAAACATAAGCAAAATTGAAAACCTGTTATTATTAAACAGGTGGCAATACAAACGTTTTTCCTTTCGACCTGTTCATGATCCACAGAGAGCCGAGGACCTTGACATCCGCCACAATCTTCTTAAGACAAGCCGGCTTTTGATTAAAAACACATTCATTTCTAGCATTTCATATACACCAACAAGTTATGAGCATAATTGCATGAATTGCTTTCTTTTTAAGATCATCCCCATGTAAGCTTTTGTGAAATTCCAAAAGATGTTTAAATGATAACATAAGTAATATAACATGTGACAGTAGTTATTTTATTATATGATTAGATGGTTAACTATCATCTAAGGCTACCAAGTAGCGTCAAGCTTATAAGAGAAAATTAATACCAAAGATAAATCATTCGTCATGTCCTACAACAACGTTACAGCACACAATTATTTTAGAAAACACCACAAAAGGTGGCAAGCAATATTTAATCAAAAGTCACCCAAAAAGATTGGGGACCATGACATTTCTACCCAAATTATTGACTGGTTGTAATTTAGTAAAGCCACCTTTTTTTTGAACGGCAAGTAGTAAAGCCACCTAATCTATTATTTGTGTTGCCTCCTATAAAGTAATGAAAATAGTACCTATATGTTTTTAAAACTACTAGATAGGTTTTTCGTATGATACCGTGAGGAACACAACATGTAAGTTTTTTTAAATTAAAAAAACTATCGTAACATTATACTCAAATTTAAAGGAATAAAATGTTTATATTTATGGTGTATTTTTTTTTTAAATATTAACGCATAAAAAACTTATAATCGAGATGTTTTTGAAAAAAAAGTATAGCTTAATTTAAAGGATTATTAAGTAAGATTGCGAACACTATTAATGATCTTGACGATAAAAATATTATACCTTTCTATCAATTAAAAAACAGGTTGGTATGGGAGAGTGCACGTCATTTTGGCATGATATTTGGTTGGGGTGAATCGATATGGAGGAAATATTCAAGATTATTTCAATTGGAGATGGAAAAAATAGTGTTCTATTTCCGAGAGAAAAGAACCCTTGGAAGTGGGTATGGTGAAGATCGCGTAGAGAAGGTTTGGAAGCAAGTAATATTAATGATCTTATCAAGGAGCTATTAGAATTCTCGTGGGCGGATCAGAAAAGATTATTAGCAGTAGGGATTTTACATTCCGGCGAAATTTATGTGAAAACATGTAATGAAGTTCATTGATTATTGTTTGTTGTCTATGGGTTCACATTGTACATCTAGCCTCTCATACCATCAATATTATTCAGTTTACCCATAATGAGCTCATAAATTTGCTTTTAGTTGTCTGGGTGAAAACTTCCGAAAGAGGTCACCCATCTCTGGATTGTTGTAACCTAAGCACACTTAATTGTGGAGTTCTCCTCTCATTAGCATCCAAATCACCCTAAACACGTTGCTGATATTAGTTCAAGACATATCTTATGAAGCCAGCATCTCTTCTATCCACGGCCGATTTGGGATTCACATTAAATGTTACGATCACCTCCCCCCTAATTTGGACTTATCGTCCTCAATGAGGTTTGTCCCACCATACTGAATGGCAATGGAATGGCTCTGATAGCATTTGCAACATTCGACCTCTCATACTACTAATATTGTCTGTTTTCCCCACGAGAAGCTTACGAATTTTCTTTTGGTTGCTCGGGTGAAACTTTCTAGGGAGGTCACCTATTCCTGAATTGCTGCCACCTGAACACGTTTAACAATGAAGTTCTACTCTCATCTACAGCCAAAGCATCCAAACGTGTTGATAATGTTAGAGGCAAGAAATTCCTTATGAACCCAGCATTTCTCATGTACATGGCCGATTTGAGATTTGTCTAAAGTATTGCACACATGCTTCTAGATGGAGCACTTGGGTACCTAAAGAGGTAAATATTATGGTTTGATAGATTATTGATTAATCAACTCACCACTAAGGAAACTCTATACAATAAGGTATAGATATTGCAAATATTACGTGTTCTTTTTGTGTGAATCATATAGAATCCACATATCATGTTTTTGTGGAATGTTATATTGTCGCATCGATTTGCATGTTGATTTTCTAAATGGATTGAGATTCCATTTCCAAACTCTCAATATCCATCTAATTTGTTCGTGGGTAGATTCCTCAACTGGTCTAAAACAAAAAACAAGTTTATGATTTGTGGTGGGTTATACGAAAATCAAGAAACCAAGCCATATTTCAAGTGAATGATGTAAAGAAATAGCCTCAATTCTTTTGTTTACTTTTCTTATATTATGTGTATTAATAGGAATAGTAAGGTTACGTTGAGTTAGTTGAGTCGAATGGTTAAAACTTGAAAAGCTCAGTTTTTGTTTATGTTATTTGTTTTTTTTGAGGTTGGTTACGTTCTTTTAACCATCAATATTTATAAAATATCTTTGTCATTCAAAAAAAATATATTACATAGATTATCTTTATAAATATATAAATTTGAGTAATGTGTAAGGGTAAGTAAAATCGTCTCCATAGGGAATTGATAGAAAGTGCTTAACAAAAAAAACTCGATTCACTTAAAGACCTAGACTTTGAGATTAAAAATTAGAACTCTGTGTGAATTCACAAACACAAATGCAAAAAACAACAATCATTGAAACTAATATACTAAATAATGAGAAAGCAATAACTTTTGGGTATCCAATTATGCAAGATTAACAATCGGTACTTAAACCCAGTGTTTGCTAAAACACAATCCTAAGATTTCAACTTGTGATTAACGTAACAACAACGGATCAAACTTTTAATACTCGTTCATTCGTAATGTTATTAATTCATCGATATCAAGTTGCCTATCAAGCTTAATGAGTTCACATGTAAGATGACCAAAAACTGATAATTCAACAAGTAACTTTATTTATTAACAAACCTTCTAACTTAATCCAAACGTGCAATTACATGTAAAACTCAAGTGTCAAAGCATAAACCATAATCTTAACATATCAATTATCTCTCTTAATGATAATCTTCCACACGAAAGCAACCATAACGAACCTAGCCACTCATCGTCTTCATTATGCTTTCAAGCTTATATTGGAGAATGAGTGTGGATGATTTGTGGAGCCTTGGAACACAAAAAATCGTCTAAAGTTCGTCAATTTTCATCTGGAAGAAGTTATTATTTGAAAACCGTTTTAGATATTTAGATAGACTCAAAATTCCTTAAATCCGATGCTGAAACTACCATCGGCGTATCATACGCCCAACTAACATATGATGTGCCGCCTCATATGGCCATCTTCTGAATTTTTTTCAAAATACACCCATACATATGACTGTTGATACAACGGCGGCGTATTATATGCCCGATATCATACGACGGTTGGCTATGCTTTTCTCCTTATTCATATCTTTTGTTAATTATACTTCTAGTCCCTGAAATTCATCTTTTTGCTTTCTTTAACTTTCAAATATGCTTTTTTGGGCCCAAACACCTGTAAGACATAAAATAAATAAAACATGTGCCATAACAATAAGCATATCAAATTATGTATTTAAACATCATAAACATCAAATTACCACTACGTGATAACATCCCCACATTTGTCCTTTGCTTATCCCTAAACAAAGGTTTTTAGTAGCTCTTAAAATTTTGTCAAATACATTCCCCAGTCCGTTACCAATTCTTGGTTCTAAAGGTCAAACTTAAATTCACTTACCTTTTACACATATTACATAATCTTGTTCTTTCAAAAAAAAATAATATTATTTTAAATCTAAATTCACCTAACCTAGCCTAATAGCCATTCACGTTTTGCCTATGTATATAGTCATATTTTTCTCACAATCAATCTAAATCGCACAAAAATCAAAAGGAGTTTTGTGGCTTTTTCATTAGGTTTAGGTTAGGATTTTAAGGATATAAATGACTAAAAAATAATGAAATCCAAACAATTAGGTAAGGCTACCTTCTTGGAAAGTCTATTATTGATATCAATGCATTTTGTATTGTGAGGCAAACATTGGTGTATCTTTTGATTTTTTTAACTTTTGTGGACCACACCAACATTGGCTCTGTTTTGATTTCTCGACTTTTCGATCGATACAACCTTTTTCTGCCTATATTTCATATAATTTGAAAATGTCCTTATCGGTTTACCAAAGAACAAGGCGTGGCACATTGCCCATTTTTAGCATATAATAACCTATCAAATCCGGATTTTATGAAAAAAAATTAAAAAGAGAAAGGCTTTATGATATGTTTCTTTTCATCGTATATATTAATTTTGGCTTTTTCTTGCTTTTTGATGGATAACTTTGGGTAAGAACTAGAAAATAAAAAATAAAAGGCTTTTCTCAACTCCTAAGGTTAGATCCAAATGTCTTTATCATTTTTATGCATAATTTGGTTTCTTTCTTGAAACATTCTATATGAATGATTATTTAAACTTTGGGAATTTGATGTAACAAATATACAAAAGATCCACCTTCAAACTTATTACCATTTGTTAGATAAACCTAAAATTTGAAGTAATTTTGTAGGTAATTAGTTAAAGATTTGCATTTTAAAATTTAACCTTTACACATTTTCAAGCTTGTTTGGGACACTTTTCCAAAAAAATTCAATTTTTATTTCTATTTTTCATATTTGGCACTTTTTTCTTGAACTTCTCAATGCATTTTTCTCTAATTCCTCCATCCTCACACTTAGGATACATTGTACCCAATGTATGATTTTTATAACAAGAATAAACATTAAAGATGAGGTTCTCGGTTAAAATTTAACCATAAACCGAAAAAACTAATTCATATACTAAGTAGAAACAATTACCATTACTACTAATAACGAGAATAAAGCAAATCACAATCAAGCAGAAAACAAACAAGATAAGAAAAAAGGACATGGACCTAATCACAATCATTAGTGAAAGCTTTCATCAACTGATTTATGTCTCCCCAAAACTTGAATGCTTGCATCTAGGTAGTAAACTAACAGAACAAAACAAAACAAAACAAAACAAAACAAAACAAAAACATACAAATTAATAAACAAATAATCACTTTTATAGAAATCATAATTGCATTTAGCATATGCAACAAGCCTTTAAACCCCTCGGTCGACTTGAGTGGACGAGTTATAGTCTCGTTAGGGTTATAAGTAAACACACCCATAAAGTTCTCGGGTTGCCTCCCGGTTAGCGCTAAGTTTTAAGTCTTCAGCCAGACTATACTTGTCACCACTAAGGTGGTCGAAGTACACATTTTCCTATCGATGTCTGATCAATGTCGTGTGGTCGGTCAAAAATATTAATTAAAGAGTTCATAATCACCCTTAATAATAAAGGGTAAGAAGGGTGTCAAAACCACAGGAAATCATAGGAAAGTGCTATTAACAATTGACCTAAGAACATTAAACATTAAAAAGTAAATTTCTTGACTAATTGAATTAAGAAATAATCAAATTAAAGAAATAAAACTTTAGTTTCCACTTCGGTATTTCAGTTTGACAAAGTTATGTTCTTTAGTGAAACCTATTGAGAAGTCATTAATGGTGACTTACACATGATAAGATCTAAGTGACAATCATTGATTAAAGCATAAAGAACTTCATTCACACAATCACCAATTTGAATTATGTAACCCTAATTTTAACAATCAATCACTCAATGATTAAAGAAAACCAAGGTTATAGAAAACTAAAATTAGGTTTAACACAATCAAATTGTTTAAATAATCAAATCATGAATTGAATCCAATAGAACTTAAAAGGTTCCGGATCCAATCTCAAATTTAACATGCAAACTAAGAAAATCAAAAACTTGCACAAACCAATCCCCCGAATTAAATCACAATTGAATTATCCTTGCATCATCATTAAATATTCAAAGCTAATGAGATTAAACATGTAGATTTTGATTATCTTGATGTTGGAAGGCCTTTGGAATGGTGGAAGATGCTAACTTTTCATCCAAAATTGTTGTGTAAAAGGGTTATTTTCTTACTAGGGTTAATCCCCTTTTAAAACCCCTTAAATTAGGTTAAAATACACCAACAAGCAGCGTTAGGCGTCGGTGGCACCACCAGTGGTGTCAGTGGCGCCCCAACGTCAGTTAGGCTAAATTCTGCTGACAAACGATGGCTTTGACGGTACCAGCGTCGGTGGCTCTTAGTATGGCGTTGGTGGTGCCACCCTCTGCACAAATATGATTTTCATATGTAACTTTTTGAGATCTTTTTGTTGATAGGTCGTGGGTCTTGTAACTCTTTTCCTAGCTCAAGTTATGCCTGTTTTAATTTACCATTGACTTGGAACTTCTCTTTTACATATTATCACCTCGCGAGCTCCAATTTTTGTCCCGTTTCTTCTGACTTCCTTGTATTCTTCACATTCATCCTACAAACAGAAGAATATCCCAAAAGTAACTCTATTTCCTATAATTTGACACGTAAACACAAAAATAAAGCCTTTGAATGTCAAACTTTCACCACTTGATAAAGTTCCCAACAAACGCTCAATAGTTGACACCATAGTTCCTTAATTCTTGCTAATGATTGGCATGTAAAATGAGAATTTCTTAGGAATCCAGGTTACGATAACTTTTCCATTGATGTGCAATATCACCTTCCTTTACTTCATCCTCAAATCCTCTTCCCCCACTTTGTTGGTTGGAGTAATAAGTGAAAAAAAAGGGTCGGGATAAACCTTAATTACCTCAGTCTTTGGTTTTTTAAGAAGTTTCATGTATTGCTCCAAAATATTTTTAACTAGTTCTTTCACTGTTTCTCCAACCATGGTGAATTCAATCTATAATTTTTCTACAGTCGAGGAAAGTAATATTGTATTAGTCTTCACGACCTCCTCCACTACCTAGTCCTCTAATGACTCTTCAATCTAGATTTCATCAAGAATACCTCACATTTTAGGCTAAGATAGTGAAGTCATTGTTGATTTTAAAGTTGGTGTTGTGATAAACTTTCATCAATTGAAAACAACATCAACTCGAATCGAGCAATCTTTTCCTCCTTCTTAGATTGATAAGTATGTTGAAATGACTTAACCTTTAAGATAGCAACATTTTCTTGTTTTTGACAAGGAAATTGGCATTAATTTTGATCATAACACTGAGAAAATTTTGATTGGTTCAAGCATCCATCACAATCTCCTTGATTACGCCTATTAACATTCACGTATGTTGCGTAAGAGTATTCTTGGTGATAGTCACTATAATCCTCCCAGCAACTTGAGCTTAGTGCCATCTCTGGTTCATAAATATTGCAATCCAAATTTTTCCTGAAGTTTTAGTTCTCTTCTGATTTATAATATCCTTCATAATATGGTGAAGATGCCTCGTAGTATGGATAAAGTGAACCGATCATCTTACTGGTACATCCAATTATTTTAAAAATTGTATAAGTATAAAAATTCAATAGTTTTAGAACTGAAACATTCTTATTAATTATTTTTCTTAAAATTTTTTATCTTATTAACTTAATTTATTTTATACATTTTCTAAAGACCATTTAATTAATGAGTTATACTTCCTACATGTAAAGTTTTTTCTTTGCATTTCCAACTTCATTTTATTATTAAACTATCACTCTCACACTCTCCCATGACCATTACTATTGCACCTACTTTTAATTCATCATACTTCTCTTAGACTGACTTCTGAGTTCACCCTCACTTTTCTTTTTCTTCTATTCCACCATCTAGGCTTCTCTATTTCTCTTATCTAAAGGCAATAAAGCATCTATACGCAAGAATTTTCACTTCATCTTCTTTCTTTTTCAATCCACAAGCTTCTATATAGGTTTCTTCATCTCCACTATCTATATGCATCTTATTAAATGTTGCTACCATGCAAGAAACAACGAACTGATGCTTTTAAGTCGAGATCTCGGACCTCACAAATGACCTAACTACCGACCGATCCACTGGACCAACAACAAACCTGTAATGCCCCGATCCCGGAGACCCCAAAGTTGGTCATTAGTAGAATCATTCATTGTTAAAAGTTATTTAAAATATATGAACATAAGAAAATATTGCAGCGGAAGAATTATCAAAAACCATTTCATGCATTAATAATTACTTTTGCCAAGTAATACATCGCTGATTGAAGTTACAAAAGAATACTTAGTTATATTACAAAACAACAATAATGTTTTTGCATGAGATGAATGCCAGTCTTTGCTTGACAAGTAGCTTCAACTTCGTGCCATCCTCAGCAACAACATTACCTGCCAACTGAACATGCATATAAAAAGTCAGCGTTGCTGATTGAGTTCTAGTTTATATAATAAAATACTTTACTTTTCATAAAACCTTTCCTTTACTTTCGTTCGTGATCACACATCATATGTATATCTTGATAATAATCATTTATCATCTTTTATCATCGTTCATAATCGTTCGTTTTGTACTTTATTATCTTTCACTTCTATCTAGATCCTGCCATGCCCCATCTTCAGTGCACAAAGCGACTAAAGTCTTGAGGGCAAGTGGCAAGGATCCTGTTTTGCACGTTTCTATCAGTCACAAAGACTGACCGTTAGGTGTGCACTCGGCACACTGTCGAGGTGGCAACCCATAAAGAGTTGTGAACCCCTTTTTATATGCTTGCAAGACTTTTAATTCATTCATTACGTTCCACTTTTCATTATCGTTATCTTCCACACTTTCATTACAATAATATTTTACGTACCAGAGTATTAACACACCACGTAAAGTCACATAGTAATACGTAATATAGAACATCAACCGCAGCCCACATCATACATAACATAAACAGACATAAACCACCAAAACATTCTAGAACTTAGCACTACATTCTATTTCTCAAGATTTCAGAAAATCCGAAGTCCCCAAAGAAATACAAATGAACATAGGCCAATGCGGCTGAATGTTCAACAAATGCGGATAAGCAAATGCGGATGAAAATCTCAGAAAATATTCTAAGTGTCTAAAGATGTGAGGGTGAACCAAATACGGATGAACAAGTCCAAATGCGGATGAACAATACTGAATGCGGATGAGCTAAGTCTTAGGTGAATGAACTTAACCAATGCGGTTGAAGTTCAGCAAATAAGGATGAAGATCAGCAAATGCGGATGAACACTTACCAATACGGAAGAACAAAAGCAAATGTGGATGAAAAAAAATACTTAACTATTGAACATAAAACCAATGCGGTTGAATGTTCAGCAAATGCGGATGAACTCCAACAAATGTGGATGAATAAAATCTAAATACGGATGAACACATTACTTAGGCTATTCCACCAGCTCCAAATCCTTATTCTAACATATCCTTAGCACAGATCTAACATGCTAAACGCTTAGAACAGAGCTTACAACTACGCAACATCAAAGAAGGCATTTAAAACGCACACATCGCATACACATCAGATGCAAAAAAGTAGAAAACTCATGCTTCGGTCGTAAAAATTCAGTTAATATGTATTTCAGCCCCAAACAAGTTAAAAACAAGTAAAATAGGGGAATCTAGAACTCACCTCTAGTAGCTTTTGAGTAAGACTTCTTCAGACCGAGAGCAATTAGGAGTTCCAGCACCTAAACACATCGAAACAAGTAGCCAAACACACCGAAACAAGCATCCAAACACAAAAGAACACATAAAAATCGGTCTAGCAACCCGAATCCAACTGAAACCGAACATAAAAGGGAAGAAAACCTCACCTCTAGGAGAATTCCAGCTTTCCCACACTAAAACCGGTTGAAACTTCTTCTTCTCTCTTCTTGCAACCGAAAGCAGAAGTGAAATAGGGGTGTGGGCGGCCATCCCCTGCTTTTTGAACCCATAATAGACAAGTTTGCCACTTGCACACTTTAACCTCTTTTACTTTGAAATGTTTCACTTTTCCTTCTTTTTACTCTTCTTTTCTTTTCCTTTTAATAAATTTCCGTGTGTTACAAGTCCACTCCCCTTATATAGGTTTCGTCCCTGAAACCTGTCACTCCTCGAACAGCTGTGGGTAATTCTGTCTCATCCCTTCCTCAGTCTCCCACGTAGACTCGAACCCCTTCCTATGTCTCCACTGTACTCGCACCAGTGGAACCACTCGATCGTCTTTTAACGCCTCATCTTGAAATTTCTTGACCTGCTTCATCACGTTAGAGGTCATTACCAACTAATAAGCCTTTACCCGAATCGGCTTGGGTCTCTCTTTTCGGCTAAGGGCATCTGCCACTACGTTGGCCTTGCCCGGATGGTAGTGGATCTCATAATCATAATCCTTGATAAGCTCCAACCATCTCCTTTGCCTCATGTTGAGATCCTTTTGCTTGAAGAAGTTCTTCAAGGTCTTGTGGTCAGTAAAGATAGTGCACTTCGTCCCGTATAAGTAGTGCCTCCAAATCTTCAATGCAAAGACCATAGCCGCTAACTCCAGATCATGAGTAGGGTATTTAGCCTCATGGTTTTTCAACTGTCAGGACGCATATGCTATTACCCTCCCTCGCTGCATCAGCACATAACCTAACCCCAATTAAGAAGCATCCGTATAGACCACTAAGTCTTTGCTCCCTTTGGGCAACTTCAAGATAGGAGCTTGAGTCAATCTCATCTTTAGCTCATCTAAAGCATTCTCCTATTCTCTACCCCATACAAACTTCACCTCCTTGCAGGTCAACTTAGTCAAGGGTGAAGCTCTCTTTGAAAACTCTTAGATGAATCTCCGGTAATAGCCCGCTAAACCCAAGAAACTGAGGATCTCGGATGGCGTCTTTGGAGTCATCCATTGCATCACCGCCTCCACCTTTGCCGGGTCCAACATAATCCCTTCAGAATTAACCACATGACCCAAAAAATAAACTTCCTGTAACCAGAACGCGCATTTGGAGAGCTTAGCATACAGCTTCTCTCTTATAAGTGTCTCCAATACCTCACGAATGTGACCAGCATGCTCTTCTTCGCTTTTCGAATAAATCAGGATATCATCGATAAACATAATAACTGATTTATCCAATATCAGCTGACACACGCGATTCATCAAATCCATAAAAACAGCTGGCGCGTTGGTTAAACCGAAAGACATAACAAGGAATTCGTAATGCTCGTATCGCGTCCGAAACGCCGTCTCCGGGATATCATGTTCTTTAACTTTTAGCTGATGATAACCAGATCAGAGATCTATCCTTGAGAAACAGCTGGCGCCTTGTAGCTGATCAAATAAGTCATCAATCCTTGGTAGTGGGTACCGGTTCTTCGCCGTCAACTTGTTCAACTCACAGTAGTCGATGCACATCCTCATACTACTGTCCTTCTTTTTTACAAACAAGACCGGAGCACCCCAGGGAGAGATACTCGGTCAGATGAACCCCTTATCCAGCAACTCTTGTATCTAGACCATCAGTTTCTTCATCTCGGAGGGAGCTAGTTGATACGGGGCCTTGGCAACGGGTTGGGCACTAGGTATCAGATCAATCTGGAACTCGATCTTGCGATCCGATGGCACACCTGGTAGATCCTCTGGAAATACATCTGGGAAGTCACACACGACCGGTACGTCGGACAATCGTGGTACTGACACATCGTAAATCATCACCGAACTCCCATCAGGTGCGGTCAAACAAATCATCTTCTTGCGACACACGATATTTGTCTCATAGGTTGCTAGCCAATCCATTCCTAGAACCACATCAAATCCGCCTAGGGGCATCACGAATAATCTAACAGAGAACCTATGGCCTTCCAACTTTATGTCACAATCCTCTATCAGATCAGAAATCATGGTAGACTTACCAATGGCAGTTTCTACAACGAAGGGCTCATCAATACTTCTACTTCTAACAGACAACTTAGCATAGAAGGCAGTAGAAATAAAACTCTTACTAGCACCAGAATCAAAAAGCACAGAGCCATAAATTTGGTTTATTAGGAAGGTACCTGACACAACATCGGGATCCACCCTAGCCTCCTCCCTGGTCATAGTAAATGCTCTAGCCTTTGCCCTTTGCCCTTCCTTCTCCTCACCACCCCACACTCCCTTACTATATGACCAGGCTTCCCATATTTGAAACAGACGTTCAGTCCCCACTTACACTCTCCTATAAGCTCATTCCCATACTTACCACACATCTTCATCCCTGTACCCACTAACACTACCCTCCGGTCATCCACCCTTGTCTTTTTGTTGTTCAGGGTGAAACCACCACGACCAAATTGTTTCCCGTTCCAATTCCTGTCACTACCACCCTTCTTACTCATTTCCACTACTGCCATCTCCTCCCTTTCATCATACAACCTCCCTGCCAGATCAACCGCCGACCTAAATGTACTCGGCCGGGTGGCAATCAGATGCCTACGGATATCCACCGATAGACCCTGGATGTATCTCTTGATCTTTCTTGACACAGGCGTCACCTGATCCGGTACCATCCTTGCCATCTCGTTGAACTTAGTCGTGTACTACTGGTGTGTCATGGTTCCCGCCTCCAACTGTATGAACTCCCTCTCAATCTTATCAAGTTCCCTGTGAGGACAAAACTCCTCGATCACCATCTTCTTCAGTTCACTCCATCTCATCTTCCCAATCGCCCTGCTACCCTCGGCCTGGACAATATTTTCCCACCAACATAAGGCCGAGTCCACGAATGAGTGGGTAGCAAACTTCACCTTTTGATCCTCCCTACATTCGCTGATGTCCAGCACAGCCTCCATTTCTCTTACCCATTGGTGAGCAGCAGTAGCGTTCCCATTACCGTAAAAAGTCGGGGGCTTGCATCTTTAGAATTCCCCATAGTTGTATCCCTTTGCAGTTTCCTGCGCCGTCTCCCCCTCTTCATCATCACTGGAGACAACCATCTCAGTATCCGGTTGCTCCATTGCCCCTAGACATCCTTCTTCGCCCCTCGCCTAGTAGTTTTCCCCCTCTCCCTTTTCTTCTTATTTTCATCCTCCCTCAAAGCACGAATAACCTCGATCACTACAGACGACAAAATTATCTGTATGACCTGATGAACTTCCTCCACAACTGCCTCTTTCACTGAAGCCCTGAGGTTAGCACTCTCATCACCGCCTTCATGGTGATGAGCTCGGGCTCTTCAGGAGCTGTTTCAGCGGTTCTAGCCCTATTCCTCATGGCACGTGTTCCAGCACCACATCCGCCACGTACTCCACCTCGAGAAGCCTTCGAAGATCTACCACCAACCATCCACTAAACACTATAAGATTCAAACACCAACACGGTCATTCAAGGTAATAGCTTAGATTATGTCAAGTATAGTAAGTCCCTAATTACAGTGGCCAGTTGTGATTAGCCACTTACTTTACTCTTCACCCCCAAGCATTTCCTATCCTGACTACATCAGTATCCAAATCTACTAAGAGCACATAAATCAGATAGCACACGCACATAATACTGGTTCACTTTAAGAAAATAAATTACTAGACGGCATGCAGTTACTTGGGCTGGCATCCTTCTATTCGGTCACATTTTCGGTTTAAGTTTAGGTTTTTGAAAATGATTTACCCATTTCTCTTAAACTTTGGCTCTGATACCAACTTGTAAGGCCCCGATCCCAGAGACCCCATAGTTGGTCATTCATAGCATCATTTATTATTAAAACTTATTTAAAATATACGAACATAAGAAAATAATACAGCGGAAGAATTATTAAAAACCATTTCATGCATAAATAGTTACTTTTGCCAAGTAATACATTGTTGATTGAAGTTACAAAAGAATACTTAGTTATATTACAAAACAACAATAATGTTTTTGCATGAGATGGATGCCAGTCTTTGCATGCCAGGTAGCTTCAACTTCGTCCCATCCTCAGCAACAACATTACCTGCCAACTGAACATGCATATAAAAAGTCAGCGTTGCTCAGTGAGTTCTAGTTTATATAATAAAATACTTTACTTTTAATAAAACCTTTCCTTTATTTTCGTTCATGATCACACATCATATGTACATCTTGATAATAGTCATTTATCATCTTTTATCATCGTTCATAATCGTTCGTTTCGTACTTTATTATATTTCACTTCTATCTAGATCCTGCCATGCCCCATCTTCGGTGCACAAAGCGATTAAGTCTTGGGGGCAAGTGGCAAGGATCCCGTTTCACACGTTTCTATTAGTCACAAAGATTGATCGTTAGGTGTGCACTCAGCACACTGTCGAGGTGGCAACCCATAAAGAGTTGTGAACCCCTTTTTATATGCTTGCAAGACTTTTAATTCATTCATTACGTTTCACTTTTCATTATCTTTATCTTCCACTTTTATTGCAATAATAATTTACGTACCAGAGTATTAACACACCACGTAAAGTCACATAGTAATACGTAATATAGAATATCAACCGCAACCCACATCATACATAACATCAACAGACATAAACCACCAAAACATTCCAGAACTTAACACCACATTCTATTTCCTAAGATTTCAGAAAATCTTATGTCCCCAAAGAAATGCGGATGAGCATAGGCCAATGCGGCTGAATGTTCAGCAAATGCGGATGAAAATCTCAGAAAATATTCTAAGTGTCTAAAGATGTGCGGGTGAACCAAATACGGATGAACAAGTCAAATGTGGATGAACAAGTCCAAATGCGGATGAACAATACTAAATGCGGATGAGCTAAGTCTTAGGTGAATGAACTTAACCAGTGCGGTTAAAGTTCAGCAAATACGGATGAAGATCAGCAAATGCAGATGAACACTTACAAATGCGGAAGAACAAAAGCAAATGCGGATGAATAAAAATACTTAACTATTGAACATAAAAACCAATGCGGCTGAATGTTCAGCAAATGCGGATGAACACTAACAAATGCAGATGAATAAAATGCAAATACGGATGAACACATTACTTAGGCTATTCCACCAGTTCCAAATCCTCGTTCTAACATATCCTTAGCATAGATCTAACATGCTAAACACTTAGAACAAAGCTTACAACTACGCAACATCAAAGAAGGCATTTAAAACACACACATCACATACACATCAGATGCAAAAAAGTAGAAAACTCATGCTTCGGTTGTAAAAATTCAGTTAAGATGCATTTCAGCCCCAAATAAGTTTAAAATGTCACACCCCAACCTTAACGGCGGAAACGTCGAGATGTGAGGGTTAAGATTGTTCATGCCACACAACGCTAATTTAAAATGACAATATTATTAAAAATCAATATTCTCGACATACATTTAAGAAATAGAGCAAGTTCAAACATCCAACAATACATAAGAAATTCAAAGTCATAAAATGATCAATGTCTTTTATTTTAGTCTAGGTCCAATCCTAGATGTATGTAAGTCTTCAAGGCATGCTAAACAGTATCATTTCCTGAAACATGTTAAAAAATAAAAGGTCAACATAATGTTGGTGAGTTTTCCATAGTTTTCATACATAAATATATATAAAAGATGGCAATTTATGTCATAGGTTATTGAATAAAGTAACTAGGGATGGATGAACAAATGTTGCAATCAAACCTTGACAGATTACAAGATTACAAGATTACAAGATTAAACGATTAGCTAAGTGTACTTGGTTTATCACCAAGTAGGCTTGTCAGGCCCATAGATCTATGACGTCGCCAGGCTAGCAATAGTTAATGATTGTACATATTATAGTCATCACATGGTAATTACAAGAATTCAACTAACCACGACAAATAAAATGAATTACCCAAGTGTTTACAAGATTAAAATGAGTTTACAAGTGCATTTATCATAAGGTTAATATGTTTCACCCCAAAGTGTGAAAATATATAAAAGGGGTATGAAAAAACTCACTTGAATAATAGGATGAGCAAATAAGAAAGCCTTGTATAAAAATATACCGAGGATTCGTTAACGTTTAACCTAAATGAATGATGTGTGAGATTAATCATGATAGTTAAGGTGTTATATTTATAAAGCATTTAACCCATGATTTTTTATTATTATTAAATAGATACGATTTGTTATTGTTTTGGTTTTTAAACGATTAGAAAAGAATTTTAGTGATAATCACTACTAATAAAAGTTAAACTTTTATTATCAAATGGTTATTATTTACTTTTAAATAAAATAGTAATTTTGTAGGTCCAAACGATTAAAATTATTTTTATTACAAGATATGTACATTTTAAATATATACATGTATGTTTATTTTCTTACAAATTTTAAATAAGTAAATGAGTAATAATAAGGAATTATTTAATTGAAAATATTAAAAATTATATGGAAGTTCATTACAATTAGAGATTAGTAATAAGTATATATTTTTCTTATAATTTTTAAATTAAAAGAAATGGAAATTTCTTTATTTAAAATCTTAAGAAAATATAAAAGAAAATGATTTTATTTATTTTCTGATAAAAATAATTTTATATGATTATTAATAATTTTAAAGCATTTTTCTGAATTTTAATTATTATAAAACTCTTTTTAAAAAACATGTGGCAGGTGCCCGGGTTCGAACCCGGGACCTTTGCCCAAGCAATCCAACACACAAACCGCCGGGCCAAGGCCCTGTTTGTGTTTTAGAATTGAAAGGTTAGTTTAAAAAACATAACCCATCAAATCCACATGAACCCTAGTTGTGAAATCGATCCAATTGAACATCAATTCGTTGATGTTAGTGAAATTAAACAGAGGGCTTTTATTCCCCTCGATTAACCGAGTGTAAAGACCCCTTTAATTACCTGATTGATGTTGTTCTTGACAAATTAAGGTTCGACAAAGCCTTCGCTGTTCTTGATTTGGGGATTTCGATTTGTGAGTGTTTTTGATGAATTTGAGGTTACAAATAATGAAAAGGAGGTGTCGAGAGCATTTTCCCTCTAACTTATAGGTTCAATTTGATCGAGAAGGTGTCCAACGGCTATAGGATTAATGTCGGCCGTTTATCATTGATTGGGGGTGTAATTTGGTCGTTTCAGGTGAAATTACTCTCATCAATGGCTTCTAAATGATTAAGTGGATGTGTACACCTGTTTAATTTGAGTAATTACATCGAATTAATACAGAAACGGATTTGAGCTTTTGATGTTGTTTCGGTTTCAACTTGAATGTTAGTGGAATCTCTGTTAATCTCGAATTAAATCATGTTCCTGAGTTCGAAACGTGTCCCAGAGCCGGTTGGGTTCATTTTTATGTGTTAAAGGTGGGGTTTTTATGAGGTTTAGGGGGTCGCCTGACCCTTGGCCGGAGTTGGCCGGAGAACAGGGCCGGAAATACGGGGGGTTGGTTTGGGTTTAATATAAATTACACTTTCGGTCCCTGTGCTTTATAAATTTCTATTAATAACCCAAAGTTTTTAATTTAAAACGGATTTACAGTATAGTCCCTGGAGTTGTAGTCTTATTATTTTATGCCTAAACTATTTAATTACAAGTTTTAAACTTATTAAACTTATTTGTTTTTATTTATTTTCAAGATTAAGCACTTATTATGCTTATTATTATTATTACTATTTTTATTATTATAGACTTAATTATTTAATAATAAAACAAATTATAATAATTTTAAATACCAAGTAGGATCAAAATAAGAGGAAAATACAAATAAGCCCTCGTGTTTGAATTAATGGCAAAACAAGCCCCTTACATGAGTTAACGACGTCTATAAAACATTTAACAAAAATTACGAGAGTTCACATAAAACAAGTAAAATAAGGGAATCTAGAACTCACTTCTAGCAGCTTTCGAGTAAGACTTCTTCAGACCGAGAGCAATTAGGAGTTCTAGCACCTAAACACACCGAAACATGCAGCCAAACACAAAAGAACACATAAAAATCGGTCCAGCAACCCGAATCCAACTAAAACCGAACAGAAAATGCAAGAAAACCTCACCTCTAGGAGAATTCCAGCTTTCTCACACTAAAACCAGTTGAAACTTTTTCTTCTCTCTTCTTGCAACCGAAAGCAGAAGTGAAATGCGGGTGTGGGCGGCCATCCCCTGTTTTTTGAACCCATAATAGACAAGTATGCCACTTGCACACTTTAACC
This sequence comes from Flaveria sonorensis, assembly GCA_025506505.1. NCBI lineage: Eukaryota > Viridiplantae > Streptophyta > Magnoliopsida > Asterales > Asteraceae > Flaveria > Flaveria sonorensis. The sequence goes on along the minus strand of CM046427.1, from coordinate 51,663,100 downwards.
CCCTTTACTTTGAAATGTTTCACTTTTCCTTCTTTTTACTCTTCTTTTCTTTTTCTTTTAATAAATTTTGGGTGTTACGATACCGTCTTGAACTAGCCTATTTTTGAAAGACGGCTCAAATATGCATATGATCGGACCGCGGGAGGCATTGGTTCCCGGCCAACTTGTCCGACCAGCCAGTCCATATATAATTTTCATTTCGCATCCTTACACTTTTGCAGTTACTTAGGGAAATAATCTCATGTGTGAACTAGACTCTCGCACCATGTACATGAATAATAAATTATATTCATGGTGAGTTTTGACTACTTGAGAGTAACCTGCAAGACATAAAACATGTAGCGTAGAACCACGCATGAGAAACTAAACTAAACTAAAAATTTACAAAAAACAACACTTTGCTCAATGATTCCCCGACAAGACGCCATTTTGGTTTGGTTGCCCAGACTCGATCAAAAGCAAGTTAATAATCGGTCTTAACTACCTATATTTTGTAAGGGTAAGTAAGGTCGTCTCAACTGGGAATTGGTGGAAAGCGTTTGACAAACAAAACTTGATTAACTTAAAGACACGGACTTTGAGATTAAAAATTATAAGTTCGAATGAATTCACAAACACAAATGGAGAAGCAATAATCTTTGAAACTAATTTACTAAATAATGAGAAAATAATCACTTTCAGGTTTCTAGATATGCAAGATCAATGATCGGTACTTTAAACTAGAGTTTGCTAAAACACAATTCCCAAGATTTCAACTTTTGATTAAAATACCAACAAAAGATCAAACTTTTAAGACACGTTCATTCACAATGTTATTGATTCTTTTATATTAAGTTACCTATCAAGCTTAATGAGTTCATGATGCAAGGAAAAGGAAAACTGATAATTCAACAAGTAACTTTATTTATTAACAAACATTTTAACTTAGTCAAAACATATAATTACATTCAAAACACAAGTGTCAAAGCATAAACCATAATCTTAATATACCGATTATCTCTCTTCATGATATTCTTCCACCCAAAAGCAACCACAATGAATCTAGCCACTCATCGTCTTCATTTTGCTTTCAATATTGAATTTGAGAATGAGTGTGGATGATTTGCGAAGCCTTGGAAAAACAAAAATCGCCTAAAGTTCAACAATTTTTTTCAGGAAGAAGTTATCCTTTGAAAACCCTTTTTTAGAAATTTAAAGACTTAAAATTCCTCAAAATCCAATGCTAAAACTGCCACCAACCTATCTTACGCCCAACCAGCATATGATACGCCGCCTCATGCGCCCATCTTCTGAATTTATGTTCAAATACGCCCATAATATGGCGGTTGATAAGGCGACTACGATGATGAGCCCACCCCAGAATATCATAATGCGGTTGGATGATTTTTTCTCCTTACTCGTGGTTTTTGTTATCTGCACTTCTAGTCTCTAAACTTCATATTTCTGCTTCCTTTGACTCTCAAATATATTCCTTTTAGCTCCGAACACCTATAAAAGATAACACAAACAAAGTAAACATGTCCTATAAAAATAAGCATATCAAATCATGTATTTAAACATCATAACCATCAAATTATTGCTTTGTGATTAGTGAGAATTAACGGTGAGTCGGCCGAACGGATCGGTTAATCATACCAAGAGTTTGTAAATGGATGCTAGTTTCTTTAATGGGTTAGGGTTTATAAAGAAGGGTGGAAGGTATCATCATCGATGGGTAGATTCAAGTAAGGGTTTACAAAGGCAGGTGTAACTATTGTATGGAGTCACTATACATCATCTAAAGTGGCCGAGCGATGGTCTGATGTTAAACATGGATCAGTGGTGATAGTACCAAAGGCGATGGTTTATTACCTTCGATCAGAACATTTCGATAATCTTAAAAGTGGTGGAGAGAACAAAAGGCGGTTGGTAATGGATGAGGTTTTTGGTTGGGGGAGCTTAAAAGGTGGAGGATACGGGGAAAGGTGGTTTTAGTGGTGTTGAGTGGCGTGTGGTAGTGGTTATGACCGGTGGAAATCTAGGTTGAGAGAGAGACACTAAAAAACAAAGATAGTTTTTTTAATATATATAAACAATCCTTCAATAAAGAGTTATACGTAAATGGTCCATCTGTATTGTTTTTTTTTTGCATTTTTATATTTTTCTTAAAACTAATTGAAACATCTAACACCGATTAGTGAAAATGGCATAGAGTGTGTAAATTTTTCAAAAAAGAACATTCAATATATTAATTAAAGTATAATGACAAAGCATGCAAGTTTATTATATATAAAAGAAATTCAATTCATTTACTCAAAAAGAAAAAATATCATGCTTTGGTTACAGCCATAAGGTCCTTCTAACTATACTATAGCTCTTACGCTTGAATTTGAGTGTAGAATATGGATCAAATACTAATCATTTTTATACTACCAACTCATAAACTCCGTTATAAATAAACAAAAAGATTCCCCAACTTTTTAAAGCATTCATAGTTTTTTCATAAATTTTTTTTATAACAATAATTACACCAATAAACAGATCATATGTTTATCTTTAATTTTGTTATAGTTTTTATGAACGCATATAATTACATCAGTATAATAATACCTAGTAAGAAAATGTGAGTTATGTTAAATTTTATTATAAATCATGTAATTATGAGTTATGTTGTTTTATTAGTATGGGAAAATTTTTTAAAATTGCGAACATTATTTTGTCAAATCATAAATTTAAAAGTGTGATTCTTGTGAAAATATTATAGGCATGCACATTAGTAAGGAACAAAGGCAACAAGATTTGACTCGATTCGACAAAGTGGAAAAAACATATATTTTGATTAAATCAACAGTTCTTTCTTCTTTAATATATGTAATAAAACAATTCTTATGTAGTAACAAACATACATGTAATATAAAAATATACATAATTGTTCATATCAGCTATATATAAGGAAATTTTTTTAATATTTACTTATTCAATTTGTTTACTTATTCAATGGAATATAAGGTTTTATATTTTGCACTTCTAGTTAATAATGTTAACTGAATGCAAAATGTTATTGTATATGATGATTACTGACTATTACATGTGGGTAACAAGATATTACATGTACATGATATGATATTACATATACATCGTAGCATAATATTACATACAAGTAAAAATATATTATATATAGGGGCCGGTTACTATACAAAGTGTAATTTTCGTGTGAAGCGTACGAAGTCACCGGCGCGTGACACGTGTTTTTTTAGTTAAGGGGTAGTTTCGTTCGCGTCACAATTACGCATAAAAGTAACATAATTGCGCAAGTTTATTCATAATTACGCAAGTTATATCTATTATCACACAAATTAAAATTGCTCACGTTATAAAAAATAATTACGTAAGTTATATTTATAATTACGCATGTTATATGATAATTACGCAAGTTATGTTCATAATTACGCAGTTAATAATCACGCAAGTTATACGCAGAATAAATAAATGTTTTTATAAAAAGTGTTGAATTTTTTTTAAAAAAAGTATAGCAATACTATACTAATATTAAAGAAGATAAAATGCTCGATTTTATGGTGCACTTTTTTTAAAAAAAATAATGCCATATAAAAAAGTTTGTATATGTTTAAAAAAATGGGGGGAAGTTGAAAAAGTTAACACTTGTAAGTTATTTTCAAATCCACCCCTCCAGACACATTTTATGTGTGATTATATCATCTTAAATCAGAACCATTCATCTATTAAATCAACAGTTGTTATCACTTCATACACTTCACACAAATTACTCGCTTTGTACCGTAAACTTTTCCTATATTATGTATATATATATATATATATATATATATATATATATATATATATATATATATATTTATTTATTTATTTATTTATATTTTAATATGTCTATATATTTATTAGACTTAATTTAATATCTTTATCATTTGAACTAAAGTTACATATATAACCATAAGTTACATATATGTAAAATTTTCACCTTTATAGTTATATATGTTTTACTTATGCTGTAATTTTGCATTATTATAGAATTTAGTTAATATTAGGGCACTTCCAAATTACTGTTAATAGCAAGACCTAGTACATTTACACACGTGTTATCATAGACTCACACTAGTATGCAATAGTATTGCAATGAATCACAATGTATGGAATATAAGATAGTTTTCACAAATAGGTTCTTGAATTCAATCATTGTTTACATATGTAAATACAATACTCATTAAAAGAGTTAATCAAGTAGGTTAAGTATGAAAAATCAAGAATGTTACAGTTATGGGGATTCTAGGGGGGCAACTCCCATTGGTGGGGGTCAGGGGGTAGCACCCCTAGGAGAGGGGTCTAAAGGGCAGCAACCCCTGGTTGGGTCCAAGGGGCAGAGCCCTTGGCTGGGATCGAAGTTTCACATCTGAAACTCGGTGTAAAAAGTGAGTGCCCCTGGCTGGGATTGAAGTTTCACATCTGAAACTCTGTGTAAAAAGTGAGCATTTTAAACATGATCCCTATAATACGAATTTTGAAATTTGGTTGACACTTTTTCGTTATCCTGGTTCAAATAAATTTATCAATAGATCCATATATCGTTCCTAAATTTCTTAGTTTTATTTAATTGAAAGTTTGGATCGAAACCCCAAAAAGTTTCAATCTGAAAGTGTTACTCATGACTCTCAGATCATCCGCTTTATTTGAATTAAATTCACAACAAAGGTTGAAACTATTCGTTATTGAAGATCATGGAGAGTCATTCTTCGAAAGATGTGACAAGTAAGTTCGCGAAGTTTGACAAGTTTGAAGTACATGACTTTTGAAGATGGCAGAAGAATATGCATTTTCTATTGATTGCTTTTAAGGTTTTGTATGTTCTAAATACCCCCCCCCCCTAATTGCCAGAATTGATAGAAAATAAGACTTTGGAATAGACAAGGAGACAATGCAACTGGGAGAACGATGACTATATCTGTTGTGGTCACATCCTAAATGGTATGTCTGATTCCCTATTTGATATGTATTATAACATTCAATCTACAAAGAATTGTGGGACCTTCATTACAAATATATGGGAAAATATTCTTCTTTTAAGAAATTTCAGGATAGTAATTTTATAAATTACAAAATAGAGGATTCAAGGCCTTTCAAGGAACAGTACAATGAACTCTACAGTGTTCTGGGGTAGTTTGTTCAACATGATATCAAGATGGATAAATCCATCTTGGTTTCTATTATTATTGACAAACTGCTTCCTTCTAGAAAAGATTTCAATCATCCTTTGAAACATAAGAAGGAGAAATCAAGTCTAGTCCCACTTGGTAGCCACTTAAGAATTTAAGATTCTCTAAAGGCTTAAGAGAATGTCAAATGTAAGGGCAAGAACATGGTTGAACCTTCACAAATGAACATGGTGGAAAAAGATGAATCATCCAAGAATAGCAATAAGTTTAAAGGCAAACAAAAGTTTAAAGGTAACAATAACAACAAAGTCCCTAAGAAGAATCCAAAGTTAGCACGTTAAAGGTGTGGAAAACCAGTTGGTAAAGGCAAGAATGATGCTGGTCCAAGTGGATCTAAGGATCCAGGAAAGAAACAAGGTCAAATTTTAGTTCCAAATCTGTCACACCCTCAAAATCCACTGGCAGGGTTCTACCGCGAGACGCATGACAAACCAAGATCTCAGACACAGTCCAAATGATACTATATGTGTTTTAAAATATGCATTTGACCTTAAATCAGATTACAACATAGTTCTTAATGTAATCAATACGGAAGTGTAAACGTTTGTAAAACCATAGGTAATGAATGCTAAAAACAGGGTGCCCAATGAAAAATAGTAAATGTAAATGAATTTGCTTTCAAAGTGTATAGAAGATACATGAACCTCAGATGTGCAACCCTAGCCTTAAGCATGCCAACGACCTGAGAAGGCATGCTAAAGTCTGTCAATACAAGGTTGGTGAGTACACAGGTTTTACTCGGTAAATATGCTTCAGCGTTTGCTTAGTAAAAGTAAACAATGGTATACAATAGGTAGCTAGCCTATATATCAAGTTACTTAGCGTTTCAAACTGAAGCTGACAGTTTGTAAATTGTTTTGCGTTCTGCCATGTCTTATCACAGAACAATGGTAAGTGTCTAGGTCATTAAAACACCCATTCGACCTCCAGTCGAGTTAGTGTGACTAACACGGGTGGGGTTTGTCAAACCCAATAGTACTACCCAAAATTACCTCGGTATCTCGTTATTGACGGTTCGAGTGTGCAAGGATATGCGTGATAATGTTTGCACTATAGTAACAGTGATATACCAATAATACCAAAACCTAATAGAAATAGTTTTCATGATTCTCCCCCAAAAAGGAAGGCAAGTAAAAGTGGGACCGTGAATACTCACCTTAGATGCGTAGGAAAAACATGAAGTGTAAAAGCCAAAAGCTAATCGTTACCTAACAAATGTAGGTCATTAGTGTATAAATATAATGGTCAAGATGAACCCTGTTGTGTCCAAATAATTTAATTGTTAGCATGCTTGAGAAATGTTTGACAAGTTTAACTTTTTTACCAAAGTTGACTTTTGTATGACCAAAATTGACCGGAATGACCCGATGACCCGTTGGTGACTCAAATAAGTAAAAAAAGATCTAGTTATGCTCAAATAGCTTAAATAATGATTCATATAAAGTCTCATGTCAAAAATATATTTTTGGAAAGTTTCTATTTTTGAAAAATATAGCGTCGTTACACATGTGTAACCCATTTCTAGATTATAAAGCATATCACAACAAACATCTCAAATAAATATACATGTAATGCATCCAACATTCATCCATAACATGTTAGCATAACCTAGAAACCTTATCATGCCCAAAGTTTTCTAATTTAAAATGTAAGAAAACAAGTTGTCTAAATTTCATCCAAATCTCCTAACATGTTTTTATGATCATTTCAATATCAACCAAATCACCATAACATTTACTACACATATCATATAACACATTGTGTCTCAAAAGTTTCCATAAATAGAAATTATGTTCATACAAACATTTTTTCACAATTAAATTATTCCCAATTCATCCTTATGTTCTAAACATCATATAACAATCATTACATCTCATCAAACATGCATAAATCATCATCTATAAGTCTACTTAACCAAAAAGTTTCCTATAATGGAAAGTACCCAAAAACCGAGCCAAAACCAAAAGTTTAAAACATGAATTTTAATCTACTAGTATCAACTAAGATCCTAGAATCATCAATTCAATCCAATTTCATCAAAATCGTACAATTTCAACAAAAGCCCAAAATTAAAGTTTCCATTATAAGTAAGTCTTGTTTTTTGATCAAAACGACACAATTTCACAAAACTAATCCATACAAACATCATTATATTGAATACTAACACATAATCAACTATCAATTTTAATAAATTTCAAGTTTTGATTCGAGTTTGGGTATTTGGGGTTCATGTTCATCATGATAATCAAAGGATATTACATGTAACATAAAACTTACATGGAATGATGCATAGATGCAAGCTAATAAGTTCTTGATGCAAGAAAAACCCATAATCATCATCAATTGCAAGGAAGAATCAAAGTGTGTATGTGTTCATGTCACACCCTCAAAATCCACCGATGGGGTTCTCGTGAGGCGCGTGACAAACCAGGATCTAAGACACAGTCATATCAACTTGCTTCCGAATGATAAAGATATTGCATGAGGCTGTGATATGAAACCCTAGCCTTAGGCATGCCAGCTAATTGAGAAGACATGCTAAACCGTGTCAACACAAGGTTGGTGAGTTCACATGTATAAATCAGTAAATATGTTTTAGCGTTTGCTTAGTAAAAGTAAAAAAAGGTATTCCCTAGGTAGCTAACCTATATATCGAGTTACTTAGCGTTTCAAACCGAAGCTGACTGTTTGTGAATTGTTTTGCCTTCCGCCATGTCTTATCACAGAACAATGGCAAGTGTCTAGGTCAATTAAACACTCGTTCGACCTCCAGTCAAGTTAGTACGACTAACACGGGTGGGTTTTGTCAAACCCAGTAGTACTACTCAAAATTAAACCCAAATAAATAGAAATAGCTTGCATGATAAACCCGTGTTAGTTGCGCTAACTCGACCAGAGGTCGAACGAGTGTTTAATTGACCTAGACACTTGCCATTGTTCTATGATAAGACATGGAACTCTGAAGCAGTTAGCTTCAGTTTGAAACACTAACTCAATATATAGGCTAGCTACCTATGGTATATCTTTGTATAACTTTACCAAGCAAACGCTAAAACATATTTACTAATTTACACATGTGAACTCACCAACCTTGAGTTGACACACTTTAGCATGTCTTCTCAGGTCGCAAGCATGCCTAAGGCTAGGTTTGCATATCTGAGGCCCATGCATCATCTTTATCATTTGAAAGCAAGTTGATTTACATTTACCACTTTTCTTTGGGCGCTTTCTTTTGCGTAATTATTGCTCATGCTTTTTCAAACATTAACACGTCCTCATTGATTGCATTGAAAACTATGTTTTACTCTGAGTTAAGGTCAAACGCTTATTTTAAAACGTATATAGTGTCTTTTGATATGACTGTGTCTTAGATACTGGTTTATCACGCGCCTCGCGGTAGAACCCCGTTGGTGGATTTTGAGGGTGTGACAGTTCATATGTTTGTGTGTCCGAAAATCGAGAGGGGAATAGGGGATGGGGGAGGCCGAATTAAGGTAAATGGGTTGTGGGTTGGGTTTTATTTAGTTTTTTACAAGAAAATCCCCCGTCGTTTTATAAAATCATTTTCACACTATGCGATAGAACTTTTACTACACCGAAACCACAAAATGCTCACATAATATCAAATAAACATTAATAACATGAAATAATATTTATTTTTATAGTTCAAAGTCATTTTAATAATTTTTAGGCTTTAAAAGCTGAAAATGCGCGAAAACACGTAAATGCAAGAAAATTCCCAATTTTCGCAACTAAGCTAAACATTTAATCACATAAACACATAATACATAATTTCATACCAATTATGATTGTTTGAAAACTATTTTAACAAATCACCAACGTTCGGGGACAAACGCGTGTGCGATTCATCAATTATTTGAATTATCGTTACGTGAAATGTTCATGAATGTTTGTGCAATAAATGACGCCTTTAAGTAAACAAAATTAAATGCATGAATATATGATCGGAAAACAATGTTCGCGTTAATTGGAAGGTGTCCTGAAAATGTCGGGTGTCACATCATCCCCTTGTTGAAATAAATTTCGTCCCGAAATTTAACTAACTTTGGTAAAAGACGGATGGAAATTTCTTGGTTGCCACATCATCCCCTTGTTAAATGAATTTCGACCCAAAAATCTCAACTGGTAACCTTGACACTTAACGGTGCATCTTTGAATAACTGCGGATATTTGGCCTTTATATGATTCTCGCGTTCCTAAGTAAACTCTGGTCCACACTTAGAGTTCAAACTAACTTTAATGATAGAGGTACAGTTATGCTTGAGTGTTTTTGACCACTTGGTCCATGAGTTCAATTGGTTCCTCAACCAAACACAGTTGCTCATTCACATGAATCACGTATAATGGTGCGACGAGTATCTCAACAGACAGACATTTCTTCATGTTTGAAACATGTAGCACGATATGTACTCCACTGAGTTTTCTAGGAAAATTGAGTTCTTAATCTACTGGACAAACCCTTTGTCAGTCAAAAGATCTAACATAGCGCATTTTAACTTAGCGCATTTTAACTTTCCTTGTTTTTCAAAAACAAATTGCACCTTTCCAAGATGACACTTTTAGAAGTACCTTGTTGTCAATTTGATATTCAATGGGTTTTTTGCATTAGCCCACATATATCCTTTGTCAGTCACGTGTTGTTACCTTGGGGTTACGAATTTGTATGATATTCTTAGTTGTCTCGCACACAAGCTTAGGACTAGTAAGTTGACTTTCCTTCAACTTCTGCCCAACAGATAGGTGATCGGCACTTACTTCCATATAGTGTCTTAAACAGTGAGACCTTGATCGTCATTTGGTAACTGTTGTCATAGAAAACCTTAATCAAAGGTGGGTGGGTTTTTCCAAAATGTTGTCGAAATCAATAACACATGCTCGCAGCATGTCTTCCAGAGTCTGAATCGTACGCTCATTCTGACCATCGATTTGCAAATAATACGATATTTCACCTAACCAAACGCATTCCATATAACCTTTCTGATGGCCTCTAGAAATAGGAAATGAATTGAGCAACACAATCAGAGATGACGGAAGAATTGACATGTCGTGCCGAGAGGCTATTTCTCTTAGTTATATCCGAATTAACTTCCCAATTCAATGAGTCTCTCTAATCACCAGTAAGTGTGTGGATTTTATCATGTGATTTACTATTATCTAATTGGTATCACATCTGCTGGAGTTCAAGGTAACTTCACAATGAAACCTGTTAAGATCTACTCCCACTTCCAATCTAGAATTTATGGCTGTTAAGTAAACCAGACGGTCCGTAATATTTCACCTTAACTTTAGAACAAGTTAAACACTTTCTTACATGCATGGAAATGTCACCTTTCATCTTTTGCCATCGATAAAGAACTTTCAAATCATGGTACGTTGTACCTGAACCCAAACGAATAAAATATCAAGTCTAATGAACTTCATCCACTACCAGCTCCCATAAATTCACATACAAAGAAATCCATATTCATTCCATGAAGTAACAAATTCCTTTGGATTTTATCACCAATTGATTTTCCATGCCTCGCATGGACTCTGCTTCAGATTCTTGTACTTCAAAGCCTTAAGTTGAGCATTACGGATTTGATCAGGTACTCTGGTGTGAATGGTAAGCTTTAATGCTTGCACTCACTTTAGTATAGGTGTTTACTTTCGGCTTAGGGAATTGGTTTCCACATTAGCCTTACCTAGACAGTACTTCATCACATTGGCATAATCGTTCAACAAGTAGACCTAACGATGCTATCTCATGTTCAACTACTTCTATTCAAAGATATACTAAAGGCTCCTGTGATCAGTGTAACGATGCATTTGGTACCGTACAAGTAACACCTCTATATCTTACGTGCAAATCAATGACTCTCAACTTTGAGTCGTGTGTCATGTAGTTCTTCTTATAAACTTTCAACTGATAGGAAGCGTATTTGATAACCTTCTCGTATTGCGTCCATATACAACCGAGACCTTGGATGGAAGCACCGTAATATACCACGAAATCATCTGTTTTCCTCTAGTAGGGATAGTATTGGTACTGTATAGAGTTTTTGTTTCATAACCTAAAATGTGGACAATCGCTTGTCACCCCCAATCGTATGTGGTGCCCTTATGAGTTACTGCCGTAAGAGATTATGACATATTTGAAAACCCTTCGATGACTTGTTGGTAGTATACATCCAATCCAAGAAACTATCGTACCCCAGTCAAAGTCTTAGATGTAACCTAATTCCTGATGGCTTCCATTTTTGCTAGGCCAACATGCATTCCATTCTCGTTAACCACATGACCTAAAATTTGGACTTTATCCAGAAGTCACACTTCGAAAACTTGGCATATAGTTTTTCTTATTTTAGTAGTTCCAAAATCATGTTCCTTATGCTCCCCCTTGTTCATTGTATATGTTAGAATGTCATCAGGAAAAACATTGATAAACTTGTCTAGATGGGGTTTACACACTCGGTTCATGAGATCCATGAAAATTGTGGGTACATTGATAAACCCACTTGGCATAACCAGAAACTCATGATGACAATACCATGTTCTAAATGACGCCTTAGATATGTCATCCTCTCGGACCCTTAGATGATGATATTCCGCCCTCATGTCTATCTTGGGATATAAACTCGACACTTGAAGCTGGTGAAGCAAATTATTGATGCGTGGGAGAGAATAACAGTTCTTAATTGTCACTTTGATAAGCTCATGGTAATCAATACCCATATGGAAATTCTATCATTTTTCTTGAAAAATAGGACTGGAGCTCCCATAGTGATGAGCTTGGTTGGATGAATTCTTTATCCAACAGCTCCTGTCATTACATAGATAGTTTTGGTAGTTCATTTGGAGCTAATCTGTAAGGTGCTCTAGCAATAGGTGCGACTCCATGTGTGAAATTAATATGGAACTCAATCTGTCTGTGTAGGAAAGACCAGGTTTTCTGGGAAAAATTTAGGAAGGTAAAGAACTATATGGATCTATTCGATCTTCTTTTCCTCAGTTGTTTTCTTGGTGATCGTAGCTAAAATGACAGTATGACCCTTGCGTAGAAGACTTCACCACTACAAAGTGGTATGCGAATGACCTTTCACGATAGATAAATCCAGCTTGGTTCTTGCACAACCAATCATGACGACAACCACATCGAACTATCAAGCATAATAGGCATAAGATCTATATTTGTCTTATGTCTGGACAATCCTAATATACATCCCTTCAGAATGCGAGTTGTTTCAATTAACTTACCATTAGCTAATTGTATGGTGTAACTAGGTTCCATTCCGGATGAAGCTACAAATAGAAGTTTGCTAAATGGTAACTGCATTCTAGTCGCTTCTGGCCTTGCCAGAACCAATCATGAAGGCTTGACCCTAGGCACTCTATCCATTGCATTGTTCCTTTCCATTGTTACTATCCTTATTGCCATTTTTCAATTGAGGGTAATCTCTCTTGATTTGCCTATCTTTGTTCCATTCTAAGCAACCCTATGATGCTTCAGTATGTCGTTCCTACTGGGGTTTGTTGTTGCTTGATTGTTGACTCTCCCTTAAAATCTTTAGCAACATGGTTGTAAGGAATATACTTAGAGACTGATGCAACCAAGAACAACCAAGAGCTCTCAGCATCCACAACAAAAATACAAGGAAGTTACTTTGGAAGATTTGATATAACTCAAAGAATTACAATCACAGAACCTATAAGTTCCTCTCAGAGTATGGACATAGAGGACTCACCACCCTCACTTGCAGTTGTCCATACTCAACAACCTCCTCAAGTCCACATTGATGTGGACTCACTCATTCAAAGCTTGTTTGAGGAGGGTATACCAAGGGCTATGCCTACTCCATTGCACTCTGCTGAAAATCTAATAGTGGGATGGAGGTATGACGATCAAAGGAGGGCCCTGATAATCTCTAGGTCTCAGGTTCAACATGAGATCTTCAACTTCTACAACCTGAGATACTATGAGAGCACCTATCTAGTTGACCACCCTCTTGCCAACCCAAGTCAAAACAGGCAAGCTACAAGGTTAGCTGATAGGATTCAACAAAGGGTGATTGAAGAGTTTAAGCTGAGAACAAGACTATATAGACAGAGGCTAGAAGGCAAAACTGTTGGTCAACTGGATGTTGAGGTGGACCCTAAGATTAGCTTCAAAGGGGAAACCTTGTCTGAAGGCCCAGCAGTTGAGCCTGTGAACCTTGAGACAGAAGCTGCTTTAGCACCCTCAACACCCATTACCCTTAGTGAGGCACCAACTGGTAAAGGTGTCTTACAGCCTCTCTCTAGCCAGGGCTTAAGTGTAGAACCAAGCAATTGTAACACCTGGAATTTTATTAAAAGAAGAAAATAAAAATAAATAAAGGTGAAATATCCTAAGTAAAGGATGTTAAAGTGTAAAAGTGGCAAACTTGTCTATTATGGGTTCAAAAAGCAGGGGATGGCCGCCCACACCCCCATTTCACATCTGCTTTCGGTTGCAAGAAGAAAGAAGAAGCAGTTCAACTAGATTTTAGTGTGAGAAAGATGAATTCTCCTAGAAGGTGAGGTTTCTTATGTTTTCTTTTCGGTTTCAATTGGATTCGAGCTGCTGGACCGATTTTTATGTGTTCTTTTTGTGTTTGGCTACTTGTTTCGGTGTGTTTAGGTGCTAGAACTCCCAATTGCTCTCGGTCTGAAGAAGTCTTACTCAAAAGCTGCTAGAGGTGAGTTCTAGATTCCCCTATTTTACTTGTTTTAAACTTCTTTGGGGCTGAAATGCATATTAACTGAATTTTTACAATCAAAGCATGAGTTTTCTATGTTTTTGCATGTGATGTGTATGCGATGTGTGTGTTTTAAATGCCTTCTTTGATGTTGAGTAGTTGTAAGCTCTGTTTTAAGTGTTTAGCATGTTAAATCTATGCTAAGGATATGTTAGAACGAGGATTTGGAACTGGTGGAATAGCCTAAGTAATGTGTTCATCTGCATTTGCATTTTATTTATCCGCATTTGTTGGAGTTCATCCGCATTTGCTGAACATTCAACTGCATTGGTTTTATGTTCAATAGTTAAGTATTTTGTTCATTCGCTTTTTCTTTTGTTCTTCCGCATTTGTAAGTGTTCATCCGCATTTGCTGGTCTTCATCCGCATTTGCTAAGCATTCAACCGCATTGGTTTTATGTTCCATAGTTAAGTATTTTGATCATCCGCATTTAGTATTGTTCATCCGCATTTAGACTTGTTCATCCGCATTTGGTTCACCACCACATCTTTAGAAAATTAGAATATTTTCTGTGATTTTCATCCGCATTTGCTGAACATTCATCCGTATTGGCCTATGTTCATCCGCATTTCTTTGGGGACTTAGGATTTTCTGAAATCTTGGGAAATAGAATGTTATGTTAAGTTCTGAAATGTTTTGATGGTTTATGCCTGTTGATGTTATGAATGATTATGGGCTGCGGTTGATGTTCTATATTGCGTATTACTATGTGACTTTACGTGGTGTGTTAATACACTTGTCCGTAAAGTATTATTGTAGTGAAAGTGGAAGATAAAGATAATGAAAAGTGGAACGTAATGAATGAATTAAATGTCATGCAAGCATATAAAAGGGGGTTCACAACTCTTTATGGGTTGCCACCTCGACAGTGTGCCGAGTGCACACCTAACGGTCAGTCTTTGTGACTGATGGAAACGTGCGAAAACGGGGTCCTTGCCACTTGCTACCAAGACTTTAGTCACTTTGTGCATCGAGGATGGGGCATGGCAGGATCTAGATAGAAGTGAAAGACGATAAAGTACGAAACGAACGATTATGAACGATGATAAAGGATAATAAATGATTATTATCAAGATGTCCGTATGATGTGTGATCACGAACGAAAGTAAATAAAAGGTTTTTATTAAAAGTAAAGTATTTTATTATATAAACTAGAACTCACTCAGCAACGCTGACTTTTATATGCATTTTCAGTTGGCAGGTAATGATGTTGCTGAGGATGACGCGGAGTTGAAGCTACTTGGCAAGCAAAGACTAGCATCCATCTCATGCGAAAATAATATTGTTGTTTTGTAATACAACTAAGTATTCTTTTGTAACTTCCATTAACGATGTATTACTTGGCCAAAGTAACTATTAATGCATGAAATGGTTTTTGATAATTCTTCCGCTGCAATATTTTCTTATGTTCATATATTTTAAATGAATTTTAATAATGAATGATGCTATGAATGACCAACTGTGGGGTCTTCGGGATCGTGGCCTTACAGCAATGAAGGCCCAAGCTCTCTGTAACCTGAGTCACATAGGCTTGTGAGTGACAAAGGTAAAAGGAAGATGACTCCTAAAAAGATTGAGGAGGAGAAAAGAGAGAGGAAGAGGAAGACAAGGGGAGAGAGTTCAAGCAGGACCCCTGGCTTCATGAAAGCTGCAATCAGGCTGCCCCTAGGCCAAATACTCAAGATGATGAGTTAAGGGCAGCCAAATTAAACTATTTAGGGTCCAGAAACTACAACATTGATAAACTCATCTCTCTCCCCTTGGAGCAATTAAGTGAACTGGCTGACATAGAAGTGTCAAAGGAGAGGAAGGAAGCTAAGGATGCAGAATTACTCCACAAGATCAAAGAAAAAGAAGAAGAAAAGACTCTACAATACTCCTACCCTCTTTCCAATTCAGGAAAGCCCTAAGACAGAGGCTATGGCTGCTGAAGAATAAACTCAAGAAGGTAGGGAACAAGATAGACAAAACATGATCACCTACCTGAGTGTCACAAGCCTCTATCAGGTAACAGACCTTATTCCTTTGCATATTACTACATTGAGTTTGAATACCTCAAGCAGCTTGAGCAATAAGTAAAAAAATAGCAAAAAGCTAAAGAGGAAGATGAGGGAAGAGGCTGTAAAGTCAAGAGCCACCATCAGAGCAAACTTGAAGAAATTTACTGACAGATAGAAGATGGTTAGCTTCTTGAAGCTGTATGGATTCTTCAGAAGGAAACTTGGTCCAATGTCTCTATCCACCATGGATAAGCACATTACAGTGATCAAGCAGAAGATCAAGAGGGGTGAGCTGGTTGACTTGCATTCTCCACCAAGTCAGGCTGCATATGAAGCTGAGGTCAAGGTTGAACCACATGAGATAACACAACCTGGACCTAGTGTTCTGATCAATAGCAGGGTCCTCATCCTTCTCCTTATGAACTTGTGAAGGACAAGAACCCAATTGAGGAAGACAAACAAGAACAATCTAGTATTGCAGGCCAGTCTCCTTAGTTAAAATACAGAAAGAGGAAAAGGATGGCCATCATAAGGGACAAGAAGAAGAAGAAGAAGAAGAAGAAGAAGAAGAAGTCCAAGGCATCCACCTCTACACCTCAGGATGGGTTAGAACATCCGAAGGGTGATCAAGAAGAGGCTGCTCATTCAACTCCTATTCAAGTAGAGCCTCTTCCTGCTGAGAGACCCCACCATTATGTCTTGGATGTTTGCCAACAATCCAGACAGATGGTATGTCACTAGAGATCAAGGAGGTCAAGACCTATATTTCTGGTAAAACATACTTAACCTTGATCTAAATGATCTCTATGACATGAGGAGATACTTTGAGAGTCTGAGGAATCCTGACCAAATGATGATCAAAGGAGTGGTCTTGATTTTGATAAGTACTGTCACCAAATGAAGATCAAAAATCAAAGGTCTCTTCAGTTTTGGTAGCATCAGCCTTGGGGGAGTTTGTAAGGAATATACTTAGAGGCTGATGCAACCAAAGAACAACCAAGAGCTCTCAGCATGCACAACTGAATTACAAGGAAGTTACTTCGAAAGATTTGATATAACTCAAAGAATAATGCTAAGTATCAAATCTTTTGAAGCCAAACGACCACATCTTCCGAAGCCAAAGATGAAGTCTTCCGAAGCTTAAAAGACAAAGTCTTCCGAAGCCAAAGACTGTTTTCTTGTAAAGATAGAGAAGACATGCTTTCTCTGAATCACATTTTGACAAAACCTGAATCACTTTCCACTGCCACTTCTGAAGACTCGCCCACTTATAGGAGTTGGTGAAAAGTCCATGCTTTTGTAAACTGTAGATTAAGATCTTTTGCTGTAACATTCCAACTATGTACTTTTATCCTTTTTGTAATAGATAAGGATATGAGCTATGGCATGTCATAATCACTAGTCAAAAGGCAATCTGCCTGATTAGTGTTTCCAGCTAGCCTTCAAAGTATGGCCGGTTGTAGGATGTAGTATAAAGTGTCTCAAGTACTTGTATCTTATGTATGCTTTGAAACACTTGTAGGAACTTAAGAGCAATACACGTCATTCTTGAAAACCATATTTGAGTGTTCTTGTTTCTTGTTATTTTACTTGTGTTCATTGTTTCATCACTTTTCAGTTCCCTATTTGATCTGCTAAGTGTTTCATATCTCTCCACCTTGTGAAATTATTGCATTGACCACCCTTCTCGGTCCTGCAATGGTCTGTCCTGCCATAGCTTTGGCAACAATAATGATCATAGTGGCATGATGGTGAATGACTTTCTCTATGTGCCATCCTATTCCTACTCGCTATTAGATGAACCATCAACAATGTCACACTTAGTCAGGGTGCTCTATGCCATAACCAAGTTAGTGAGCTTGTGAGATACTCATAGTGTGCTGAATGGTTATAGGAATAACGACAATGACCCTTGCTTAAATCTGAGGTGCTATCCCATCAATTGATATCTTAATATGCTTGTAGGTTGGAGTTACCATTATATAAAGCAAACAACTCATGGAAACAGGTAATATATTCCTCAATCTCTAACCCTACCATCTTAATGTTTTAGAATCCCTTTTCTAGCCTCTAGTCTTCATTCGGAGTACAATACTCCTCCTCCAGATCTTCCTTAGATGCAATAGCCACTATAGCTTAGGCTTCTAGCCTAGCTACTCTTAATTTTGATAATACTTGTCTCCGTTGTATATCATGCAGTGGGCCTCGAGGGTTTTTATCTTATCCAATGCTCCCTCGATTATGCTATCTAGTGAATTATGCTCTTTCATGTTTCCCTCGAATACATCAACAAAAGTATTATGTTTCTGGCCAGTCTCCACCAGTCCTTCCTTGAGTGTTTCCACATATTCACTAATGGTGGTCTAATGCTCTGGTATCTAAGTGATCTTACTGGGTGCTTCACGTACATTACGAATCTTTTGATCTAACCTTGCCACAAGGGCGGCGAATAACTGCTCAGTTAGATGGTGTATAAGTGATGATGCAGGAGTACAATTAGTTATGTAAGTAGTAAGCGGAAGGGGTATGCGCTCCTCCAGAATTCAGCTGGCAATCATATCAGGTAAACACTTCCAACATTATGTATCCCCTTGACTTGAATATTGAACAACACTCCATCTTGTTTGAAGTTATCAGCAGGCTCTAGCCGATGCTTATTTGGCTTCGATGGTGAGGCTATTAGTGTAGATGAAGAAGGTATGAGAGCGAGATCCTCAGTTTCCTTATTGATTGGGGTGATGCTAGTGACATGGGTGTGGTAGATGATGATGTGGACTTCCAGTATCGTTACACGTGCACAAAATGATATGTATGCTTGAAGAAAGTAAACAGCTAAGAGTATGTGCAATGGTAGTGTGTGTCTAAGGCTATAGTCTAGATGCAAATGCAATCCTAGTTCTCTATAACCAGTGACTCTAATACCAATCTGTCACACCCTCAAAATCCACCGGCGGGATTCTACTGCGAGGCACGTGACAAACAACAATCTCAGATACA
This sequence comes from Flaveria sonorensis, assembly GCA_025506505.1. Lineage (NCBI taxonomy): Eukaryota > Viridiplantae > Streptophyta > Magnoliopsida > Asterales > Asteraceae > Flaveria > Flaveria sonorensis. The sequence goes on along the minus strand of CM046427.1, from coordinate 51,644,100 downwards.
GTCATATCAAACAACACTATATGCGTTTTAAAATAAGTGTTTGACCTTAAATCAGAGTAAAACATAGTTCTTAATATAATCAATGTGGAAGCATAAACGTTGTAAAACCATAGGTAATGAATGTGCAAAACAAGGCGCCCAATGAAAAATAGTAAATGTTAATGAATTTGCTTTTAGGGTTTAGGGTTTAGGGTTTACATTTAAAATAAGTGTTTGACCTTCCTTGAGGGTTTCCACGCTTAATTTCTTGGTTGCCATAAAATTATATTCGGGTGAGAAATATGTACCACTAATTTCTAAAGCATTATATATGCAGGAAGATGATGTCGCTTGGTGGATTGATTCGGTAGCAACTAGTCATGTGTGTAAAGATTGGTTCAAGGACTTTCAACCAATTAAATGCGGGTCAATACTAAAGATGGGCAATGTTGCAACTGAACCAATCAAAGGACTAGAAAATATGAAGATTGTGTTTACTTCTGGAAAATGTTTATTATTAAATAAGTGTTGTCTGTACCCAAGATTTGAAAAAATCTATTGTCTTGCATTGTCCAGAATAATTATGGTTTTCAACAAGTGTTTAAAAATGTCAAGTATATCTCGTGAAGACATGGTATTTTTGTTGGATTTGGTAATCTTTTCATGTAACACCCGGAAATTTATAAAAAAGGAAAAGAAAAGAAGAGAAAAAGGGGAAAGATAACACTTTTTAAAAGTAAAGGGGGCTAAAGTGTGCAAGTGGCAAACTTGCCTCTAGTGGGTTCAAAAAGCAGGGGATGGCCGCCCACACCCCCATTTCCCCCCATCTGCTTTCGGCTGCAAGAACAGAAGAAGAATCTACTATCAGTTTCTAGAGAGAGAAGGAGGAAGATCTGATTGAAGGTGAGATTTTAAGGTGCTGGAACATCAAGTGGGCTCTCGGGTTTGAGGTGTTCTACTCGAAAGTTGTTCAAGGTGAGTTCTATATCCCCTCTTTTACTGGTTTTCTACTTGTTTGGGGCTGTTATGCATACCAAAAAGGATGTTTCTTTACCAAATTATGTTTTTCTCTTTATAGAATTATAGTTATGCGCGATGTGGTATGTTTTAAAAGTTTCCAGGTTGTTGAATGGTTGTTGGTGATGTTTTAAGTGTATAACTGGTAGATCCATGCTAAGTAGATGTTTAGAAGTGAGGTTGAATTGCAGGTACTGACTTAGTGTCCACTGTGGACACATGTGCATGGATAAGGTGTTCGCTGTGAACATTTAGAATGTTTTAAGTCATCCGCTGTGAACCTTAGTCATCCACTGTGGACCTTTGTCATCCGCTGTGGGACTTTGGTCATCCGCTGTGGGACTTTGGTCATCCGCTTTGGGTCTTTGGTCGTCCACTGTGAGAGTTGGCTGTCCGCTGTGGACACTTGGATAATTTTGCATGTTGCGCGCTTTGGACTTTGTTCATCCGCATTAAGCTTTGTTCATCCGCATTAAGTTTTGTTCATTCGCATTAAGTTTTGTTCATCCGTATTAAGTTTTGTTCATCTGCATTAAGTATTGTTCATCCGAAGAAGAAGTGTGGCAATGATAGGAGTGGGAATGAGAAGCGGTATAATGATGGTGGTTTTGGGGCTGGAGGTGAGGAGACGATAGTGGATGATCGGAAGGTGATAACAGAGAGGGAGAAGGCATGCAAGAAGTGTGGGAGAGATCACGTGGGGGAGTGTAAGTGGGGATCGAACGCCTGCTTTCAGTGTGGGAAGGAGGGCCACAGAGCAAGGGATTGTCGTGTGGTGAAATGTTACAATTGTGGCGAGGCTGGGCACATGAGCAGAGACTACAAGAAGTCTAGGGCTAAGAGCTCCAGGGCAAAGAAGGGGACAGAGAAGAAGGGCAGAGGACGAAGGCCAGGGCATTCTCTATGACTTGGGAGGAGGCTAGGGTGGACTCCGACGAGGTGCCAGGTACATTCCTAGTAAACTAGACTTATGCCTCTGTACTTTTTATTCTGGTGCTAGTAGGAGTTTTATTTTTGCTGCCTTCTGTGATAAGTTACCAGCTAGGAGTAGGAAGATTGATAAGCCCTTTGATGTAGAAACTGCCATTGGTATGTCAATCAGGATTTCTGTTATGGTAGAAGACTATGGCATAGAGTTGAAAGGCCATAGGTTCTCTGCTAGGTTGTTCATAATGCCCTTAGGCGGATTTGATGTAGTCCTAGGGTTGGATTGTCTAGTAGCCCATGAGGCAAACATCGTGTGTCGCAAGAAGATGATTCGATTAACCGCGCCCGATGGGAGTTTGGTGACGACTTATGGTGATAGAGTTAGTACGATCTCGAAAGTAATTTGGATGGTTGTGGCAGAGAAGTCAAGACGTGGAAGTGGTGCCTATCTAGCCAACGTGAAGAATGTGGATGCGTCAGTACCATGATTGACGAATGTACCGGTAGCGTGTGACTTCCCAAACGTGTTCTCTAAGGATCTACCAGGTGTGCGACCTGACCGCGAGATCGAGTTCCAGATAGATCTGATGCCTGATGCTGAACCTGTTGCTAAGGCGTCGTATCGTCCAGCTCCCTCCGAAATGAAGGAATTAATGACTCTGCTGCAAGAGTTGTTAGATAAGGGGTTCAGTCAACCGAGTATCTCTCCATGGGGTGCTCCGGTCTTATTTATGGAGAAGGAGGATGATAGCATGAGGATGTGTATCGACTACCGTGAGTTGAACAAGTTGACGGTGAAGAACCGGTATCCATTACCGAGAATTGATGATTCGTTTGATCAGCTTCAAGGTGTCAGTTGGTTCTCGAGGATATATCTCCGATCTGGTTACCATCAATTGAGGTGGAGGAGCATGATATTCCTAAAACAACTTTTCATACGTGTTATGGACACTACGAGTTCCTCGTGATGTCCTTTGGTTTAACTAATGCGCCAGCTGCTTTATGGATCTGATGAATCGGGTGTGCCAACCTATGTTGGATAAGTCAGTGACTGTGTTCATTGATGTTGTTCAGATTATTTCGTAGAGCGAAGAAGAACACGTCGGTCACATCTGGGAAGTGCTGGATACACTTCGAAGGGAGAAGCTGTACGCCAAGTTCTCCAAGTGTGCGTTCTAGTTATGCGAGGTTCAGCTTTTGGGTCATGTGGTTAATCCTGAAGGGATTATGGTAGACCTGACAAAGGTTGAGGCGGTGATGCAATAGAAGTCTCCAAAGACGCAATCCGAGATTCGTTGTTTCTTGGGTTTGGTAAGTACTACAGGGTAATTATCCAAAACATCTCTAAAGTCCTGGCTATGGTCTTTGCATTGAAGGAATGGAGGCCACTCGGGGGAATCAGAGGAAGAAATGAAATGGCACTGCCCAGATCTCTTTAAAGAGAGACAAGTTTCGGGGACGAAACCCATTTAATGAGGGTGGACTTGTAACACCCGGAAATTTATAAAAAAAGGAAAAGAAAAGAAGAGAACAAGGGGAAAGATAACACTTTTCAAAAGTAAAGGGGGTTAAAGTGTGCAAGTGGAAAACTTGCCTCTAGTGGGTTCAAAAAGCAAGGGATGGCCACCCACACCCCCATTTCCCCACATCTGCTTTCGGCTGCAAGAAGAGAAGAAGAAGCTGCCATTGGTTTCTAGAGAGAGAAGGAGGAAGATCTGCTTGAAGGTGAGATTTTAAGGTGCTGGAACTTCAAGTGGGCTCTCGAGTTTGAGGTGTTCTACTCGAAAGCTGTTCAAGGTGAGTTCTAGATCCCCTCTTTTACTGCTTTTCTACTTGTTTGGGGTTGTTATGCATACCAAAAAGGATGTTTTTTTACCAAATTACGTTTTTCTCTTTATAGAATTATGGTTGTGTGCGATGTGGTATGTTTTAAAAAGTTTCCAGGTTGTTGAATGGTTGTTGGTGATGTTTGTAGTGTATAACTGGTAGATCCATGCTAAGTAGATGTTTAGAAGTGAGGTTGAATCATAGGTACTGGACTTAGTGTCCGCTATGGACACTAGTTGTCTATTGTTGACACATGTGCATGGATAAGGTGTCTGCTGTGAACATTTAGAATGTTTTAAGTCATCCGCTATGGACCTTGGTCATCCGCTGTAGGACTTTGGTCGTCCCCTGTGGGACTGTGGTCGTCCGTTGTGGGTCTTTGGTCGTCCGTTGTGAGAGTTGGCTGTCCGCTGTGGACACTTAGATAATTTTGCATGTTGCGCGCTTTGGACTTTGTTCATCCGCATTAAGCTTTGTTCATCCGCATTAAGCTTTGTTCATCCGCATTAAGTTTTGTTCATCCGCATTAAGTTTTGTTCATCCGCATTTGGACTTGTTCATCCGTATTTGTATCATCCGCATATCTTTATACACTTAGAATATTCTCTGAGACTTTTATCCGCATTTGCTTGTCCGCATATGCTAAACATTCAGCCGCATTGGCCTATGTTCATCCGTATTTCTTTGGGGACTTAGGATTTTCTGGAATTTTGGGAAGTAGAATGTAGTGTTAAGTTCTGGAATGTTTTGGTGGTTTATGCATGTTAGTATTATGTATGATTGTGGGATGTGGTTGATGTTCTATATTACGTATTAGTATGTGACTTTACGTGGTGTGTTAATACTCTTGTACGTAAAGTATTATTATAATGAAAGTGGAAGATAAAGATAATAAAAAGTGGAATGTAATGAATGAATTAAAAGTCTTGCAAGCATATAAAAGGGGTACACAAGTCTTTATGGGTTGCCACTTCGACAGTGTGCCGAGTGCACACCTAACTGTTAGTCTTTGTGACTGATGGAAACGTGCGATTACGGGGTCCTTGTCGCATACCCCGGTGCCGTGTCAGCTTCGGCATGAGTGGGGGTTTATTTATAAACCCCGACACAGTACCAGCTTTTAGCATGAGTTGGGGATATAACATATGACAGGATCTGGATAGAAGTGAAAGATAATAAAGTACGAAATGAATGATTACGAATGATGATAAAGGATAATAAATGATTATTATCTAGATGTACGTATGATGTGTGATCATGAACGAAAGTAAGGAAAAGGTTTTAAACGAAAGTAAAGTATTTTATTATTAAAACTAGAACTCACTCAGCATCGCTGACTTTTGTATGCATAATAGTTGGCAGGTATTTGTTGATGCTGAGGATGGTGCAAACATGGATGCATAAGCTACTGGGGATAGTTCAAGTCTGTCATCCATATTTTGGAGAATGTTTTTGTATTAGTACATTTTTGGAATGTAAAAGAAATGATATGATGATTTGACATGCTTTTAATTGTTAATGAAAAGTTTTAATTCCGCTGCAAATGACGTGTTTTAAATGTTTTATGCGATTATTGACCGACCGTAAGCGTCCCAGGAACGGGGCCTTACATTTTAATAGTATGTTTAAGTTGAATTTGAATCTTTCTTTTGGAATTGAATCTATTTGTATGGCTTTAACTAGTTATAATAATAATATGAACACATCATAAGTATGGCATGCTAGAGTAAGACATGTTCATTATAAAATGTTAAAAGATATGTCTAAAATGAGTTTAATCCGTGCTTTTGACATAAATAATGAAAAATGAAAAACATATATGTTGACTAAGATAACTAGACAACTTCTTAAACATTTTAATAAGAAAATTAAAGTTTTAGATCTTATACACAGTGATATATATGACTTGCATGCTACACCATTATTAGGTAATAAAAAGTATGTTATTACTTTCCTTGATAGTGCCTCTAGATATTGTTATGATTATTTGTTGCATGCTAAGGATAAAGCTCTTGATAAGTTTAAAATTAATAAACAAGAGGGATAGCTTCATTAAAATAGGTTGATTAAAGCACTTCGTACTTATAGAGGAGGTGAGTATTATAATTTTGTGTATTTGTAATCCACTGGTATTATGCATCAAATACAGCTTGTTATACACCATAACAAAATGATGTAGCAAAAAGAAAAAATAGGAATTTAGAAGAAATGGTTAATTATATATTGTCCTCTTTGGGTTTGAGTGAAAGATTTTAGGGTGAAGAGATGTTAACAGCTTGTTATCATTTGAATATAATTCCTAATAAAAGGAATAAGACTATCTCATATGAACTTTGATACAAAAAGCCATCAAACTTGAGTTATCTTAGAGTATGTGGATGTAGAGATGTTATGAGGCTTAGCGAACCCAAAAGAAAACCTTTAGGTGAATAAGGTATAGATTGCATCTTTATTGGATATGCATAGTGTTCAAAAGCTTATAGGTTCTATGTTTTAGAACCTAATGATTATGTATCTGTAAACTCGATTATATAGTTAAGAGATGCAATCTTTGATGAAGAAAGATTTACTTCTATACGTAAACCAAAGGACGTGACTCCTAGTTTGAGGGTTACTTAAACTGATAACATATTCGGTAGCAACTCGGTTAATACTGAAGATGTACCTTCCACTAGTACTGAGCCCGAGAAAAGTAGAAGAACAAGAAAAACTAAGTCTTTTGTTGATAATTTTCAACTTCATTTGGTTGAAGGATCAAGAAATGATATTGGATCTTAATATCAATACTATTTTAATATTAAGGAGGATTCAAAGACTTATAATAAGGCTATGGCTTCTAAAGATGTTGCATTCTGGTAAGAAGTAGTCTAAGATGAGATGGATTCCATTATGCAAAACAATACTTGAAAGTTGGCGGTTTACCTTCTGGATGTAAACCATTAGTGTGTAAATGGATCTTTAAAAAGAAAATGAGAATGATTGGTAGCATAGACGAGTTTAAAGCTATATTGGTTATCCAAGGCTTTAAACAAAAAGAATGTATTGATTTCTTTGATACTTATGCTCCTGATTCTAGGATTTCTACTATTAGATTGTTACTAGCACTTGCAACTATACATAATCTTGTGATTCACTGAATGAATATGCAAAATGCATTCTTAAATGGTGAATTAGACGAGGAGATTTATATGAAACAACCTGAAGGCTTTGTTATGCCTTCTAATAAGAACAAGGTTTGTAAGTTAATAAAATCTTTATATGGTTTGAATCAAGCACCAAAACAATGGCATCGAAAGTTTGATGATGTTGTGTTGTCTAATGGCTTTGTGCTAAACCAAGCAGACAAATATGTATATAGCAAGTTTGATACTTCTGGTAAAGGAGATATGGTTTGCTTATATTTAGATAACATGTTAATCCTTGGTACAGACCAAAGTCAAGTTGAAAAAACTAAGGAATTCTTGTAATCTAAGTTTGCTATGAAGGACATGAGGAAGCTGAAATGAGCCTTGGTATAAAGATCAAGCATTGGAACATGGTATTTCAATTTCTCAATCTTATTATATTAATAAGATTTAAAAAATTAACTTCAAAGATTGTTCTCCTGTGAGCACTCCTATAGATCCTAATCTTAAGCTTCTACCTAATAAAGATATTAAGTATCTCTACTTGAATACTTAAAAGCTATTGGAAGTCTTATGCATGTTATGATTAGCACTAGACCTAATATAGCCTATGCTATTGAAAAGCTTGGTAGATTTACTAGTAATCCTAGTTCACATCTGTGGCAAGCTATTAATCAAGTATTTAAGTACTTGAAAGGCACCATGAATTATGCTTTAACTTACTCGAGATTTACTTATGTTATTGAAGGTTATTCAGATGCAAGTTGGATTACTAATATGAAAATCATTCTTCCATAATGGATGGGCATTTCTACTTGGGGGAGATGCCATCTCTAGGGCATAGAAGAAACAAACTAGCATTACTAACTCAACAATTGAATCTGAGTTTGTGGCATTAGAAACAACTTGTAAAAAAGCTGAGTGGTTAAAAAAATTAATTTATAAAATTCCATTATGGCCTAAACCGATATCACCTATATCTATCAGATGTGATAGTGAAGCAACTTTAACTAAGGCTTATAGTTAAGTGTATAATGGCAAGTCTAGACACTTAGATGTTAGTCATAACATGATTTGTGAGCTTATCATGCATGGTGTGATATCAGTGAAGTTTATGAGAGCTCAATAAAATTTAACCGATCATCTAGCCAAAGAGTGAAATGGAGATCTTGTGCATAAGTTGGCTATAGGGATAGGATTAAAGTCCACCTAAAATCTATCATTAAGATACCCAATTCCCATCTAGAATAACACGATGTACAAAACTCAATATGAAAAATTTAACATCTGGAGTTGGAACAAATTAGTAGCATCATCCCCAGGTATGTGTTCAGACCTATAAATTGTCATACCCCAACCGACGGCGGAATCATCGGGGCAGAAAAATATGGATCGATTGCTAATAGCACATGTTAGTAATTGCGTTGAAATAATATTAAATGTCATTTTCATTGAATAATATTAATCAAATAATATATTACAAGCAGATAAAAACTCAAGTAAACATAAATGAAATTGTATTTAATTTTGACTAAGCCCAAGCCCTAAATGTGCATTTAGAAGCCCACTAATCTGCATTCCTAAAATCATGTAAAAATGTAACGAGTCAGCTAACGAATTAGTCGGTGAGTAAACACAGGTTTGCATATATATATATATATATATATATATATATATATATATATATATATATATATATATATATATAGATTGATTTAAATGATTGAAAACAATTTAATTCATATGGCAATGTCAAGACTTATAAATGCAATAGTGTAACATAAAAGACAAACCAAACACAATCAAATCAAATGATTGAATTGACTCAGTCTGCAGACGAATCCTTATGATATTGATTGAATAAATCAAGTTCCAATCACCACATGAATATTCATATAGGGTGGGTTTGGCAAACCAATAGATCTATCATCACCACTCGAATAATCATATGGGGTGAGTTTATCAAACCAATAGATCTATCATTGTTATCATGTTTGCTTGAATTAATGATTGTGTTATCATCCAGTTTATCTAACCATGAACATATAATTGAAAGTAATAACATAGCATGTTTTGAATTCAATTTTTGAAATAGAATAACAATAAATAAGAATGTTTGAATATGAATCACATGATTTTTCTAAAATATAAAATACAAAAAATAGGCTATGAATACTCACTTGATAATTAAATGCTAAAATGCTCGATTAGACACCAACGATTTCCTCATGGCTTTCACCTAAAGAATGGTGTCCAAGATTAGGATACTGATATGATCATATACTAAATATGAATTAGGGTTTCAATTAGGATTTGGGTTCCACAAAATAGTTGAAATAAAATAATGTAACTAATACATCTTGATTAAATAAAATAGAATAAATTTATTAAATGAATCATTAGTGAAATTGAATATTAAATATTACTTAAATATTTAATTATAATAGTTGATTAAATAAAGTTTGAATATTAAAGTGAAAAAAAATAATTATTAATTTACTAATTAATTATAAAATAACTTAGTCAAAATAATTAATTGAATAATTAATTATTTAAAGGATTTTCATAATAAAGAATTAAAATGATTTAGAATCATTTAACTTTGATTTAAAATAATTTTTATAAGATTTAAAAATTATAAATGAAGTAATAATGTTTTATAACATTTATATTCTTTAAAAGATAATTAAATGTAAATTTATAACTTTTAAAATTTTCAAAAATTAATTAATAATTTTAGAAATAGATTTAGTTAACAAAATAATTTTATATGAATTTAATAATATACTAATAAATTTTCTAACATTTAAATTACATAAAAATTGATTTAAAAAATGTGGTGACCAAAGCCAAATCTTGTTTTAAAACTCAAAAAAAAAATAATAAGAATTGTTTTTGAAATAATTCCAAATCCCTAGATCCCTAATTTTGATTTGAATCAAATTGAAACTCAATTCAGTAATATTAATGCGATTAACCTTGGTATCGATTTGATAGAAAACAAGCTAAAAAACAATCGTGACTTGAAAGGTATCGATTCAGAATGAAGATGATTATGTTAGTCCAATTAAACTTACACAAACCTTCTTCAAACGATAATTAATAATAGCCCTCCATCAATTTAAAGTTATAATGCTCTAAGGATAGTGGTCGACTAGGTTGTAGGACTGATGGATACATGGTGATGGAAACGATAAATGTGTGTATTTTAGATGAAATTTGATGCTCCATTCAGTCTAACAGTTGGATGGAATGTTTGCCCTCATTTATAAAGATTCAACTTGGCCAGTTTCGTGATTGACGAGTTATAGGTATTGATTCAAAGGTTCTGATGTTTTAATGGTTACAAGTTCCAACTGATTTGATATTCATGTTTGCAATGATCATGAATGTGTTATCAATCATTTGGTTCATCAATTTGTCTGTTTCGAGTAGGACTCGATTTGAGATTGAATGGGATATCGTTTTGATGAATTAAGCAGTAACAACCTCATAAATCGATTTGAAACATAGGTTGGGTTCGAAACAGTCGATCAAACGAGTCGTATTTGTTTAATTAGGTTTAAACAGTCGGATAGTGAGTGTTTTGGCTCTCCTAAGGGCTACCGGAAGTTTGTTCGGATTGCAAGGTCGACGAGGGTGGGTGGTTTGCGTTTTAGATGGAATTTACAAATTTTGTCCCTGATGATTTTAAAGGATAAAATTTTATGCTTAAACTTATAAATTATTTTAATAATTACTTTTTAATCCCTGGACTACGATTAATATCATTTTATGTGAAAATAATTTAAACTAAGTTTTAAAAATTACAATCTACAGCTTGAGCTTTCAAAACCCTATTTTCTATATTAATCAAATTATTTTTTTATAAAATCTTTATTAAGCTTATAAAAACCTTGTAATTTAACTATTCATTTTAATTTAATTAACAATAAAATTTTATAATTTTATAAATCTTGTAAAATCTTTTGAATTGGATTATTTATTTTAATTGAATAGATAAAATCTTATAAATATTAATAAATCTTAAAATTACAAAATTGTTTATTAATATTTATTTAATGAATTAAAAAATTATATTAAAATGAAGAAAAATGCCACATTTATTGTATTTGGTTCACAAAATAAACAAAATGACTAAATAATGAAATTCATTTACAAGATTGACTCAAACGGTTTTGGATTTGGATTTCAAATTTGAAAATGGTTCAAATGTTACACAAGTTGAGGAGGTTGAAGCAATACTTTCTTAGTTCTTTTGAAAAATTGCATATTCACGTGCAAGAGAAAAGAAGCTACCTATATGAACATGAAGTTTAGCTGCTTCAAGATGCTTGAACTAGGCTTTGATATGCTTGTGAAGGATAAGGACTCAAGGCTAGTAAAATATAGTGACAAGTAAGAACATATATGTAAACTTTTATGTATATTATCTTCCTGTTTTCAATATGAATAGAAGGGGTTAAATCCGTAATGACACCCTGATATTCGTATATTTGAAATGTGTAATATACTAAGATGAAATTCAATCATCACGATGTTTCATTTATACATAAGTTTGATAATTAGCACGAGCTTGTTTAGTTAATCAAGGATTACACTAAAATGGGGGGACGATTGTTGGATATTTTAGTGTAATTGGATTGACTAGTCAACTAATATGATCACAATATCCATCAAACAAGTCAGGAGGTGCAGAACGCACACTGTTTTGCGTTTATTGTGTTCTTCGATATAAGAACCTTCTTAGTGGTGAAGCCCCTAAGCAATGGGTTTTCCAAGGTAGCAACGCCCCCTTGGCGGGGGTCCAGGAGCAGCGCCCCTGGGAGTAGGGTCTAAGGGGCTGTAGCCCATAATGGGATCCAAGGGGCAGAGCCCCTGGCTGGTGTCGAAGTTTCACATGTGAAATGCAGGATAAAAAGTGAGTGTTTTAAACATGAAAAATGCTTTCGATTGTTGGCCCTATCCCTATAAAGATACAAATTTTGAAATTTGGTTGACACTTATTCTTCTTCCTGGTTCAAGAAACTCTCTCAATAGATCGTTCGTTCCTAAATTTATGAGTTTTACCCGATTAAATGTTTAGATTGAACCCAAATAGTTTCAAGCTGAAATTATTTTTCACGAATTTCAGATCATCTGGTTTATTTGAATCAAATTCATAACAAAAAGAAGTGGCAGTCGAGTTCTTGGGTAGTTGATTCCAATAGTAAAGGCTTGTAGTAAACATTAGTCTTTGGTAGTAAAGTTGGAAGTTAATATTGAAGGTAGTTGATACTGATAGTAGATACTTATGTAGGATGCTAGTTACAACAGAAGTGTTTAATTAAATATTTCTTTTGCTTATTATATTACACCTGTTTTTAGTTTGTTATACATATCTATATAAACGATGATGGTGGATTCTTAGGGGCTGTTTGTTTTTTGTGAGAAACTCTTCCTGACCACTTATGTGCAGACCACGCGCAGAGTTTTACTTTTGCAGACTGTTTGATTTTTCGAAGACTTTTCATTAAAAAACGTCTGTGCGGGGTCTTCTTGGTGCAGACGTGGAACAAGCTCTTCTACTCACTTCTTACCTCTTCTCCAATTTGTGCCTGCATTGCCTTCCTTCAAATTGAACCTCATTCTACCCCTTCACCACCACCACCACACCCCTTTCACCACCTCCTTCAGCAGCCGGACCCCACCGGAAACCGACTGCCCGGTGCCACCGGACCAACAACCCATCAACGAGTTTCAATCTCTCTCCACCTCCTCCCCTTTCTCACGGGCCTTCGGCGACTTTGTCGAGTATTGCTCCCGATTGATCGCCACTGGGGTCGGGTTCGCCCTCTTCGTGGGTCTACCCGTTTCGTGGTACGGGTCGGTCGGAGTCTGGTGGGAGCCTGTGCAACGGATCTTGGGTGCTATTTGTAGTGGGATATTTGCGGTTACTCTTGGGGTTGTGAGGATGTATTTGGGTTGGGCGTATGTGGGTAACCGATTGCTCAGTGCCACTGTTGAATGTATGTATGTTTCTTTGAATTGTTCAATTGTCGTTTGTGTTGTTCTGATGGTCATCATGGAATCATTCTCAATTGGGGATTTTGTTGTGCCCATCATCAGTTGGATATTTTTGCAGTCTGCAGATGTTAAAAAACAAACAGTCTTCTTCTTGCAGACTGTAGATGTTTGGTCCACCTCTTCTCCAGCAGATGTCTGCAGATGTGGTCCGCAGACTGCAGACATTTTTCTGCAGAAAAAACAAACAACACCTTAGTTAATGGATTTTATGAGAGTACTTTTTAATTTTATTTTTCATTTTAGTTTTTATTTTTTGTTTTTAGTTCTTTTTATGTGTTGTTCTTTGGTGTTCAAAGTGGATTTTTAACAATTAGGGATTAGATCCAAGATTATAACAAGTTTCTAGTAAGTCCTATCAGTGACCTGCTTGATATCATTGGTTTCTATTTTATCATAGGGACAATAATTTCTTACGAAACTCGAAACAAATGTGAATAGAATCTGGTTTGGGTTGGCTAATATATACTAATTCTTAAATAGGTCAAATCCGAAATACGACTCATTGGTTAAACACATTAACCCACACACAATCCATATAATAAATAAGTTAACCCATTAGTCCATTTAAGTTGAAGGGTTTTTAATAAAGTTTCTGTTTTAATTTTAGAGAGTATTATTTATAGAATATTAACATTTTATTTTCTAACTCTCTACCTATTTATTGCTGAATTAAGTTAATTTTTATCTTGAACTTCACATTCTTTCTTAATTTCCAGCAACTTTATTTATAATTACCCATCATCTCTTCCCATTCTCCGGTCCTTCTCACTGCTTCTCCTGGTTAAAAAAATGAACATTTAAGTTAAAGTCACTCCTTGTTCAAATTGCTATTAAATGTTTAGATATTAGTCATATTCATAAATACAGTTGGAAATCTATTACACTCTATTAACACAACACGACTCAAAGTGAAGTTAAGCGGGTTAGGCTTTAAGTTAAATAAGTTTGGATCATAAACGGGTCGATAGGTCAACCTGACAAGTTTATAACCCGTACAACAAAAGAGTTAATTACTTAAATGGTTTCTGTGGTTTATTCAAAATAACCGATTTTGGTACTAAGGGTTTTTTGTAACAAGTTAGGGTATTGTGTTTTTAAATTTGTAACGAGTTAAGGTATTAAGACTAATTGACGTTAGATTTTCTGTTAAATATAAATAAAACAACTCAAATACCCTTTGAGGGACTATTTTTTTTTAATTTTATCCATCTCTTTTAATTCAAGGATCATTTGTGTAAATAACTACAACCAACCCCAACCCACCCACCCACTGTCGTCTCCCACTCCCATTTCAGACCACCATCACCATTCAATCCAACGTCGTCGTTGCCCACCATCATTCCACCCACTCCTATTTTAGACCACTACCACAATCCACTACCACCGCCACCCACCACTATTCCACCTACTCCTATTTAAGACATCCACCACCGCCAATGCCCACTAGCATTCAACCCACTCCCATTCAGACCACCACCACCATTCAGTCCCCCACCGCTGCCACCCACCACCATTTACCCCGCTCCCATTTCAAACCAACACCATCATAAAAATTTTAATTAATCATAAAAACACAAAGGGGTAAACATCAAAAACCCAAAAATCGTCACCGAAAACCCTAAAATCGTCACCAAAAACCACCTAAAATCGATGTGTAAATGATGGTGGGATGAACTTAGATGCGGTTTGTCAAGTTGGAGCTTAAATTTGGCGCATTTGGAGCTTTGATTTGGGAGTGGGGATGAGGTGGCATTGGTTGCGTTGACAATCCGAAAAGTACTTGATTTGGGTTTGATACACGATGGAGATGGTTGGAGATAGTGGCAGAAGCTGGTGGTCGGTGGTTGCAATTAGGTCGATGGTGGTGATAAAAAGTGTATCAGAGATGGATGGTAGTAGTGTGATTGTACCAGATTGTAAAGACGATGTGATGCAACGGTGACTGCGGTGATGGTCGGCGGTGTTGGACGAAGATAGTGGTCGGTGGTGTCGGACGACGATGGTGGTCGGCGGTGTTGGACGACGATGGTGGTCGGCGGTGTTGGACGACGATGGACGTTGGCGATGGTGGTATCGAATTGTGAAGATGATTTATATATATGTGTGTGTGTATAAATATATTATTTTAATTAGATTACACAAATAGTCCCTATAATTTATATATAAATATATTATGTGTGTGTATAATATGTAAATATATTATTTTAATTAGATTACACAAATAGTCCCTATAATTTATATAAATAGTCCTATAATGACTAAATACCCTTAAACTAAATAGAAAATCTAACGTCTGTTAGTGTTAATACTTAAACTTGTTACAAAATTGAAAGTGAATACTCAAACATGTTATTTTTTTTGCTTAGTACCCAAACCTATTATTTTAGATAAACCACATGACCATTTATGTAATTATCTCATAATTTTATAACCTCTTAAAATATAATACATACATATATGTATGTAAGTATGTATGTATGTATGTATGTATATATGTATACATAGACCTATATCTATCTAACGAATGTTCATCTCATTTATTGCGATAACCTGTAAACTTAATCAAGATCAAGCAAATCATTAATTTTTTTTGTTGAAAACATTAGTACATGTGTAAAACGTTATTATCTTTTATGTATATACGTAAGTTTACAAGTGTGAAAAAGTTATGACATGTATAAATTACTTATATCTCGCAAATATTTGTTGACTTTTATATGTTATATATAATATATTTTTTTATTTTTTGTAGAGAATGACATGTTTAGTTAATTGTGTTGTATATAGGGTTTAGTACTCATGTTAATTGTATCATGTTCTATTTGACCTGCTTAGCAGAACACATCATATTTTTCCAACCCTATCGTTAAGGAAATTTGAATGGGTCGACCTAAAACATGACTCCATTTTAAATGCATTCAGATTAAAGTTAATGTTTTCAAAACAAATATATATATAAAGTTGTGTATTTGATTCATCTTTTCAATAGTCTAACTTGTTAACTCAACACACATAATAATAACCAAAAATGTTAAGATTATAAGATGTTTTGTTCCAACAATTGTGTTTTCATATTGATCGTAGCCTAAAGGTAGGTAAAGTTCATATTATAAAGTAAACACTTGGGTCCATGATTATTGAACATGTGTTTTGGGTTCAATTATGAGGCTTTTGATAAACTTTTGAACATAAAAATATTTTTGTATGTAAACAAAACCATTTTTACCCACCTACTTTATGTACATGAGATTTTCATTCAACAATCACGTTTTTTACATCACCAAGATAGCCTAAGGGCGAAGGGAGTGCAGGTGAAAATAATTGGTATCACCGGTTATAATTAACTTGATAGGAACATCGTCCTATCCTTACGGATTATATGTTGGTGGTTGAGTTGTGACTTTACTACGTCAAATTAAAGAAAAGTTACCGAAGAAAAGATGATTCGGCTTACAATCCGCCGGTTCTTGATGCGAAAACATCACTCCAAGTTGCTAGAGATGGTAACGAGAATGTGCTTCACGACGCGTTCACAAGTTGTACTACACCTGATAAGCTTTAGGTCACGTTTTACGCATAAATGATATCACTTTAAAAAATAAAAGACGTAGTTAATGTCCGACTTAAGTTTAAGTTTCTAATAAATTAGTTTTGCAATTTAAGTTACTCAACATTTTCCTATAATTTTCCTAAAAATTTATGAATATTTCCAAATTTCCACCGTTTGATGTCAGTTTCACCTGATATATGTATATCGATTCAGCAAACAAGATTTAAAAAAATTCAATCAACATACGCCATTATCCCTTGTCTTCTTCAAGGTTTAAGAATCTCACAACAGCAACAATGGCGTCAATCACCATCATCCCATGAAATATACCGTTTCCACCAAGTCCCACCACCACCAGATGCTTTAATAATCAAACCCTTTTCCCATCTCTCTCACACACCACACCCACCACTGCACCCATTCGAAAGCGATCCCAAATTTCATTCATCATCCCCATGAGTTGTCACCATCATCAATCACCCACAACCCATCATTCCCTCAAGTTGAAATGAAACCCCCATCAATCTAGCTTAATATCCCCTCCAATTCCTTCAATTTCAACTCACAACATGGTGGTTCCGGCGGCTCAGCAGCAGAGGCACCGTCCCCGCGGCGGAGCTGCGGCGTCTCCGGCGGAAACTCCGGCGAGAATCCCACTTCGGGTGCTTCTCCGTGTGGCGTCTGTAGCGTGTGGGATCCAATTCGGGTGGGCTCTACAGTTGTCGCTATTGACCCCATATGTGCAGGAGCTCGGGATCCCTCATGTGTGGTCGAGTATCATATGGCTTTGTGGCCCGTTATCGGGGTTCTTTGTTCAACCTCTTGCTGGACATATGAGCGATCGATCGACGAGCAAGTATGGTCGCCGGAGGCCGTTTATTGTTGTTGGGTGTGTGTCGATCATCGTGTCGGTGCTGTTGATCGGATTTGCAGCGGATATTGGGGGTTTGCTTGGTGATGGTGAGACGAAGACGAGGGCGATTGTGGTTTTCGTTATTGGGTTTTGGTTTCTTGATATGGCGAATAATGCGACTCAAGGGCCTTGTAGAGCTCTGCTTGCTGATCTTACTGGTAAAGTTCTTGTTTTTATTCATGTCTGTTGTTATATAGAGTTTTCAACTGGTATACATGGTGAGTTATGATCAAAAAGATGATTATGAAGTTATGGTGATCTTGAAAAGGGGGTGTTTAGCAGTGATTGGAGTTGAGTTTGAGTTTATTTAGGTAAAAGGGGTTATAAATCTTGTTGTCAAGATTTTTCAAATCAAAGTTATGAACTGGTCAGTGGTCAACTAGTTGTCTGATATTGATTATTCGAGTTGTAATGACTGGTAATCAGTGTCTAAATGCTCGTCCGAAGTTCCAAACCCTCAGCCGGCTCAATGAAAAACTTGGCAGCCCGGATCGAGCTGCTGAAGGCCAAGTTGAGCCTAAGCGAGCTTGAACAAGCCGTATATTAATCTTTAGAGATGGTTTGTTCTACTTTCGTTGAAGGGTTTATTTTTTTAAGTTGTAATACAAATTATAATATATTTGACTTATATAAGTTCACAGGAACCGAGTCTATACGGCTTGAGTGTATATAAGCCCATAGGAAGTTAGGAACAGGGCCTGAATGAGGATAGGTAGGTACATTTTGGGCCCGTATGGCCTACCGATTGACCTTGTGGTCTCACATGCTATAAGAACACAGAAGTTGAATTTCAATAAGAAGAGGCCTTTGTTTTATTGATAAGTTTGTTTGAATTCTGCGGGTATCGAATTATTATAAGATGAATTCCTTGTCAAGGTCTATTCAGATAGATACATTATTAACTAAACCAAATAATTGGTCCCCATATGCTATGGATGCTTATGTTGGTCGTGTTTATTAAGTAGAGTTGAGTGATAGTGACAATATACACTTCTATTAGAATTGGTCAAAATGGATTGTAGATCAATGGGCTCGGCTTGGCTAGTTGGCCCCTTTTAAGGTTTGTAATATTATATATTAAAATAATAAACATACTGAACTTATGTATATAGTATTATATATTAATCAACACTATATATTAAAACAAAAGCCATAGTGAACTTATGTATTGTATTATTATTAATCAACTAACTATTGAAAATTTTAGAATGATAAGGACGCCAATAACATAATAAAAGCGAACATTATTAAGCTCTGTTACATCATAATTATTTATTTAATATTAACAATAAAGTATGTTTTTACAAAAGTAATGTTGTAAAAGATTATAACACCATGCATTGCGAAGGTAAATTAAAATCTTAAGATTGTAGAAAATTGTAACTTCTTATTTTAAATTTATATTGATTTTTCTTCCAATTGAAAGGGCAACATATTTGACGTCGTGCCATTTTGTTAAACCAAATGAAGTACATAAAATATTTAAATGGGGATGCATAATAGTATCTTCCATTAATAATCTTTTCACTTTTGTGGATGACTGCTAATGAACAGGTGGCAATTGTGACCCATTACTTCTAAATGGGTCAATCTGACTTATTTGTTATTTATACAAGTCAAACGGGTGCAAAAGGCAGCTTGAAAGTAATTAGGTCAAAGTGACCTGAAAATGTATAATTTAAATTTTATTTCACATTTTGATCATCATGAACTGTTATATTTTTTCATATTTGTCATACATTTTTTTTATAATTTCTAGACAAAAGTGTTTTGGGTCAACCCAGCTGACCAAACCAATTATTACCCATTAATAGGACACTGTTGTATGATTTTGCTAAGTGTATTTTTTATTAGGGAAGGATCATCGAAGAACTCGAGTTGCAAATGCATATTTCTCCCTTTTTATGGCAGTTGGTAACGTCCTTGGCTATGCAACCGGAGCTTATAGTGGTTGGTACAAGGTTTTCCCTTTTGCCTTAAACTCTTCGTGTGATATTAACTGTGCCAACCTCAAAGCTGCCTTTCTTCTTGATGTTATTTTCATCTTGTGCACTACATATATAAGTGTGACTGCAATTCACGAGCAACCAATAACTTCTATTCATGATACCATTAATCAAGAATCAAGCCATCCGCAAGAAGCATTTTTCTGGGAAATGTTTGGGACATTTAAATACCTTCCGAGGCCCGTTTGGTTGATCCTGTTCGTCACTTCTTTAACTTGGATCGGATGGTTTCCGTTTATTCTTTTTGATACTGATTGGATGGGTAGAGAAATTTATGGTGGAGATCCAATTGGTGACCAGAAGTATAGCGATGGAGTTAGAATGGGTGCGTTTGGGCTGATGTTGAATTCGGTTATTCTTGGAATAACTTCTGTGCTTATGGAGAATCTTTGTAGGAAATGGGGGTCCGGTTTTATTTGGGGGATTTCAAATATTATTATGTTTCTTTGCTTTCTAGCAATGCTTGTGCTTTCATTTGTGGCAAGCAAAACGGAATATGGCATTGATGGTTTGCCTCCAAATGGAATCGTGATTGCTGCGTTGGTTATTTTCGCAATTCTTGGCATGCCGTTGGCTGTAAGATTCTTCTTTTTTCTAAAGTTTCAATTTCCTATGTCAATCTAGAAAAAATTACTGATTATTTATTTTTTGAGGTTGGCAATTTAGTAGAGCAGACCTAGCAAGTTTTCAAACTGAACCGTCTCTTAAACAAAGTATTTTTTTGTATTGTTTTAATTAAATTATCATAGTAGTGGATTAGTTTTTTGTAGATATGGCAACCTTTGCGGGCTCAATAACAAATTAAAACAGTTCATTTTCAAAAAGGTGTAATCCTTTTTTTTTGGGGTGGGAGGGGGGGAGGGAAGTTGGGTTGACTACTTAACTTGCGAATTTTTTTGGTTCATTTTCTATGTAAAAATAATAATTAGTTAATGCATGATTGCAAAAATAGTATTATTACTATAACTATAATAAATCTTCGAATAAAATTGACTTTGGAGAGTGTATGTATTAAAAATAGGCTTCGGACAACTCTGAACTGGTTTGACCCATTCTTCTTTCTGCCAAAATTCTCATTTGACCTGTTAGTGGTGGAAAAGTTGACAGTACCACCAATACATTCTGGGTTGGATGTTGACCCATTTCGGTGGGAAAATCATTCTGGTCCTGGGAGAGGTGGCAACCGTTGTCAAGAACCAAAATCGTTGAGCCAAGGGGAAGCCCTATGACTCACTGATTTTGAGCATGTTAGTTAGTATTAAGTAGTAAAATAATTGTCTAACAAGGATTTATATAGTAAAGTAAATACTAATCACAAATGCTATGGCATGGGTTCATCTATTTTGTAACTATTCTTGAACATTCTACATTGCTAATTTATTTTTCAAATGAAGTTTGGTTTTTTTTTTTCCAAAAGGACCTTCATAATTAGGTTCAGTCCGAAAAATTACAAACCAGTTAGCAACAGTTCGGTAGGCGGTTACCTGTTACCAACATCATACCAAATCCAACCAATTACGTTTTTTAGGTCAAATTGTTTTACTTGTGTTGAGGATCATGTTTTCAAGAACTATTTGAACCTGACAAGTTCTTTTATGTGCGATTACGATGCAGGTTACTTATAGTGTCCCATATGCGTTGGTATCCTCACGGATTGAGTCTCTAGGACTTGGTCAAGGCGGGTCCCTGAGTTACATTTACATTTTTACTGTTTCTTTATAATTCTATTTGATTCTGAGTTCCTAAATGCTATATGATCTGTTTCAGGGTTGTCAATGGGTGTACTAAATGTCTCCATAGTGCTCCCACAGGTATGCTTTCCCCTTTCTGTTCTTGCTAGTGTTCACACATAATCAGTAGCATGCATCACCTTCTTTCACAAACTGTTTTTATGTATTAGTTTCATATATTTTTTAAAATTCATCAACCTTCAATCAGCTGATTAATAGATTTATTTGAACTTCAAACAGCATAAACACATCCAAAAACTATAACCTACAAGCCGTTTTGTTACAACTGCTTATCTGGTTCCTTTTTGGCGGAGCATATTATTTTGTATTATCCTGTTTACACACAGTGCTCTATTTAAACCGCATTCAAATTATCTTCAAGTACATTTATGAAGTTATTTTCAAAATAGTTAATCAAAATTGAGGGTGTCAGTCATGTCGGTTGATGGGTTCTAGGTTGGTGAGTTAAGTCGTTGAACTCAAACACAGTCTATATTTATTCGTGCCAAGGACATCAACCCTAACCTGGACACCCTTATAATTTTTGTAACCCGATCATGACTCCACTTAACCCATATATCTGAACAAGTCCAACGGGTTGACTTTTGTAATTAAGTTGTAAACATGTTAAACCGGTTGGTTGCTTATGTTTAATTAAACTAGTTAAACAGGTCTGGCCCAAACATGACCCATGGAATTAAATGGGTTAAACATGTTAACCTGGGTTTGACTGTTTATCAAACAAGTTAGATATGACAACCTAAAACCTGATATTTTAGTTTTGTGTGTCGGGTCATGTTGGAAATTGCCATCCTTAATTAAATTACATGGAGGGTTATCTTTGTATCCACCAATAGCCTTAGCATGTATTCACACAGGCTTTCATATATATTAGAAATTACACTGCAAAGAAAATTATATATAAACTATGGTTTGTTTCGATAGGTTGTGGTGTCTCTTGGAAGTGGACCGTGGGACGCGTTATTTGGTGGAGGCAACTCTCCATCCTTTGCTGTAGCAGCAGTTGCAGCCTTTGCGAGCGGGCTTGTAGCCATCTTGGCTATTCCCCGCTCTAGGCCCGAAAAACCCAAAATTCGACAATAAGAATGCTATTTTTGATTAACCCGAGTGAACGAGTATTGTTGTTGTATTATCATTTTGTTTTGTGTTTACATATATGGAGTCTACTGCAAACAAATGGTCAGATTTTTGTGTATAGCAACGCTTGTTTAGGTACAAAAATGTTATGAACTGCTTATCCCATATCTATGAGGTATAAGTTCTCAAGATTCTTGATTCTTACATATTGATAACCCTAGTAACATTACTGTTAGTTTTCTAAGCTTAATGATTTTGTACCTTATGGATAAAAAGGTTGTACATTGTACCTTATTCGTTAAAAGAATTGATTCGTACATCACTAAAAAGTATCTTTGAAACCTAGTACTCTAGTAGGGGTATTAGGTTGAGATTATACTGGTTTCCTGATATAGCCTCAATCTCAATTTTCCTCCGAAGAACAACAAAATTTTGGGAAGTTCATCGGTTTTGTTCAAACGAAGACGATAAATTCGTGTTTTGGACGATGTTAATGCCGATTCATAGTATATGGTATGTTGTGTTTGTTATATTCGGTTTTGTTTACTAGAAGTGCATAGGGATGAAAGGGTTTTTCCTTCCTGTTTCTATTATCAATCTCATGATGAAGCTTAAAGGCTTGGCTACATTAAGAATGTAAACTTGCATTTGAGTACATGGATTTGGAGACATATGGTTATGTATGAGAACAAGAACAACCAAAAAAATTGGAATTGAATCTTTAATCGCACGTAAAACGATCAATTTGATATAAAGTGATTTTATTTTTTGATTACAAATGCTAGCTGTATAGGCCTATTGGGCTTTGGTTAGAATGTTTAGAAAGTACTATCAAGTATCAATAACTTACATTCTCTTAAGAGACTTAAATACTTTTCTAATCAATATTTGTATACAAGATTAATCACAAGGCATAATATTTGTGATACATAAGATATATTAACCCTTACGTCATAGCATATTTTACTACTGCTATTAGTTGCCTTCATGCCTAGTTGTCATTGTTGCTAGTCAATAATGACGACCAAGTTATCAACAAAACAACTATAAATGATTATCAAGTTGTGAATCTTACCTGATAAAAAAAATTGCTATAAGCAAATGATTATTTTCAAGCATATCAACATCATCTTCACCTAAACTTTATCTAAGATTGTCAACTTGTTCTTACCATAATAAACTTACAAATTTCGGTAAACAAAATTTTTTTTTCAAATGTTTTTCCTTAATAAATACTCATTTATTACTATATAAATCATTTAAATTCTTTCCAAAAATAAATAATTCATTTCATTAAAATACTTTAAGAAGTTTGTTAAAACTAAAATACTTTAAATATATATATAAAGAGGTTTGTGGATATTTATGAATAAATTTTTTCTATATTATTTTTATAATTTAAATATGTTTGTTATATATTATAATTTTATTGATATGTTATCTATAACAAATATTAAATTATACGTATTTATAAGTTGTTATATAATCTTTATTATTTCAACCTATGTAATATGTAAGTATCTAATATAGTTAGTAATGCTTTACTAACTTACCACTAACAATCAAATTGCAAATCATGGACCTTTTTCATGCAACTTAAAAAAACATGTAAATTTGAAATAATCTCCAATGACTTTCCAACTATGAATCAGACTATTTTTCAATTGTTTGCTAACATGGTAGCAAGACCCTCACTAGACGCTCAGCCTCTCAAAGCCCCAACAAGGGGGTCCTACCCCTTGAATCCCTAGATCGTTTGTAACTTGGATTACAATAGTCTTGAATAACTTGTACTCGTAGCTCTTAACTAAACCTCTAAATAAACCGAACTAACATGTATATTAGCATTTTCTTGTTTATTCATTAATTTTAACCGAACATGAACACGGATACGAACACATAATCGAACATGAGTTTTTATTCATGTTTGTTCATTAAGAAAACATAAATGTTTGTGTTTGTTCATTTTTGTTCGCTAAAAAACTAAATGAACAATTCACAAACGTAAGCTAACACAAATGAACAAAAATAAAAGAACATAATTAAGCAAACCTAAATGCGCACAAACATACATATATGAACATTAACGAACAAATATAATACATCATAATTCATCCAAAACATTCACAAACACATACATGTAAACAAATGAAAATAAATAAACGAACATATATGAATGCAAATAAACGAACATTTATAAATATACAAACGAATGTTCACGAACATAAATGAATGAAGAAAACATGTTTTCGTTCGTTTAATTTAATGAACAAAATTTTATGTTCATGTTTGTTCATTTATTAAAAACAAACTTATCGAATAGTTCATGAATGTTCGGTTCTTCTACAAGCCTACATTTAAATTATATGTACATTATAATTTCTCAGTGTTATTAAACAAATTCAGTGTTACTAAAATGATTATAATGACACTAAAGTTATCAACATTTTGTATCTCTTTCTATTGTAGTCTCCTCATATTTACTTTTTTATAATATTCTCTTAGTAAGATGATACATACATGCATACATACATACATGCATACATGCATGCATGCATACACCCATACAAGCGCACGCACACATGCACATGTACATTACTGAGGAAATACCGATAGACCATATACGAATGGATTACAAACAGAAGTTTCCTTGGATTACCATTGGTAATATTAACTAATTTAAAAAAAATGTGAATAAATTTTGTAAAAAATATTAAAAAGCAAATTATAAATTTTGTGAATTGGAATTTAATTACAAAAGTAAAAAACAAATTACAAAAAATTTCTAGTAGGGAATCAAACATCCGGCTTAGTTTTAATGTATGACTCGTAATAAATCGGGCATTAGGCTCGATTTTAGCATATCTAATAAGGTGTAGCAAATTCAATCCTAAATTTTAACAAAGAGAATATAATTAAATCATTTATAGAAACTTCGACAATATAACAACTATTGATAAGACATTTTCATGGTCTATTATTAACAATCATGGTTGTATAATTTTAGTTGCATTCATAATGTCAATCAAACTATGTAATTATTCTCACTTGTGCATATACTAGTAGAAAAATAAATTACAATATGTATTACACATATGTAAAAGAAGTACCCCGGAATATGTATTACAAATAGACTAATCATCAGAAGATGGCCTGAAAAAATTTGTCTTCAGTTTCCTTAGCATTGCTTTCAAGTTCTTTTTCTTTATTGTCGCTAGTGTTCTCAAAGACATCACTACCAGCTTCGACGTACTCACTTGTGTCGTAGGAGGACGGTCCAACAAATAGGTGTGACAATTCGTCTGTAATTTATCAGAACACCAACATATTACTCGCACATCTTATAATAATTTATATTTAAATTTCTTTTTGGGAATTTGATTGCTTCTGCCAGTGATCTATCGGTAATTAGTGACTCGACTATCGGGTCATCCTTCAATAATTGTCCTTTGATGTTAATTTTTTGTTTAGTAGTGGAAGAAGAGAAATTGTAGCAATTATGAAATGAATTTGAGTGGAGTATACTGATTCGAATAGAGATCATATAAGTTTGATTGAATTCGAGGAAGGGAGAACGCTATGATGATATCTATGTGAGATAATTTCTGCGTTGATTAAGAACATAAAATAGGAATAGTGTAATTAATCTTTTATTGACTTACCAATTGAACAAAACTTGGGTTTCACCCTTAGCATACAAAAAATGGAAGCATTTTTTGTACACCAATAAATACATAAGTTGTCATGACATTATTTTTCTAGACCTTATTCTTAGTCAGGAAGAAAGATTTCATAAATAAGTTAGATGATAATGATAATGACAGTGATTCGTCACACTACAACTAATGAATTTCACAGCTGTAGTATTCTTTGGAAATCATTTGGTGAAGGTGAGTACCGAAAAAAATTCATCGATGATACTCCGTTGGAAATCAGATTGTGGGTAATATGATTTCCCCTCGAATTACCAACTGAAATTACCGAGTGATTGCGGATGGATCTTTATCAACGGATTATCGAAGCAAGTGTTCCAGTGTCACACTTAAATGGTCTTTTCACAGATTTCGTCGGAGATACTATATATTCTAGTAGTGTCATTTACTATAAATCTTAAGTTTGTGACAAGATAGGGTAACAAAAAAAGTTCTTTTGAAAGTAGGATGGTCCCTGGCTAGACTCATGGCATCATTCGATTCATCCATCCACATCCTACAACACACATCGAAACATCCACCATGGCGACCACCAACACCGGCCACCTCCATTAGCTACATGCCATCTTGTATGTGTGCCAAGATTCACTAGGAGAACCAAGGCCACACCTTTGAACTAAAAGATAATAGCAACACTGGAAACAAAGACTTGTGCCTTTCAAAAGAGGGCAAAAGAGCCAATGGGTGACTCAAAAGTTAGGGGGCAAGAGGAGTGGGGGGACTCTTCCCCATCACATGGGTTTGTAGGAATGTAACATGCATGCATGGTTGTCTAGCAACATGCCAACATTTCCATGGCCACCATCTCATTCTGCATGTCATATACATATTAATATCGACTTAGGTTTTGTATTTTTGGTATATGTTCCTTTAGTTAATAAGTTGAACTAGTAATCAAGTATGTTCTTTTGTATATTTCTCTTTTAAAAGTGATAATCAAACGATGATTAAATTTTGATTGCTTTTATGGGTATTCGATTATAAGACAAAATAGCATTTTTTGTGAATAATTAGCAATTAATCAATGTTCATGTAATAGCATTAATATTTATATTGTAATATATATTATAACTAGGGAGTAAATATAATTGTATTATACTTAATAATAAAAATTATATATATACTTAAAAAACTCGTGTATTGTATGAGTTGAATAAACTTACATATCACATAGGTTAAAAAATACATAATGTAATATATTACACATACGACTCATCAATATATCTATACTACTATATTAAGCATAATCTTAGGACACAAATGTAATTTTTTTTAAAAATCAAGACACCTAATACAACTTTTTAATCATTAGATTCAAGTGTTTTATAAAATTATTTCAATTTTGCCCCTCATTTAATAAATTTTTTTCTAATTAGTTCATATTATTAATACATTATTTAATAAGATGAGATTAATATATTCACTATAATATGTATTTTATTATTTATAAACATTAAATTAACATTTAAATTGATTAATAAATATTATCTTATTTGAAACTAAATACTTTTATAATAATAATAATAATAATAATAATAATAATAATAATAATAATAATAATAATAATCAAAACTTACAAATAAGTAGTATCTTATTTGAATACTTAATTATATAATTACTAAATACTTTTATAATAATGATGATAATAATAATCTATATCTATATTATATATACTATTACATAAAGCATTTAAATAGGACATGTCTATTTATAATAATTTAAGACATCTAATATAACTTTTTAAACATAACGTACAAGTGCTATATACACTAATGTCTAATTTGCTCCTATTTAATAAATTTCTCCTAATTAATATCTTATTTAGTATATATTTATTTTAAGTATAATCTTATTTATAATACTTTTAAATTAATACTGAAATATATACATTTATTATTTATATTTATAACTTAATACTATTTGATTTAATTATTATTTTATTTAAAAACTTAAGTATATAATCACTAAATATTACATAGTTATAATAATAATAAAAATAATAATACCAAAAAATATCAATGTTTAAGGGAGGTCGGAAAAAAAACTCGATAACACCCGTCATATCACTATATAATAAATAGAAAAAATTATGAGTAGTGAAGGTGAAGGTTTTTTAGTGCCATCGTAATAATTTTCTTTTCCTTTAAACTAATAAAAAAACCTATTTTGTTTTTTATAAATTTACATTTAAACGTTTAAGGATTTTTTTTAAACTAACCACAACTCTCTCTCTCTCTCTCTCTCTCTCTCTCTCTCTCTCTCTCTTTCTCTCTCTCTCCTTTCTTTTTCAAATTGATACCTATTCATTATGTTATTTTATAATTTTATAATAATTCTTTGAGTTATGTCAAATTTATATTTAATCACTTGAATTTTTTTTTAACTTTTATACTTAAGGCTTCGCGTTATGTCAAATTTACATTTAAGTATCTGAACTTTTTTTTTAAGTTTTAAAGTAAATTACAAATTTCATCATTTAAGTTTGTAGAAAATTTCAAATATTATTCTAAAACTAAAGAAATTACAAGAATTTTCCTCTATAATCAAGTTTTGTTACACGTTTAGTCATTTCCCCTAACATCGGTTTTTTTTACACGTTAAGTCATATCATATGACTTGCGTATGAGGGTAAATTGGTCTTTTTACCCTTACAAACAATACATAAATTAATGAAACCCACCCACCCACCCTACCCCATTCCTCTCTATCACACACACACTCCCTCTCTCTTTCTCTAAAGAACACCATCTTCTCCTTCATCGGCCCTCCTCCATCGTCCCCGCTACTCCCGCCACTATTTGATATTCTAGTCGTCACCATTCCTCCACCGCCTTCTACTCTCCCCCCGTCATCGCCATTTCTCCACCGCCACCACTCTTTCTCTCTCTTTTTCTCTCTCTCTCTCTCATTTTCTTTCTCTCTCTTTCTCTCTCTCTCTCTTTCTCATTTTTGATCCATCAAAAAAACCTAAGTGATGTTCTTGGTTGGATTTGTTAAAGGTGGTAGTAGTATTGGTGATACAATGGTAAATTTTATGTGTTTTTGGTTTTTTAGGTTAGCTTTCTTCATTTTCATGTTGATTTCTGGGTAAGATCGTTGCCAGATCTTGAAATGAAGAAAACTCAAATAATAGATGTTCTTGATGTTTTTGTTCTTCTTTTTAGACCAGAAGATGAATTTGAAGATATAAAATTTGTAGTATATCTTGATGGTGGGAGGTGTTTCATGAAATGGGTGCTAATGTAAATTTCTATGGTGGTTGTTTGATGAGAGAGAGAAAGATAGATAGATGAGAGAGAGTGAAAATATTTATTTTCCAATTTTTTTAATTTTTGTTATCTGATAGTATTTTATTAAGTTACATTAATAGTCTTTTTAAAACTAAAAAGACTAATTTACCCTTATGTACAAGGCATATTACAAGAGTTAACACAAAAAATTAACGTCCGCCAGAGTAAAAGATGTATAAAGGACAATCCTTGTAATTTCCTTGGTTAAATGACAAATACCGAAATTTACTATAAACTAAACGGACGAAATTTATAATTTACTTTAAGTTTTATACATAAGCTTTCGAGTTATGTCAAATTTTCTTTTTAACCAGTTTATAATAGAGCTCATTGATTATAATAAAATCATCATTTATCCATTCGTTATTTTTCTTTTCTGTTTTGAGAATATTTATTTTTTTTATAGTATTTTTCTATTACACTTTTTATCAGCATTTCGCACGTAATCTTTTTTTGGGTGGCTAGTACTAACGTAGAAATTATCAGAATTAAATATTTCAACTTTTATAACCGCTGGTGCATAACATGAGTCCCACTCACTAGTATTTCTTTTAAAAATAAACTTTAACTTTATAGTTATTACTTTTATTAAGTTAATTTTTAAAACATGTTTTTTTTTTCAATTGGGCATTGACTTTAATCTAGTTGATAATTGTTAATTCGATTAAAGTGTATTTATCTCTTTAAATATTCTTTTAACAAAATTAAATATAATGTATTATAAATATATAAATACAATAAAAAGTTAAGAGCTAAAACTTAGATTTTTTTAATAGATTTAAACCATCCAACCACCTTAAATATTTAAAAGTTTTAGAAATCACTCATAAAAACAACCATCATTATTATTGTTACTTTCTTATAATATTATCGAACATAATTTTGAATTTGATGATATTTGAAGACTTACATGGACGCTTTTAAGGAAAAAAAAATTATTTAGAAAATTCTTATTGATAAATGTAAAAGTTATCTAATTGATTAAGCAGTACCAACCGATAATAACATAGCATAATAGAAATAAGGTATATAATAACTATCATATTACAAATTTGTTTTTTTGCGATTGATAACTAAAGTTAGAAATGATAACTATCCGTAAAGAATGTCATATTAAATTTATTTGTTTAATGATATAACTAATGGGAGAAATCGCGCTTCGCGGCATGAGACTTAATGATTTTCAACAAAATTAAAATAAAAACATAGATAGAAAAAAGAGATACAAACCATATTTTGAATTATCAATATCTTATTAAAAATTGTTTTACAACAAGTCTCGTTACGTTCTCATTAAAACAAAGCTTTTTATTTTGTTAACAAAATCTTTTATACACTTCTTAACGAAATCCTAACATGCATGCTGTGTGGTGTTTTTATTTTGTTAAAAACACTTCTCAATGAAAACATTATATAATAAAAAATAAAATGTAACACACGTTTTGCATAGCTTATTTTTTAAATCACATTAATCATGTACAGGAACACCACCTCATATTATGGGATGAATTTCTTTACCTAGTCACTTATATTAATTGTTAAAATACAAAATAAACCATTTTGATTTGATTTCTTTTCACTTAAGCCTTTATATTAATAGTTAAAATACAAATTAAACCCTTTTCTTTGTTTTAAAACTAATTGGCCCTAAAGTTATAGAATTAAACTTAATTTTTGTATTTTTTATATAATATTAATCTGTAATTATTAGTCGATTGATTTATTATTTTAATATACAATATTTTACCTCTAATTTTATTTATCATTTGATGTTATTTTAGGTTTTTGTTAAATTAGTTAAAGAACAAAGGTTTACATGTTATAAATAAGTAAAACTAATAAGGTTTACATGCTATTAAAAGGGTAAAATTAGAAGATGTTATTTTTATGCATTTATAATTTGTGCCTTACACATTAATACTTGTGTTAGGTGTCTTAAATATTTTGTCAAATTATAATAAAAGAGAAAGAGATGCTTTATATAATAATATAGATATAGATAAGTATGCATGAAAAATTATAAATATCTATTATCTAATTTATATTAAATATTTAAAAAAAATCTTTGAAATCATTCTTAATTAATGTGAGAGAGAGACATGAAAACATAATTTCAGAAGGCCTAGAATCATATCACGTGTCCTCTAGGATTTGTATTTATTAGATAGTATAGATAGTTATAGATTAACCTACAATGTAAACAAAATGGTGTTAAATACTCCAATAGCTAGATTGATATACTATATCATATCCTTTGATCACCTTTTTAAATATCTCTATGTAGGTTTCATCTTTGTTATATTGAAACGGGCATGATATTAGGTGATAACTCCCTAATTACCCAAACACGTTTACTCCTATTGAAATCGAATATGTTATATAATCTTAAGAGAAATGATAAAAAAATATGTTGAAGTTCTTAGTTAAAAACTTAAAGATATTAAAGTTATAGAATATTTAGAAGTGTAGTTGAATTCTTCTTATTTCATATCAGTTTTAAAGTGAGTTTAAGTTCCGGTTTCGGGCGATGAATATTCGAATAGGTAATCCTTAATCACATAAGACCACAATAGATGATAATTAATGGATTTTCAATAGGTATGAGACCAAGTATGAGGCATGTATAGTAAATCATAAGATTCTTATTACCAACATTCGTGTTCATTTCTCTTCCAGTCTCATACTAATGACATTCCACGTGCTACACTAGAAAACATATATCCATAGCATCTATCTAAATACAACACACGAAGTACGTAATTCAGATGCAATAATATGTATTATAATAACTAGTATTGGTACCCCCGCGCTATACGGGGAATACCAACAAGTCTTTTTGCGTATTAATAATATATAAACATCGCTAGCTTTAAAAAAATATGCATACGGTCAGCTTTTGACGGATCGAATATAGAATGAAGCGTAAATAAAACCAAAACCATACAGCGCAATATATTTGTAATATAGAGTTTTAAAAAATAAGTAATAAAAAGATACATCATTTCATGTTCTTGTAACCAAAACATAATGACATCTTGCAAACTTAGGTTTAAATAAGCATATTTCGTGTTTGTGAAACCAAGCGATAGAACAACAGCTTCAAATCGTAAGCTAAAATTAGTATGTCACAATGATATATTTAAAATATTAAAAAAAATATAATGGGTTGGTGGTGATACAAAGAATAAATTACTTAATAGTTTTGATATTTTAAGTGAATATTAAAATAAAGTAAGAAAAGAAATTAAAAAGAAATCTAAAGTAATATAATTATTATTCATTTAGACAATAGAAGTAAAAGAAAACAAACAGGTTAAAAAGCAAAAGAGAAAAATAAAAATATATTACTTTTGATTTATTGGTATTAGCGGCTCGTTGCGGTTGCTCTGCTTTACTATAATTTAGTTTGAAATGTACGTAGAAATAGTACATCACAATGATATGTTAAAATTTGGATGAAATTTTGTTGTTAATTGTTTTTCGGTTTTATTTGGATTAATTTGGATTTTTTTGAATTCGATCCAAATTGAATTTAGTTTGATTAGGTCATAGAGAAATATCCCAACTTAGATCCGATAAAATTTCAGATAAAACTATAAATATTTTAAATCTGAATACAAGATTCTAATAAACCAAAATACGATTAAATTAACACTCCTATCGCTAGCCCAGAAACAATTAAGCAAGGCTACCATTGAGCCAACAATAACTATTGATAAAGTTTGTGGGTGTTGTACATTTGAAACTAAGCAAAAAATTTTAAAATAAAATAAAAAGAACCCAGCTCAGGGAAGGCTTACTTGTAGCACAACTTTAATATTTGTAATTCTAAGCGATCAACAGTGAATCATACTTCGGGCCGATCATGGTTTTAAATATATTTATATTACATAATGATATGTCCTAAGTTAATTTTTTCATATTAGTCACACAACAAATATAAAAAGATGTTAGGATATCTAAAACGATATTTAAATAAGTCAATTAGGAAAGAGAAAATAGTAATAAAATTAAAAAAAACGTGATATCTATACATACTAATAAAAAACTAGTGTGTCACATGATCTCTCTCTATGATGTCCACCTATGATTTAACCATATAACATCACCACAATAAATATATTATTTTAAACAAAAATAAATCATATCAAACTCTTCGAACTTAATATGAAACTCCATTTTAAAGAATATAAATAAACAATCAATTAAATCAAACTTTACAAATTTGTTAATTTTTTTAAATAAATAAATTTCTATTTAATATGATTATAATATCCTAATAGTCAAAAAATAATTTTTTAATAATCACAACGTAATTATTAAAGTTTACCTATCATATGATTTTTAGATATTACTAATATTAAATATAGTTACATTATATTATAAATATTTTTTTGCCTTGACATTAGATCTTTTATTCTAAACGTTAATTAGATCACATTATCAACATTTTTTTTATTTTAACACTTTATTATTCAACCGTATAATATAAGGGTCAATAATCTAGTAAATTAATAAAAGAAAGGAAAAATAGAGTCAAGTTATATAATAACTCAAATACAAATGTTGGTGGATTCTTTTTAATTTTTCTTGATTTTCACGTGTTTTGCTTGTTTATAAATGCATTTAGAGTTGGCTAATGTTTTTTGTTTTTTCTTTTCCCTTTTCTTGGTTTTTATGTGAATTTTTTTCTTTTGCTTTTTATATACTTTTTTAGATCCTTTTTTTTTTTTGTTTTTTAGAAATATTTTATATTTTTTGCTACAAACTTTTTTAACGAGTTTGTCAGTTACATCATGTTTACATATAATGTGTGGGTATAGCTACATTAGTGTCGTTGTGGCAACGCACGTCACGTATTTTAATGTTGATTATGAAGTTTGCAAATGTACCATTTACCATGTTAATGTATCGTCCGGTCCCGCCGCATCACGCAGACATGAAAGTACTTGTTTTGAATCAATAAAAAAGAACTAAAACAGATTGTGAAAATAAAAAAAAAATTGAAAGAAGAAAATGCAATAAAAAGACTTGTTAAAATTAGGTAAAAATTAACTTTTTTAAATTTTTTGCTACAAACTTTTTTAACGAGTTTGTCTGTTACATCATGTTTACATATAATGTGCGGGCATAACTCATTAGTGTCATTGTGGCAACGCACATCTCGAATTTTGATGCTGATTATGAAGTTTGCAAATGTACCATTTACCATGTTAATGTCATCGTCCGGTCCCGCCGCATCACGCAGATTGAAAGTACTTGTTTTGAATCAATAAAAAAGAAGTAGAAACGATTGTGAAAATAAAAAAAATTGAAAAAAGAAAATGAATAAATTAAAAAACTTGTTAAAATTAGGTAAAAATTAACTTTTAAGTTTTAAGAAGATTAAGGGTAAAATGATCTTGTTTTAAATTGTTTCTTATGAAATTTGTTCAAATGGATACATATGATATTTTGATTATTTTTAAATGATATAAATGATATATAAAATTTGATTAGGATACATATTGTATTTCACATGTTTTGTAAAGAATTATACGATATTTAGTTCACTAATAGACCTTACGGGTTGTTTCATGAGCTAGTAACTTGGTTTAGGTAACCTAGAGTCACACTAGTAACAAGTTATTTTGATTTCAATATTTGTGTATAATGACTAATGCAATAATAGGGAGTAATGGGCTTTTGCATTAGTTAGTGGTTTTATGTTACATAGAGTTACATTATGTCATAACAAGTTATTTTTGCAACACTCTTGGCATTTACAACAACCACACATTATCTGTCTGTATGCTTTTCATTTAGATGGGCCTTAACGAGCCATTTTTTGTAACTTTTTGTGTGCCATCGGCTTCCAAATGCACACGCCTTCACAGGAAAAACATGTTGGACCTAGATGCACAAATAAAAACGCTTGATAATGTTGCCAGTGATATATGAACCTAAAGAGTCACACACTAGACAATAACATATGATTAATATATTTAAAGTGTTTAAACGCATTTACGTGAAATAATATTTTAGCAATTAATTATTCGTAAAATAATGCAATTAGGTTGTACTTGTTATTAAACTAGTATATAATCCTTGGTAGGTTACAATCATTAAAAGGTTTCAACAATTAAAAAGCCCGTGGAAGGATTAGGGTTTAAAAACATTAAATTAAATTGTTTCATTCATTTTTTAATATATAAGCAATTAAGAAAAAAAAAACCTAGCTACCACCTTACAATTATACTCCTGGTGAGACTTTTTTGTGTATGATCAAAGAAGGTTTTTGTGATTTTGATTGTTCCACTACATAGATTGATTCGAAAAGTTAGTCCTGAATTCCCATCAAAACGATGCATACCCATTGAAATGGCGTGAGCACACATGTAGAAGCCTTAACTGACACACATGAGGTTGTCAATTACACAAATGAGGGTGAAAGACCATATCTGGGATACCTACCTAAGTTCCTAGGTCGAAGACCACCGATTCTCGTTTATGTTAACCCATATCGGGCATATTAATTCTATATCCACAACTACTAACGCTGTTATAGGACATATATGTATGTCCTTTTCAGGATCATTTAATTGCAAGAGCAATAATTTCGACATAGTAGTTACAGCAAAAGAAATTGACAAAAAAAGTTTAATATATTTGAAAATCAAGTTGTTTGCCATTTATATGTTTGAAGGAGATTGACGATTGGTTACCATTTATTTAAAATTTGGGTTTATGATATAGGATCTTTTGCTTATGGAATACCAATCGAAGATCCCATCATAAACTATGTTGATCGACAAACAATTGAATAGTCTAAATGATAATATTATCTGAAATATCATTTATTATGTGACTGATGAATTACTTAAGGTTTATTCATTAGAAGCAGTTCTAATAAAGAATGATCAAAGTTGGATTTACCATTAGGTGTCCCATTATAATGTGTAGGTATAAGTATCTTTTTCATGGTTTAGCCTCTCCATCGCATTACTGACATATGCCGAGCGGCCAACTATAAATTTATGTATCATATTCCTTTCTACATGACAACCAAAATTGTTTAATTACTTATACATAGATTAAATATATTGTTTTTTTATTCATCTAATCCTTGTATTAAAATTTTAAGTAAACGTTTTGCTAATTGTACCATCCCCCACTTATGAAAAACACAATGCACCCCATATTATACGAGTGTATAAATTGCCATATATATACGAGCGTTTAAGAAAATGTATGCCTGCAAGGTCAAATTGACGCATACATGAAAACATACAAGCGTATAAAAGTCTATATATGGTTGTATATGCATATTTTAAAATAATCACATGTCACATCAAATAAATAGGAGGCATATTTAATTTTTGTTTTTATCTATTATTATTATTATTATTATTATTATTATTATTATTATTATATTATTATTATTATTATTATTATTATTATTATTATTATATTTATTATTAATATTATTACTACTATTACTATTATTATTATTATTATTATTATTATTATTATTATTATTATTATTATTATTATTATTATTATTAAAAGATACAAGCGTATAAAAGTCTATATATGGTTGTATATGCATATTTTAAAATAATCACATGTCACATCAAATAAATAGGAGGCATATTTAATTTTTATTTTTATCTATTACTACTACTACTATTATTATTATTATTATTATTATTATTATTATTATTATTATTTATATTTTTATTATATTATTTATATTATTATTATTATTATTATTATTATTATTATTATTATTATTATTATTATTATTATTAAAACATACAATCGTATAAAAGTCTATATATGGTTGTATATGTATATTTTAAAATAATCACATGTCACATCAAATAAATAGGAGGCATCTTTAATTTTTATTTTTATCTATTATTATTATTATTATTATTATTATTATTATTATTATTACTATTACTATTACTGTTATTAATATTGTTACTATTATTATTATTACTATTATTACTATTATTATTAATATTATTATTATTATTTATTATTATTATTTATTATTATTATTAGTCGTCGTCGTCGTCGTCGTCGTCGTCGTCGTCGTCGTCAAAATCAAAGACAATCGTTCTCTTAACCATCTTAACAACTTACACTTTTAAAAATTTAAACTCAAATTACTTTTATGGTTTGAGAATCAGTAATATCACTACGTCATGAAGGAAAAGTTGTATTTAATATTTAAGGGATATATTTACGCAAGCCTAATCAATTGCAATGTGTATGTAGGAATTCAAGGTCCCATCATTCTCATCTTAAGAAATATTGTTAAGAAGCTGGAATATTAGCAGACATTTTAACAATAGCTAGTTAAATTTTAAAATTTCATAAGGTATTAAAAATATATGTGACGATTAAGATGAAACATGTATCATTTTGATTGATGCATAAAGTTAACATTTATATAAAAAATATCAATGTGTCACTTAACTAATGTTTACAAATCGAACAATCAAATTAAATAGTAGGTTTCTTGTTTCAAACGTGTTTCTCATCTTATGATTTATTTTCAAGAGTCCTTAATTGTCACCAATCCAACTAAGGAATATATGGTAGACCCTACCCCTTTATGTATATATACACAAGTCTCATATCCTCTACACATCATTCATTCATTTCTTCAATCCTCTCTTCATCTCTCCTTATCCCCCCCCCCCCCCCTCTCTCTCTCTCTCTCTCCAAATAATAAACACAATCTGTTTACTAGTTGTACTTCCTCTACCACCTCTTTTTTTATATCTTTCTTGTTGTTTGTCTATGTTTTTCACATACAAACACTTGATGATCACCATCTCCAACTTACTTTTTTGTAGTTGTTAACTTCATTCTTTAGCTCCCCATCTACCTAACAATAAATATTATGTTCCATGTGTGACCCTACACAATCTTCCCAGTCGAAACCTGTAATTTACGAGAATACCCTTTTCAAGAATCTTAACAGCAATCCTCCAAAATCCATGGATGATCATCACCAACTTCATGGTTGGCCAACCCCTTCTCAGGTAATGTTTTTGTTTGAAACTTTCACCACAACAAATTGTCAAAATGTACTTTGTTGACATTTTCATTATTTCAAACACTTGAAAATGTATGATTATAATATTAAGCTTTGTTTTGCAAGAAAAAAGTTGGTTGTCACAAATTTTCTAAATGTATTTGTTGACGTTTTCATACAAATAATTAACTTTATATCTTCAGAATCATAACCCAAAATTTTATGAATCATTTTTTTCAAGCTTATCTTTCACACCTTATAAAGTGTGAAAAACTTACATGTGTCCCTAAGTGTAGAAAAGGTACAAATTACATACTTTTGTAGAGTTTGGTTGAAAATCGTCTTTCTGTGGACTTTTAATCAGAAAATGTATAATTAATTTTACCCATCTCCTATTTAAAGTAACAACCTTTTCCCATAACTTAATATACTCTTAAAAATGTAGGTATTAAGTTGTACGATACAAATAGACATCACAAGAAAAAACATACGTCAAGCTTTCTTCAAAATACATAGATTATATTCTACATCACAATCATCAATCCTTTCTTCCAATATTTGTAGATAATTTTCATTTTTTATTTTTTGTATTTTAGCCTACCCCTTTTGAATTACAAATCTTTTCTAGTATTAAAAGAAAAGTTGTGCTGAACGTATCTCTGACAATTTTTTTTTTTTTTTTTCTTTTCACACCCTCTTAAATTGTTACACCGGCTCTCCAAAATTGATTTCTCCTAGTGATATTTTCAAGGGTACATATAAAATTCACTGGGTTGCATTTAGCAAATAAGTAAAAAGAAACACACTTATAGTTTCTTTAAAACCCGTCAATATTTTCTCAAATACTCATAGAAACTTTCATTATCAACTCTTCTTGTGTAGGCCTTAGAGGAAATCAAAGCCATTGGAAAGATATCAGGACCAACAGCCATAACAGGTCTACTAATCTATTCAAGATCCCTGATCTCCATGCTCTTCCTTGGCTACCTAGGCGAGCTCGAGCTCGCGGGAGGTTCCCTCGCCATCGGGTTCGCCAACATCACCGGCTACTCCATCATCTCGGGCCTAGCCATGGGCATGGAACCCATTTGTGGTCAAGCCTACGGCGCGAAACAAATGAAACTCTTGGGCTTAACCCTACAAAGAACAGTCCTTTTACTCCTATCAACCTCAATCCCAATCTCTTTCATTTGGCTCAACATGAAGACCATTTTAGTATGGTGTGGCCAAGATAAAGACATCTCCACCGTAGCGCAAACTTTCATCGCCTTTTCGATACCCGACCTCTTCGTGTTGTCCCTTTTACACCCTCTCCGTATCTACCTAAGGACACAAAACATAACTTTACCCTTAACTTATTGTTCAGCAGTGTCTACACTAATGCATGTACCCTTAAACTTTTTGCTAGTGGGATACTTCAATTGGGGTGTTTATGGTGTGGCTATATCTGTAGTTATCACCAACTTAAACTTATTATTCTTGTTAACAACTGTTGTGTATTTCTCGGGTATCCACCGGGCCTCGTGGGTCCCACCGAGCACGGACTGCCTACGCGGGTGGTCATCGTTACTGGCTCTAGCGGTACCATCGTGTGTGTCAGTATGTTTAGAGTGGTGGTGGTACGAACTAATGATAATATTATGTGGACTACTACAAAACCCTAAAGCCACTATAGCATCAATGGGCATACTCATGCAAACAACTTCATTCCTTTATGTTTTCCCTTCTTCTTTAAGCCTTGGTGTTTCAACTAGGGTTGGCAATGAGCTCGGCGCTAAGCGTCCGGCAAAGGCCCGGATATCGATGATCGTTTCGCTTGTGTGTGCAGTAGCCATGGGTGTTACTGCAATGGTGTTTACCACACTGATGAGGCACCGTTGGGGGCGGTTTTTCACGGCGGATGTGGCAGTTCTTGAGCTGACATCAGTGGCATTACCGGTGGCCGGACTTTGTGAGCTCGGAAACTGCCCTCAGACCGCGGGTTGCGGTGTGTTGAGAGGCTGTGCAAGACCAACTGTTGGAGCTAATATTAACCTTGGGTCGTTTTACTTCGTAGGAATGCCGGTGGCGGTGGTGATAGGGTTCGCCGGAAAACTTGGGTTCGCCGGACTTTGGGTGGGGTTGTTTGCAGCTCAGGTGACATGTGCATTGTTGATGCTGTATGTTCTTTTTACTACAGATTGGATTGTTCAAGTTGAAAGAGCAACAGAATTGTCAAAACCATCATCATCATCATCTTCATCTAGTTTTTTTGGTTTTCCGGCGAACTCTCCGTCGCCGGAGATGATCAAGGATGAGGTTAATATCTCCATGGAGAGAGATCTTGAAGAAATAATATTATTGTCTGTGGAGGATGAGGTTGAAGTGGTGAAGGAAGATTGTTGTAAAGTTGAAGAACATCCTCTTATTGTGCATTGATTAATCATAATTGAAGATGACAGATAATAATGATTTAGACAATTTTTGTGAAGGTTGCAGCAATTTCTTGCAACTATTGGAGAATTGGTTACCTCATTTTTTTTAGATAATGGTATTTACCATAAGTTGAATAACATTTGAGATGATATATTGGTTATCTAAGAATCTAAGATGTATCAATAACTTATGTTATTTGTTTGTTTGATTTTGAAAGTTAGTATGAGTGTATCAGAAAAGATTTTAATATAAACTATTAACACGTTAGATTATGGAAATAATAAAATATTAATGAAAGAAATTTGATAATTGTTTTGGAGTTAATTAGATGGCTAGTCCCAGTTTGAGAAAACATTCTTGATCATAATTACTTATTAAAATCTTAATACACGTGGTCCTTGAATTGAATGACTATCTATTTTGGATGTTAAATAGGTATGAAATGATTTTTTTATCCTTGAACTAAAAGAAAATAATTAAAATAAAAGAATAAAAGGCACGTGGATCCACTATATTCTTTTTATTAATTAGATATTTTAACTAATTTTTATTATATATTAGTAATATACATACATACCCCCATCCATTAACCCTAACCTCTCGTTTCACAAACCACTGTCACTACCATCATCCTTCTTCTTCAACTCAAGGCGTCCTTATCACCACCCTCCTCAATCACCACCGCCTCCTCTACCTCCATTTGAACCCGCCACCGTCGTCATTATCAACACACCACTATCATCACCTCCGTTGATGTCATACCAGTTTTAACCATCACTGTCGCACCACATCTAAGATGAACAACACTACCACCCTACACTATTGTCTATGATTTAAGCCCTAATCAAGGCCTGTTAGGTCACGACTATGGCGATGGGTGACTAACATTAGCCACAAGCCCTAATTGATTTTGGGTCATGATTGTCGCAATAGGTGACCGCTAACAATCACAAGCGGTAATTAATTGTAAGGTCATGAATGTCATGATGGGTGACTTTCAATAGTCATGACTGTGGTGTTGCTGGTAGTGGTCTCATATTCTGTTTGATTTTAGCTTCAATTATACATGTTTTTTTTACTTGGGTTTTAGTTATTGCTGTGGTGGTGATGATGCAGGTGGTGGAGATGGTATTATAGGGTTCCAGGATAGTGGCGACCTATGGCGATGATGATTGAGGGGAAACATGGAGGTGGGGGTGGCTGATAATTTACTATGACAAAGGTGGTATGGTGATGGTTAAGATCAATGGCGTACCTAAAGCATGAGAAAGGGGAAGCCGTCCACCAGAAAAAAATTCTTTTCATTGTATATACGTGAAAATCTTGAATGCCCCCAATAAATTTTTACAATAGCTCCCTTAAACTTTTGAAATTGAAGGAAAAACAAGATTGACTCAACATATTGTCAAGGGTGAAACTAAAATGAGGTCCAGTGAACCTCCGGTAGTTTGGCGAACCATATTTTCTCACAAGCTGGGTCTATAATTAGGTAGATGTTTAGTAGTTTCACCCACAAATAATCAAGTAATTAATAGAAAGAAACAAGAAAAATCCATATTGAGATAAATGATTTTGACAATAACCAAGCTAAATTTATATTGGTTTCAAGATATGAATGATCAATTCTTATATTTACTATCCGACATTATTCTCAAACATGTTAAACATTATCGTTATTAAAGATTTTTGAAAATGTTTTAACTTTGATTATTATTGCTTATAACATATCACATATCACCACTCTGATGGGTGTATTTGCTTCAACGGTTCTTAATACACACACACAAAACTCGACGAGTTTGGGAACTGCTTTAATGATATCTTTTGGTGATGAATCGGATTTGACTCGAAACGAACCAAAAAAATATATATTATATCACGATAGTCAAATGATTCATAAAAATTTTCGCCTCCCATAAAAAAAAATTCTTGGGTCCATTACTGATGAAGATGGTGATGATGGTTCAACGATGATGATGGTGGTGTGGTGGTAGGGGTATGGTGATGGTGGTTCAACGATGGTGATGATGAGTGAAGATGGTGGTGGTGGTGGTGGTGGTGGTATGGTGATGGTGGTCGTTGGTGGTTCAAACATTGGCTATGTGATGGTGGTTGGCATGATTGTCTTGGGTTATAATAACGAAAATGATAACGATTAAATACAAATTGATAGTTCACATGTGAATCAATGTTAGTTTATAGCTAAACCAAGTTTTTATTAACTAATAAAGAGAACTCAACAAAAGTGTATCAAGTTTTTTGTCAACTTAAAGAGAGGAACAAATTTTTTTATGGTATAAATTGTTTTTTTTATTTATGCATTTATGTAAGCCCCAAAACTGGGTGACCACACAACTTGTAAATAATAAGAATAAATAGTTCTTAAGCAAAAATGTCCTTCTGTTAGCAACAAAAACATAATTAAATGTTCAAATTCCTAAATTACATGTCTTAAGCTTTTAACACAATAATTTTCCAAAAGGGAAATACAATATAGCCAATAAAGATTGACAGTCTTGAGATGTCAGGTAGTCATCCATCTATGCCAAAGTAGACTTTCCTTGCTTTAACATGAGTGTGATCAATCCGACATAATTTTTCATTTAAACATAAATAAAATATTTATGAAAAACATAACATACTGATTCATAACACATTTATATTTTACAGTGAATATAATGTATAAATCTTTCACATAACTTTGTTCCTAGGGCAGTTACATGGTAAGTATAAAACCATACCCAA
Organism: Flaveria sonorensis; assembly: GCA_025506505.1. Taxonomy (NCBI): domain Eukaryota; kingdom Viridiplantae; phylum Streptophyta; class Magnoliopsida; order Asterales; family Asteraceae; genus Flaveria; species Flaveria sonorensis. The sequence continues at coordinate 51,600,668 of CM046427.1, read as the reverse complement.
TATTTTTTGGCATACATACCTAATAACATATACTAGTATCATGTAACATACCTAACGGCATGAAATGGTATTCTATAAGCATATCCAGTTGCATAAACTGGTATCCTGTAAACATAGTTATATAAACAAGTATCCTCTTTACATACCTAGTCACATAAATTAGTATCCTATAAACATATCCAGTTGTATAAACTGGTATCCATAAAAATACCCAACTAGTCATTTTGGTATACAAAAACATACCTTGTCACAAGTACCGATAATCATAAACATGCCTAACAACGCAAGGTAATAACTATATACAGACCAATCTATCACATGCATTCGTTAAATACATTCATCATCATAAACGCATTCAAGTAGCCACATGATATCATACTATAGAATTTTCATATTTTACAAACATGGGATTTTAAGCTACTTTTAAATCTTTTTTCCTTGTAAAAACATAAATAATTATTCATTATACTATTATTTTTATCATATCATCATTATACGTACATATCAGTCGTGATTTGATCATATAAGAGCCCCATGCATCACATAACCATTTATCAAACTTAAGAGTCTAGTTTGGAAACCAATTTCTTTGTAAATCATACTTTTAAGTATACATGCCACTGAAAAGTGTCAAAGATGGATCATTAATCTCACTTGCTTGATAAAAACACTTAGTTTTTCAACCTATGAAGATCGTAATTTGCAAACCCTTAACATTGTCCACTTTAATGCTCCTATATCTTCCTTTAGTTGTTAATCATCAAATAGATCATAGATTTATCATGAAATCATTGGGATGAAGGAACCTTAACCTTTAATTGCTTGAATGGCACCAACATGTGCTAAAATCTTGACTGGGCTAATAAACCAAGGACTTAACCTACCTTGTTTGTGAAACCAGATTATGCCTTTCCAAGGTGATACGTTTATCATTACTTTTTTTCCGTCCTTAAACTTTATTGGTTTGTGTCTTTTTTTAACATTTTGTCTATCCTTGGTGGCTTTCATGTAAGCTTTAATCTTGTCAAGTTTTTCGGTTATGGATTCAACTACTACTACGCACCCTGACTCCTTTTGTCCGATTTCACCCTAATAAGTAGGAATTCTGCAACATAATTTGTATAGCATTTCATATGTTGGCATTCTAATTCTTTTGTGGTAACTATTATTGTGGGAGAACTCCATTAAGTGAAAGTAGCTATTCCAGCTCCCTCTAAAATCAATAATGCATGCGTGAAGCATATCTTCCATGTTTTGTAGGATGATAGGTATGCTAATGTGCAATCATATTCCTATTTCATCATGAAACTTTTTCTAGAACTTTCATGTGAACCATGTGTCCTTGTCGAAACGATGGACAATGGCACACCGTGTTGAACCACAATCTCTTTAATCAACAGTTTTGCCATTGTTTTTTAGGTATAGGTCTCACGAATACGTAAAAAGTAAGCACTTTTCGTCAACCGATCTATAGTCACCTAGACGGTGTCATAACACTTAGTTGTGTTTTTTAGGATGGTTATGAAATGCATTGTAATGTGTTTCGATTTTGATTTAGGTATAGCTAAAGGCTAGATCTTTCTGTAAGGCTTGTGATGCTTAGCTTTGACTTCCAAATATGTTAAGTATCTTTTTACATAATTGGTATTTTCCTGTTTCATTCCAGGCCAACAATAATCCTTGATTAAGTCTTGGTGCATCTTAGTTGCTCATGGATGGATAAAGTACTTTGTGCTTCGTCTAGTATCTATACTAGAGTTTCCTGTGATGAGGTATCCATATTCGACCAAACCTAGTTTTGACAACATATGTGTTTTCTTTTAGATTTACCATCTGTCCTGACATTGTTTCTTTCCTGAGCTTATATTCCTATAGTGTGTTTGCCGTGTACATCTATGATTTGTTTTTGGAAGTCTGGGGTTACAATTAACTAATGGGATTCTATTTGGGTAGGTTCTTATTTTCCATAGGGCTTAAAGCATCTACAAATACATTGGCATTTTTTGGATTATAAAGAACTTCGCAATCGAAGTCTTTTATGAATTCTAGCCCTCATCACATGTTTGATTATTTTTTATCAAATAAGTATTTCACCACTGTTATAATTTGTGTAAATCGTCTGTTTGACCCCATATAGACAATGTCTACATATCCTCAAACCAAAGACAATAGCAGTGAGCTCCAAACTAGGAGTAAGTTTATTATCCTTATATGGTGTCAATTGTTGTAATGCGTAAGCTATCACTTTTCCCTATTGCATAAGGGCATACCCTAAGTTGTGATAAGAAGCATAAGAGTAAAATACTAAGTATTAGAGTTTTCAGTAAATCCTAGAATATTAAATACTTATGTAAAGTCTAACCAGGATTTCTTAAGGATGTCACACATATGTATTACATGATTAGAACTATGCCAGATATAGCTTACTGATGTGCTTTAAATTATAAATAAAAATCCTATCAACATCAATTATTTCTTAATATCTCCCTTAAAATAATGATTATGTACTTAAAATTGTTAAATTGTGTTTTCAGGTGTTCAAAAGGGCAAGATGGACAAAAGAAGCATATTTAACAAGAATCGAAAGAATACCGAGCTTTGGATTCCAAGCATGGGGTCGTGCCTCATTAAGCACGCCCCCATGACTTTCTTGAAACAAACCTCGTGTTTAAATTGGCACACCCCCGTGTTTGGAAATCTGACAGGACAAAAAGTACTATCCCCCAAAATGAGTCACGGGACCGTGCCCCATTTAACACGAGGTCATGTCCGACACCTTCTTCACATACGACCCGACTAACTTTCGTAAGCATTGTACTAGCACGGGGTCGTGCCTTTTAGGCACGGGGCCGTGCTTAAAATTCTAGAAAGCCTATAAATAGAGGCCTAAGTTCATCATTTGGGCAAGCTTTTGGTGGAGAGAGTTACTCTGCTGAATTCTCTCGGGAATCAAGACTTGAAGATCATTTGGAGGATCAGGAGGTGCATACAACACTTGGAAGAAGCTCGGGATTGTCTAAACATCATCCATGTTACTTATTATTGTGTGCAAGCTCATTATGAGCTAAACTCTTATTATCATCCTAACTCGATGAAACATATGTAATTTGTGATGAACTAATGGTGTGATTTATATTATGTTAATGTTATGGTAATTTTAGAAAAACTTTTGATGGGTAGCATCTATATTTGAAAGGGAAGTTATAAGCTTATGATTTATAATTGTAAATGTCGTTCAAGGTTGAAAAATATATGAACTAACTTTTATTCGCGAAACCGGTCTTCATAATAAATCCATGGTTAATGAACTAGAAATGGTTATTAGAAATCACATCATCTTAAATTTTTGATCATTTGCGGGTTCTCTTTTATTAGCCTGAGAAATCTACAATAATTGTTATGGTTTTCTAAAATTAATGGTATATTAGAAAGGAACCTGATTAACTCTCTTTTTAATATTAAATTATGTTTTCAGAAATCGTATGTCAAAAGGTTACAGGATATTTACCTACATTACTAGTGGCTTTGATTTATTCAGTAAGTCTCATCCTGATGAAGTCCTAGTCACTACGGAGCGGATAGACGAGAAATCGCGCCGGCTCACATTTATAAACATTAATATAATTACTTTAATCAATATCTTTAATCACACCATCAATTCATCACAGTTACATAAGTGTAATCTAATTAGGATGATAGCCTTTATTTCCTGGTTTTAAATCCAAAAGTTTCAATCTTATTTTTACTTTGTTTTAATTATTGTTTCTAAACCCGAAAAATCTTAATTACATCAATGCAATTTATCATTTTCTCAAAACAAAAATCTGATCCGATAGTCAATCATAAGGTAGTTGAGTAGGCTCGGTGTATCCGCGGATTGATACTCGGTTCTTACCATCACTATATTACCACACGACAGATACACTTTTCTTTTTTGTGTGTAGTTTAGTATTAGTAATAACCAATTAAAACTGAATCTGTGCGAAAAACCTTTATTAAAATATATATACTTTTCACACGCATCATTTATATTGCTAAAACTCTTGGTTGGCTTACTAGCAAAATGAATACATATTATTAGCATCCAATAAGTAGAGTATTCAAAGTATTCAAGAAAAACTATAGATTATGGTTTGACCTACTCTGAATTTCCTACGCTTATTAAGTGTTGATCAGATGCAAGTTAGATAGCAAAAATGGAAGACCACTCCTCAACAAGTAGATGGGTATTTCTTTGGTTCATGGGCTATATTATATGCTTCAAGAATCTAAATAAAAACTAATTTTGTTGGTTTAGCTAGAATAGGTAAAAAAAAGTTGAATGCCTAATAAATTTAGTGTTTGAGATTCCATTATGGCCCACTAATTACTATCAAGTATGATAATGCATCTATATTGACTAAGAATTATAGCCAAGTGTATAATTATAAGTCTAGTCACTTAATTGTTAGGCATACATTGATACATGAAGGTGTCATGCATAATGTCATATCATGCATCGTGTGATATGTGTGATATCAACAAGTAGATGGCTATTTCTACTTAGTTGGTAGACTATCTTTTATGCTTCAAAGAATCTAAATGGAAACTTATTTTTTTGTTTTAGCTTGCAATTAGTAAGGAAGTTGAATGGCTAAGAAATGGTTCATTTAGATCTATCATGCTAAGATACCCAAATCGTTTTTAATAGGATGTTGGGAGTCAAATTCAATGTGGAAAGATTAGAAGCAAAAGATTAGAACACATATATCATCTCAATGATGTGTTAACCCTACCTGGATAAGTATGAAGTTTAGTTACTTCAAGGGAGCTTAGACTTTAATCATTTATACTCATTGCAAGATAGAGAAAGAAGGCTAGTAAAACATAGTGTGAGGATAAGAATACTTGAGTATCTTGATGTTATGTGTATATTATCTTCATATATTTAAATAATAGGAAGGGTTCATTCATTTAACCCCCTCTCTCTTATATTTTAATATTTTAAATATGTAATATATTAAGATGGAAATTCATTTGACATGACATTTTCATTTTTATATGATTTTGTATTCAATAAATACCTACTTTAAATGAATCAAGGAATACACTAAACAAGGATGGATTGTTGGTAAATTAATGTGTTCAAGGTTATTCTAGTGTAATTGCATTTGCTTAAGACAAAATGAAAAATCAATTCAACATTTCTATGAGTTAAAAGGTATGAAGTGCACGCTCAATCTAGAATGTTATAAGTTCTATACCCATGGAACCTTAGTAAATCAATAGAGTGAAGCCCCTTAATTCATAGGTGGTTCCAAAGGGTCATATCTCTTTTGGGCATGGTCCAAGGGGAGTAACTGATGGGTCTAAGGGACAAAGGTCGTGTTCTGATTAATAGTAGCTGAAGATCGGTAAAGCCTACGAGCTTCAGTAAAAACTTTGGTCAAAAGCAACTTACGAATATTCATTACTTGTAATCATGTTACTCCTAATGATGGGTAATAACTTTTCTACTACTCATGGTCTATAGGAATATTGCTACTATTGATGGCCGATAATAACTTTTTACTATTAAAAGTGTTTCTACTGATGTAATAGCTAATAGTTGATAGTTATTACAGTTATAATCATCAATAATTATGTCTTTCATGAAGACTTTTGATGGTTCATTATAAACTTTTAACCCCCATCTAAAGGATTCATTCCATTGCATTTTAAGTTAGGCTTAAAACATGAATTTTCACAAGAAAAAAACATCTTATTCTTGAACAGACTCTTTTGTCTTATCTAATTAAAAAGATTATGTATACGTGCAAAATACTTAATTGAAAGATATTTATACACTTGATCCAAAAATCTATTCAGTCATTACAAACTCAGAAAACACAATGTGTGTGTTGTGTATAGCCGCGTTCTATTTAAAACCATGAATATGTTGAGTACTACAACAAACCGCTTTAACATGCGTACTTTACATTATCTAAATTAACCAAAATGAATATAATTTTAACTTTTTTATGTTTTATTTTTGAAAATACGATACACATAGTTTTTTGTATAAATGCATATATATACATATGATATATGTGTATATATGCATATTTTTCTAGTTTCGTTAAAAAAATTTATGAGTGGGGTGATAAAATCAAAGAAATAATTGGATGATAGAAATAACCATCTTTTTTAACTTTAACATTTTTATCTTAGCGCTATGTATACAGGTTATCCTAGTCACACCATTCTCTCGACATACTTTACTTCTTAATATAGCGTCCCCCTACATACATAAATACATACATGCATGCACTCATACATACATACATACATACATACATATATACATACATACATACATACATACATACATACATACATACATACATACATACATACATACATACATCCACTCATACGCTCATACACGCACACACGTACAAGCCTACACGCGTATATGCCTACACGTATACACGTGTACACATTTCATGGTCATGATGAAAGCAAAATGTCTCTTTTCAAAGGAAATTTTGGAACTGGTGGACTTAATTCTACTCTATGATGATAAACTTTGTCAATTACCAAAAGCTACAGGTAATAACTAATATTTATCTCCAAGTTTTCAAAAAGATATTTCTAATTGTTTTAAGGAAGAAATTCTAAATTCCATTTCAAAGAAATTGGTGATGATGTGTTTGCTTTGTTAGTTGATGAGTTTAGTGATGTGTAAAAATAGGAACAAACGGCAATTATTATAAGAAATGTTGATACATATGGACTTATTAAGGAGAGATTTGTTGGATTAGTTCATATGATGGAGACATCTTCTTTGCCCTCAAGAATGCAATTGACACGTTTTTTTGCTAAATATGGATTGTGTTCTAAAAGGATAAGAGTCAAGGATACGATGCGACAAACAACATGCGAGGTGATGTTAATTATTTAAAAGCAAAGATAATAGAAGAAAATAGCTCGGCATATAATGTATATAATTTTGCTCATCAATTTTAATTAGTGGTTGTGACAGTTGCAAAAAAAAAAAACATTAGGTGTTGTGAACCTTTTTGAAAATTTAAGCATTTGATGAATGTGGTTTTTTGTTTTTATACTTTGACAAAATGTAAAAGAAAGAGTAATAAAATAAATTAGTAGTGGTATACTTGAAGAAGTAAGTGGATTAAAAAAAGAGTTTTCTTTCATATGATGTGGAGATACAGGATGGAATTCTCATTACAAAACACTTACATGTTTTGTTGATATGTTTCCATCCATAATTAGAGTCCTTGAATATGTTAAAGACAAATGTGCTAACCCTTTTACTTAAAATCAAGCATTTAAAATGTTATGTTTTTTAAGCTCATTTGAATTTTTGTTTTATTTACATTTAATGTTGCACATTTTAGGGCTCACAGAAAAATTATCAAGAGCCTTATGAAAGCCATTTTATTGGTGGAAACAACTAAAGAAAAGTTGCAAGTGTTTAGAAAAAATTGATTTGATCCACTTTCTAAGAAAGTTTATTCATTTTGTGGAAAACATAATACTCAAATCTGGGACCTGAATGAAAACTATATCAATGATACAGGTTACAAATCTAGAAGACAAAGGTATGAAATTATGTATCAACATTAAGTTAAGTTTGACAGTTTTAATGCTGTTAGTGATGTGGGAATTCAAGAATTTGTTAATCGCTTTAATGTAATTAACATGAAATTACCTCAAAACATGACGACTTTCAACCCATATGACTTATTTTCTAAGTTTGATACATCAAAGAAATTGAGATTAAGTGAACTTTATCTGGATGATTTTAAGAATGAAAAAGAATTGCTCTTTCACATCAACTTGCTTATAGATTGACAATATGCAAAATATGACCTTGAAGGGCAGCTAGAGTTAGGATAAAAACAAGAAAACATATTTCATTTTATTTAGTTTATCTTACTAATGTTAATACTAGTTTTACACTTTGCAACCACAACAGTTAGGAGATGTTTTTTGGTAGTGAAGATTGTAAAGTCAAGTTTGTGAAAACCGAATTGGTGAAGACTTTTTGAATGATTGTGTCGTTTGTATTGTTGGAAAAAAGCTCTATGGCGTGTTATGATTAAAGCTGTAATTGAATGTTTCCAAAAGAAATTACGTAGATGAAAATTGTAATATGCATTTTGTTTTACTGTATCTAGTGAAGTTTATTTTTGTAATTTATATAACATTTACTTTTAACATGTTTTTTCGTCTATAGTAAGCAAAGATCCTAGATCTACCACTGCACATACATACATACAGAGAGGTTCAAGTTCATTACAGAACACTATTATTACAAGAACAAAACTAATTAGTTTTAATTTTTTTATTAGGGGTTTATATTTTTTTATTGAGTAAAATGTCATTTTTGTCCCTAATGTTTTGTTCAATTTGTCATTTCAATTCAAAAACTTTTTTGTCATTCAATCACTATAGTTTACTAAATATTACCATTTTCATCAAATCCACTAACACCGTTAAAACCTTTATTAAATATGAGGGTATTTTAGTCTTTATCAACACCCTAATTTCCCAATTAAAACAAATTAATCAATTAATATTCAATAAAAACTAAAAAACACATGAAATGACCAGTGAGACCGGGTGCTTCGATTAACCCTAATTCATGATGTTTGATTGAGGTCTGGTGTGAGATTTCAGTTAATCTTCATTTTTCATTTGAACAGGTACCATTGTTCATTTTAGGTATGTTATGGGATTGAGGTCTGTTGTTGCCATGCTTTTTGATTGAGGTATGCTATTATCATATTTTGTTTGATTGAGTTTTACTCTTATCACGTGTAAGGCCCCGTTCCCAGGACGCTTACAGATAGTCAATCATCGCATAAAACATTTAAACACATTATTTTGCAGCGGAAATATAACTTTCATTAATAATTAAAATTGTGTCAAATCATCACATTGTTTGTTTACATCCCAAAAATTGTATTAACACAATAACGTTCTAAAAAATGATGATGGCAGACTTGAACTATCCCTAGTAGCTTATGCATCAATGCCTGTAACTCCTCAGCATCAACAAATTACATGCCAACTATTATGCATACAAAAAGTCAGCTACACTGAGTGAGTTCTACTTTATAATTAAAATACTTTACTTTTCGTTAAAACATATCTTTTACTTCCCTTGTCATCACACAGCATACGTACATTCAGATATTAGTTAATTATTTTCTTCATCATCGTTCATCATCATTCGTTACTTCGTTCATCATTATATAGATTCTGTCTCGTGCAATACCTCCGCGTCATGCTTTAAAAAGCTGATACCGTGCCGGGGTTTATAAATAAACCCCCACGTCATGCCGAAGCTGACACAGTACCGGGGTATGCGATAAGAATCCCATCACATCATGGCCAATCTCAAGGATTAGACCCCTGTGCGCATCATCAAGGGTTAGCTAAACCGCACACTGTTGGAGCATACAACCACCTCATGAGTCGTAAAGCTCCCTCATTTTGCTTGCAAGACTTTTCATTCGTTCATTATGTTCTTCATGACTCACCTTCGTTATCTTTCACTTCATTACATAATACTTTACTTACAATACGTATATAGCAAGTAAATCCACATCATAAAACGTATAGTTTTAAAAGTCGTTTAACGTGAAAAGATAACACTGCACATAAAATAGCATCACATGTGAAAATTTAACATACATCAGCAGCATCCCGCGCGAGAACTACCCCATCTCGCCAGAAATAACCTATCGCGCGAGAACTTACAAATCGGGCGAGAACTACCTGTCGCGTGAAAATATGCATATTGCGCGAAAACTACACCTTTCGCGCGAAAACTTCCCTGAGTTCAAAATCTTAACGTACATCAAAACTGCTCACGCGAAATCTACAAGGTTTTCCCGCCCAATCATAACTTATCACGTCTAAGGCTGTTCTAACACCTTAACATCTTAAACATCATCAAACCAAGCATACACAGGTATTTTAAAACGTTCTAGTATGCATAATAGCCCCAAAATGTAAAACTTGTGTAAAAAGGGGGACTAGAAACTCACCTCTTGAAGTTCTAGCACAAACGTAACCTTCCCGAAGCCTTTGCCGAGCGAAAACTATATAACCATGCGTTACATTCATCAATAATCCATTTTTAGGACATAACACGAGTTACTACACGAGTTACATACCTTAAACACTTGGATTCTTAACTTTCTCTCTCTACACAGCCAATTTCTCTCTCTAGCATCTGAACTTCTCGTGCGAAATGGAGTCAGACTGGGTGTTCTCAGCTATTTATACACAGCTCCACTTTTCGCTTAGACTTCTCACATGAGGTTCTCAAGCGAGAACTTTCCTTCATGCAAGAACTTCATTCTGGCTTCTTTTCTTCGAAATTTTCGGGCGTTACAAGTCCACCTCCTTATTTAGGTTTCGTCCCCGAAACCTGTCAGCTCTCGTATAGCTACGGTTAATGCTGTCTTATCTCTTCCTCTGTCTCCCATGTAGACTCAGACCCCTTTTGATGTTTCCATTATACACGCACAAGTGGAACCACTTTGTTCCTTAACCTCTTTTCCTTTCTATCAATGATGGCCACTGGTTGCTCCACATAATTGAGTCGTTCATCAACCTCAATATCCTCCAGTAGCACAATCATATCCTCGTCGGCTAAGCACTTTCTCAGATGAGATACATGGAACGTCGGGAAATTTCCACTTAACTCATCGGGTAGCTCCAATCGATAGGCCACCTCTCCTACCCGAGCAATAATTTGGAAAGGCCCTATATACCTCGGGATTAGCTTTCCTCGCTTTCTGAGCCGGATGATCCCTTTCCAAGGCGAGACCTTCAACATAACTCTATCCCCCACCTTGAATTCAATCGGTCTACGCCTCTTGTGGGCATACGACTTTTGTCTATCCTTCGCCGTCTTTATAAAAGCCTTAATCTTCTCCAACTTCTTAGTCATAGCCTCGATCACCTCAAGGCTTCCCAACTCCTTCTGCCCGATGTCACCCCAACATACGGGCCTTCTACACTTCCTACCATATGGCATCTAATAAGGAGGCATACCAATACTGGCATGATAACTGTTGTTATATGAGAACTCGGCTAAAGGTAAGTGTTCATCCCAACTTCCTCCAAAATCAATCACGCATGCCCGTAGTATATCTTCTAGCGTCTGGATCGTCCTCTCCGACTGACCATCTGTCTGAGGATGGTAAGCCGTACTGATATGTAGCCTCGTCCCCATCACGTAATGGAATCTCTTCCAAAACTTAGATGTAAACAGAGTGTCATGTTCTGACACTATAGACACCGGTACACCATGACGAGCTACGATCTCCTTAATGAACAGATCCACCAACCTCTCAAATGAATATGCCTCATGGATTGGCAAGAAATAAGCACTCTTCGTCAGACGGTCTACTATCACCCATATGGCATCATACCCTCTTGCCGTACGCAGCAACTTCGTAATGAAGTCCATGGTGACGTGCTCCCGTTTCCACTCGGGTATATCCAAAGGTTGGATCTTCCCGTATGGCTTCTGATGCTCCGCCTTCACTTGCAGGTAAGTAAGGCACTTACTCACATACTCCGCTACGTCGCGCTTCATTCCCGACCACTAGTAATCTTTCTTTATATCATGATCCATCTTCGTGGCGCTGGGGTGAATCGAGTATCAAGTCTTATGGGCCTCATCCATGATCTTTCCCCGTAGATCCCCATAACGAGGAATCGACATCCATCCAAATCGGGTTCTAACACCGAGAGTTTTCTCACCCAATTCCGCGACTAGGCCTTTCATCCTTTCGAAGTTGATTCGATCCTCTTTCAATGTGTCATCCTGAAATTCATTGACCTGCTTCATCACGTCAGAGGTCATTACCAACTAATAAGCCTTTACCCGAATCGGCTCGGGTCTCTGTTTTCGGCTAAGGGCATCCGCCACTATGTTGGCCTTGCCAGGATGGTAGTGGATCTCACAATCATAATCCTTGATCAACTCTAACCACCTCCTTTGCCTCATATTAAGATCCTTTTGCTCGAAAAAGTACTTCAAGCTCTTATGGTCAGTGAAGATAGTGCACTTCGTCCCATACAAGTAGTGCCTCCAAATCTTCAATGCAAAGACCATTGCCACCAACTCCAAATCATGCAATAGGGTAGTTAGCCTTATGGATCTTCAACTATATAGGCTATAAACCTCCCCTGTTGCATTAACATGCAACCCAATCCTGAATAAGAAGCATCTGAATAGACTACCAGATCTTCGCTCCCTTCGGGTAACATCAAGATAGGAGCTTGAGTCAATCTTGTCTTTAGCTCTTCGAAAGCATTCTCCTGCTCTACTCCCCATATAAACTTTGCATCCTTATGGGTCAACTTAGTCAACGGTGAAGCTATCTTGGAGAAGTCTTGGATGAATCTTCTGTAGTAGCTTGCTAAACCCAAGAAACTACGAATCTCGGATGGCGTCTTTGGAGACTTCCATTGCATCACCGCCTCAACCTTTGCCGGGTCTACCATGATCCCTTCCGGGTTGACCACATGACCCAGAAACTGAACCTCGCGCAACCAGAACGCGTATTTGGAGAACTTGGCATACAGCTTCTCCCTTCTAAGCGTCTCCAGCACCTCCCGAATATGACCGGCATGCTCTTCTTCGCTCTTCGAGTAAATCAGGATATCATCAATAAACACAATCATTGATTTATCCAACATTGGCTGACACACCCTATTCATCAAATCCATAAAAACAGCTGGCGCGTTGGTAAAACCAAAAGGACATAACAAGAAACTCGTAGTGTCCATAACGCGTGCGAAAAGCTGTTTTAGGTATATCCTGCTCCTTCACCTTCAACTAATGGTAACCATATAGGAGATCTATCCTCGAGAACCAACTGGCACCTTGGAGCTGATCAAATAAATCATCAATCCTCGGTAACGGATACCGGTTCTACACGTTCAACTTGTTTAGCTCACGGTAGGTGATGCACATCCTCATGCTATCATCCTTCTTCTTCACAAACAAGACCGGAGCACCCCATGGAGAGATACTTGGTCGAATGAATCCCTTATCCAATAGCCCTTCTAGCTGAGTCATCAACTCTTTCATCTCGGAGGGATCTAGACGATACGATGCCTTAGCAACAGGTTGGGCACTAGGTATCAGGTCAATCTGGAACTCGATCTCACGGTCAGGTGGCACACCTGATAAGTCTTCCTGGAATACGTCAGGGAAGTCGCACACTACTGGCACATCTGACAATCGTGGTACCGACGCATCCACATCCTTCACATATGCAAGATAGGCACCACATCCATGCCTCATACACTTCTCAGCCACAACCATCGAAATCACCTTCAGAACCGTAGTAACCCTATCGCCATAGATCGTTATTGAACTCCCATCCAACGCAGTCAATCGAATCATCTTCTTGCGACACACAATATTTGCCTCATAGGCTGCTAACCAATCCATCCCTAGGACTATATCAAATCCTCCTAAGGGCATCATGAATAATTTAGCAGAGAACCTATGGCCATGCAACTCTATGTCATAATTATCTATCAGATCAGAAATCTTGGTAGACTTACCAATGGAAGTTTCTACATCAAAGGGCTCATCAATCTTTCTACTCCTAACAGGCAACTTAGCACAGAAGGCGACAGAAATCAAACTCTTACTAGCAACAGAATCAAATAGTATAGAGGCAGAAGTCTGGTTAACTAGGAATGTACCTGACACAACATCAAGGTCTATTCTAGCCTCCTCTCGAGTCATAGTGAATACCCTTGCCTTCGCCCCCTGCCCCTCCTTTTCAATTCCCTTCCTTGCCCTGGAGTTCTCGGCCCTCGGCTTCTTGCAATCCCTGCTCATATGGCCCCCTTCACCACAGTTGTAACACTTTGCCATATGATAATCCCTTGCCTTGTGGCCCTCCTTTCCACACTAAAAGCAGAGATTCGATCCCCACTTGCATTCCCCCTCATGCTCCTTCCCACATTTCCTGCATGCCTTCTCTCCCCCTGTTAACATCCTCCGGTCATCCACCCTCACCTTCTTACCACCAGCCACGAAACCACCACCGTTGTTCCGCTTCCTATTCCCGCTCTTATCACCGCCCCACTTCCTTTTGACATCCAACGCCGCCGTCGTCTCCCGCTCATCGTACAGTCTTCCTGCCAAATCGACCACCGACCTAAACGTACTTGGCCGGGCGGCGATCATGTGTCTGCGGATATCCGCCAACAGACCCTGGATGTACCTCTTAATCTTTCATGACACAGGCGTCACCTGATCTGGCACCAACCTTGCCATCTCATTGAACTTGGTCGTATACTACTGGTGTGTCATAGTTCCCGCCTCCAACTATAGGAACTCCCTCTCGACCTTATCGAGTTCCCTTTGAGGACAAAACTCCTCAATCACCAGCTTCTTTAGTTCACTCCACCTCATCCTCCCAATCACCCTACTACCCTCGGCCTGGACAATATTGTCCCACCAGCACAAGGCCGAATTCACAAATGAGTGGGTAGCAAACTTTACCTTCTGATCCTCTCAGAACTCGCTAATATCAAGTACCGCCTCCATCTCTCTCACCCTTCGATCAGTAGTAGCATTCCCATTCCCATCAAAAATCGGTGGCTTTCATCTTTGGAATGCCCCATAGTTGCACCCCTTTGCAGTTTCCTGCACCGCCTCCTCCTCATCATCATCACTGGAGACAACCATCTCAGTATCTGGTTCCTCTCTTGCCCGTGAACCTCCTTCTTCGCCCCCTCGCCTAGCAGCTTTCCTTATCTCCTCCTTCTTCTTCTTTTCTTCATCCCTTACAGCACGAATAACCTCGATCACTAAAGACGGCAGAATCGTCCGCATGACCTGATGAACCTCCTCAACCATCGCCTCCTTCACTGAGGCCCTCAGATTAGCACTCTCATCACCACCCTCATGGTGATTAATCTCGGGATCTGCCGGTACCGTCTCGGCAGTTCTAGCCTTATTCCTCGTGGCACGTGTTCCAGCACCACGTCCACCACGCACTCCACCTCGGGAAGCCTTCAAAGATCTACCACCATCCATCTAAGCGCTATAAGATTCAAACACCAACACAATCATTCAAGGTAATAGCTTAGATCACGTCAAGTATAGTAAGTCCCTAATTACAGTGGCTAGTTGTAATTAGCCACTTACTTTACTCTTCATTTCCTAAGTCTTCCCAATCCTGACTACATCAGTATCCAAATCTACTAAGAGCACATAAGCCACATGACACACACACATAATTCACTTTTATTAACTTACATAAAACGTTTACATAAAACCTTTACCTGCAGGCATGTACCTACTGGGACTGGCATCCCTTTCCTTTTTCATCCCATTCTCAGTTTAAGTTTTAAGTTTTTGAAATATTTTACCTAATTCTCTTAAACTTGGGCTTTGATACCAACTTGTAAGGCCCCGTTCCCGGGACGCTTACAGATGGTCAATTATCGTATAAAACATTTAAACACATTATTTAGCAGTGGAAATATAACTTTCATTAATAATTAAAATTGTGTCAAATTATCACATCGTTTGTTTACATCCAAAAAATTATATTAACCCAATAACGTTCTAAAAAATATGGATGCCAGACTTGAACTATCCCCAGTAGCTTATGCATCTATGCCTGCAACTCCTCAGCATCAACAAATTACCTGCCAACTATTATGCATATAAAAAGTCAGCGACGCTGAATGAGTTCTAGTTTATAATTAAAATACTTTACTTTTCATTAAAACATATCCTTTACTTCCCTTGTCATCGCACAGCATACGTACATTCAGATAATAGTTAATTATTATCTTCATCATCGTTCATCATCATTCGTTACTTCATTCATCATTATATAGATACTGTCTCGTGCAATACCCCCGCGTCATGCTTTAAAAAGCTGATACTGTGCAGGGGTTTATAAATAAACCCCACGTCATGCCGAAGCTGACACAGTACCGGGGTACGCGACAAGAATCCCATCACATCATGGCCAATCGCAAGGATTAGACCCCTGTGCGCATCATCAAGGGTTAGCTAAACCGCACACAGTTGGAGCATACAACTACCTCATGAGTCGTGAACCTCCCTCATTTTTCTAGCAAGAATTTTCATTCGTTCATTATGTTCGTCATGACTCACGTTCATTATCTTTCACTTCATTGCATAATACTTTACTTACAATATGTACATAGCAAGTAAAGCCACATCATAAAACGTATAGTTTTAAAAATTATTTAACGTGAAAAGATAACACAGCACACAAAACAGCATCACATGCGAAAACATAACATACATCATCAGCTCTCGCGCAAGAACTACCCCATCGCGCGAGAACCAACCTATCGCGCGAGAACTTACAAATCGCGCGAGAACTACCTGTCGCGCGAAAACATGCATATCGCGCGAAAACTACACTTTTCGCGTGAAAACTTCCCAAAGTTCAAAATCTTAACGTACATCAAAACTGCTCGCACGAAAACTACAGGGTTTTCTCGCCCAATCACAACTTATCGCGTCTAAGGTTGTTCTAACATGCTAACATCTTAAACATCATCAAACCAAGCATACACAGGTATTTTAAAACGTTCTAGTATGCATAATAGCCCCAAAATGTAAAACTTGCGTAAAAAGAGGGACTAGAAACTCACCTCTTGAAGTTCTAGCACAAACGCAACCTTCCCGAAGCCTTTGCCGAGCGAAAACTACATAACCATGCGTTACATTCATCAATAATCCAGTCTTAGTACATAACACGAGTTACTACACGAGTTACATACCTTAAACACTTGGATTCTTCACTTTCTCTCTCTACGCAGCCGATTTCTCTCTAGCAGCTGAACTTCTCGCGTGAAATGGAGTCAGACTGGGTGTTCTTAGCTATTTATACCCAGCTCCACTTTTTGCTTAGACTTCTCGCACGAGAACTTTCCTTCACGCGAGAACTTCATTCTGGCTTCTTTTCTTCAAAATTTCCAGGCGTTACATCACGCTTTGTTTAATTTAGGTCTGCTATTATCACGTTTGTTTGAACATGACAACATCAGACCTCAATCAAACAAAACATGACAACTGCAGACCTCAATCAAACAACGGTACAAGTTCGAACAAAACATGAAGATTAATTGAAATCCCACAGCATGAGTTAGAGTTAATCGAAGATTTTAAATTGAAGCGCCCAGTCTCACTAGTCGCTTCATGTGTTTTTGAGTTTTAGTTGAATATTAATTGGTTAATTTGTTTTAATTGGATAATTTAGGTTTTAATAAAGACTAAATTACCCTCATATTTTATCACACCCCGGCTAAAGCGGAAACACCAAGGCGTGATGAAATTGAATCATAACACAAGGATAAAAAGTACAAAGAAAATTACTTATTAAAACCGATAGTTTATTACATACAATTCTAAATACAAATAAACCAAACAAGTAAATAAGTTTTCATTTTATTCAAAGTCTAACTAGGTCTAACTAAAGCATATCATTAAAACCTAGCGTGAGCAAAGTAACGAACTTAGTTTTCATTACCTGAAAATATGCTATATTCAACTAAGTTGGTTAGTACATAGGTTTAGAAGTATACATATAGTAGATAACCATGTACAAACCAATAAACAATTTTCCGGATACAAGTAATAAAACTATTATACATGAGTCTACAACCAACCCTAATAATCGAATGCCCTCCCGTCTAACCCCTTGACACAAAAGGTCAGACTAATAGTATATTTGTGTAGTATGCAGTTTCTGAACATCCAGTTCCTTCCAAGTCAAAAAGAATACATTGACTCAAATGACACTCGGTATTGATTGGCATGCATAAACCCGAGTATTAAATGGCCTTGTCAGACGAATAGATCTATCTACGTACTCCTATGGCTTCCCAAAAGTTAATGGTTGTGTAGATTTTAGAACAATAAAGGTACCTTATAGTAAACACTATCATAGAATATAACACGTATAATTAGTTTAGTTTTACTAGTATTAAAAAGTTTGTCAAATGAGTTTACAAAAGACTAGTTTTAACTTTAGAATTTAAATTCCTAGTTTGATAAAGAGACCATGTTTCCACCCCAAAATACACAAGAATACGGGGTTATGAACTCACCTTGTAGAGTAGTTGGATTAATCTTGCAACTTGTAGTGAGGATTACCTTAAGTAAGTTTATTTAGTTAATTTATTGTATTTGTTGATAGTAGAGGGGTTGTTATTATAAAAAGTTCAAGAGTGGTTGTTGTATTCTAGAAATGTATCATTCCAGATTAACACGTCCAACAAAAGAATTTCCAAAAAAGAGTTTGTGGATTTTCATCACTTAAGTACATCGTCTTTCCTTAGTAAGAACATTTTGCTTGACATATAACTACATACTAGAAGAAATGATTCTAAATGTATACCAGACCAAGTGAAATGTGCATTTGGTATGTTTAGGAAATATAGAGAATAAGTGTAAATATAAAACTATCAAGGATGGAAATGAACAAGTTGTATTGTAGAGGTTTACAATTGAATATATGAAGAATCATACTAGGAACATGATTAGAAATTGATAGATAATCGTAAGAATCATTAAAGTTTTGATTTTTATTGTTTAAAGCATGTTTATATTTCTTATTTTATAATGTAAAATGTTGCTTTATATTATATTCATGAAAATATTGAAAAGTTACAAAATTTAGGGGTTTGACAGCTTCGGACAGATTGGAGCACTAAACTTGCAACAGCTGTTTGAGGGGTCAAATCAAAGAGTTAGGAGACTTTAGTTATATGATTTGAAAGATAACATCTGAATTTAATTTTGAAAAAACAAAGAATCATCTAAAAATGATTTGTTATAAGAGAGATATGGCTGTGCGAAGTTGGCCCTATGAATCTATCAAAATCCGAAAATTTAAGTTTGATGTGTTTAAGCAAAGTTTTGATGATTTCATGTTTATTTGATGTTTGGATCCAATTAAGATATATTATTACTACAAAAAATTATTTAGTTTACATAGATCCAATCTATTTATGATTGAGTTTTGATAAAACAAAATTGGAAATGTATGAACACGAAGAACACTAAAACTTACTCGATAGAGAAAACTTCTTGGATATTCAAGAGAAATGCTATGAGTTGATATTTGGTTATATGAGAGCTTTAGATTTAGAGTTTGGTGTGAAAAATAACGAGAATAATACCCCCTATTCATAGTTGAAAAATTAGGGTTTTTGGTTTTCAATTAGTATAGGCTTTCTTAATATTTTATAATAAAAATCATATATTTATAATAATTTAAAGTTATGATAAGTTTGATTTGTTATATATTGGATATAGGATAATTGCTAGTTAATTATTTAGTAATTTGTTAGATATATATCACTTAAATGATTTAAATACTACAATAATAGATATACATGATTTATAGGGACAAGATCTTTTCAGAACTCGCAAATATCGCGAGAACCACGAGAACCAATCTGAGCTCTTAATTATTAAATCAATTGCTTATAGATGATGTGGTATTTTAGTAATTATTTAAAAGTTTGACTCTATTTTAGTAGATAAAAAGGGTAGTTTGGGGAATGAAAATAATTTACAACTTCCCCTAATTAAAGTTTCACTTTTCTTTTCCGTATTATACTCGTGATTTATAGGAACTGGACTTTTCAAAATTGGCTCCATTGCACACAATCTCACGATGAGAAACGCATTAGGATTTCACAATATCACATACATGCCGAAAGCTAATATACCACCCAATGACACAAATTACGTCAAGAATCTCATGAAAAAGATTGAAGAAAAAAGGTACTGATTTAGTGTTATTGTCCTTTTTATGTTACGAACCGGTTAATATATAGAATCGAAGCATGTGAAAGTTAAATTTAGGACTTTCAGAAAAATCGATACATGTTATTGCAGTAGCGTTATCTCTTAATTTTCTCTACTCGACATAAAAGATAAGCATTGAAGTTTATACTTACGGACATCGGTGGAAATTAGGGATTTGAGATGAAAAAGTGTGAAGTTTGTAGTACCATTTGTTTGTTTTTTCGGCCGGTGATTGTTGCAACAACAAAATGTTGAAGATGAAGATGCATAATAGGGGAGAATTCATATATTTCATTTAGTAGAACTTGATAGTTTTTAATACACAACTCAACAAATTTGTTAAATCATAGCAATACTTTCTTACGTAGTTAGAAGTATAAATGTAATTTATTATAAGTTATAGGTTTTAAATTATATCACAGAATGAAATATTCCATGGTTTGTTCATAAGCAGGCTAGAAATTGTAAGGTGTGAAAAACATGTTAAAGCAAGAAATTAGAGGGATTTAGCTTAAAATGATGGGATTATATGCTTTAAACGTGAATAATTTATATAATACATCATAACTGTCTCTCGATTTATTAATTAAATTAAATTGAGTTCTTATATTAAAGTAGGTTGATTTATAACAGAAAGCATAAAGACTGATGTATTTTGAAATAAACTAAAATATATTTTCTAAAAGAGGCATGAGTGAAATGGAGCGGTTAAAACATATAGGTAAAAGATAACATATGTGTAAATAGTTGATTTACATTTATGTGAAATAAAATTTTACGTATATGTGAAACGAAACAACTCAAGACATATATTTTTGTATGTATATGTATATGTAAATAGATAGTTTATAGGAGAATATGCATATATGTAAATGCCGTTTGATTTACAAATAAATGATTACTATAAAATTTACACAAATACAAATAGTTATTAGTATGAAAAATATGCGATCAATTTGATATTTACATATATGTAAATAAAAGTTCATATTTGTAAAGTTGTATTACACATATATAAAGAATTATTGTAAATATTTATATATAAAAAGAATTGTATCTAAGACCATTTTTTAACTATTTTTTTAA
This sequence comes from Flaveria sonorensis, assembly GCA_025506505.1. Taxonomy (NCBI): domain Eukaryota; kingdom Viridiplantae; phylum Streptophyta; class Magnoliopsida; order Asterales; family Asteraceae; genus Flaveria; species Flaveria sonorensis. Next base: position 51,579,736 of record CM046427.1, on the reverse strand, counting down.
AATGTGAACATTTTAATATTTAACACATGTATAAAAATGTAATAATTAGATAGAAAAGACGAGAGAGAACTATTAATTTAGATAATTATTTAATTGGAGAAATAATATTTTATAATTTACTACTATACCCTTTTTTATTTAGTTTTTTTTCTATAAGATTAAAACAAAAATGAATGGTCAAGATTGGTTCTGTGAGTTATTAAAATAAACTAAGTTCTGAAAAAATATATATATATATATACATATATGGAAAAGTTAGTATACAAAGTGCTATACATACATACATACATACATACATACATACATACATACATACATACATACATACATACATACATACATACATACATACATACATATATATATATATATATATATATATATATATATATATATATATATGTATGTGTGTGTGTGTTTATGATCATTATAGAACCTGTTTTAATCTCGATAACCAAAATAACCATTTATTTACGTAATTATAAATTAAGTCTGGTGATACTTGAGGTGTTTACATATGTGTATATCAGACATGAATAATAAATATGTAAAACAAGTCATCGATGTTTTATGTATGAAAATGATCTAGAGGGGTAAAACTGGAATATCCTACAAGTGTTGTTTTTGTCGGGTTCTCCTATATTTTAAATGCATATTACTTTTTATACGATATTAATTTTTAAAATATTAGAACATAAAATTGAGTATTTTTTAGTACAGTCTTGTTATTCTCTTTTTTTTTTTAAATCGACTCTTTTTAGAGAACGACTATGTGATGTAAGTATACTTTTGTGATTATTATTTTGTGTTCTATAAATATAGCTCGTATAATTATCATATAACTTGAGCAATTAGTTATATAAGTTGTGTTTTTTTTTGTTTCATGAAATCATACTAATTGCCAAAAGTATCACATAAGTTGCTCTTCAAACAATACATTTCTCTCTGAGGAATTAAACGTGAAAACCATGTATATAAATTGAAAACTTCGAAAATCATAGGTTACGTATATGTAACTGCGTGTTGACATGTATACAACTATGGGTTACGTATATGTAACTCATACAAGATACGTAAATGTAACTTGATCGTCATCATCTTCATTCCTTGGGATTAAATTAAAAAATATATAACGACCTTAAATAATGATATTTAAGTTTACTCGAATACACTTTAAACAATAAAAATAAATAATTTATAAATTATGTGATAGATGTGGTTTTTACGATTTTCAATTATAAATATGATTTATAGTTAACATTTCACCTATATATATAAACGAGTTCCCCTGAAAGCAATTTTCCATCAAACAGGGCTAAAAAGTTGCTTTTTTTTAATTATATTGTATTTTTTTAAATAGGCTAAACTTCATACTCTTTTATTTAATTTTGTAATGTCTTTAAATCTGTATTGTGTTATCATATGATCGAAATACGATTTATAGTTAGAGGGAATGGTTTACAAATATCACGATACTCGCTAATTGGCTTACAACATCCTCACCCTAAACGTCGTAAAAAGCAACCGACTCATGATTTTAAACAAAGCCAACGGGTGAGGTTGAAACTAATAACTCTACCCCGTTATTGCACAACGCTCTAACCTCGATCTGACATTCCCCATTTATCATCGCAAGCTAGCCACCCAAGGTGTTTATCATGAAAGGATTGAATCCGGGTCTCCACTAAAGAACGCAATTGTCCTACCATCAAAGCACCTTGAAGTGATTGGAAGGTTATTACAAAGAGAAAAAACAGATATATGTGTATGTAATTTTGCAAAGTCATGACATGACAGGATAGATGTTTGTAGGAAGAGTAAAATCATAAGGTTTGATTTTACATATTCCATTTAGTCTCTTCTTTCTTTATCCACCTTATCCATTGTTCTTCATTATGCGTATTCGAAATCGGTTTTCCTTCTTTATTTCTCTATTTTTAGATTTTATCCTTTTCCTTTCTAATTTTCTCATTTTCTTAAATATAATGTCACTCTCATATATGCATCACCATGTATCAAATATTTTCTCATTGACTTGTACACAAATATCTAATCTTTTCTTATGCCATCATTAAATCTTTGCCTCCACTTAGCTTGCGTCATTCCAATCGTATTATAGCTTTCTAAGGTGCTATATACATCCTGTCTTGAAATAGAGCAACGTGACACTATTAAATAAATTCAATAAATGACATTATTTCTATGTTGAAGAGTTTGAAAGACAAATTACAATCAAAATTCTTTCGTTCTTTAATTTGCACACCTTACTTTATGTCCGAAGTCTCAAGCCTTACCCGAAAAAAAACGAAGGAGAAAGGAATTGTGGTTTTTGACTAATAATTTTTTGTCACAACTGAAATATCTTATTCATTTATCTCATATATATATATATGATTTGTATAGTTATAGCTTTATTTTTTGTTTTTACTTATCTATACAAGTATTAACACTACTACTGCAATAACCAATTATCCCATATATAGGTCTAACTAGGTTACAATTCTGTGTTATATACGTGCTAAATAAATTTGTTGTTACATGGTTAATAATATAAAAATTTATGTCTTAAATATTGTGTATTATACCGATTGAATAAATCCATGTATTACACGTTTGAAAATTTGAACTTAACATATTTGAAGTTTTAATTATAGATAGTAATTAAATAATAAATAGTTATTATAGCATTCATAATTAATAGGAGAAAGAAAAGGCAAAATCAATTATTAGATAACCTAAAATAATGACAATTGTCCGGATTTAATTTTATTTATTAGTATAAAGATACTATTAGAAAAAAACTTTTACCGATTTTGTAACACCCGAAAAATTATTAAAGACAAAAAGGAAAGAAAGTGTAAAGAAAGAAAGGTGAATTATCAAAGTGGAGGGGCTAAAGTTGTGTGAAGGAAAAAACTTTATTTTTTTATGTTTAAAAGCGCATGGCCGCCCACTACTTGGTTCACCTACTGTTCGGATGCGAAAAGAAGAAGAATCACAGAGCTTCATCGGTTTCTAGTGAGAGAAAACTTCGAAAGGTGAGTGTTTTCTTGCGTTTTTGTTCGGTTTCAGTTGAGATTTCAGCTTCGGGACCGATTCTTATGTGTTCTTTGTGTTCGGTTCTGCGTTAACTCCTAGTGCTTCCGAGTTTAGAGGAGTGTTGCTCGAAATCTGCTGCAGGTGAGTTCTAGATCCTCGGTTTTCTGTTTTTAAACGTGTTTTTGGGGCTAAAAATGTATATAAAATGTTTTACAAATTATGTGTATGAAACCGTATGTTTATACTCTGTTTATACGGGTGAAAGTATGTTTGTGTATGATTTGTTGTGTTTCGTGTTTATATGCTTGATTTAGGTGTTTGGAATGTTATATTTAGGTTAGGAACATGTTAAAAAGATATGATTGGGTCTGAAAAATAGTGTAGGTTCGAATTATCAACTGCCCATGCGCCTATGCGCCTGGAATTTTATCCATGCGCTTAAGTGTTTGCTTATGCGCCCATATAGTGCCCATGCGCCTGGAATTCTGTCCATGCGCCTAAGTACCCCATGCGCCTACTGCCCAAATGCCTAAGTAAGGTTCATGAGCCCAAGCAGTACTCATGCGCCTAGAATTTCCTCATGTGCCTAATTGTTCCCATGCGCCTAAGTGTCTGTGCACCTACATAGTACTCATGCGCCTGCATAGTGCTCGTACGCCTAAATGCCTTAGAAAATTTTCTAAAATTTTGGGAAATAGAAGTTTTAAGACTAAGCCCTGGGATGTTTTGATGGTTATGTTTGTTGGTATTATGTATGTTTGTGGCCTGTTGTTATGTTCCATATTACGTATTATTACGTGACTTTACGTGGCGTGTTTATGCTCGTATGTAAAGTATTATCATAAAAGAACCGAAAGATTAATGATAATAAAAAGTGGAACATAAAGAATGAATGAAAATCTTGCAAGCAAATGAAAGGAGGTTCACAACCATGGGTTGTTAGCTCAACTGTGTGCGGTTTAGTTAACCCGAAGGATGCACACAGGGTCAATTCTAGAGATTGATGAGACCATTGTTGCTTGCCCCAGGTATTGGAGTCAGCTTTGTGCACAATGTTCGGGGTCTATTTATAGGCCCTAGGCCCAGTACCAGCTTCGTGCATAATGTTTGGGGTATTGCATATTAGTTCGGTAGAAAGTGAAAGATAATGATGAATGAATGAGAAGAATGATGAAAGATAATAATGAATATTATCTTGTTGTATGTATGATGCGTGAACATGTACGGAAGTAATGGATTTTATGAAAAGGAAGTATTTTAAGAAAATGATATTTTTATATATAAACAAATGACTTTAATTTTAAAACTAGAACTCACTCAGTAACGCTGACTTTTATGCATTTTCAGTTGGCAGGTAATTTGTTGCTGGGGATAGCACGCGGGTGAGACTACTTGGCGGACAAAGACTGGCATCCATTCATGCATGATGATATTGTTGTTTTGTAATACAACTGAATGATTTCTTTTGTAACTGTTAAAATACAATGATGTATTATTTAGCAACATCAAATATTAATGCATGAATGGTTTTTGATAACTTAATCCGTTGCGGTGTTTTTTTTATGAAATATATTTATTTTATATGAAAAATGTTGTGATTGTTCAACTGTGAGGCCTCCGGGAACGGGGGTCTTACAGATTTGTTGATTATTACTGACAAATCATAGAAAAATCAAGGTTGATCCAAAGAAAATAATAGAAATTTTTAGTGGTAGTTAGTGAACTATCGGCAGATCAATAACAGATGAAACAAAAACCTGTTAAGAAAAAGAAATTTTAATTTTCTCAGATGTTGCAGGCAACTCATTGATGATTACCGACATATCACCTAAAGATTAAACAAAATTTCATAAATAAAAGTTAATTTTTTTTAAAGTTCTCAATAGTCCTTCGATGAAACTTTTACCCGCCTCTATGTTTACACTAAACTTCATTATCAGATTACCGACTCTTAATATCTTCCACTAATAGATCATCATTTCATTGGCGAAAGTCTTCTTATATATGTATCGTGTAACATCAACCCGATGTACTTGTCCTCTATTAGGTCTCTCAGTTAAGATTAAATTTTATCATTCCCCTTCTCAGGCTTATGTTTTATTAGGACGGCTATTTCATACATTTTCTAATCTTGCTATTAAATCTACATAATCGTCTATCATAATAGTTAAACCCTCACCACTTGCTGAAAAACATCTTTTCAGTACACTTTAGTATCACTAAACCACACGCCTTTTACTTTGTTAACTTGGTTCTACGCATATCTTAGTTTCATATTGATGTGATAGGGAAGAGATGATCATGAAATTCTCTTTTTGACTTTTTTTTAATGGCTTTTGTATGTAATACTTTTTATACCATGAATGTGCTATCTGTCTGAATGTATGAAGATAACCAAGTTTTATTCTAATTCCAAATAAGGTCACAACATTGACTACCAAAACGGGAAAGACAATAAGATAAATAAGATTATATCTTAACTTTTAAAACAGGATTATCACATTTTAAGTAAGATTTATAAAGAATAACTTAAATCGCGTTGATTATACGAATAAAAATTTAAATTTTCATCCGAATTTTTATTACTCCAAGTACATAATCTTGTTTTTATTGACTGTTTTCTATTTGACTCCAATTAGATAAAACTCTAAAGACTAAACCTTAAAGTAGCATGACACACTACTAGAAAAAACTGCAATAGATGACGTGCAATGTGCGTCAACCTTCGCGCATATGCGCGTCAAGGAAGGGGTAGTCATAAATGAAAGATGACACGCATCTGCGCCGGCCGGTGAGGGTTAGTGGCTTGGCCGGTGCGTGGTGGCCGTCGGGTGCTTGGTGGTTGTCTGTGCGTGGTCGTGGTGGTGGAGAAAAACTATGTGAGTTTATTTAGGGTTTTGTTGAAACAATTAATACCATTGCCTTCTAACAAAAGCGGGGAATTGAAAATTAAGTAGGACGCGTTTTAAAAGATGACGGACAAAGATGATACACAAAAATGCGTGTCATTTTTTGTACAAATTTTATAAAATACGAAATAATTTTTATTACACGCGAAAATACGTGTTATCTTTCTTCGCACGTCATCTTTTGCACGTCATCTATTAACAGCTTTGTAGTAGTGACAAAATTATGTAATATTTCAAATAGAAAATTAATTATTTAATGATAATTATAAATTATTAACACGTAATTAGTTACCAGGCAAACACAAATACGGTATGTTATTGACAATGTCATACTTTCATCCACTACTTACTACAAGATATTTGAAAAGTTTTGCTTAAAAATTGGAAATTAAATAATCCTATTTGAGTAAAAAAAACAATAGAATCAAACAAATATATATATATATATATATATATATATATATATATATATATATATATATATATATATATATATATATATATATATATATATATATATATATATATATATATATTTGTGTTAGTTCTGAGCTAGGATCAAACTCTTGAGGAGTGGTGAGCAGCACCGAATTTGAATCAATTTTTTGACATATAATATAAAAGGCTAGAAATCAACAGACAAAAGTCTGGAATAAGTAGTCATCCCTTACCCAACTAGAGAGTATTTCTTGTCTTAAATGTGATGTGTAATTGCATAACTATCGAGTGATAGACTCATGATTATTTCATGGTAAAAAAATTTTGGTTTTTATATGTCTAATAAAAAACGGTTTGTTTTGGGTTAGGCTATTAGTTTTTTATTAGGTTGAAACAAGGTTAAATTAGGCCATTAAGCTCTTTTTACCCGTTAAAGTATTAGCTACCATGTAATAATATAAATGCGAGCTATGTTAGAAGCATGAATACATACCTTTGAAAAAAATTGCATAACTATCGAGTGATAGACTCATGATTATTTCATGGTAAAAAATTTTGGTTTTTATATGTCTAATAAAAAACGGTTTGTTTTGGGTCAGGTCATTAGTTTTTTACTAGGTTGAAACAAGGTTAAATTAGGCCATTAAGCTCTTTTTACCCGTTAAAGTATTAGCTACCATGTAATAATATAAATGCGAACTATGTTAGAAGCATGAATACATACCTTTAAAAAAAACCTAACAATAACTGATTAACCAACACAACCAAACCAAACAATGCAACAACAACAACAACAGGTGAGTTTTCTAAGTTTATTTCTAAAACCAACTATTGTGATTCGGTTTTGATTATTTGTGGTTTGAAGACAAACTGACTGAAATAACCTACGCGATGTAGAATACTTGAAATCAAACTTAGATAATCTGAGAGTCGTAAAGATCACTTTCAGATCGAAATTATTCGGTGGTTCACCCGAATAAATCAATCGGATATAACTCAAACAAGATCAAGAACTAGTATGTTTTGTTGTGTGAATTTCGTGAACCATGAGAAGAATTCGAGAGAGAGGTACCAAAATGATAATCCAATTCGATTTTAGGAGAGTCTGGGAAAAAACTACCGTTTGGCAGTTTCATTTTGAATTTAAAACGACAATTAAAAAATGCTCCTTTTCCACTCGAATTTCACATGTGAAATTCAGGAAAATCAATTTGAAATGCATTTTTAATGAAGCCAATTTCATTGTGAATTTAATGAAGCCAGGGGCTCTGCCCCTTACGCGACCCAATTAAACATAATCAGGAATGTTTTAAAACTCATTTAACTTAAGTTGGTGAAGAAAAGAAAAAGGAAATAATATGATATGAAGTCATGGATGACATGTGATAAACATGGAATTATTAGTAATCAAAAGGTGAATGGTATGAATAACATGGATATTAAAAACCACGTGCCTAGACAATTAGTTTGAATTTTAGAAATTAGAAAATAAAAGACACTCCCACTTCTTTCGTTTTTGGTCATAGCCCAATGAAATTATTGTTTGATTTCCTTTTAAATACAAAGCAACTAGGTAAACAGAAACCAAAGAAGATCTGAATCCACTTTTTTTAGAAACATTTCACAATAATACCAATAAGATTTTAATTGTTTATTCTTGTACACAAATTAGTTTTATGAGTGTCGCTATTAAAAGTTCTTGAGTGTTGCTCTAGTTTTGGATACATAGATTGTATATATTGAAACTAATTCATAGGGGATTGGGTGACACCCTAGCCCAAAGGCTAGATCCGTCCCCTGTAACTATCCCGTCTATGACTTTGTACTTTAATAACACTGATAATTGTCTTTTAAAAATATAGTATGGGCTCAAATCCGTGCTGATTAGATAATATTTAGGAGTAAATAAATTTATTGTTAGAAAAACTTACATTAGTATCTCGCTTTCTCTCCCACTAAATCTAGCATACATTGTTTTGACCAAAAATTAATAAGTTTAGTTTTGTGAGTCGTGTAACGAATATAACAATATAAGTAAAGAAACAACATAGTTGTTTACGAGTAAAGCCCTCGATCCCTGTAGATTTCCAGCATAAAACCTCGAGAGGTGACAAATCGTCGTCTATCACTTGTTTTTCTTATTGATTGCAATAAAAGTAAACCTCGAGAGCTACAGCTGATTGATCCTACATGTTATAAAGAGATTTGTGAGTGTTAATTGTGTGTTCTTATTCGATTGCTATGCCTCTATTTATAATAAAAATAAACTAACTCCCAAGATTTTCGGGGATTGCGCAGTCTTCACTTCTGACCGTTAGAGGTCTCTTTTCATACTTTTACAACAACCAGACTCTAATTCTTTAGAAATTGGCTGAACAATAGAGAGTCACCTACGAGAATAAGTCAAAGGTAAAAAAAAAACAATAGTCGGTTAACAAAAATAAAATTCAAAATATAGAACTTACTCAGGATCCGAGATACCGGACCCTAAAATTCACCCATAACATACAGTACGTATAAATTTTTTTTTTCTTGTTTTTATCTTCTTAATATAAATATTGTATTGAACGCGCACACATGCTCATACGTCACAATAGTTTGGGTCATGACATAGATATGGTCTAAAGTTATTGTTATCTTTACTTTTTAAGCGTGGATATGGTTTACTTATGTGATAATTCTTTTTTTCAGTTATAATAATTTTATACAAAATTATAATTCTCCTCTTTAATCATACTAAGGATCAGCATAAATTTGGTAACAATAGAGACTTGTCAAAGATTGAAATTTAAGTAGTTTTCATATCATATCATACAACATTTATAAACATAATACTATCATTTCCCAAACCACCATACGTGCCGAGTGGAAAGGTATAAAGACGACAAGATATCATTCAAACACTTCATAAAAATGTTTTATGTGTACTAACGTAAATAACAACAACCACTTTGTATAAGAAGAATAAACTTTAATTAAGATGATAAAGTGTGCTAAAATAGACCTTGTGACAACCAAGTCTTGGATTTATGTTTCAAACAAACTAATGAGTGATAAAGTCTTTGACCACTTTGTGTTTGGTCAATCACATGGTTTTAGAATTGGAAATGAGCATGATCGATGGTTAGAACCGTGTACTAGAACTACACGTGTGCAAAGAAGTAAGTGGTACTTGATGGCTAGTCGTGCTTTGATTCGATCCGTAAAGGAGATACTAAGATTAGTTGTTTGGCAACTTGTGTTTGAGTGCTAGATATGAGCTTTGACCATCTAATAGTTGGTTTGAAATGAAAAAAAGTCCAAATTGTCCATGAAAACCTAGAAACTTTAGAGACAGAAAAACATTGCTTTTGTGAGTGGGTGTTACCACATGTCAACTTCCAAAAATTAGATAACTCTATAGGAAAGATGATGATGACAAAGACAAATATGTAAAAAAAAAAAAAAGTAGTTTTAACTATGTAATATATGAAATGCGTGGGAGGTTTAAACGAAAATTTTTCAACAACTATGAATCATATAAATCAGCTTTTGACCATTTATTTGAATGAATGGTTAAAATCTTTTTTTATTATGTATCTTTCACTTCATGAATCACAATCAATCTTAGTTTTTATCTTCTCATGATATATTAAATGGTAATTTGTACTTTATATTCTTGTATAGACACCTAGTTTGTTTGTACACTTAAATCGTAAATATAAAACTAGGATCTTAAATGTCTTTTTATGCAGGATTGGATAAATAAAATAAAATAAAAATAAAAATAGAAAATAAAAATAAATAAATAATAAATAAATAAAGAAGATAAGATAAATCCTAGCAAACATTTAGATAAAACTCATTTGTAGTGGAACATTAGCAGTGGACATTATTTACTTTTAGGATCAAAGTTAAAAATCTTTAGTGATGATCTTTTTCATTACAATATTAAGTCATTCATCTATCTTTTTCCTTATTTCGACTTGTGCACTTATGTGTCAGTGGTTCAAGCTATCGATCTCTCAATCACTACCATTCTACTCTCCTAAACAATTATGGTTTAACAAAATAAGCCCTAAAATTCAGCTAAAAGAAGATCTCAGTGGAAGATAGTCGGTTCATGAGTCGTGTAGCAAATCATTGTTTTTTCCATTTGTGTTAAACACGAGCTATGATCTCTTCAAATGGACATAAATGACAAGACTGAAGTCAATTCGGTTAGACATTTCATCAAACAGTTAAAGCTCGCAGTTTCTTGGCATGCAGGACATATTGGACAGCCATGATTGAGTTCGTTGTGCATTCTTTAAAGTATGTTTAAAAGTGATTCATATGTTAAATTGATAATAACATGTAAGCCTCATTAGTTTCCCCATTCAATGACACTAAACTTCTAAAAAGATTACAATAAACAATTCATACAATACACAGTCCGGTTGGTCATCTAACAGCTTGTTTTCGTATCTAATAACTCAATAACTCAGTTATCCATTGGTCGGGTTCAATCAGGTTATCTATGGTTCGTTTCAGTCGCTAATGGCCAGTAAATCTTATTGTACCCTTGATAAATTACAATCAACGTCAACCAGTCACTAACCAAAATTTACATAACCTAATACCTGCATATATGTTGTGTGCTTAATTTTGTAAACTAGACCACATGCACACGCGAGAACCGTTGTGTTAACTCACTCAGATATGCATTATTTCACATGCATCCTAGTTCCAAAAAGAATGACAAGCTCCTACAATAAAAACAGATCAGGAAGTTACACAAGATAACAAGGAATTAATGATACAAAGCCGACCCCGCCTATGAGCCCCCGTTTGACTTCAAGTTCTCGATAAACAACATGCTATCCTATATTTACTCGGGGAAACACGAAGGGTCCCACGCCTCTTTGTACACTCGTAAATGGGTCCCGCGTAATGTTGTCATGACAGAGTTGCATGTTATGATTATCATGATGTCCCTTGAACTTTGGCACTTTGAAGATTTTGTTGCTGCATTTGTGGTTCACTTGCAAGGCCCAGGGATTGTAGAGTCGACCTAAAAATGAGAGGTTATCATGATCAAAATTCGGCACAAACACACAAGTTAATCTCACAGAATTTTAATATCCCGTAATCAGTTTTAAATGTTCTTAACAAGTACTGGTTTTGATTCTGATTTTCCGATTATTTGGAGTCGAAACTACATGTGGAGCTGCTCATGAGCTCGAATCGATCCAAGTTTAAAAGAGCTCGAGCCCGGGCTTCTTGCACCGAGTTTGATTAGATTCGCGAGCTTAAACGAGCCTGTTATTTATGCAAATATGATTTTACTTGTATTATATAATATAATATTAAACTACAGAATTAATATCATTATTATATAGAAATATCATAATAAATAAAACAAAAAATAAAGATCATTTCAAATAAAAAATCTACGGTAAAAGAGAAATGGGTCATACGAAAGTCTATTTTTTATGCATACAAACTCCTAGCATGCAAACATTTAAATTGTTGGAATAATATTGTTTCTATAATATTCAAAAAACTAGAAAGGAAAAGTGCTTGTAGTTCAACCTAATCCAGTCCATTTCGACCCACACTAATAAATGACCCATTAACCACCCCGGCTAACCAGCCATATTCCCACCTCTAATTCGGTGACATGGTATAAAAGCAAAAATCATCAAATAAAATATGATCTGAGAATGTTTACAATTACAGATGTTATTAGTTGTATGGTTGTATGAAATATACCTAGGCAAGGAGGCTTTAACACTAGGTTGGTTGGCATATGCAGCAAGTGGACCCCGTAGGTTACTGTACTTATTTAGAGCACCCTCTAGTACTGGTGATGGCAACTGCAACAACAGTTGGATATTAAAATCTAAAATTAACAGCGTGAAACACAAACGACCAAATAAAAGGCCAAAACAATGATTAGAACAAAACATACTTGTAATAATACACAAAAAGAATGAGGTTGTGTTTGTGAAATGCATTTAAGAAATCCAACCCACAATTTTGGCATCCTCCAAACCTGGAACAAACACACAAACAGTTATACACCTACACAAAATTAAATATTTTTTTGAAACCTAATATTATGATTAAAATCTTTCCATCTTATTTCCTATACAAACTGATCAGAATGAATGACAAAAGGTTAGTAAATAAATATTCTCCACAGTGCAGTTTCAACCCATCTATGAGAAAACGAGTCAATTTAGGTTAGTCTATTGTAAAAGGATCATGCAGGGTAAAAGAAACTGGGCATAACAGATAAAATTTAAATGAACCTTAGCTTAAGTGTTATACTACCTCCCAAATTGCTTTATTCGGAAAGTTTAGGGCATTTTATCGAAATTAGTTTTTGAAATCATATATAACATATGAATTATATATAAAGCTAAAGATGAGGGTAATACCTTGAAAACTACTTTACCACTAATTAAAATTACGTTATAAATAGCATAAAACCACACACCTGTTTGCTTACGAGTTTGGAAAGTATCTCCATAACAAAGTCAACCTGGATATGGAAGCGTGAGGGTTACAAACAGATACAAGATGTTACAAATAACTAACATACAATCAAATGCAAACAGATAATAAGTTTAACAGATAATATATAACATCAAATTATCATATGTGTATAGATACCAGCTTGGGGAAAGCATCAATCGCCTGGATTACTGTCCTCATAAAGAGAAGCGGTAATGGTGTTTGATCAACCTAAAAGTTATCAAAGTCAGATATATAAACACATACTATGAACCAATTTAAAAGTTGAAATCGAAAAATAATAATACCATTTGGTTCAATGCTTTTGCAAGGACTTGTTGCGTGAAAACAGTGCGTTGCTCAAAACAGGCTGAACAAGCATCCATTATCTGCAATTATTTAGAAAGTGTAAGTGTAAAATAAAAAACATGATTAACATTGCTCATGAGCCAACGAGCATGCATGCCTTTTTAAGTGGAACACCATCTTTCTCTGGGTTTATGTCATGAATTGCCACCAATACTTCTGCTGGAGTTAGTGCGGGGCCCATAAGAGCTGAACCCTGCACATAAAATAAGCTTCTAAGAACTTTCCTTGTAAATTTAAAATGCTATCAAAGATTCTTAGCAGAAACCCAGGATAGAAGTATAGTTAACACCTAGAGGTGGCAAAAAGGGTGGGTCAAGAACATTGGCCAACTGGTCCAGACAAGTGGAGTTGAAATGGTTATCTCAGTACATGTGAAAACAAATTGGGATGGCTTGTGTTGACCAGCAAAATGGTTCTGTACTCATTTTTAAAAAACTTACAAAAAGTTCATGTGCTGAGTTGCTGACTATGGTTACAAAAAAGAAATATTTATTACAAAAAATATTATGAATGATTGAATAAAACAATTTAGAAGGTTGTAGACATAAAAATATATATTTTGGGCCACTTTCAACTCGCTCCCCTTTTATCTAAATCTTTTGATTGACACCCTTGACCGGTTTGACCAATTTGAGATAAAACATAACCTAAATTGACATATTCATACGTAACTGGATCGTAACTGTGTTCAAGCTTTATAAACTGTGCTTCGTACTAAACCTATATATACAGGAAAGCTAATTTTGTTAAACACTAACTTGCCATAACTTATAATATAATATCACCCACATTACTTTCTTAAACAAGAAAAATTCAACAGTTCTGACTTTCCTATCAGGTTTTTGTAGGAATTTGTTCTGAAGTCTAAATAACATCTCTAACATTGAGTGAAAATATTATTGAAGAAATAAGAAGATGCAACAAAATCATGAATCTAAAGACCTACACAATGTTAATTGAATATATAATAAAAGATAATGTTTAGTCAGAGTAGTGTTATATGTTACTCCTATCCCAATAATGTGGCTCTTTCTATGTTGCTTTGTCCCAAAACTTGGAGGGACTAACTTCCAGGTATAGCTATTTGCCCACTAAAAATCATTAAAATATATTGGAGATTAATGGTGATCCAGAAGCTTTTTCATTTTTGTCTTATTTAAAGATCATTTTAGGTATCTGATCATTAATCAGAGACCTATGTAAATTGTGTGTCACGTCAAACACTAAATTTTCTGTGACAGGGAGCAATTTCATATTTTCTCATACCAATTGCACCTTTAATAAAACACTAAATAGATAAATATTGGTTAATATTGATTGTCCTCTGCTAACTTGTTCATTCATTGTATAACATATACTAAATAAATGTGAGACAAGGATAACTGAAACCTGTAGTATGTGAGCCAGAGCTGTCTGGAACTTGTCCAACGGAAGCTGGACAAGACGGGGGAAAATAGGTAAAACCTGAAACCAAAAGCCACATTACTTCAACTTACAAAAACAAAAAATCTGAATTTCATGAAAATGAAAATAATGTTCAAGAATTGAACTGTGTTACGATATCAAAAGAGATCGTTTTAACATAAAAACCTTTCGATTTTTATTTTACCAAGTTACCAACCAATGAACATGTTAAAAGGAAAGAGAAGGAACCTCATCCTTGGTAAAGGAATTCAGTATTGGAATAAGTATTGTAGCATCCTGCAAAAGAGAAATATAAGATAAAGACAAAATTGTAAAAACACATTATGTAAAATATCATCAGCAAAAAATCATAAAAATATATCACCTTAAGTTTAGTTTCATATAACTGCTTAACAATTGCAATCAGATCAGCTGAAGGATTCATCCCTTCACACAGAACTTGCAGCACCTTGTAGTAACCCATAAATTTATATCAATAAATACTTCACAAAAAGACAAAAACCTAAAAAAGCATAAAAGTACAAACATTAATTGAGGAAATATACACCTGTGTCAGGAGGTTTTCACTTCCTTGGGGTGGATCAGATATTATCTTGAGTAAATAGGAACATGATGGACCTAAGGCCCGAACTAGAATAGGAACATGGCGATGGACAGCCTGCATTTTTCAAGAAACAAAAATAAAAAGTGAAATGTTTTTAAAATAATTTATAACATACAATAACATAACCTGAATAAACGATGTACATGAGTCTAGATAGCAAATCTACTACACTTCTCACCTGCTTAACAGCCTTTGGAACATGATCATATCTATCAAATATAAGTTGAAGAAGACTAGGTTTCTGCACAAAAACAAAAACAGAGCACAGAGTATGTGTTGAGACATCAACATTGCTAACAAATTTAAATTTAATATGGGCAACTCCATGTATAGCAATAATTTAGCTGAGAAGATGACCTTGGTACATAAGGCAAAAAACAAAGAAAGATGTTGTTGAGCTTGAGCGGGTGATATTGACGAATAACTTTGTGAATCAGATTGCGAGCCCATTGTTGAGTCGTTCTCAGAAGTCCCTGGCTCTGAAATTTGAGAACCATTGATTGATGTTTCTTGACTTCCCATCTGAAAATTATGATGAGGAAAAAAAATGATTTAAAATCATTAAAAAAAAGTAGGAAATGGTATATGAAGCCCTGAAAATTCAAAGACATGATAACAAATTTATTCTAAAGAGAACACACCTGCCCTTCTGTTCTTTGTTTATTGATCCCTGATACTGAAAGCTCAGCATCTGATATGGGCCTGTTAACAGCTGAGAGCAACTTGTTTGTAGCAAAATCCTCAATTTTCTCTGAGATGAAATCAATTACAAAAAGTTTGTTTGCCACCTGTTGCAAAAAACAAACAAAATTTCAACCATGAAGGAATGTAGTAATTTACTAATTTTTCCAATATAAAACTACAACAAACATGCACTCTGGATGGGTCTTGTCATATATGAAAAAACAATGAGGAACCAATTCAGTTTCATAAAATAATTGTGCAAACCAGATATTGTAGCTTCCTGGTTTACAGAAGTTACTTATGCATTAATAAGATGGTGAATTAGAACCATATAAAACACAACTTTCACCTTTTTCCCATTTTTCATGTTTTCCTTTGAAAGTAAAGAGTTTTGTCAAACAACTTTAAACTTTTCTATCAATCAAAAATCACAAAGTCATTATAATTCTCCTTACCAGTCGAATAGCTTTTGCACGAATTTCATCTTTTGGATGAACAGCACACTGCATTTCAAAAATGCATCATATGTGAGAAGTAATACAACAGTCAGCATTGAAGCATGTGATAAATGGAGAACCAAAAACAATCAAATGTACAACAATTATTTTGTGTAACTTGTAGAACAAGTTACCTTCAAAGCAATATCCAAAAATTCCTGACGGTTATTAGGGCGTCCTAAAATTGAGCTCCACAAAGAACCAAGACCTTGATGTACACGATCACCATCCCGAACATCTTTTCCATAATTATTATCTGAGCAACACATTTCATCAAGAAGCTTAAATGCTGACTCAGGCAAAATAGGTGCTTCACAGAATAATCTACTGAACGATTTATCATTTGCTGGCAAAACATCCAGCAAAAACCTTGCCTACAAGATGAATTAGGATCCCAGTCAATTTCAAGTTTATATAAATTTACAGTTTGATGTCAATTTTCTATTTTTTTTTACCACTCCCAGAAAGAATTTCTCATATACAAAGGCCGCTGAAGAATCTTGAGCTGAATCTGACATTGTGAGAGCATGAAGGTGGTATAGCACATGCATAACGAGCTCATGCCCCTGGTGGAAATGCAAATAAATATTTAAAAAAAAAAAGTTTTCCAAATATGTAAAAATATTTAAAACAGATACCTTCTGATTTTGGTAGTCTGAGACAATATGCTTTTGTATCATTAGAATTACATCATCATCAGCAGCATCAACCTGCAGCATAATAAATGCACAAGAGATGATTATAATTTCTTTCTGAACTCACCCTAGAGTGAATAACTGAAAAACTTGACACCCAATGTGAAGTGTGATACTAACTGTCACTTTTAAAACTGTATTATAGTGTGGAATAATCTTTAAATAACACATTAAATAAAATAACTTTTGCTTGATCCTCATTGTTCTATAACTATTTTTTTTTCAGTTTGACTTACTACTGCTCAAAGGAATCAGCAGGCCTAAATTCAGACAAATCCTCTCATCTGTCGACTCGATTTAAGATCTTTAATAACAGTGTGATAAATAAATAGATTTTGTATTATCATTGGAACCAAATATATTATAATTGTATCAATATCACTGATTTTAATAGTCGGGGTTGGTCATTAGGGTTTGCACGATAACATGAACACGCCACATCGAAAGAACCACATTACACTTGAACATTAATTCTGTAATAAAATATGTTATTTCACATATAAAAACTGGCATGGTCACTTTTACAAAGGTGTCATACAATATAAATAAACATCCAGTGCACATAAGTAATAATAGGTCAAACAATGTTAGAAACATTATCTCCCCAAAGGAAAAACATAAAAAGCAGTCATAGTCAACCCCCACCTGAGCAACTAGCCGAGATAGCAATGCCATGCGTGTCTGCATAAACTCACTACCACTTAACTCCTTATTAGAGTCTATAATCCTTTTGATTGCCAAATTCTTTATATCTTTTTGTTGTTCTTCTGATAACTCCACATAAGATGGAACCGCAGGTAAATCAATAGAGGTTTCCTCCAATACAGGTGTGCCAACTGTACTTGGTGAAAGCTGATCAGCTTCCACCAATGGCAGTGATTGGTCATCATCTGTCATATCTATATCCATTGACTTCTGTGCATTTGACTCCTTGTTAACAAAATCAATAGAAGAATTATCCAATTCCACATCAGCATTAACTTGCATGGCTTGTTCATCTGGAACCTGTTCTTGAAAAACTGTTGACTCGTCTCGGATATTCGACTTGGTTTCTGCTTTGGGCATATGATTATCCAACGTATTATCAACACTTGGCACCACAGGGGATGGAGGTTGTCTCTTAATCAGGCCAGACACATCAACTTCTGACTCTGTTAAGCCAGATAGTGCCAAATTTGTAACATCTTCCGCATAATGCTCAGATTGCGTTCCTACTGGTGATGTCACACGCCGTGGGTCGATACGACGAGGGTCCTGTAAAATATTCCATTAGCATTTACATCGATGAAGGGGCAAACTAGAGGCAGTAAATCAGGCAATAATTTTGCATGACGGGTTGGGCTGGGCCAAAATACTTTGTCCAAATATTTTATGTTTGATAAATAATTCTTGTGTCAAATGATTATAGTCAGTAATAAACTATATTAGAAACATTATTATCGTGTCTAAAATCATTAGAGAAACTATTTTATTTCAGTGATAAACTATCTAGATAGATTTACGCATAAAAAAGAGACTTTCAGCAACATCTGACCTTTTTAGTGAACGTCGTCAAGTTGTTGACCCAAATCACTTATTCGTCAAGTTCCATCTCTTAAAAAACCATGTTAATTACAGAAATATACTTACTACAATAATAACCTAACCTTTTAAATAATAAGATTTAGGAGGTTTTAAAAATCAACTCCAGCCGAGTTTTCAACCGCTTATTTTCTAACTCATGCGTTTGATCTATCGGAACGCAAATCAACCCATTCATAAGTACATTGGCCGAAATTGCCACCTCTAAACAAAAAAATACACACATAAGGGTAAACTCACCCTTCTAGAATCACGTTTGAGGTCTGTTTGGAGGCTAATTGGTGTTATTGTAGTAGATAACGATGCGCTAACTGCATTTGTAAGCATGGGATTCTGTGTAGCTGGTACAACATCGGAAGAAGTGTTTGAAAGACCACTTTGTAGGCTGCTAATTTTTGTTAACGGGGGAGGATTTTTAGGTAAATGTTTCATATTTGTGACAACAATGTCAGCTAGAAGATCTGGATGTATTTGAGATATCAAGATTTCAAGAGATTTAGCACCTCTTTCCCCTTCAGCAAGTAAGGCACCAATCATCGAAATTATTTGTTCAACAGGTGTCGGACCAGAATCTAATGATGGCACCTTGGTGGGCCCTCCATTTACTGAGTGATCATGTCTTGAATCACTTTGAATTGCAGTACTTGTGTTACTATTAGAACCATAACGAATCCTCTTTGAAGCTAAATCATTGGAAACCATGTGATCTTGATCCATAGGTGTTGATCGCTTAAGCAAGTGACTTGATGGTTGTTCATCCTGAGAAAAAATTTTAAACAAAATAAATAATCAGTACGCCAATAATCAGACAAGGGAGTGTACAGAAGTGTTTGGCTGTAGTGTTAAGAAACTGATTATTGAATTATTGTGAATCCAAGTATCAATAATAAGTTTCTAATGTTTGCATGAAGTAATTATGTTTATGATTATCTGATTATTCAGGGTCAAACAATCAATTTCAGGTAATCAGTTCCCTGCCAAGAGCAACAAAACTGATAATTTAAGGGGAAAATTAAACTGCATGCTTAACCACCTTGTTACCCTATTTAAAGACTTCTTACTCATATCTATCATTTGTATAATCATTTGTGAAAAAGAAAATCTGTTGAAATTGTAGAAGACAAATGTCTTTAGAAAAATTGTTAATAAATAATTATTAACTCATAAGGAACATTATTATAGTTTATAAAAACAATACGAGATTTTAATGTCTTTCCAAGTCAAAATACCTTGCTTGCACGAGAAGCACGCTCGCTATTCCTTAGCATTTTGTCAACCTGCCTCATCACCTGATCAGCTGCATCTCCAGCATTCATTGCCCTTAAAACCTTGAGCAATTTTTCTCTCGACTGATTTAAAATTAGAACAATTAACCATGTATTAACAAACAGCACTATCAAGAAAAAGAAGTATGGTTTATGATTCATTAACTTTTTGAATCATCATAGTCCAGGTTTTGGTAAAAAGTTAATTATCACTCTTGCAAAAGATATCTAATATGCAAAGAAAAAGACAACATTGGACAAAATTATGGAAATGTAAATTCAATCCGTCATTTTTGAATAAGCATATCACCTAGAACCTGCTGCATAAAGCATTTACCTCCAGGATAACAGGGTGTGTAGACCTCAAAAATCCCAAGAAAGCAGTTCTTAGAGCATACTGTGTGCTGGCATTGTGGGCCCCTTTCGCTATGAAATTAGTATCCAAATCAAGCAGTGCAGAAAGAACAGAACTGTAGTGTGCCTGCCTCCTTCGACCAATGGTAGCAAGACTGAAAATGAAATACAAACCATAAAATCATTTTGTACTAACATGATTATTTTGTACTAATAAAAACGACCATGCCACAAGTAATTACTAAGATGATGATCACAACCTTAATTAATACCAATAATGTCCGTATTCTGTAAACAAAAGCTATTTCATGTATAGTACCAGTTAGCCAAGATTTTAAAGAAAAGATATAAAACTTTGCATGAAATGCTGAGAGTGACTCAAAGAACCAACAACTAATCACGTTAATAACACTATGCCACATCACACCATAATAATTTGAGAAGAGTCGATACCATCAAAACAAAATACCAGACACTCAAAGTGATTCTACTGATATAAACAAAGAACAATGCAATGAGTTATAAAGTAATAGCAGCTCATCGTAAATCTGCAGGTTAACTGTTAACAAATAAGCATCAACTTATAGCATCTGTACAACAACCAGAAAAAATTATTAGTTGGTATTGTAAGCTACACAATTATAAAGTCTTTAACCTTCACTTTGAGGAACCTAACTTTAATTATTACAAAAATCTGACACAAATTAACACAGGAAGAACAACAAACTACAATCTATTAATGAGCATAAAGGTTGTTCTATAGTTTTGAAATTTTGGTAGTGGCATGAACAGCTGTAGTAACAATCACAAAAAAGCATACATGGTGTCAACTTATAAGTTATAGCATATTCAAAGTTCATGCAATTTAGCTAAATATTAAATTATGTTAAATATAATTTGTTTTTCATTGTACTTTTAGGGTTAATTTGTATTTAAGTTAGACTTTCTAGAGTTTCTGGTTTCTTTCCAGAAATTTATTCAGTTAAAATATCAATCACTTCAACATGTATTAGAGAGCTAAGGCTCTCGTTACAAACGCTAGGTGCCGCCACTTCCAGGAACTAAATCCAATCTTGTTCTTTCACAAAACCTGTTCCAGTCCCTCAAGAAACTTGCTCCAGTTCCAGATTCTTGTTCTTTCAATGAACTTGTTCTAGTCCAGATTTCCTGTTCTGGTTTCCCTGCTCTTGTCCATGCTCAGGTTTCCCAGATTCCTGCTCCTATCCCATTCTGGTTTCTTGCACCTTTTTGGGTTTTGGTTTTCCAATACCCTCTCCTGTTCAGGCGGATTCCTGATACCTGCTCACGAAATCTTTTTTCAAGGGACGATTGCACCCACCACCATCACCTTCAGTCGCCTCTGATTTTCAGTCACCTCTGATTAAGGTAACTTGCAAAAACGCCATCAAACCGCCATTGGATGCGCCGCCACAGGTTGCCACTGTCTCCGCCACTATCACTCATGCGCTGGCGTGTGACAAGTCGGATCTCTGCCGGATATAGGACCTGTCGTCGTCGTTCCAGTTCGACTACACCCTACTTCCTGTCATCGTTTATAATGCAGCCGGCAAGCGGAATCCTATGCCAGCTGCCAGGAACTACTGTCTTCAGCCAGAATCTCATCGTCGCCATCTTTTTCAGGTTCTAGAACCACAACGGAATTTTTCATCAATATTTACTGTTTCAGACTACTGCTCCAAGAAATGCCATACCAGCCCCCACTACTCGCGCAACCATGTGTGTTCACCATGTTAGTATTCACATGTTACTGTTCACCAAACTTTTCTGATCGAGTGTTTCCTGTTTCGTTCTTTCTTTTTCGCCGCTTCCATTTAAGCACATTAACAATATATGCACCAACTTGAGAAGGGTCTTAAATATAGTTAGTTGTATTTAACCCAGGGCCCAAGTTAGGTTTCTAGTTTCTTTACCATATATGTTAATGGTTCCCCAACCAACCCCCAACCCACCCCCACAATTGTAATTGATTCAGTTAAAAATACCCACAATTTTTACCAATTAATTTTACATTTGTGCTTAGCTTCTTGTTGTTTATACATCTTGAACCCAAATGATGCAACTTATTTCAGAACAATGTTACCACTTGCACTCTAAAACAATGCCTCGCGTTATCACTTTTGGTAGATAGCCTGTTAGAAACTATTTAGCAAACTTATTATAATAAAGACAACACCATAAAGCAAGTTGTTACTGTTGACCAAGGAGTCCCATAACAACAAAAGATATATTTGATTAATCATAAATATCCAATGTATGCAAAGGTCAATTAAGTTACATTTTTACAAGGGTATGTATAATTGTATCTACAGTGGGATAATGAGAGAAAAGTAGATCTTAAACAGTTTAAAACCTATAAACTGCAAGGTGATGCTACTAAAGCACTCAGCAAATAAGCTACCGCCCATTGCTAGCTAGGTGATTGTGCTGACATCAGCTAACTGTTATCTCCCATTATCTGAACCACCAATTCAGCAGTTTCATGCATAGATCCAATCTGATTAACCTTGCACATCGCTGCCAAACACGCTGCAACAATATTACAAACAAGTACTTCAAGGTGTACTGATGACACCTTCAGTTTGTTTCAAGGGCATTTATTTTCATAAATCCCACAAATTATATTTCTGACTCTCATTGAAAAACCCATAAGATTATTGACAGCAACCATAGACAATAATAAAGGCACATATAACTTCAATAATTAACATTCATAAAGACAAAAACCAATTTGTATCAACTGCACATATTTTTCCCATAATTCAGCAGTACATATATAATTATAAAAACGAAGCACATAATGGTAGCCATACTTAGAACAAAGATAGACATTCTAATCCAACAAATAACAAACACAAAATGAATATAGATAAGGTTAATATATTACTCAACCTAGACAACAAAATTTAGCAAATAAACACCTAAAAGTAAGTGCATACAATTATGTATTTTTCCCATGTATCTTCCATAAGAAGCAATTGAATGGTATTTCTCACAATACAAGAGATATTTTGACTTATAAAAAGCATATGGCTCTTGCTTATAAAACTACTTGGCTTCCATTTTCAGGTAATCACTTCCAACAAAAAATCTTATCCATTGTCAATTACTTTTTTTTACTTTTACACTAAATATTTATCTTTACACAACCAATAGAATATGAAACATAATAGAATATGAAACATATGGTAAAAATGAAGAAAAACTCAATGTTAATGCACGCGAGCAAGGAAACAGATGAGTAGTATCTCACCTATTAATAACAGAAATTGTAATGGAACCTGGGAGGCCACTAGACAATCTCAAAAGATCAAATAAAATCATGAAGCATCTATTTGCATCAGACTGGAGTGCAACTGAATCCAGAACAGGATGACCACCAGCCAGCCATAAAATATTGAACATATGTGCGTTTCTACCAGCTGCTATAACAAAAACAATGTTGCAAAGATTTAAATGTGAATGATCAAAAACCAAAATAATAGCCAAGTTAAACAGAATTAAGAACTGTGACATGAACACAAAAATTGAAACCAAGAAAAACAATACCTTCTGTGACATGCCCTCTATAATCACCGTCAGGCGTGAAGAGTAACACACAAGTTTCCAAAAATTTAATAGCAAGCAACCTTGGACCAGCAGACCTAGCCTACAACAACACATACAAGTTTAAGTGTTTAACTAACTTCAGAAAACTAGACTGCAGTTACTGGTGCCTGTAGTTATACCGCCAACGCAATCTGAAAGACATTGTCCTTAAACTTGATCATCCAAGACCAGATTTCTTCAAGCCATTTCTCCACTAAACCTTGCCGGTGAAACTGTAATTTATCAGAACAGAGTTTCAAGATATAACAACTATACAGATGTTATGCGCAAAGCAAGAAGAAAGAAAACAGAAAACCGAGACAGATATAAAACATTAAATTTTGCTCTTAGTTTCTTTACTTGCAAATGAGCAGGAAAAAAAGCATCATGAAGAGATATCCACTGGCATATTACTAGTTTTTAGATTCATGTGATCAACTAATGGACTGTATCAAAAAATCATTAAATTTTGCTTTTAGTTTCTTTACTTGCAAATGAGCTGGAAAAAAAAGTGTCATGAAGAGATATTCACTGGCAAAATAATATTTTTTAGATTCATGTGATCAACTGATGGATTGTAACAAAAAAATCATTCTCTTTGGCACCATCAATGGCAAAATTTTAGGTACAAATCAAGCTCCAAACACGAGGAACTTAAAAAATATAAAACATGGAAGTGATGTCCTTGATCTCGGGTTATCTTAAAAATAAGAGTGAATTGTTGTTTTCCTTCCTATGGTTTGGTCACATTTGCCATTTAAAAATTTGCATCTGGCTCCTCAAGGTTTTAAGAAGTTTCCATTTAAATCAAAGTTAACACCATTAATTTAAATTGTTGAAAATGTAAATTGACAAAATTATCCTTTAAACTACAAAACAAAATCCCTTAATTACATAACTATAATCGAGTGGAGCTGAATCACACTATACTGGAGATGGCGACTAAAGGCGATGGTCTCTATTATACAACCCCTTCGCAATGGGTTCTCGACCGCCACCAAAAACGAGGTCTATTCTCCTTCCCCACCGATGAAGTCGACAATCTCATGATTCAATCATGATGAAAGATTTGAAGTTAATATGCCCGATATAGGTTTCGTGAATGGAACAATAACATATGTTGTTAACATAAATTAGGATTTTGTCTTTATATGCAAAATTACATAACCATTTAATGATAGATTGTTTAACATTTTAAATTAACGGCGTTAACTTTTCGGATGAAAATGATAATTTTTTGAAAACCTTGGGAGCAGATGCAAAAAAAAACTTTTTTGGATGAAAATGACAAATTTGACCAAACCACAAGGAGGATAACGACAATTCACTCTAAAAATGAATATCATTTCCCATTTTCCCTTAAACTTATCAAAAATATCATCAAGATATATATGCAGAAGGAAGTTTGAGAGGCACATGTTACATAAGCACCAGCCTAACTAGATATTATAGAGTAAACAAGCAAACACCAAGGTATATTCAAGCAAATAAAATTAGAACAGAATTAAAGCAGCATAGCCCATTTTCAATGCTATACTTGAGTATCTAGAAGTAAGAAAAGAAGGAAAAAGAGACCTGTAACACTAACTCCTCTAGCACTTTGCAAAATATATGTGTGCCAGCAACAATAGATTGTCTAGCAACAACAGAATCATCATCACTTAATAGTGTCAGCAACACTTGCATCAGTATTGGTGAATACTCCATTGTTGTTAAACTGATATCCTCAATCATCCTACAACAGCATAAAATCATATTAGCATGAACAAAATCAAGTTTTGACGACAAAACTCAAACAATGCTGAAACATCCCACTTTCATATATGTGCCACTTGACACCACCCATGTGACAGCAGCAGTATAAATACAAATGTGCATAGTTGTTAGTTAAATCCATGTATACCCAATTATTTTAGTGGGTCTTGCTGGCAAGCTAATCTCAGAGCCAGATGTATAAATAACCAAGCTAGTGGGCTGGTGATATATTAGTGAAGTATAATAATAAAAAGACCTGTTACTAAAGTGGCCTCTCTTAATAACTTTACCAGGTTCTGATAGATGGAAACTTGTACTATAAATAAAGACTCTTCAAAGGTCAACCAAAAAAAGACCATCTTCAAGACGTCTGTTCATGGCTGTTGGCTGACTCAAATCATTGACACATTGATAAACATGCAGTGTGTATCATGCATGTACTTCATAAATGAAAATTTGATAACAATCATGAAGAGGGTTGGCATGGATTCACTGAGACTGCAAGATGTTAATATTTAAAAAAGGGCCCATACAAGTATGGCCCTTCTTTGTATACAAGAAAGCCACAAAACAGTTTTCTAGCACTATTTGTAACATGGGACTTATTGCTACAAGATTTAAGCCCTTGAAATCTATACAAACATTAAACAATACCCAACTCTAGTTCTATCCTCTGAGTTTATCATATACCCATTCTTCCCAAACAATAGAACAAAAAATTTATCATATTATCCATTCCAAAGATGAGTACAACTCTGATGCTTTAGACGTCAAAACATTCCTAATGGCCACACTTGTATCTAAACAATACCAGTAACCTTAATAAGTTTGAAGACAGTATAAGCCCATTTGACATTCTATGCAGTGTTGGGAAAATCGGTTCTAGGCGCCGATTAATCGGCTAGTAATCGGAAATCGGAGGTAGACCTTTGCGATTTCATGTAATCGGAGACAATAATCGGGAATCGGTCCAAGTCGGTCAAAGGCGGAGCAAATCGGAGCAAATCGGGGCAAATCGGAGCACATCGGACCAAATAGGTCAACGGCGGAGCAAATCGGTCAACAGGTCACCACTTTAAAAACCCATCAAATCGTAGAATTAAACCTAGCCGTCATCACCAAACCGAAACTTATCACCAAATTGAAGAAGAAATCGTCGATCTAAACCATCGAGGAAGAAGATTGAGGGCGTTCGGCGTCCACAGTCGACCATCGAGGAAGAAGACTGTCCGGCTGTCGATCGAAGTATCGAACAGGTGTGTTACTGTGTTCTATGTTGATATGTTCTTAGTTTCTAATTTCTTTACCCTGAATTCCTGAAAATCTGAAATAGATGATTGAGGGTTGAGGGTGTCATCGAACCAGTATGGCAGTATGTTGTATGTTCTTATGTATCATGTATGTATGTTGATTGTTGAGTGTTGGTAACTTGTATAGTTGTATGTTCTTATGTATCATGTATGTATGTTCTTATGTATCATGTATGTATGGTAACTTGTATGTTCTTATGCTCCAGTAGCTCTTTTTGTATGTTTTATATGTTTGAAGTTTGAACCGGTATGTTACTATGTATGTTGAGTGTTGAGTTATGTTTGAATAACATTTAAATCTTTTTATGTTGAACTTCTTAGGTACATACAAAGAAAAGAAATAGGCTAGAGGCGAACAAAATAAATGATCTTGTTTTTGTTCAATTTAATGCAAATTTGATGGAGAAAAACAAAAAAAGAAAGTTGAGAAATCGTGAAGTACTTATAGCGGAGGATGGTAACGGGGGTAAAGAATGGATTGTTGATGGTGTAGACGAAGAACTTGAGCCGGGGCTACCTTGGGAAGTAGTTAGTGATGTCGCGGGTGGGTCTTGATGAAGTATTGTCTAATCGAACAAGTTCTAGGACAAGTGTGAAGACAAGTGCCTCAAGAGAACTTTATGATGAAGAGTTTGAGTCAAATGATGAAGAAGTAGATGAGGAGGTTGAATACGAGTCGGATGGTGTTCAAATCATTGAACAATATGGACAAGATAATGATGGATTTTGAACTAGATTACTAGATGATGAATTTTGAACTACTTGATCTTCTATTTGAACTAATATGTCAATATTTGAATCTCAATTTGCTATGTTTAAGCTTAATTTTCTATGTTTAAGTTTAACAATTTATGTTTGAACTATGCTATATATATTAGTTATAAAAAATTACATATAAAAAATCCGATCCGATTAATCCCGATTAATCCCTAGTCCCCACCTCACCGCTCGACTAGCGCCTAGCGATTTTTACAACACTGATCCTATGTCAAACGAACATTTATGAGAACACAAGGAGCATTAGAACCATTACCACTAACCCAATCCCTTGTAATTTGAAGAATTACACATGACTAAATTACGACAATACATCACTAGGGCTCCAATACAAACATCACTAATCACTAATTTCGTTAGAACTATCAACTTATCCAGCATCCTGTCATCCATCACATGAATCTCCAAGACAGATAATTTGAAACAAGACATTGTCAAAAAAAAACCACACCAACAAACCAATTCCACATAAAACATATAAGATAGTTTAAGTTAATTCATATGAAACTCACTCGACTAGGGTTTTCCGAACAAGGGCTTCATGGGAAGATTGAAGCTCAACAAGATACGGAAACAATTCAGCGGCAAGCAGCGAAAGATCCGCTGACAGTAAGATGTCTTTGGCTTGCTTCAAAGATGAAAGCTTCACCGCCAAATCGCCGTGATTGTTTGCAGCGGCGAGAAGAGAGAGTGTTTGCTCTCTCTGCGAAACAGCCATTGTTACACCCAGTGAGTGTATGTGTGTGTATGTGGGTGTGAATCGTCTTACAATTTACACCTAATCAATGTGTGGATAAAATAGGGGGTTTCCTCTGGTTTCTAGGGTTTTGAAGAAGAGAAATGAGATGACGGGAACCCCAAATTTGTGTTCGTGCGGACCCTCCTGCATAATATATGATAATCGGAGATTTCGAACTTTATAACCCTATACTTCGGTGGTATCTTGTGCATAAAAAGTTGTACCTTTAGCGGGACTATGAAAAACTGACCATAACCGGATTAACCATTCAAAGTAACCGTGGATTACCAAGTTTGGGTATATAGAAAGGAAGACCCGGGGCCTGAACAAAGTTGGTTGAAAGTTAAGTCCCGAGATACGAAACATTCTCCCCTTGAGAATTGGATTGACTTGGTTATTGTAGAACCAGCTTTCTCATTTTGTCAACTTTGAAAGAAGAGATCTATATATAAGAAATGTAGAATGTTTATGAGTCCAATAGCATTTCACTCCCGGAATGGTTTTGTTATGGTTAATGATACAAACCGGACCAAACAGACACAATTTGCCGCTTGTTTGGATGAAGATTGAATAAAAAGTGGCTTACAAATAGTATTTTAAAATCAAACATATTAGGTAGAAGCCATACAATGTAACCTTAAAATTAGATTTGATGGTTAGCCCATTTTAACTAAAAACCAAAGTGATGCATGATTTACTTCAAATAATCAATACATAATTTATCAAACCTAATCTGCTTATAAAATTTGTCAATCAAAATATTTAGTTATGGATTTGTATTGTGTTGTAACTAACCTAAATTATTTCATACAGATCCCTATACACATTGTTTTTAATTAAAATCCAACCTAAACTATCTCATATGCATTATTTGTACTTTTTGTGTCTTATAATTTGCTTGATACATGCAATATCCTTATGGTTGAGTTAAAGGTAGACTTGCCAGAACAAGCCCAAGTGTTTAAATTTGGGTTTATATGATATATCCTTTTGTAACCAACCAAAATTATCTCATACAAATCCCTATACACATCGTTTTTAATTAAAATCCAACCTAAACTATCTCAAGTGTATCTTTGTTGTAAACGAACTAGCTAATAGTTAGTTGGTTAACTCTTTGTAATTAAGATTAATGACAAAATGGGGGCTCGCTATTAGTAATTTGAACTAGTTTTTCTTTTAAGTTCTTTTCTATCATTCTATTTCTTCTTCTTCTTCTTTCCACCCTATAGGCTCATACCATAACGATGGTACAAAGTTGTCATTCCTCTTTTATAATAGGTTGGGGCATCAAAACTGATAAGCGCTTTGTAACAACAAATAAAATCGAGTGACCAGATTAATTCACCTTGAATATTTACAACAACAATGAATGGACAAATAAATAATGGTGTATTGCTGAGGCTGTAATGGATGAGAGACAACTCGATACTACACTTTATGGCTATATTACTAATTACAATCTACCACCAATTGAGGTGAAACTTGAAGAGGTTTAAGGGCTTCAAATGAATGTATTGGGTCCACTACACTAAAAGAATTCGAGTGCCAAAACCAACAATCAGCTATCACAGACAAAAATAGTTAACACCAAGAACCAAGGTCTTGAAATTCTACCCGCAACAGCAAACAACAATTGAATTTGACACAATTGGATGACTTGTTATGTTAAGTTCTTAATCTTCTTGATCAACAAACGTCAAAATTATCCTTGTAGTGTTTGATGAGATAGATGCCTAAAAGCTTTGGGGATGAGATTCAACAATTGATTGACGATAATGATTTAAAGGAAATAATAAATATGATCAAGGTTATATTAACCTTTGTGATAATACAAATGAAAAGTATTTCTAAGGATGTACGCTATCTTTCAACTAGATTTGTTCAACATGAGGTTTTAAAACCTTAAATCAAGATTATGAATCAGTTGTTCCATATAAAATTGAGAAAAATTTTATGTTCATGTCTTCAACAGAAGTAATTGAAGGTAAGTATGTTTCCAAGGAAGATACATCAATACCTTTTAAGAGAAACTATGATAATGATGGACTTTTAAGGTCAAAGGAAGTTTGTATGAATATTGGAAGGATAAGTATGGATGAAAAAGTGAAACCCATAGGTTATTTCTCTAAGATTGTACAATCTATAAATTATAAAGATATAAGTTGAATTGTTCTAAACAAATTATTTATGTAGGTCATATAACGGGGATCTTTAATACATGACAAGATCAATACCAATAATACAATGATGGAAATAAAGTATTATGGCATGTAAGCACTCATTCTCTCGGTGATATGTGAACAAACAACACAAAGATCACAAATATGATAAACAATAAGAAACCAACATAAGAATAACTTCAAAGGAATGCTGGAATGTGTTGTTCTAAAAGAGGTTCACGCATACAAGAAAATGATAACTATCCTATATATAGTAAATACAAATTATCCAACTGAACTTTGTGTGTCTAATCGAAACATTGTTTTGATCAAAGCATACTTTAAATTTGCAATACACTTTCGACCAAACAACTCAATCGAAAATGTACTTTCGATTACAAAGAAGACTTAGTTTAGTTCACATCAAAAAACACTAAAATGCAAACAAAAGCTTAATACAATAAATATATATACATACATATATATATATATATATATATATATATTGACTTTACAATCTCCTCCTAAGCTTTTGGTTGTTGAGTCTCCTTTATTTTCCAGAGAGGGTTGACGTAAGTGTTGAGTGTCACTACTAGTTGGAAGGCTTTAGCATGGCTTCGTGATCATCTGTGCACCTGATGTGATTCTTGAAAATCACTTTCAAACCCTTCGGTTGTTGTTTCAACATCTCCATAGGCTCAAAAATATGTATGTCTTCCTGACCTTGGCATACAATCACAACCGTAAAGATTGTGGATCGTAAAACCACATGAGGTATCTCTACAAGACTTTTCCACCTACCCACTTAGAAGAGGTACATGTCTTACAGTTACAGGTGGCATGTACACAAGCTAAACTAATGGCTTTTTAGTGATAGGTATATTTTGTTCTTGGAGTTGGACATCATCCGTCTTGGCTTTATTGGCTTAAGAAGTGTGAAGTTTCTCTTGCATTGACTCCTGAGGAACTGCTCAAAGAATATGGCACCCGGTTTTTGAGTTGGGTTGTTTAGCGATAGCTTGCGTAATGCCCTCGGATCAAATTTGCGAAAGCTGGAGAAATCATTGGGGGGTTTTGAAGTGTTGCACCCCACCCTTGTACCTTCTGACTATGTAAAGCTTTCTCTCCTCATCATACCTCCATCCAATCGGTGGTTGCTTAAGTTCTTGATACCCAGCCCACCACTCGTATGTTCATTGAGGCTGTACTTTCTTCTTTCTACCTCATCATCCTTGTTCCTCATTTAGGCCCTACTTGTAACAACCTGACTGGAACTTACTTCTCTAGTCTCCTTCTCATCATCGGATAAATCTGAGAACACCTCATAATAAATGCCATCTTTGGTGGTAAAGGTAATCTTCTCGTGGTCATCAAATTGTTACACATGAATGTTAAAATGGTTATTAACTTTTTTGAAATCATTAATATTTTCAAGCAGCCTCAAGAAATCTATTTCATCCTCTTCATCAATCTTAAAATCATCAAGATTGGTGATCTCGAAATCATCATCTATGATAACTTTACTTTGCTCCTACCTTGAGCTAGATTCACCCCCAATGTAGGGTTATAGCTTCACTTCAATGAACTCAAATGGTTGTATGATATGAGGGTTATGATAGACAATGCTTGATGTCTTTGGGTTGGTGACTTGCTCCTAAACAGCAGTTGTAGTGCTTGCATACAACTTAGACTCCCTTAAACCGTTGTTCCTTGTTTAGTGGGATCTAGTGAAGTAAGAATAGAGGAATGCCTTAGGTAGTGACTTGAACATCTTCAGCTTTCGCATCAATAGGTTTGTTTACAAACTATTTAGTATGAATTAATGGTACACCATGCTCTATTAATGGTTGATCTTGAGCAGGAATCACATTATCCTCTACACTTACATCAAGATCATTTGGGTATGTAGCGGTATGAAGACCCAATGATGAAGGAAACTTGAAGTTTAATGCTGAATCCTTGGTACGTTCATCAACTAGATGCATCATCTTCATCACATTTCTTGTTGAGTGGTTATTGTGACTTTAGAGTAACCACTTTAGACTTCTAAAAGTTTATCTTTTGATCTTTATCTATAAATTTGGTCTTGAGTTGACTGACCTTAATACATAGTTCCTTCAGTTGAATGTTCTTAGTGGAGGTAAAAGGTTGTTCCCTTGGTGGAGTGTTAGATTAGATGTCAGGAGATGATATAATAGGTGTGACAAGCTCTTTGATAACCTCTTTACGAGTAATGGATGCTAAAAGTTCTAGAATATCTAGCAAAGATTATGTACCGATATCTGATTCTACAATGTGAGTAACCTTTTGCCTCTTCATTAGAGATTCATTTGGTAATCTTGATCAAATTCATCATATGGTACATCAAGTGGAATAAAGGATGAGGCAGTAGTAGTGAACTTGTAGCTTTCCTCTTTTGGCCAACTCGTGACCTATAAATAAAGGAATCAAGTTTTTGTCTGAATCATATGACTATATGTTAGATGAGTTATTACCAGCTTCATCATCATCATTTAAATCAACATCACTTGCTACCTGAACCATAAATTCATCATAAAAGGCATCATTAATCACAAGAATGTTCTGTTGAGATAGCTCGTTTGGCTCATTCTAAGTAGCAGCTGGAGATTCAACAAGCTCAACTATAGGATAAAGCACATCTGCATGTTGTGCCTTAACTTCTTCTTCTTCTTCAGACTGAACTATAACCTTATCTGGATCATGATTAGGTGTCTTTACTTCAGGTACTTCGATGATGTTCCTAAACAATGGACTAAAAAATCCCACTTGCTTTTGGCATGCCTTGACTTCATATATGACCGTAAGGACTTAGTCATACGCTCAAGCTTAAGCACATTTCCTTGTTATATATCTAGGAGTGGAATATTGTTGATCAACTATAAGAGTCAAGGATTAATGAGAAACTTGTCTCTAGTCTTTCCTGTAGCATGATAAACTATTCCTAGAATTACTAGAGGAGAATAGTTGTAGTCTCTCCTCTTGATTAACCTGAGGATGGTAAAAGATAAAGTTGCATTAGTCATATCCCATCCTCCTTTCCTAATGCTTAGAAAATGAATAAATACATGCATAATGTATCTTTTGTGTAGAGATAACAATGTCTTCTGCACTTGGTTATACTTAAAGTTGTTGGGGTGGCCCATCAATCTGAAGCTCCCTTCAATAAACTTATATTGGATATTCCACAGAAAAACTGTATTGACCTTGGAAACCTAAGACATTTAAGAGAACATATTCAATCATAATCAAGTCTTGACCAACAACCATTGAATGAATTTGTTCTTGTTGACTCACCACTACATGATTAGCATTTGTTCTAGAACTCAATCTTAGTGTTCTTGTAAATATTTGACACTCAGTGATGGCTTGGTGAATTTATAACTTGACAACATAGTTAATTACTAGGTGATACTCCATAAAATTTACATCCTCATTGTTAAGATAAGTAAAGATGTTATGCTTATTCATAGATGCCGGTGTCATTTTTGCACTATAGATCATACATAGGTAGGTTAGTTTAACCTTAAAAGTAGCAGAAATGAGTTTCAACACTTAGTATAATTTCATACTTTAACCCATCAAAACATAGTTTCGCTTAAATAAAATTCACTCAAAACTTTAATTACTCAATCTAAACATATACTTTCAATGTATCAAATAAATCAAAACTTACAACTTTCGATCGAAACATTCTTTCAATTAAGTAACTTTAGATGCAAAACATATGATTACTACTAAGACAAAACGGAATGTACATACATCGAAACATGAAACGTTTGATGTCAACAGGACATCAAAAATGGTTATCTTCCTCACGAAGATTCGATGTTCAGCCTATTCCTGTTCAAAAAGTTGAATTTTCCAAAAGTGGTTTAACCTTATATTTTTAGTGTCAAAATGCTCCGAAAGGTTCGGTTATCATGATTATATAACAATGAATTATTGGTTTTGTGTAAAATGACCTAACCGATCAAAACCTACCATTATAAAATGTAAAATCACAATTAAGGTGTTAGAACAACTTACAACATGTTGATAAATTTATAAGGGTCTATTTGGTATGGGGTAATGAAATGGACGAAGTAATGGAATGGATGACAGAATGGAATAGGCAAAGGAATGTTATAACTTATTACCATTCCATTTTATTGTTTGGTTACACTATGAGAATGGGATCAATCATTACTTTATGTTTTTTGATAAGTAGGAAAAGACGAATGAATTGAATAAAGCAGCGGCGGTAGTGGTGATGCTTGTTGTTATTTTATCGGTGGTGGTGATGGTGAGGACTATTGGTGGTGAACGTGGCGGTGGTGGTGGGGATAATGGTTGGCGGTTGGTGGTGGCGGCGGGTAGTGGTGGTTGCGGCTGGTGGTGGTGGGTGGTGGGTGGTGGGTGGTGGTGGTGAGTGGCAGTGTTAGGTAGCGACAGTTGGTGGTGGTGTTTGGTGTTGAATGTTGTAGTGGTGGGTGGTGGTGGAGGTTAGTGGTTATGGTTGGTAGTGGTGGGTGGTGGCAGATGGTGGCGGGTAGTGGCGGTGGATGGCAGCGGTGGATGGTGGTCATTAATGGTGGTGGTGGGTGGTGGTGGGTGATGGTGGTAGCGGGTAGTGATGTTTGGTGGTGGTGGTTGGAGGTGAACTTGGTGGTGGTAGGTGGTGAACGTGGTTATGGTGGGTGGTGGTGGACTGGTGGTGGTGGTGGTTGTGGTTGCTGGTGGTTACTTATGGTTGTTAGGGGTGGTTACTAGTGGTTGTTGGTGGTGGTGGGTGGTGGCGGTGGTTGGTGGTGAACGTGATGGAGGTAGGTGGTGGTGGTGGTGGTGGTAGTGGTTAGTGGTAGTTCGTTGTGGTGGTGGTGGTGGTGCGTTGGCGGTGGTGTGTGGTGTTGGTGGTGGGTGGTAGTGTTGGTGGTGGGTGGCGGTTGGCGGTGGTTGGTGGGTGGCGTCCGTGTTTGTGGTTTGTGACACCCGGTATTTCAAATCATGTTTCAAGCAACTGATGTACATATTGGATATAAATTGTGTGGGTTGTTAAATACAAATTTTACGAACTCATTAACTTGAATAATAATACTAATAATAATAATAATAATAACAATAATAATAATAATAATAATAATAATAATAATAATAATAATAATAATAATAATAACATCTAACCCTTTAGATAATTATTAACAATTTGATTGAGTTTAAAATTCAAAGGAGAGTTTATCCTCTCCAAAACCCTCAACACCACCCCCTTTAAAACCCTTGGCCTCACCACCCACTTGCTCCCCTTCAGTCGTTCGTCTGCCCCCCTGTGAATCTCGAACGCATGGAGCAGCACCCCCCTCTCCACTACAGGTTCTGACCAACCCACCATCACACCGAAGACCGCCGTACGCCGTCGACTTTACCGCAGCTCCACCGTCGTGCATTATAGGACATCAGTTCACAGAACGCATCGTCACCGAAGGTAACCAATCCGATCATCCAACATTATTATTACATTAGCATAACCTTGTTCGGTTAGTCGAAACGAACCACCAACGCTACGGTTTCATAAAGGATTGCGTGTAGTCGATCACATGTGTGGGTATGTTTGCAGTGTGTGTAGTCGAGTGTGTGTTCGTATTTATGGTCCTATATACAATCGCATGGGTGGGATGGGCCTGTACGTGTGTAGACGGATGCATATATATATATATGTGTGTGTGTGTGTGTGTGTGTGTGTGTATGTGTGAGTTATGAGTATTGTGTGTGTGAGTTGCATGTGGGTTGCGATGTGCCATTCATGGGGTTTATGTATGCATGGGAATTATATACTCGCACATATATATATATATATATATATATATATATATATATATATATATATGCGTGTGTGTGTGTGAGTATGAATGTATACCAATATGGAAATAATAGTAAATGGCTTTAAAATTTTGGTTGTGCATCCATGGATGGCATGTGCCATCTTCATCTAACTTGAGTTAACAAAAAAATATATATGATAAGTGGGCTAGTAGGTATGCATGTATGTATGGAATGTTGGTATGCGGCATGGACTATGTAATGTTGGAATATTAAAATATTTAGAGCAACTATATGGTAAATTTAATAAATTACAAATATAATGTTTTCTTGTTTTTTGTTTTTTTTTTTTGATAATTTTTCAAATATTATGTTTTTGCCATATATTTTTAATCAAAGATATGATTAAGTCTTTGTTTTTGTTGATGTCGTCATTCATTGTAACATTTTTTTACCAATCATCTTTAAGGGATTTTCAAAATAAAAATCAGAAACAATGTTGTTAAAAGAATTTACACAAAATAACATATGTATTGTTGAGTTGGGCAATTTGTAATAGTCGATTTATAGCGTTAAGTTGGAAGATTGTATTAAATTCAATAAGCACACATCATGAAAACTTTGCGTGAACCATTTAAATATAATTCAACATACTTTCGCATAATTAATGCTCCCATCGGGTCCACCGATAAATGTTAGTCGAGGTGTCAAGCATGATCGAACGTTAATCTTTTTTTTACACACTAATATTTGAGTTGGACATAATCAAATTCATATCAACCATTATGGATACACACTCACGGATCTGCATTCGCTAGGTCTCGGTTAGCCGACAACATCTGTTTTAACCTTCATTTACACACTCTAAGGTGAGTCTTTACGGCCCCTGTTTTATCTTCTTTTCTTTTCAGGGGAGAAAACATGCAAACATTAATTTTTTAGTGGTTTTTAGTATTATTGATTATCGCCTGTTACGTTAATGCAAACTTATAAAAGTCCTTACATTCTCGAACTGTTAAT
Organism: Flaveria sonorensis; assembly: GCA_025506505.1. NCBI lineage: Eukaryota > Viridiplantae > Streptophyta > Magnoliopsida > Asterales > Asteraceae > Flaveria > Flaveria sonorensis. The sequence continues at coordinate 51,542,213 of CM046427.1, read as the reverse complement.
AATGAGCTAGCGAGGTAATTTTGAGTAGTACTACTAGGTTTGACAAACCCCGCCCGTGTTAGTTTCCCTAACTCGACTGGATGTCGAACGAGTGTTCAATTGACCTAACATTTGCCACTGTGTGTGTTAGACGTGATGGGAAAAGGCAACCAACTTATGAATAGTCAGCTTCAATTTGAAATGCTAAGTAACTGGATTATAGGCTAGCTAGCTATTGTTATGCTTTAATTACTTTACCATGCCAACATTTTCAAACATATTATCATTGTTTAAACCTGTGAACTCGCCAACCTTTTATTGACACACTTTAGCATGTTTTCTAAGGTCGCAGGAATGCTTAAGGTTAGATTGCACGGCTAAGGGTTCACTCAGGGCATGCATTAAAAACTTATTTCCTTTGCATTAAATACTTTTTTTGGTAGTTGTGTTGGCGCAACTAATAATATTAGTTTTAGGTTTTACTTATATGCTTTCGTATTGCTTATTATTCAGACTATGTTTTACTCTGATTAAAGTTCAAACATTTTTTAACACGTATAGTGTCGTTTAATATGACCATCTCTGAGATCTTGGTTTGCCACATACCTCGTGGTAAAACTCCACAAGTGGAATTTGAGGGTGTGATAGATTGGTATCAGAGCTCCTGGTTTAGAGAACTGGGATTGCATTTGCATCTAGAGTATAGCCTTAGAAACAACACTAGCATCGCACTGACACTCTTACTTTTTTACTAATTTTGTACGTACATTTCATGGCATACCCACATTAGTTACAAGATGACCACAACATCATCGTCTACACCACCAATGTCACTAGCATCGCCCTTGACTAACAGAGAGACGGAGGATTCCGCTTGTCTGCCTTCTTCATCTACACATGTTTCTTCACCCCCGGGGACGAAGAGACACCAATTCGAGCTTATCGTTACCACTATGGAGCACTTGGCAGGTCCTCTAGAACTCTAGGAGTTGATCTTCATATAATGGAGGGTCTATTATGAGGGTGGTGAGGTATTTTGAGAGAGATAGGAAGCGACAAACATCTGAGAAACCTGGATCTTTCTCAGATGATAACAGAGCAACTTGATTGTGTTGCCTGTGAAGATGCATGGAATAATCTGGTTGGTTTCGAGGATTAGGTTGGCCATTTTGAGTAGCTTAGAAGTGAAGAAAGCTAAGAACAAAGTAAGTTTGTGGGTGAATTTAGGGTTTGAACTTTTGCAGATGAAGTGGAAGGTGAAATAGGGGGAACTGTTGTACGAATATATATATGGGAAGGATTTGAGACAAAGTTAATGCAAAATGATAAACTTTGAAATCCGAATGTCGGTCCCACATCTAAAAAAAGTGCCCAAAAAGGTAGTTTTCTTGGAAGTCTAAAATCTTCCGAAGGTAATTTGTTTTCGGAAGGTTTGAGAAAACTTCCGAATCCAAATTGACTTCGGAAGATATTCCTCAGCTTTACAAGAATTTGCTTCGGAAGAAAAATACTTAGAGTATTTTTGCTTCATAAACAAATTTTGCTTCAGAAGATATCAAATATCAGAAATTTTATTCAATGAGAGAATAAAGCTTCCAAGACATAATTGCTTTCAGAAGAAAATAGTCCTTTAAGACATATAAGTACTTAGTGACAGATTTAAGCTTCAGAAGATATATCAGAATTTCTTCCGAAGGTAAATTTCTCTGAAGTAGTTATTTGTTTTTGAAGACATAATTTTCTTCCAAAGACAACTTGACGTCTTCCGAAAGAAAACAGATCTAAAATTCTCAAAATTCTAAGGAATATCATTTTGAAAAGTTTCTTTCAAAGTAATCTGGGCTTATATAGGTGATGATATAGACAACTTAAGACATACATATTTGAAAAATAATCTTAAATTTTGTTTAAGAAAAATCTAATCAAAGTTAATCATCCCAATAGCTGATACAAGATATTTAAATATCTGTTCATCAAAATCTTTTATGAACAGATCAACATATTATTCATTTGTGTTAACTTTGACTAGTTTTATTAATCATTTTTCAAAATTATCTCTAATCAAGTAATACCTGATGTTTATGTGCTTTGTCTTTGAGTGCTGTATAGGATTTTTTGTAATAAAGATGGCACTGTTGTTGTCTATGTGGATGGGAGTCTCTTTGAAGTTGAATCCATAGTCCAACATTTTATTCTAAATCCAAAGCACTTGAGCATAGCAGCTTGCAGCAGCAATGAATTCAGCTTCAGCAGTTGATGCAGACACACAGGATTGTTTCTTGCATTGCTATGAGACTATCCTTCAACCAAGAAATTGACATCGCCTAGATATAGAATTTGTAGTCATGCTGTAGCAACCATAGTCACTATCTGTATAGGCATACAGATTGAAGTCAGAATTCTTTGAATACCAAAGCCCAGTTTAGGAGCACCTTTGAGATATCTAAGAATCCTTTTGACAGCAACCAGGTGTGACATCTTAGGGTTGGCTTGTTATCTTGCATAAATACATGTATCAAACATGATATCAGGCCTGCTGGATGTGAGGTACATAAGAGACCCAATCATAGCCCTGTAGAGATGTTCATCAACACGCTCCCCCTCAAGATCAGGTCCTAGGGAGTGGTTTCTAGCTATGGGTGTCTTAACAACCTTACACTTAGTCAGATGACTTCTGGTAAGTATGTCTTGCACATACATTGACTGGTTTATGAAGATGCCATTTTCAACCCGTTTCACTTGAATTCCTAGGAAGAAATTGAGTTCTCCCATGGCACTTTTCAAATCTATTCTTCATCAGCTTCTCAAAGTCTTTGTAGAGCTTCCGATTAGTTGACCCAAAGATGATGTCATCTACTTAAACTTGAACCAACATCAAGTCATTTCCTGTTCCTTTAATGAAAAGTGTTCCATCAATATTACCCCTCTTGTATCCATGTTGACAGAGTTACTATGATAGTGTCTCAAACCACTTTTTTGGAGCTTGATGCAGCCTATAGAGAGCTTTGTCAAGCTTGTAAACATAATCAGGATGATCTGGGTCTGCAAAGCCAGGTGGTTGTTTGACATGCACTTCCTCATCAATCACCCCATATAAGAAGGCACACTTGACATCAAGTTGGTAGACCTTAAAATCCTTGGATGCAGCAAAAGCAAGGGATATCCTAACAACTTCAAGTCTTGCTACAGGAGCAATAACATCTATGTAGTCAATTCCTTCTTCTTGTGTGTGCCTTTGAACAACTAGTCTTGCCTTATTCTTGATGACAAGTCTTCTATAATCTTTCTTATTCCTGAATAGCCACTTGGTACCTATAGTAGTCTTCCTATGAGGAAGAGGACATAGGTTCCATACCTTTTGTATTTTGAATTGAAGAAGCTCTTCTTGCATTGCTTCAACCTAACTTCCATACTTCAGAGCCTTATCAATCTTCTTAGGCTCAATCTGGGATAAGAAACAAGAGTGAAGACAACCATTTTTGTCATGGGTTTGTCCACTTGTTCTTACCCCTGTCTTAATATTTATAATGATGTTTGTGGTGGGATGTGACTTGTGGATTCTCAGTTGAGGAATCACAGCAAGTTGGTTGGATAGATCTAAATTGGTGAAATTCAAATCTGGTGATTGAGTGTCATCCACCATATCAACACACTTATCAAGAGAAACTTGATCCAATGAGTGTGTCACATCATTGATGTTGTCTTCTATAGAGTGGTTATCAGCATCAAGAAATTCTTGATCACTATCACCACCTCCATTTCCTCCTACATTAGAAAGTCCTTCATTTGAATTTTGTGCCTCTATGCTGAAATTTACAGGCATCTCAGATGTATCAGCTGAAGAGTTTGTCATGGTTGTGCTGATAGGATTTCCAACTGCAGGGTTTGTTACCACTAGAGCTGAAATAGTTTGATCACTTGGTCTTCTTAGCTCAAATCTTTGATCAGAGTCTCCTGTTGATAAGCTACCTGTAGATCCTGAAACATCTTCACAAGATTTGTTAAAGCAGTTGGTAACTAAATCAAGATCAAACAACCAATCAGGAGCAGGACCTTTCACACTAGGTATGTGCTCATTAAAGGTCACATTGGCTAACTCCTCAACTACTCTAGTTCTGAGATTGTATACTCTATAAGCCTTAGCTTTGGAAGAGTATCCAATAAAATGTCCATCATCTGATTTCTCAGCAAATTTGGCTTATTTGATCCTTGGTATTCAAGATGGTCTAACATGCAAATGATTTGAGGAAACCAATGAAAGGTCTCCTTTTATGCCATAATTCATAAGGAGTCTTACCATGAGTCTTGACTACTAAAACTCTGTTCTGCACATAGCAGGCAGTGTTGACTACCTCTACCCAGAAGGTGATGGGCAGTTTAGAGTCGGATAACATGATTCTTGCAGCTTTAATAAGTATCCTGTTTCTCCTCTCAACAACACTGTTTTGCTGAGGAGTCCTCGGAGCACTATATTGTCTTGTAATACCCTTTTCATCACAAAACGCATCAAGGATTTGGTTCTTCAATTCAGTTCCTTGATCACATCTTATGATCTTGACCTTGTGATAACATTGATTCTCAATTTTCAGAATGAAGCTCTTCAGGATATCAGGAGTCTCATCCTTAGTTCTAAGGAAGAAGACCCGAGTATATCTTGTGAAGTCATCTGTGGTCACCAAGAAGTAAGAGGTACTTCCTAGACTCATTACACTGATGGGGCCAAAGAGATCCATATGTTATAAGTGTAGGGGAGTAGTGATCGAGTTCATTTCCTTTGGCTTGTGAGACACTTTGTGTTGCTTCCTTTTCAGGCATGCAACACAATTGTCATCACTTGTAAACTCTTTCTTTAGTATTCCAGTTACCAAATCATTCTTAATTAATTTATTCATGTTTTAAAGTTTACATGGCATATTCTTTTATGCCAGAGGAAAGACTCATCACTATTTGCTTTAGATAGAAAGCAAGAAACTTCTCCATGTTTCCTGCAAATCCATCTTATACATGTTCCCTTTCCTGGGGGATCTGAGCAGGATATGCTCTTGAGGAATGACCACCCCGGGCTTGAGAACAATGTACTCATGGTCAGTAAAGTGCATGTTATGTCTTTGATCATAAAATTGGGATACACTCAAAGGTTGTACCTAAGCTCCTTAACATAGTTTACCTTCTCAATGCTGAGCTTACCATTTGTGACCATGTCCCTTCCAGTTATGTAACCACCTAATTCTCCTCCAAAAGCAACTGGCCCTCCATCAATTTTCTCAACGTTCTGAAGCAAAGATCCATTGCCTATCATGTGCCTGGGACAACCACTATCAATGATCCATACATTTCCTTTGGTCTTTAGCTATTCCTGCACATAAAGAGATGGTTAGTTACATTTAGAAACCTAAGCCTCATTAGTCTTGGGCTTGTCAAAGTGAACTGAAAATAATGCAACAGTAATTGATCATATATGCAAGCTTTGAGGATCATTTGCTATTGTTGATGAAGAGCTTTCAGTCTCATGTCCTTCCTTTATCTTCCGCACCATCTTTGGAAGACTAGACTTGGCCTTCAATACTTCGGAAGTTTTGATGACTTTGGAAGTTTTGGAGACTGGACCTTCGGAAGCTTATGCATCCACTACGGCAGACTTCAGTACTTTGGAAGCATTCTTTTCTTTCGAGACCAAATTTTCTTCTGAAGGTAAGTTTTCACTTACCTTCATCTTCACTTTGGAGCTTTCGAAAGGAAGAGATTTTCCTTCCGAAGCTATCTTCTTCTTCTTGTCAGAAGTTTTCTTCTTGGTCATGTGGATAGTTCTTTTGGGATTGTAGATGCAATCCTTAGCAAAGTGAGAAGTACTACCACATATGATGCATTTAGTTATCATACTTTTGAGAGTCTTCTTCTGAGTAGGAGGCTGAGCTTGATCTTTTTCCACTTCCTTCTTTATCTTCTCAGATAATGCTATAGGCTTCTTAGGGTGAGGCTTGCTCTTGGAACTGGATGGTTCAGGCTGTGCAGCAGTGGTGCACATTTTATCAGTCTTCTTCTCTTAACTAGGATGACTTGGACATGAACTAGGACTCCTGGTACTAGAGTCTATAGTTGAGTCTTCAGTCTTCACCATTTCAAATCCGACAGAGATAAAAACTTGTTTTTGCTTGGAGTTGAAAGTGGCTTTGATCTTTTGGGCTTTCTTTGATTTTATTTTGGCTGCCCTTATCAAGTTCTTCCTTACAGACTTGGTCATCCTTGGTTCCTTCTTATTTCAAGGAGAATAGTGACTCTTCTTAGGATAACCCTTTTGACTCTCTTCAGGTTCATCCTTCACTATCTCCTCTATATCTTCATTGTTCTCTTGGATAGGAACAATAGGAGGCTACTCATCTTGACAAGTTCCACACCTTGGAGATCTTACAGATAGGAGTGTGTGGGGGGGAGCTATCTCACTTGACCCTAGTCCCTGCCTGTTCTGATAACAAATCTTTGCATGCAAGGATGAAGATATTATGTTCTTGAAGGTTTGATCTTTATGAACACATTTTTCTATGTTGGCTTTGCTGATCAAAAGCTAGCCTGGCATTCAGTTAACTTGGTTATGAGATCTTTGATTTGAGTCCTGTAGTTTGTATGCTCATGCTTAAGAGTAGAAATGGTTTTCTCTAAATCTTCAATTTTAAGTTTATAATCATTTTCTGCACTTTTGAAATCAGTTTTTAAAATGTTTAAGGACTCAAGATCAAATCTCAGTTCCAAGTTATAGGACCTGTACATGTTAATTTTAGTAATGCATTCAGGAGTACAAAGATGTTCTAATACCTTTGCTTTTTCATGATCAGCCATCAAGCTTGGTTGGGAGAAGCATCTTCTATTTGAAAGCTCCAGTCAAAGCCACCTTCTTCAATAGAAATAGTAGCAAGTTGTTTTGGTTGGCTTGGCTTCTAAGTTCTGGGAGCTGCATCAGTGTAGTTTGGTGTGGATTGTGCTTGGCCACCGTTTGTCCTTAGTGCCTTGCACAACCTAGCAAAGTGTTCCATTTGGTTACAGTTGTAACACTTCACCTTGTTTTTATCCAGGCCAAACTTTCCACCGGCCACATTGCTTGGGAACTTCCTTTCTGTTCTCTTGTAGACCTTCTTGGCTCTATGAGTGAGAAGAGCCATCTATTGGACTATCTCTATGTACTCCAGGTCATCTGGATGGATACAATCCAAGTCTTTAGGAGTTAAGAGAAAGTTACCAGAACATTCATCAACAGACACAAAGGCTTGAGCAGAGCTTGTCTCTTGGAATGGGCTTCCTTAGATGTAGCTCTCCCTTGGTGTCTCAGGGAAGGTGATGAAAGAACTCTTTTATGAGTTGTCAGGGTAGTAGATAAGATGATGATGCGGATCTCTACTGTTGGTCCTTCAGATCGATATAACAGTGCACTTGATTGATAAACACAAACAAATCCCACTGATAACAAAAAATATCATTGATATTTGTGTGAAATCTAGATAAAACAAACATAAAATGGATGAATATATGAAGAACACTCAAGAACATCAAATAAACCCTTGTTTGATCTGAATTTGATTTCTAAAGATATTATAAAGTGAAAGCCCCTCAATCAACGGCTCATTCAAGCTATCTAAACCTAATTGTCATTAATCTATATATAGTTATAATATTCACTAATAACATATTAAGCCCCTAGACTTAGACAGTTAGAGAAATTACATATAAAACATAAAAATGACTTAAACATAATTAAATATATTTTCTTGACACAAAAAATATTTATTAACAATAAACTCCTAGTCATTTATATCTTCAACATCTCGTCTCGGTTCTTCGTCTTGAACGCGTCTGTTTGCCTTTTCCGATAACTTTGACAGTGACGTTGACCTTTGTTGACTTTGACTGTGTTGATAATATAGACTATCCTTATCAGACCCAGCAATAATCCCCCTTAGTCTATCATTATCAACGTCTTGTATCATGATCAGCACCGATAAGTCAGCCATATAATGATCTAAAATCTCCCCCTAGATTGATGATCTTGTTGAAGATCTTTCATCTTACAGACTCCCCCTTTTTGTATGCTCTCCCTCTTCATGTGCATTCTTTGTGAATGATCGGGAACAGCTTTTCCAACTCTCTATTCTTGAGTGCTTCAGAAGTTGTAAGAGGAGGAATCCTAGCTAGGTATCTTCTGCAAACTTGAAGAACAGGTTCTCTGGTCAGGTACTTTGCTCAGCTGATGATCGACCATCATATGAAGCAAAAATCTGCAACACAATCACAAACCCATTCTACACATTTCTCGTTAGATCATTTCAACAACACAAATAAACCCCGTGTTTATCTGTGAATATAAACACGCGAAACCATGTTCATTTGTGTGTGAAATTCCCCTTGCAATGCATGAAAATATAAGATCATTTCAATAGCATAATATGGAAGACTTGAAATATATATATATATATATATATATATATATATATATATATATATATATATATATATATATAAATATATAATTGTTTTTAATATTATTTTACACCAAGAACTAATTTGATAATGAGATCACATCCTCAAGATATACTTAAGCACAAAGATGCATTTAAACATCGACAAGTTAGTGAGATCACACTGAAGCAGAGTCTGATCACGATTTTAACATTTTGATAGCCAAAAACAGTTCATGAATGATTGTAGGTATATTTGTCCAATTTAAACCCATGCCTTATTCTTTTCAACAAGTGACCTGCAACTGATTTTATCATGTTTTAGGTTCAATTAGAGAAGCTCAGGTAACTTGGTTCCCACAAGCATCAGGCAAAGAACTTATCCCATTATCAGGGCTTATTGAGTAATATGATTAACTCTGCTTGACTTCCTTTTGAGGTTCAATAATGATTTTAATTTAAGAATCATTGTGCCTTAATTTAGGGGAATAGATGATGAGAGCTCCAGGTCTATACTTACGTATAACAGAAGAGATGATCATCTAAGCATGCTGATGAGAGCTTCAGGTTTATACTTACGTATAACAGAAAAGATCATCGCTCCAGGTCAATGCTTCCACATAGCAGAGGAGATAAGCACGAAATATACATCTAAAGAGCTAACAAAAAGCTACATTCAGGACTTGGGGAAAGGGAGATTTTGGGAATGGAAGGGATCAAGGCAGAAGTCAGATACTCTCAACCTATTTTTGATGAGACTTGTAACTTTATGCAGGCCGAGATGTCATGGAATGATCCTTATCACCGAGTTCTAAAGCTTTAGTTAGGCTATAGAATCACTGTTTACTTCGTTTTCGGCCTGAGCCTAACATGCATATCATATAATGAAATTGTCTTTTTCGATTTTAGAATTTTAAGTGATACAGACATCTACATCAATTACTATCATTTCTCACAAAGGTACAAGTCATGCAACCAAGCATACAAAGAAATATACTATCATTTCTTAGTCATCCCAAATCAAGTTCTTAGTTCCCATTTCAATTATACTAGCAAAGAAAGTCTTCCAAATTATACTAGCAAAAAGATAAGAAATGAAGTACCAAGAAAAGTGCAGTGATTGTGAAGTGTGAACAGTAATAGTGCAGATAAGTATCCAAAATATGGATGAGATACCAAAACCATAACCTGTTTGTTCCACTTCAAATTTGACTGAGGAACATTCTCTGTCGGTAAAACGGATTACTAACAGTCCTCCTGAACTGTTCCTACACTCATTAACAGATTAGTTAGAGAGGGGGACCCAGGCCATCGTGGTCCTAGGAGTCCCTTTTTCATCAGTGTACATAACCTACTTTAGCACACACCCTTTTGAAAAATCATTTATTTCTTTTAACCTTTTGTTTTACTTTCCAAAGTTGTTTTTGTTCAATTACTTTAGATTTGAAAGAATTGAATTTGGAATTCATTTTTTTTAAGACCCGTAGGTTGAGATTTTGATTTTGAAACATTGGACCTTTTCATTTTTGAATCATGTGAAACCGGCTTCACATGAGAAGGTTTGGATAGATTGTTCTTCATCCAACCATTCAAAGATGTGTGCGTTTTACTTTTTGAACCAGAGAAGCAACCCGTGCCCCAAGCCTGTCTTTGAACTTGAGGGCACTTCTTTAGCACATGACCTTTTCCACATCTAAAGCAAGCCTTGAAAGGCTTTCGGTTCTTTGTAGTCTCGTGGAAAGCAGGAGAGGGTGGAGCCTGCTTTGTGGTTGTTGTAGCTTGTTGACAACCTTGAAGCTTCTTCTTTCAGATATCAGAAGATTGAACATTTTGAGGCTTTTTTGATATGGATTTCGAACTGAGCTGTGATTTGACGTGTGATGTTCGAGGAGATGAGATCTGAACATTCTTTTGAGAACCCTTTTTTTTGACTGGTGACTTGGCAGACTTGGAGGCAGATTTATGGCGAGCTTGATGGATAGCAGATGAAAATGGTGAGTGCTTCTGCAGAGTTTTAGAGGGACTGCCGATTTGTTTAATATTTGGAGATGAGATCCGTGTAGGTCTTGATTCAACTTTTGGAAGCATTTGAGACTTGACAACTTCAGGTGACTTAATGATTTTTGATTCATCATCTAAGCTTGTCGAGTCTTGAATACACAAGTTTGCTTCCAACGGATCTTGATTAATACCACTTGTTGAGTTCCGATTGCTTGATGATTCCACAGCTGTTCCTTCTTTGACAAACCTGACAGGAACAAAAGAAGGGATGTTACCTGTTTTGAATTTGTTAAAGAAGTTATGGGAAACTCCTGACACTGGATTTGAAGCATCAAGGGTGGAATTATCATTTTGCTTATCAGATCCTTGTTTGATGAGTCCCAAACCTGCAGAATAATAATATTCATCTCGAACCTCTTTGTGATTAACGCTGCGTAAACCTGCATGTAGACTGTTAGTATCTGCAACTTTAATTAAATCATTAGATGGATGAGGTTGAGGCATAAGAGAGTAACAATGAGTGCTAGGAGGAGGATAAACATATGATGTTTCACCACATCCCACACCGGTTTTGATTCTAGCTCCCCTTTGCTCAGAATAGTTCTTCCTGTTTCATCCCTAATATCGTCCATTTATCAAGTTTAGTTTTAAGTTTGCTAGTCTCAAATTCTGCTAGTGTGACTCTTTCACTCTAAACATTAATCTCGACATTCTTTTCTAAAAGATTTCTTTTTAAAAGATCATTTTCTTTTAAAGCTTCTCTTAGTTTGATAAAATATTTGGACTCATTGATTTTAAGTTCTTTGTTTATTTGTTTTAATTCTTTTTCATTTTCTAACAATAATATGTTAGCTTTATAAACTCCAAATAAACAAATTTTGCAGGGAGGAGAACACGTGTCTTGAACAACCTCATAAGGAAGTCCCATAACTATCTTTTCAGCAGCTAGGGCTTTTTCACATTGACAGACAGGAGTGTTCTTTTTGTATTCTTCCTCCTCAGCAACTCTCTTCTTAGCTTCTTCAGCTTCAACTTCCTCTTGCTTTCCTTCATCCTGAACTTTACACCAACTTGCATAATCACCAACATCACCAACACTCTCACCTTGAGTGTCACACCTGAATTCTTTGAAAGGATCAAAATCCTCAACAGAATCCTTATCACTGTTTACCACCTCAGCCATTAATGCATGGTTGACTTCTTCTTTAGTTTCTTTGATATCAACACTTGAAGATACACCACCATACATGAATTGATTATACTCTCCTCTTTTCATATCCAAATCAAATAACTTCAGCTTGTTGATAACTTCAATGAGTTTGTAGTAAGCAAAATTTCTTTCTTGCTTTAACAGTCTAACTTGTGGACTCCACTGTGGAGGAAGAGATTCCAAAAGTTTTGTGACTTGTTCATGGTTCCCCAGCTGGTCATCATACTTCTTAAGGTTGCTTGCCACCATCAGAAATCGATCAACAAAATCAGATATCTTTTCATCTTTCATGGCTGCAAAAGAATCAAACCGACTTTGTGTCGATATTAGATTATCAGATTTGAAGGAATTAGGGACTTCTAAAAGAGCCATTTTTGAATGATCAGAAATTAATTTCGCTGAAATTTCACTAATTTCGCTGGCAATTTCGCTGGTAGTTTTGCTAGTAGTTTTGCTCGTAATTTTGACAGCAGTTTCGCCCAGCAGTGACACGCTAATGCTAGTTTCGCCCGAAACTAGTTGAACTTTCGTTCAGAAATCAATTTGGCAGCAATTTCGCTGGGTTTGGCCCACAAACACCATGAACTTTCGAAAACACATGTACTTTCGCTGGGACGAAGTAACCAGATTCAAAAATCAAGAACTGTGTAGTTTCGCTGAAACAACTCTAGTTTCACCAGGTGAAACTATGTAGTTTTGCTGAATGAAGATGTAGTTTCGCTGGACGAGCTGTAGCTTCTCCCGACATATCCGAAAAGCTTTTTCAGCACGAAATCAACTGAAATTCATCCAAATCTCAATGAATTTGAGATTTGATGATTTCTAAAGCTTCCCACACCAAAATCGAGCAATCCTCAATCAATTTCCATGTCCAAAACACGCAGATCAGATCGTAAATGAATGGAATAGTGACTTTGAACTAGAAACCAAACAAAACTCAAATAATCAAGAGCACAATGGCTCTGATACCATATTGTTGGTCCTTCAGATTGATATAACAGTGCACTTGATTGATAAACACAAATAAATCCCACTGATAACACAAAATATCAATGATATTTGTGTGAAATCTAGATCAAACAAATATAAAATGGATGAATATATGAAGAACACTCAAGAACATCAAATAAACCCTTGTTTGATCTGAATTTGATTGCTAAAGATATTACAAAGTAAAAGCCCCTCAATCAATGGCTCATTCAAGCTACCTAAACCTAATTGTCATTAATCTATATATAGTGATAATATTCACTAATGACATATTAAGCCCCTAAACTTAGACAATTAGAGAAATTACATATAAAACATAAAAATGACTTAAAACATAAATAAATATATTTTGTCGACACAAAATATATTTATTAACAATAAACTCCTAGTCATTTATATCTTCAACGTATCGTCTCGGTTCTTCATCTCGAACGCGTCTGTTTGCCTTTTCCGATGACTTTGACAGTGACATTGTCCTTTGTTGACTTTGACTGTGTTGATAATATAGAGTATCCTTATCAGACTCAACAATACTCCCCCTTAGTCTATCATTATCAACGTCTTGTATCGTGATCAGCACCGATAAGTCAAACATATAATGATCTTCAATAATTTTGTTGACACAAAATATATTTATTAACAATAAACTCTTAGTCATTTATATCTTCAACGTCTTGTCTCGGTTCTTTGTCTCGAACACGTCTGTTTGCCTTTTCAGATGACTTTGACAGTGACGTTGACCTTTGTTGATTTTGACTGTGTTGATAATATAGACTATCCTTATAAGACCCAACAATACTCCCCCTTAGTCTATCATTATCAACATCTTGTATTGTGATCAGCACTGATAAGTTAACCATATAATGATCTTCAATATTTATATGATAATCAGACTTCTGCCTTGATCCCTTTCATTCCTAAAATCTCCCTTTCCTCAAGTCCTGAATGTAGTTTCTCGTTAGCTCTTCAGATGTATATTTTGTGTTTATCTCCTCTGCTATGCAGAAGCATTGACCTGGAGTGATGATCTTCTCTATTATACGTAAGTATAGACCTGAAGCTCTCATCATCACGCTTAGATGATCATCTCCTCTATTATACGTAAGTATAGACCTGGAGCTCTCATCATCTGTTCCTCTAAATTAAGGCACAGTGATTCTTAAATTAAGATCATTGTTGAACCTCAAAAGGAAGTCAAGCAGAGTTAATCATATTACTCAATAAGCCCTGATGACGTGAAAAGTTCTTTGCCAGATATCTGTGGGAACCAAGTTACCCGAGCTTCTCTAATTGAACCTAAAACATGATAAAATCAGTTGCAGGTCACTCATTTAGAAGAATAAGGCATGTGTTTAAATTGGACAAATATACCTACAATCATTCTTGAACTGTTTTTGGCTATCAAAATTTTAAAATCATGACAAGACTCTGCTTCAGTGTGATCTCACTAACTTGTCGATGTTTAAATACATCTTTATGCTTAAGTATATCTTGTAGATGTGATCTCATGATCAAATTAGTTCTTGGTGTAAAATAATATTAAAAAAAGTTATATATATATATTTCAAGTCTTCCACATCATGCTATTAAAATGATCTGATAGGAAGTCGTGAGTTTATGGTTGTGATCAGATAGGAAGTCGTGAGATTGTGGTTGTGATTGTGTTACAGATTTTTGCTTCAAATGATGGCTGATCATCAGCTGAGCAAAGTATCTGACCAGAGAACCTGTTCCTCAAGTTTGTAGAAGATACCGAGCTAGGATTCCTCCTCCTACATCTTCTGAAGCACTCAAGAGTAAAGAGTTGGAAAAGCTGTTCCTGATCATTCACAAAGAATGCACACAAAGAGGGGGAGCATACAAAGATGGGAAGAATACAAAAAGGGGGAGCCTGTAAGATGAAATATCTTCAGTAACAAATCATCAATCTAGGGGGAGATTGAAGATCATTATATGGTTGTCTTATCGGTGCTTATCATGATACAAGACGTTAATAATGATAGACTAAGGGGGAGTATTATTGGGTCTGATAAGGATAGTCTATATTATCAACACAGTCAAAGTCAACAAAGGTCAACGTTAGTGTCAAAGTCATCAGAAAAGGCAAGCAGACGCGTTCGAGACAGAGAACAGAGACCAGATGTTGAAGATATAAATGACTAGGAGTTTATTGTTAATAAATATGTTTTGTATCAACAAAATATATTTATTTATGTTAAAGTTATTTTTATGTTTTATATGTAATTTCTCTAATTGTCTAAGTCTAGGGGCTTAATATGTCATTAGTGAATATTATCACTATATATAGATTAGTGAGAATTAGGTTTGGAGAGATTGAATGAGACATTGATTGAGGGGCTTTCACTTTATAATATTTTTAGCAATCAATTCAGATCAAACAAGGGTTTTATTTGATGTAAGGTGATTAAAAAATAAATAAATAAAATAAACAAATTAATATATATATAAAGGAGAGGGGGGGGGGGTGATTTTCATTTCAAATTATTTCAAGTCTTCTAAATTATACTAGCAAAAAGATGAGAAATGAAGTACCAAGAAAAGTACAGTGATTTTGAAGTGTGAACTATAATAGTGCAGATAAATATCCCAAATATGGATGAGATACCAAAACCATAACCTGTTTGTTCCGCTTCAAATTTGACTAAGGAACATTTTTGTCGATAAAACGGCTTACTAACAGTCCTCCTGAACTGTTCCTACACTCATTAACAGATTAGTTAGAGAGGGGGACCCAGGCCATCGTGGTCCTGGGAGTTCCTTTTTCATCAGTGTATATAACCTGCTTTAGCACACACCCTTTTGAAAAATCATTTATTTCTTTAACCTTTTGTTTTACTTTCCAAATTTGTTTATGTTCAATTACTTTAGATTTGAAAGAATTGAATTTGGAAATCATTTTCTTTTTAAGACCCGTAGGTTGAGATTTTAATTTTGAAACATTGGTCCTTTTCATCTTTAAATCATGTGAAACCGGCTTCACATGAGAAGGTTTGGATGGATTGTTTTTCATCCAACCATTCAAAGATGTGTGCTTTTTACTTTTTGAACCAGAGAAGCAACCCGTGCCCCAAGCCTGTCTTTGAACTTGAGGGCACTTCTTTAGCACATGACCTTCTTTTCCACATCTAAAGCAAGTCTTGAAAGGCTTTCGGTTCTTTGTAGTCTCGTGGAAAGCAGGAGAGGGTGAAGCCTGCTTTGTGGTTGTTGTAGCTTGTTGACAACCTTAAAGCTTCTTCTTTTAGATATCAGAAGATTGAACATTTTAAGGCTTTTTTGATATGGATTTCAAACTGAGCTGTGATTTGACGTGTGATGTTCGAGGAGATGAGATCTGAACATTCTTTTGAGAACCCTTTTTTATGACTAGTGACTTGGCAGACTTTGAAGAATATTTGTGGCGAGCTTGATGGATAGCAAATAAAGATGGTGAGTGCTTCTGTAGAGTTTTAGAGGGACTGCTGATTTGTTTAACATTTGGAGATGAGATCTGTGTAGGTCTTGATTCAACTTTTGGAAGCATTTGAGACTTGACAACTTCAGGTGACTTAATGATTTTTGATTCATCATCTGAGCTTGTCGAGTCTTGTATACACAAGTCTGCTTCCAACGGATCTTGATTAATACCACTTGTTGAGTTCCGATTGCCAAACGATTCCATAACTATTCCTTCTTTGACAAACCTGACAGGAACAAAAAAAGGGATGTTACCTATTTTGAATTTGTTAAAGAAGTTATGGGAAACACCTGATACTGGATTTGAAGCATCAAGGGTGGAATTATCATTTTGCTTATTAGATCCTTGTTTGATGAGTCCCAAACCTGTAGGAGAATCATATTCATCTCGAATCTCTTTGTGATTAACGCTACTTAAACCTGCATGTAGACTGTTAGTATCTGCAACTTCAATTAAATCATTAGATGAATGAGGTTAAGGCATAGGAGAGTAACAATGAGTGCTATGAGGAGGATAAGCATATGAAGTTTCACCACATCCCACACCGGGTTTGATTCTAGCTCCCCTTTGCTTACAGGATAGTTCTTCCTATTTCATCCCTGATATCGTCCATTTATCAAGTTTAGTTTTAAGCTTGCTAGTCTCAAATTCTACTAATGTGACTCGTTCGCTTAAAACATTAATCTCGACATTCTTTTCTAAAAGATTCGTTTTTAAAAGATCATTTTCTTTTAAAGCTTCTCTTAGTTTGATAAAATATTTGGACTCATTGATTTTAAGTTCTTTGTTTATTTGTTTTAATTCTTTTTCATTTCTAACAATAATCTGTTACCTTTATAAACTCCAAATAAATGAATTTTGCAGGGAGGAGAACACATGTCTTGAACAACCTCATAAGAAAGTCCCATAACTATCTTTTCAGCAGCTAGGGCTTTTTCACATTGACAGACATGAGTGTTCTTTTTGTATTCTTCCTCCTCAGCAGCTCTCTTCTTAGCTTCTTCAGCTTCTACTTCCTCTTTCTTTCCTTCATCCTGAACTTTACACCGACTTGCACAATCACCAACATCACCAACACTCTCACCTTGAGTGTCACACCTGAATTATTTGAAAGGATCAAAATCCTTAACAAAATCCTCATCATTGTTTACCACATCAGCCATCAATGCATGGTTGACTTCTTCTTTAGTTTCTTTGATCTTAACACTTGAAGATTCACCACCATACATGAATTGATTATACTCTCCTCTTTTCATATCCAAATCAAATGACTTCAGCTTGTTGATAACTTCCATAAGTTTATAATCAGCGAAGTTTCTTTCCTGCTTTAACATCCTAACTTGCAAGATCCATTGCGGTAGGAGTGAGTCCAAGAGCTTAGTAACTTGTTCATGGTTACCCAGATGTTCATCATACTTCTTTAAGGTGCTTGAGATAGACAAAAATCGATTTGTAATATTAGTAAGGCTTTCATTCTTGTGTCCTACGAATGAATTGAACTCCTTTTCAGCTTGAGCTTTCCTGTCCTTCTTCAAATCCTTATTTCCATCATAAAATTCACACAGAGAATCATATAAAGATCTTGCATTCTTGTGTTCAGCAAAGCGGTTGTAGATGTCTTGAGATAAACATAAAGTTAAAGCTCCAAAAACTTTCTGATCACGATCGATTAGCTTGAGGTCTCTTTCGGTAAAGGTAGATGGTTCAGTGTTTGGTGAGGTAACTTGACCAACAGTGAGAGGTGGAATGTGTGGACCGTTTACTATTGATTCCCATTGATTATGATTAGTATAGTAAAAGAAGGTTTTTAAACATCGTTTCTAGTCCTCAAAATTATCACCATTTATAAGCCTCGGTGGTCTATTGGGAGCAACACTCTCTAAGTCAGAAATGGTGATATTGGTGGATGTCATTCTTTAAATAGTATTAATTTCGCTAAAGAATCTAGATTCGCTGGTAAGTTCGCTGCTAAATTCGCTGACAACTTCGCTCGTAGATTTGCTTGCAAGCAAACAACAGTTTCTCCTGAATTAGTGCTCAGAAACTCTAGATTCGGCGATAGTTTCGCTAAGACTAGTAGAACTTTCGTTCTAAGACAATTTCGGCAGCACTTTCACTTGCTGTGGCAATCAAGGAAGTTGAACTTTTATTCAAAAGAGCTACTTTAGCTAAAACAAAGAAACCAGAACCAAACACTACGAATTTTGTAAATTCGCTGAAACAAGTGGCAGTTTCACTGGAAGATATCTAAATTCGCCCGACGAATCTGAAAACCTTTTTCAGCACAAAATCAATCCAAACTTATCCAAATCTCAATGAATTTTAGATCTGATGATTTCTAAAGCTTCCCACACCAAAATCGAGCAATCCTCAATCAATTTCCATGTCCAAAACAAGCAGATCAGATCAAAAATGAATGGAACAGTGACTTTGAACGAGAAACCAAACAAAACTCAAATAATCAAGAGCACAATGGCTCTGATACCATATTGTTAGTCCTTCAGATCGATATAACAGTGCACTTGATTGATAAACACAAACAAATCCCTCTGATAAGGATAGTCTATATTATCAACGTAGTCAAAGTCAACAAAGGTCAACGTCACTGTCAAAGTCATCGGAAAAGGCAAACAGAGGCGTTCCAGACGAAGAACCGAGACGATACGTTGAAGATTTAAATGACTAGGAGTTTATTGTTAATAAATATATTTTGTGTCAACAAAATATATTTATTTATGTTTAAGTCATTTTTATATTTTATATGTAATTTCTCTAATTGTCTAAGTCTAGAGGCTTAATATGTCATTAGTGAACATTATCAATATATATAGATTAATGACAATTAGGTTTAGGTAGCTTGAATGAGCCATTGATTGAGGGGCTTTCACTTTATAATATCTTTAGCAATCAAATTCAGATCAAACAAGGGTTTATTTGATATTCTTGAGTGTTTTTCATATATTCATCCATTTTATATTTGTTTGATCTAGATTTCACACAAATATCATTGATATTTTATGTTATCAGTGGGATTTGTTTGTGTTTATCAATCAAGTGCACTATTATATCGATCTGAAGGACCAACATCTACTATCCCTTTCAACCACATGGAGGGTTGAACTCTGTTGATTGCTGGAAGAGCTGCTTGACGGATTTTGCGTGTTCATCTCCATCTGGTAACCACTAAGGATACCATACAACTTTGTGAGTGTAAGGGTAGAGAGGTTTTTATTTCTCTTAATAGCCACACAGTAGTGAGTCCATTGTCTGGGAAGAGAGAACATGAACTTCCTCACAATGTCCCTATTCTCAAGTTTTACTCCAACATCCATGAGTGTATCGACAATCTCAACATACCTGAAGTATTATTGAGTCATGGTTTCACCTGTCTTGTCGGCGAAGTTCTTAAACTGCTGCTTCATGAGGTCTTTCTTATTTTCCTTGGCTTCCTCAAACCCCTCATACATAAGCTTAAGTGCATCCCAGAGCTGCTTAGTAGTTTTACACTTCTTGAAGCCTCTGTATATAGAGTTTGGAAGAGCAGTTTAGAGGGCGGTCATGGCTTTCTGATCTACATCAATTTTCTTCCAATCTTTCACAGAATAATCAGCCATTTCCTTTGGGATCATTACACTCCTGCAGTGGCTAAAGAGGTGATGTGAGGTCCTTTAACAATAGATCTCCACATCCTACAGCTTACCATTCACACCGAATTACCAAATCAGATTCGTAATGCTCAATTTGAGGCTTTGAAGGACAAGATCCTAAAAGAAGAATCCATGCGGGGTATGGAAAAGAAATTAGAGACCTAATCTAACAGAATCCATACTTCATGGAACGGATATGGGTTCCTTTGTATGGGGATTTACGTAAGCTGGTAATGAATGAAGCTCATAAGTTTCTATATTCCATTCATCTAGGTTCAGACAAGATGTATCACGACCTGAAAGTTCTTTATTGGTGGATGAACATGAAGCTGATACTGCCACCTACATGAGAAGATATTTAACGTGTTCTAAGGTTAATGTGGAGTATCAAAGGCCTGGTCTACTTCAACAGCCAGAAATTCCAGTATGGAAGTAGGCGCATATCTCAATGGATTTTATCACAAAACTACCTCGAACTTTCAGCGGATGCGATACCATTTGGGTAATAGTGGATCGCTTGACGAAATTCGTGCACTTCCTAGCAATTTGAGAGACTAATTGGATGGAGAAGCTGGCTTGCGTCTATTTAAGGGAAATAGTCTCTCAGCCTGGTGTGCCAATTTCTATCATCTCCGATCATGACACTTGATTCACTTCTCACTTCTAGAAATGCTTACAACGATCATTGGGAACGCGGTTGGATATGAGCACTGCATATCATCTGCAAACTAATGGTCAACGTGAGCGTACGATCTAGTTTATAAAAGACATGATGCGTGCTTGTGTGATTGACTTTGGCAGTAGTTGGGAAACTCATTTACCGTTGGTCAAGTTTTCTTACAATAATAGTTATCACACATCGATCAAGGCCGGACAAGTGCCGATCACCTATATGTTAGGCAAAAGTTGGAGAAAGTCAACTTACTGGTCCTAAGCTTATGCAAGAGACGACTGGGAAGATCATGTAAATTCGTATCCACATGGCAACAACACGTGATTGAGAAAAGAGCTATGCAGACAAACGTCGTAAACCATTTGAATTTCAGATCGACGATAAGGTACTTTTGAAAACATCACCTTGGAAAGGTGTAATTCGTTTCGGGAAACATGGAAAGCTAAACCTGTGCTACAATGGACCTTTTGAGATTGTCAAAAGGGTTGGTCCAGTAGCCTATCAGTTGAACCTTCCCGAAGAGCTTAGGGGAATACATGACGTGTTCCACGTTTCAAACCAAAAGAAATGTCTTAGTGATGAGACTCTTGTTGTTCCATTAGATGAGATACAAGTAGATGAACAACTGCGATTCATTGAGGAACTAGTTAAAGTTATGGACTGAGAGGTTAAACCCTCAAGCATAGTTGTATTTCGATTGTCAAAGTTCGTTGGAACTCCAAGCATGGACTAGAGTTTACCTAGGAACGCGAGGATCAGATGAAGACCAAGTACCCACAACTATTAAAAAATGCATCGTCAAAGGTCGAGTTTACTAGTTGAGAATTTCAGGGTAAAATTTCCTTCAACAAGGGGATGATGTAGAAAATGGGAGATTTTTGTTCGTCCTTTACCGGAGTTAGCTAAATTTCAGGACGAAATTTCTTTCAACGAGGGGATGATGTGACACCCGGTATTTCGAATCATGTTTCAAGCAATTGATGTACGTATTGCATATTAATTGTGTGGGTTATTAAATACAAATTTTACAAACTCATTAACTTGAATAATAATAATAATAATAATAATAATAATAATAATAATAATAATAATAATAATAATAATAAATTAACTCTTTAGATGATTATTAACAATTCTATCAAGTTTAAAATACAAATGAGAGTTTATCCTCTCCAAAACCCTCGACACCACCCCTTTTAAAACCCTTGGCCTTACCACCCACATAACTCCCCTTCAGTCATTCGTCCCCCCATGTATTCGTCCGCCCCCATGTGAATCTCATCGCACGCAGCAACATCCCCCTCTCCACCACCGGTTTCGACCAACCCTCATCACACCAACAACTGCCATACGTCTTCGACGTCACCGTAGCTCCACTATCATGCATCGTAGGAAATTGGTTCCCAGAATGCATTATTGCCAAAGGTAACCAATCCGATAATCTAACGTAGTCATTACGTTAGCAGAACCTTGTTCGGTTAGTCAAAACGAACCACCGACGCTACGGTTTCACAAAGGATTATGTGTAGTTGACCACATGTGTGCGTATGTTTGCAATGTGTGTAGTTGAGTGTGTGTTCGTAATTGAATATTAAGACATCCGATTGATCAAAATGTTTTGATTAACCAAAAAATTTCGATTCAATGGCACTTAGTACAATTTTGAAATTTAACACAAACCACTATTAACAAGTTATCAAGGAAAATATAATATGATAAAATAGAAGCTAAGACATGATAAATAAATAAACAAACTATAATTTCAAAAGAAAACTAATGCATACACAATGTCATATTTTTAAGAAAAGATCCAATGTGAGATTATTGTCCGAACTAAGACTTAAAACACTCTCCGTTTCAAAATCTTTTGTGTAAAGTATAGAAACTAATATCTGTGCAAGGGAAACTAATGCTTCATTCTACAGTTTGCAACGTTTCTTGTGACATTAATGTACCATTTAATCACAATAACACAATGTATCCCATGCTTTAAATAAAATTGTTTTTTAAGCTTACATATCCTTAAGATATACACAAATTCAGTTTGACCTGGCCCATGCTACATGACACCTAGCCTAGACTCACATGGTCGAATCACATTTTTCATTTATAAATTTTGTAATTTTTGTTTTGCTTTTTCATACTCAAAACTTTTTCATATATGCAATCTTTTCTCCCTTAAAAGTCTTGGTTTAAAAAGACGATTATTAAAAGAAAGTATACAAAAATAAAAATCTTTTTGGTAAATCTTTCAGGATAACAAAGAATGAAAATATTTCATGTGAATCGATTTACTTAAGAATTTGATTAAAGGTTATTCAATGTGTTTTGGTATTGAATTGTGGAACTAGATTGTTGGCGATGTGAAGGACCATAGTATTATTTCAATGAATAGGAGTCTTAGAAAATTCAAAACGTATTCTTCATCTAATGATGTATCTAGATAACCAAAGAACTATAAGAGGAAGTAGCAATATATTCGGCTTCGATGGAGACTAGCATCTGCTTCTTGAATTGCCAAGACACGAGTTTGTCTCCCATTTACTGACATCCAACTCATCTTGGTTTGTGGTCCAAACTACACATGTCGTAATCTGAGTAAGAATATGCAAACATATTAAATTTAGAGTTTTCAATATACCAAAGGATTAGAGTTAATTCTAATTGTGAAATATACGAGAGACTCGATCATCGATCTACATGGAATTATAGATGTTGATCTATGCTCTCCCCTGAAAGATTAGGAGTCAATACAGAGTGAGGAGTCATAGGAGTTGTTGCACCCTTGTAAAGTGAGTCAAAATGTCACTAACATATTTATATTTATGAATAAGGATCCTAAATTCTGCTAGTTTGATTTGCAAGCCTAGATAAAACGTCATTTCCCATATAGCTAGTCACACCTCAATCACCAGCATGACTTATTGTATCACACTCAGAACAATAAACAACCGAAGACTTATATATAAGACCACAAAAACTAGACCGAACTAAAACTTTACAGTGCATACATAATCTTTGTAACCCTTATGTTTAGTAATACAAATGAAAGTATTAGCACTGCCCCAAACAATCTTAACTCAGTCATTGTCTTCTATACGAAGACTTTATTTAATCACAACTGCAAAACCTCCATGACCTATCTAATGCCTTCTGACACCACCTGCTCCTGCATCACTAGCTAAAACACGTCAACGACAACCTTATTGGTAGACAACATATCCATGTGTGTGCAAGTAAATTGTTTGTCAGATTAAGTCTCCTCTATACACTAACAATTAGGGTAGTATCCGTTAACATATATACTGTTACCGGTTTTACAAACATGATAGTGGATAGGTTTAAGGCACCCCAACCATCATGGTTTCAATATCCTCAATCCACCAGAGAGCATTGGTGGCAGTCTTATCTCCCTTAGATACCTTAGGTTTACAAGCAACTTAATTTTAATCAGTGCATCCCTTGGAATCTAACTCATTCAACCTATTCTTCTTAGGCTTTGATGATCAAGAATAGGGTGGTATTCACCTTACCGTTCTGTTTTTGTTTAGTTATAGTTTATTATATCTTAGATATTAATGTAATAGGATCTATTTTAGTTTAGTCTTGTTTTGTATTCTGTAGCATGCAAAACTACATGTGAAACTGCATGCGAAACTGCAGTTTTTCGCCCGATAGTTTCTCATGCCATGGTGCATACAGTTTCGCAGTTTGCGAAACTGTATGCGAAACTAGGTCATGTATATATTTGTTTCTTTGTTCATCATTGTTTAACTCTTGGAACTTTGTTGATTAATACAAATCCGAGTTCATTTCTTGGTGTGTATTGCTAGGAGTTGATATTTCATACTTTTGAGCTTTATTCATCTTATCCTTCACAAATTCTCTTACAAATGGGTTTTATGTTTGATTTATGTTCATACCTCATCATTACTTGGTCCACAAGCTATTAGAATTAGTGATATCTTGTGGATTTCTATGTTAAACCTTCATCAAAAGCACATTCAATCGATCAGTTGGACCAACAATATGGTATCAGAGCCTTTGTGCTCTTGATTGTTTGTGTTTTTGGGTAGTTTTGACATATTCATCTTTTCAATCATTTTGG
The DNA here is from genome assembly GCA_025506505.1 of Flaveria sonorensis. NCBI lineage: Eukaryota > Viridiplantae > Streptophyta > Magnoliopsida > Asterales > Asteraceae > Flaveria > Flaveria sonorensis. Next base: position 51,517,686 of record CM046427.1, on the reverse strand, counting down.
AGCTATTTTACGTGTTTTATCCATGGAAGTTGATTGAGGAAAGTGTGGTGTAAACTTGGGAAACCTATGAAATCATCAGATCTCAAATTGGTTATGATTTGAGTGAGTTTTGGTGATTTTTGGGTCTTTTTCGCAAAAAAGAGGGTTTTCAGATTCATCGTGCAAAATTGCAGTTCTTCGTGCGAAACTACAGTACGAAACTATAGATCTTTGGTGGTTTTGATTCCTTTGCGAATCTAGAACAAAAGTTCTTCATTCTGATCTATTTCCTTGCGAAACTATCTTCCATTTTCTTTGAACGAAAGTTTAATAGTTTCGACCGAAACTACTGCCGAAACTACTGCAGAAACTAGGTGCGAAACTAAGTTCTGCGTGCGAAACTACTACCTACGAAACTACTGTTTCCTATGCAAAACTACACTCTGTTGTGCGAAACTACTGGTTCTTTGACCTAATGAAATTTCAATGATGACAAGTTTTACTCTTGCTGATCTTGAGAGTGTGGCACCAAGCAGACCTCCTAAGCTAATTAATGGTGACAACTTTGATTATTGGAAAAGATGTTTAAAAGCCTTCTTCCTGTAGACCAATCACACTCAATGGGAGTCAAATGTGAAAGGACCTCATGTGCCTGTTTCAATAGAAGACAACGTGACATTCAAATTGCAGATCCGACAAAATACTCTGAGAGAGACATCAAGCCGATTGATCGGGATCAAAAGGCATTTGGTGCTCTGACCTTGTGCCTATCAGCAGAAATCTACAACAGATTTGGTGAGTATACAAGTGCAAAGGCTTTATACGATGCATTGTGTGAATTCTATTATGGTAATGAGGAATTGGTTAAGTATAAAGCCGCTCAAGCTGAAAAGGAATTCAACTCTTTTGTTGGACACAAAAATGAGACTCTCACTGATCTCACCAATCGCTTTTTGTCTATTACTAGCACACTAAAGAAGTATGATGAGAAGCTGTCAAACAATGAACAGGTCATGAAGCCGCTAGATTCTCTACCACCACAATGGAGTTTGCAAATGAGGATGTTGAGGCAAGAAAGGGGATTTCTGGATTACAAACTTATGGACATAATCAACAAGTTGAAGTCCTTTGAGTTAGACCTGAAACGAAGAGAATACAATCAAGCAATGCTTCCATCTCAAGCTTATTCACAAAATGTTGCTCTTATTTTGTCTAGTTCAGACTCATCAAAGCATGTGTCATCTTATGGTGGTATGACTGGCACTTCTGACAAGACTACAAGCAGTGGATCTATATTAAAATTGACAAATCTTCCACAGGTTCCATCAGAGAGTATGGCTCTATTTGGTCTCTTAGAGCATAGTTATGAAGCATTGGTGGCTGGTGAACTAAAGGGAAAAGGAATGACAGCGGAAGATATGTATCAGGTGGGTCCTGATGATCTGAAGGAAGCCGATCTTCAGTGGCAGATGCCTATGATCACTTTAAGGGTGAGAAGATTCATGGAGAGAACAGGAAGGAAGAATTTTGGAAACCAAAATGCAAAGGTTGGATTTGACAAATCAAAGCTCAGGTGCTTCAATTGCAAACAGCTCGGGCATTTTAAAAGAGAATGTCCATCTCCCATCGTCACTAAACCTAGAATGGGAGTTAACTAGGTCATTTCAATTGATGATAAGGAAGAGAACAAGAAAAAGGAAACAGCTCTACTAACTAACTTTGACTGGAGTGCTGAGTTAGCCGAGACTAAGGAAGAAATCAATCATGCCCTAGTAGCTGAGATTACAGAGGTAGTGAAGAATGAAGCAGGAAGAAGGAAGGGGTATGAAGAGAAAAATAGTTTGAAGAATGCTTATGAAAAGGAGGAGAAGGAGAGTGTGGTGATGACCAGTGTGGTGGATGCTTGTGAAAAGAAATAAAAGAATGACAATGGAAAACCTGTAAGGGAAGAGGAGTTGAAAGTGGAATCAAGGGTCTGCAACTGTGAGAAGGCCCTGGCTGCAAAGAAGAAGTTGATGGAGATTCCATATGAGGTAGTTCAAGACATGTGTTCATCTGCTTGCAAAATTCGTTTGTTTGAAATTTATAAAGTAAATAATATATTAAAAGAAAATGAAGGGGAACTAAAAAGGGTAAATGAGGAACTTAAAAAGAATGAAGCAAAATTTTTTGTAAAATTAAACGAAGCTTTAAAAGAAAATGATCATTTGAAAAGAACCCTTTTTGAGAGAAACGTGGAGATTAATACTTTGATAGAGAGGGTAACTTTAGCTGAATTCGAGACCACTAAACTTAAAACAAAACTTGATAAATGGACAATTTTTGGAATGAAGCTAGAGGAACTCTATAGCAAACAAAGGGGAGCTAGAATTAAGACATGTTTGGGTTGTGGTGAAACCACTTATGTTTACCCACCGCCTAGCACCTTTAGCTATTCTCTAATGCCTACACCTCATTCTTCAAATGATTTAATTAAAAAAGATACTAACAGTTTGTTTGCAGGTTTAGAAGGGCTGAATCATAAAGAGGTTCGGGAAGATTATGATTATGGAGGAAGTAGAGGTCTTGGTAGTAGTAGTTCTAGTTCTTTAGATTCCAAAAAGTCTTTTGTAGACAAAAATTCTAGTATCATAGATTGTAGTTTGGATAGTTTGCATTCCAGTTGTTCTCATTCCATAATGTTTGAATCAAATGAAGTTGATGTTTTAAGCGTTAATGAAAAAGTTGATGTTCTCAGTAAAGGCGATAAACATTCTTCAAAATCAAACTATTTTGAAAAATTCATTTCTCTTCCCATTCCCACTTTCACTCCCATTTGGATCACTACTCCAAGTGAAACAACATCCTCACATGATTGTAAAATTTCAAAGATAAGAGAATCCACAAATCATGACAGATCATTTGACTCAGAAAAAAAATCACAGGAAGTGCACGTCACTTACAGTGATTATGATTCTCTTATGTCTGAGTGTGAGGAAGAGATTATTATGGATAATATTCCAATTCAAAAAGATAAAAGAAAAGGCTAAAATCTCATTGTTTCAACTGTGGAAAAGATGATCACATTGTTAAGCATTGCCCAGAGGTTGTAAATAGAAATATAGAAAACCGTTCTTTAGGAAATAGAATAAAACATTTTGTTGATAGTTTCTTTTGTACAAATTCATCTTCTCCCAAAACCAAGCCGGTTAAGGTTTGGGTCCCCGTGTCTAAATGTTTTTCTTTAATTCATTTGCCAGGAACATTCGAGAAGGATTATCAACAGCACTTGGGACGTAGATAGTGGATGTTCTAGGCATATTACCGGCTTGAAGGACCTTCTTACCAATTACCGGATAATCAACAGAGGATATGTTGCCTTTGCGGGTGATAAAAAGGGAGTTAAAGTGATAGGTCATGGTGAGGTATCCAATGGTTCTTTAACCTTGGAAAATGTAAACTTCGTACCTGAATCAACATTCAATCTTCTGAGCGTGTCTCAAATTCGTGACAAGAATATTCCCGTGCTTTTTAAATCTAACGAATGTTTGTTTCTTAAGCCAGAATTGTATCAGATGATTTGATTATCATGCGAGCTCCAAGGAAAAATGACACGTATCTGCTTGATATGAACTCCAAAGAATCAACCTCCACCGTGACCTGTCTCTTGTCAAAAGCTTCTCCCTCTGCGTCATTTCTTTGGCATAGACGTTTAGGCGATATGAATTTTAAAAATATTAACAAATTGGTTAAAATTAATCAAAAGGATTTTTCTGTAATCGAATAGTGTATATCTTGTGCTAAAGGTAAACAACACAAGGAATCACACAAGCCTAAATAATAAAATTCTATTTCTAATCCTCTTGAGTTATTACATTGTGATCTGTTTGGTCCAATAAGTGTGAAGAGTATTGCTAAGAAATCTTATTGTCTTGTTACTACAGATGATTATTCTAGATATTCTTGGGTTCTGTTCCTAGCACATAGAGGGGAGACAGTAGAGGTGTTGCAAAAGCTGATTTTAACCATTGAGAATATTAGAAACAAGAAAGTTTTGGCAATCAGAAGTGACAATAGAACATAATTTAGAAATTAGATCTTTGATTCATTCTGTGCAGGCAAAGGGATTCTCAGAAAATTCAGCGCTGCCCTAACACCTCAGCAGAACGGTGTTGCAGAAAGAAAGAATCACACTCTTATTGAAGCAGCATAGACTATGCTCACAGAATTTAAACTTCCTATTATTTTCTGGGCAGAAGTAGTCAACTGTGCTTCTCTAATTGTGAAAGACAAGATGAACACTCCATATGAACAGTTTCACAAGCGAAAACCGTTGATTGACTTTTTTCGTCCTTTCGGTTGCTCTTGCACGTTGTTGAATACTCAAGCTCAAAATTCCAAGTTTGGAGCAGTGTCAGATGAATGTTACTTTGTCGGATACTCTTCAACTCAAAAGGCTTACAGAGTACACAACAAACGGACACAAATAGTGCAAGAATCTTTCTATGTTGATTGGCAAGAGTCCAATGTTTCCAACATTGATTCTGATCCAGATTGGTTTTATGATTCAAACACTGTTTTTAATTCATTCAATCTGCCATCCTTCCCTGATGATGACGATCCTTCGTCAAGTGGTCAACCCTTCATTCCTGTTCAACCACAACCAGAACCAATACCTCAACCTCAACCTGAACTACAACCTCATCTTCAACCAGATCTCCCACCTCAACATCAATCTGAACCTGAAAACCAAATCCATTCAACACCATCACAAATGCCACAAAGTCCTATTTCCAATCAACCATCCACCTTACCATCATCCACCTCACAACCATCTTCCCCACAACCCACTTCATCTAATTCCTCAACCCTTAACACTAACTTTAAAACCCTAAAAGATCACCCACATAATTATGTCATTGGTTCAATATCTGATGGTGTCAGGACTCGAAGCCAATCAGGGCTAATCAGTGAATGTCTCTTTGCTTGCTTTCTATCTCAAACCATCCTAAAAAATGTGGCCATGGCTCTTCAGGAGCCAAGCTGGATGTAGTCAATGCAATTAGAGCTTCAACAATTCAGAAAATTGAAAGTGTGGCAATTAGTTGATCTTCCTCTAAATAAGTATCCAATTGGTACAAAATGGGTATTCAAGAACAAACCAGATGATCATGGGGTTGTGATTAGAAACAAATCAAGGCTGGTTGTTCAAGGATTTGCTCAGGAGGAGGGGATTGATTATACTGAGGTGTTTGCCCTCGTGGCCCAGATTGAAGCCATTCAGATTTTCCTAGCTCATGCTGCTCATAAAAACTTTAAAATCTTCCAGATGGACGTTAAGTGTGCATTCCTGTATGGAGCTATTGAGGAAGAGATCTATGTCTGTCAACCACCAGGTTTCGAAGATCCAAATTTTCCTGAAAAAGTTTACAAACTGGATAAATCCTTGTATGGATTACATCAAGCTCCTAGAATCTAGTACGAAACCCTAACATAGTATCTCCTTGGAAAAAGGCTTCACACTTGAAACTATAGACATGACTTTGTTTAAGAAGGAGGTTAATGGAGATGTGCTTATTGTTCAAGTATATGTCGACGAAATCATCTTCGGCTCAACAAATGAGAAGTTGTGTAGAGAGCTTGAAGAAGTGATGAAAGAGCGCTTTGAAATGAGCATGATGGGGAAGATGTGCTACTTCTTAGGATTACAAGTCGAACAAAATCCAGATGGAATTCTCATTCATCAAGAGAAATACATTCTGGAAATCCTATCAAAGTACAACATGAATGATGCTTCTCCCGAGCTTACTCCATTTTCTGCAGAAACCTGCCTAACCCCTGATGATAATGGAAAGCTAGTTGATGCTCACCGTTATCATTCTATGATCGAATCCCTAATTTATCTCACTATGAGTCATCTAGATATTACATTTGATGTCTGTTACTGCGCTTGATATCAAGCCAATCCAAAGGAATCTCATGAAAAAGCAGTTAAACGTATCTCCCGCTACTTGAAGGGCTCTCCTCCTTTGGGTCTTTGGTATCCAAAGGGAGGAAATTTTGATCTTCATGCGTACTCTGACAGCGATCATGGAGGTTCTAAGCTTGATAGAAAGTCTGTTACCGACGGATGTCAATATCCTGGGGATTGCCTGGTTTCATGGCAAAGTAAGAAGAAGACAACAGTTTCTCTATCCACAGGCGAGGCTGAGTATATTGCTGCTTTAAGTTGTTGCTGTCAAGTGCTGTGGATTCAACATCAGATGATGGATTACGGGATTAATTTTCTTCACACGCCGCTTCTGCGATAATGAAGCGGCTGTTGGAATTGCCAAATATCCAATCCATCATACTTGCACCAAGCACATTGAAACAAGAATTCATGCAATCTGAGATGCACAAGAAAAGGGTCTTATTGATATTATTCCCTTTGACACCAAAAGTCAAAAGGCCGATCTTTTCACGAAAACTTTTGATAAACCTTGTTTTTATGAATTGATTAACATGTTGGGTCTAATATATTTTAAGGGAAAATTCTGGCGATCATCTATAAATATTTAATATCTAATTTGTGTTTGAGTTCTTTAAAAAATAACCTTAAAATCCTTAAAAATTTCGTGTGCTTAGTAGTTTCGAGACCCGCACTTTCCCTAAATGTTCTTCGGTTTAAAGAGGAAATTTCTTTTGATGCTCTTCATAGAAATTTCGGGGGAGAATATACTTTGATTTTTAAATTTTTATTGGCTCTTCTTTTAAAGTTGTTATGTATATAATCTTTTCTTATCTTTGGTGTAGGATTTAGGAAGCTTGAATAGTGTCTGAAGGAGGTCAGAGGCGTTGTGTTGGGATATGTCGATAGGCCTGGTGGCCTAAAACGAAGTAGACGGTGATTGTGTAACTTAACTAAGAATCAACCTTAGTGATAAGGTTTATTCCCATGTCATCTCAGCTTGCAAAAAGTTACAAATCACGTCAAAATCTGTGTTGAGAGTGGCCGATTTATGTGTTTGATCTTGTATTACCAAATTTCCCTCATCCTTTAGCCATAAATAAATTGTGTGTCCAACTCCTCTGGTATGCGTAAGCATTGACCTGGAGTGATGATCTTCTTTGTTATACATGAGTATAGACCTGAAGCTCTCATCAACACGCTCAAATGATGATCTTTTCTGTTATACATGAGTATAGACCTGAAGTTCTCATCATTTTGCTTAAATGATTATCTCATTTGTTATACGTGAGTATAGACCTGGAGCTCTAATCATCCACCCTTCATCCATCCTTATGTATATCATATGATCTGTATTATGTCCATTCCAGAAAATTTCAAGCAGAATTAATGATTAAACTCAATAAACCATGATGATGAGATGAGTTCTTTGCCAAATGACTGTGGGAACCAAGTTTCTTGAGCGTTCTTAAGCGTTCTTAAGCGAACCCAAAACATGATAAATTATGTTACAAGTCTTTGTTGAAAATAATAGGGCATGGGTTTAAATGGACAAGCATATTGGCAATCCCGCCAATCCTTGACTCTCTAGATGATTTCTTGCAAAAGCATGTCCGATATCCTTGCGTCCGTGCTTTATTTTCAAATTCTTCTTTTTCTTGTCAAGTCTTGTGGGTTGAGAAGTCTTCTTTTCATATATAAAATATGATAATATAAAATTTTGTTCATGTGAAACTGTTATTTCGCAATGCGAAACTATTGTTTCGCCATGCAAAACTACTCTTTCGCTGACCTGGTTCTGCAAGCGAAACTATAGTTTCGTTGGCTGTGCGAAACTATTGTTTCGCCATGCGAATCTATAGTTTCGGCATATGCGAAACTGTGGTGAATAAATACCAGTTTCGTCGGTTGTTTCGCCATTTGCTAAATTCCCTAAACATTTTGAATTCGAACCGTTTTTCTGACCTTGAAATCGAATCCGTATTCTGAGGTGTGTTCTTGCAAAACTAACCGGTAAATCTTATTCCTGAACATGTTTTGAACCATGGAATTTATTTTGTTTGGGTTTTAAGACGAAAAATGGATTCGGTGACTTTTGCGTTTCGCACATTCAATGTGCGAAACTAAGGTGTTATGTTGCGAAACTAAACAAAAGTTCTTTGATCTGTGCGAAACAGTCTAGTCATGCTGCTCGTGTGCACTGAATAGTTTCGACCGGATCTTGAGATTCTATAGTTTGTAGTCCAATGCGAAACTATAGTTTCCAATGAGAAACTATAGTTTCTCTTTGTGAAACTATAGTTTCTCATCCCCATGCGAAACAATAGTGTCTTGGCTACGAAACTATAGTTTCTCTCGTGTACATTTATCAATTTCGTCGGTTCTTGCGAATCTATATTCTTCCTTGTGAAACAATAGTTTCTACAGGCAAAATTATCTGTGAAAAAAAAATTAATTAATTAATAAAAAAATTAAAAAAATATTGTAATAATAAATAGTAAATAGTTAATAATAATAATTAAAATTATAAAATTTTAAATGTTTTGTAATCTCTTGTGATCTAACAAATTCTCGGTTTCACCTGTAGTCATTATGGGGAGTTTAAAGTTTGAACCCAGATCAAACGTGGTGGAGTACCTAAACGATAGAGATCCAAAGTCTGCCGACTATAGAGATGCAATCGATTGGCTGAAGAGATCTCCCATCTACTATGCTATTTCTCACTCTCCCATTATAGATGAGAAGCAGATCAGAGAGTTCTGGAGAACGGCTAATTATGACGCCAAGCAGAGGATTATTATAGCGTCAATTCAGGGAGAATTATTTGAGATATCGGCCGAGATAGTGGCTAAGGCCCTGCGTTTGGAGGATGACATCGGGGAGAGCGTAGAGATGACTAATTCAGAGGTCATTAGAGAATTTAAGGATATTGGTTATGAGGGAACCGACTTCAAGAAGCACAAGGAGATCAAGAAGTCATTTCTCTCAAAGGAGTGGAGGTTTATCGCTCATGTCTTCATTAGCTGTTTGGATCATAGGAAGGGAGGATCAGATGGGCTAAATCTGAGATGGTCCACAACTATGATTATGTTTTGTAGAGGCGAAAAGGCAAACATAGCTCAAGTCATTCATGACTACTTGTTAGAGAACATCATGGCTTTGAAGAAGGATAAGTGGCTACTATATCCAAGATTCATTCAGATCATTCTAGATTACCTAAAAGCCAAACTTACCTAAGCTCAGAGATGAACTGAGACTGATTTCGATGAACCCGAGGATCTTTGCTAACTATGCTGCCTCCAGGCATGATTTTTTAGGAAAGATCACATATCTGCTGGAGAGCATGTATACATAAGAAAGCTGGAACTATATCAAGACTCTGATCCCTTTGGAGGAAAGAAGAGCAGCAAAGCCTGGAGGAAATATGGAGGAGATTAGAAAGAGAAAGAAGTACATGAAGGAGACTGATTTAACCTTTGAAGAGAAACTGGATGAGATAGAGGAGGAGTTGAGGAAGAAAAGGAAAAGAAAAAGGTGCAGAGATATCATCTTCCCATGCTAGAGCTGATTCCCCTACACAGGAAAAGAGGAGTAAAAGCAAGCAGCCAGTCATTCCTGAGACTAGATCTGTAGGAGAAGCTGGGAGGCCAAGGAGGGACATTAGATCAGAGGTTGATGAGGATGTGATTAGAAATGTCAACACATCCGTATCAAATGAGCTAAGCATGATAAAGACCAAGCTGATTAACTCAGAGGAGAGGGAGAAACTAAGGGATTTAGAGATTGATGAGATGAAGAAAGTTATATTGAGCCAACAGGATTTGATAAGAAGGTTGTTGGAAGAAGTAAGTGATCTAAGGAGGACTGCTGGTGCAGCTAATGTACCAAGTGTTGAGCAAATCAGGGAAATGACTAATACATCCAAGTTCCCTTTTATTCACAAGACATCAGGAGTAGGAGTTAGCAGTGTAGGAGGATCGGGATCTTGAGTTAGTGGTGTTAGAATATCAGGAGCTGGTGGAAGTGATATAGGTGGTGCTGAAGCTGGTGGAGGTGTTGCTGGTAATAGTGGTGTTGGATTTGATGCTAGAGCAGGTAGTGGTGAAGGAGTTGATGTGGATAAGGTGTTTGAGGCTAGGTTTATTAACATGGGGTTTGATTTAGATACTAATCTAACAGGGAATGAGGTGATAAGGGATGAGAGACAAGGAGGAGATAAAGGGCATGTTGAGCTGAATTTGATTGATGAGGAGGAAGAGGTGGAGGAACAGTTAGTGGACTATGATTTTGAGCCAGAGTTTTATATAGTTGATGAGAGGCCACTGACTTATGTGGCTCAAAGGAGTTCAGTTGAAGGAGATGTGGTTGAGATGAACAGAGAGGACTGGTTCTATAAGGAGGAAGAACCAGAGAAACTAACACCTCTCTTCCAAAACATTCAAGATCCAGGGAAGAAGTAGACGGACAAGAAGATAGTGAGCTGGAAATACAACGCGAAGCTGAAAATGTTTATGATCAATAGGCGTGGAGGCGGGATCTCATATATGCATAAAAGGAAGGCCTTCAAGACTCTTCCTAAGTGGGATTTAAGGAGACTAGCTGAGATTCCCCTCCTTGACTCGGGCTTGAGCGAATGTGCCAAAATGTTAGAGCATGAGATCCGCCAGGGTGTTCAGGACAACTTTAAAGCTTTTGGATACATGAAGATCGAGAGGAGAAAGTCAAAGAAGGATCTTGATTGGGTGACTGGGAAAGGAAAGATTATATTGAAACTAAAGCCTGTAAAGACCGTCAACAGAGTAAGGATACCTGATCAACAGCCTTCAAGACTGCAGAAATTTGAGAAATGGTTCTATGACAATCAGACTGGAGAAGCAGTATTAAGGGTAAAGGATGGAGATGAGATAGGGCTGTTTGATCCTATGGAAGTGTTCTCATTCAATGACAAAGATCTAAAGATACTGTGCAAGAAACAGATTAAATTCAGAGCCGGAGAAGAGACGAAGACAGAGGCGAGCCTGTTTGAGCGGGTAGTGAACAAGGCTAGGGGCGTGAGATCGGAAATCAAGCAGCTCGAAAAGAGTGTGCAAGAACACAAGGATCTAGAGGTGGAAGTTAAAGACTTAGCCCAATTGATGGAGCTGGCAAAGGCTAGAGCTGATCCCGAAGACCGACAGGTGAATATCCCCCTAGGGGGAGTATTGATAATCAAGAATAGGGTGGTATTCACCTTTCCGTTTTGTTTTTGTTTAGTTATAGTTTATTATAGCTTAGATATTAATGTAATAGGATCTACTTTATTTTAGTCTTGTTTTGTATTCTGTAGCATGCGAAACTGCATGTGAAATTGTAGTTTCGCCCGGTAGTTTCTCACGCCATGGTGCATACAGTTTCGCAGTATGCGAAACTGTATGCGAAACTAGGTCCTGTATATATATATTTCTTTGTTCTTCATTGTGTAACTCTTGGAACTTTATTGATTAATACAAATCTGATTTCATTTCTTGTGTGTGTATTGCTAGGAGCTGATATTTCATACTTTTGAGCTTTATTCATCTTATCCTTCACAAGTTCTCTTCCAAATGGGTTTTATGTTTGATTTATGTTCATACCTCATCATTACTTGGTCCACAAGCTATTAGATATAGTGATATCTTGCGGGATTTCTATGTTAAACCTTCATCAAAAGCACGTTCAATCGATCAGTTGGACCAACAGGCTTGTCGTCCTCCGTTGAATCAACAAAACTATAGTTGCTATGTTCATTCTCACTGTCATCGGATGACCAATGTCTCTGATGATGCTTCAACCTTCGAAGTTACTTTTGCCCTTGTTGCTAGAAACCTTGTCTTCCCCTTGGACCACCTTGGTAACCCCAACAATAATAGTAGGCATGGCTATTGCTATCCCAACGGTAATCATTTGATGTAGCTTGACTACCGGTTCGACTTTTATTTGTTCTTCAGAAGTTGGAGGTGGACCTTCCCAAACCTCCATAAAAGGAGTAAGGCCCTTGGTGATATTAGCGTCGGCTTTTCCCCTAGTCCTCCTAGATGGACTCTCGTTCATCATGTTGGCAACCTTATTACCCTTATCTTTAGCCATTCTAAAGAAATATCAAATGGATAATATCAAATAGAAGAAGTTGTTGCACGTATTGAAGCTACTCAATGAAGTTATCAATGTCAAAGCCCCAACCCTAGATACACGTGACCAATCCGTTAGGCAATCAAACGTTGCAACTAATTAAGACATAGCTGTCATAACATAATCATCATACAAGGGTTATATTCAATCCATCATTCAAATACATGTCGGTCCAGCTTGTTTCAATTATGTTAATACAACAAAATCGAATTGCACAACTTTCAACACATAGTGTAACCATCATCATCACACTACTATCTTCGAATCCTAAGCCAGAATAGTTTCCTAATCAACCCAGATAACCTCAAAGATAATATCTGTTGAATCATAAAGGATGAATCTATTGAAAACCCTAGATTTCAGTATCGGCCTTCAATTTCCGAATCAAGCCAAATGCTGAATCAAGTGCCAAATAGCATATGCTGAATGACTGCTGATCAACATATGCCAGGCAACTGCCGAACTACATGAGCTAAAAAACTACATATTAGCACATACAGTTCAACTTCTGATCAGCAGATAACTCCATTATCAACCAATTGACTGCTATTGAGAACAAGCATGTCTGTGCCGACGGCTGCTATGTTTCATCTTTAGAAGACAACATAGTACTGAAGCTGCCAACTCTGATACACAGATTACCTGTTCAACTACAGCATCTGAACATAGAATAGTTTATTTTGATTGTTTAGTAAAATAGTCCTCACACTTGTATAGTTGAGGTGAGCTTTCTAAGCCATTTGATTGTATCTGCCAAATTGTAATCTTTGTACAAAACATATTAATCAAGTGAATACTTTTAAAGAACTTATTGTGTTTATCTTTACTTAAAGTATTTGTGTTATGATAGTAAGTAACTAACCTAGATTCCACATTCATTAGTTATTGATCATTGAAAAAGTTCTTGTTTGTCTTAACCGACCCAATCCAACAAGTGGTATCAGAGCTATTGGCTTTTGATTTGCTTGAATTCATTTTTCAACAAATCACTTGTTTCTTATTTTGATCACACTATCTACACCTCCCTTTCCTCGTATTTCTTTACCCTCTCAAGATGACTGCTATAACCATTTCATGTAAACATGATTTAGAGAATGGGACTTAGACCAAACCTCCAATGTTTACTCCATATGATTATGATAATTGGAAAATCCGAATGGAAGATTTCATAAGGAACCAAGACATAAGATTATGGTTCTCAATTCTGAATGGACCACGTGTCCCCATGGTCCAAGCCACTAGTAAAGATGGAGTAATGATTCTAAAGGATCCTACAAAGTATTCAGATGAAGATCTGAAAAAGATGGACGTGGATTCAAAGTTTCTATGGCTAATTAGAATGAGCATACCCAACAGCATCATGCATGGATTCAAGAAATTCATAACTGCTCAAAAGTTGTGGGAAGCTTTGAAGTCTAGATTTGAAGGTACGGAAGACATGAAGGAAAAGAAAAGAGATGTCTTGAAACAGAAGTTTGAAAACTTTGGTTTCATAAGGGGTGAAACCATGACCGCTACATATCTTAGATATGTAGAACTTCTAGACTCTCTTAGTGAAGCTGGAGTGAAGATGGTGAATAATGATGTTCTTAGAAAATTCTTAAGATCCTTACCACAGACCTAGATAGTTTATACTGTTTCCATAAGAAGAACTGAGAATCCGAAGACAATGACTCTTGAGGAGTTATATGGCATCCTCAGTGCTTATCAAATGGAGATGGATGTAAATGAAGATTCACCGGACAGATCTTCAAACCCCTCAAAGTCATCAACTCTCATGTCCCTTATTCATAAGCCAGTTCATTATCACTCCCACTCCTAAGTCTAAAACTCCCATGGTGACTCATCAAGCACCTTTGACCACCTACCCTAAATCTCCAACTGCTGAATCTCAATCATCACCATCATTCAACATATGGAATCAGACACCCTCAATATACTTTTCACAATCATATCCCACAAAATCTGCTTATATTAGTGACCAAGCGAACTTCTTTCAACCCTCTAAAGAAGATCTAGAGTGCATTCATCTGAATGCCCTTGAAGAAATGGATATCAACTACCAGATAGCAATGATATCCTACAGGGCCAAGCAGTTTCAACAGAGGACCTGAAGAAAGTTCATGAAGTAGAGAAGATCATGATTTGGGTTTGACAAAAGCAAGGTAAAGTGTTTCAACTACAACTATATGGGACACTTTGCCAAGGATTGCAAAGCACCAAAGTCTAACCCATCTCATCCAAGCTCATCAAACCATCAACAACATTCAACTCATCAAAGTACTCCCTCATCCTTCAGCCAAAGGAATACAGTAGCGGTAGCCTAGAGAGAAGAGGTGATTGATTGGAGCTTCCAAGTGGAAGATGTCACTCCCATCAACAATGCGTTTATGGCTGGAAGTTCAAATCTCTCACCTCAGGTAGCTTCTGAACCTTGCTGTACTCCTGAATGCATAACTAAGGTTAACTTGTACAGAAGTCATAATTAGGATCTCATGAAAGATATTAGGATCTCATGAAAGATATTGAATCAATCAAACTTCTTAAAACTTATTTTAAGAAAATTGATCAAGCTTAAAAATATAAAATAATGGAACTGGAAAAGATTGTTTCACAATTAAAACATGAACAGACCAACTTAGAGACCCAAATTGATGACCTTTTAAGCATATTAAAATCAACACAATGTGATTTAGCCATTGCTAAAACCTATGTTGATAGATACAATATTCAAACTTAAAAGTTTGAAAAATTGCTTGCTTTCACTGAAAACTCCTAAAGGTTGTCCCAAACCAAGACTGGTCTAGGTTATAATTCTATGGAACCTCCAATGATATACACTCCCACATATACCCCTAAATGCAACCTTGAAGTAAAGAAGCAAGTATCTGCCGAACCCATCTGTACAAAGCCATATGCTGAAAGGATTGAGACAGCAGAGACGGAAGAGAAGGATGATGTAGTTGAGAATGTAGGTGAAGAGGAGGAGAATAAATAAAAGGAAAAAGAGAAGAAAAGGGAGAATAAGGAAAGGAGGACAGAAGATCTGAAGGCAAAAACCAAGTAGGATGTGATTAAGAAGATCAAGTTTGTAAAAGAAATACCATCTCCTGGATCATATAAGCTATCTGCCAAATCAAAGTCCTCTCCCAAAACAAAGCTTCAAACAAAGTACAGCTGCAACAAGAAGAACCATTCCAAAGATTATTGTGCTGGAACCTCAAACTCTTTAGAAATAAGACCCCAACCTTATATTCCAAAAACCATTTCTGAAGCAGTTAACCTTGACAACAAAAGGTTCCCAAAGAAGAAAATAGATATGTCCACTTATGCTGATCAAAAGATATACAATAAGATGAGTGAAACTAAGGGAAGTAAGAATGAGAAGATGAAGAAGGAGCTGTAAGAGATAATGCACATGTTGAAGTCATCAAAGACGATGGAAATCATATGCCTAATGTGTAGGGAAGACAGTCATTATGAAAAAGACTGTCAGTATAAACCCCTAGCTCACTCGTTCAAACATTCCAACAAGCCCAAACCCTCAGGAAAGTCTGCAGCTGCCAAACAACATTAAAAGAACATGTTCGGCAGCCAAATCTTTCAAATGCCGACATCAAGCAAAACTCAGTACCTCTGAAAAATCTGCCAAAAGGATTGGTAGTTGCAGACCAAAGAAGAAGAAGAAGTTGGAAAAAACTTCACCATCTCCAAATGCTTCAAGGGGTCAAAGCACAAAGCATGATGTTAAAAAAACAGGCAAAACCAAGAGAAAAGCCTGGCAACCAAAGACATCTGCCGAATTCTTAGTTGACCCAAAGCCAATTCTCACCCCCTTAGCATTTAACATTGATATAAATATGCTAAAAATTGGAAGACCCAAGACTAAACAAGCGTGGGTCCCCATTTATCACTAACCAAATTTGTTTATGTGCAGGATTATCCACATGCCAAAACTAACTTGTGGATTGTGGATAGTGGATGCTCCCGGCACATGACAGGTGACAGATCATGCCTGCTGAATCAAGAACCATATGACGGTTGATCTGTTGTCTTTGGAAGTGATACAAATGGAGGATACATTACTGGTAGGGGGACTATCAGCAATGGCAAGGTAAGTTTTGATAAGGTAAATTATGTGAAAGAGTTAAACTATAATCTACTGAGTGTGTCTTAATTGTGTGACCAAAAACATAACACTCTTTTCACAGAGCATGAATGTATTATCTTATCCCCTGGTTTTAAAATTCCAAATTGTAAATTAATTTTAAGAGCTCACAAGAAAGACAATATGTACATGCTCAACATGCAGAATGCATCACTTTCAGGAAATGTATCTTGTTTCATTTCCAACGCTTCTTTGAATGAATCCTATTTTTGGCACAGAAGATTAGCACATGTAAATATAAAAAATATGAATAAGCTAGTTCGAAATGTGTTAGTCACTGGACTACCAAACAAGGAGTTTGCATGTGCTGACCACTGTGTTGCTTGTCAAAAAGGAAAGCAACACAAATCTTCTCATAAGTCTAAAGAAATGAATTCAGTCACAACTCCTTTGCACCAACTACACGTGGACCTTTTTTGACCAATAGGTGTAATGAGTTTGGGTAGAAAATCATATTTCTTGGTAATAATAGATTAATTTTCTAAATTACTTGGGTTTAATTTTTAGAAACTAAAGATGAAACTGCTAAGATTTTAAAATCTTTTATTATTAAAGTTGAGAACCAAATGGTTCAAAAAGTTAAAATAATTAGATGTGATCAGGGCACTGAATTCAAAAACCACACACCCTTGATTCTTTTTGTGAATCCAAAGGTATTGCAAGGCAATATACTGCTCCTAGAACTCCTCAGCAAAACGGAGTTGATGAGAGGAGAAATAGGGCACTTATTGGAGTTGCAAGGACCATGTTATCTGACTCCAAACTTCCAGTAACATTTTGGGCTGAAGTAGTGAGCACTACGTGCTATGTTCAGAATAGAGTGTTGATAGTCAAGACACATTAGTAAAACCTTTTATGAATTATGACATACGAGAAGACCATTCATAGGGTTTCTCAGACCTTTTGGATGTCCATGCACCCTTCTTAATACTAAGGATCATCTATTCAAGTTTGCTGAGAAATCAGTAGATGGGATCTTTATTGAATACTCATAACAAGCTAAGGCTTATAGGGTATACAACAAAGTTGACCACACTATTGAGGAATCTAAAAATGTTACGTTTAATGAAAATTCTCAAGTAGTGTTGGAAACACCCCAAGTTGGATGTTTGATCTAAGTGAATTCACAAATGCATTTAATCATTTGATTGAAAATGTTTCAGGAGACTCTCTTAACAAATCAGCAGATATACAAGCCCTAACTACTGAACATCACAGGGTAGATCTACCATAAAGACCAAGTCACATCAGGTCATCTGCTGACACAATTCAACCATATTCAGCAGAAGTAGATACTAGTACCACAACCAATGTGGGTCATCCATCACATGATCATTATAACTCATCAGATGTAGAGTCTGATGATCATTATGGTACTAGACAACCCTTTGAAAATGATCCAAGTATGACAAGTGCTGAAGATAGAGTAATTTCGGCAGATGAACCAGGAAATCCATCTACTGAACTTCCTGAAACAGAATTCTCCAACTGGGATCTTTCTCAACAACTCCAAATAATCCAAAGACTAAGAATTCATAAAGGCATCCAGTTGAGTATGTCATTGGCAATATAGTAGTGGGTGTTAGACAAGAAACAGGGTGAATGAAGCAAATGTTTGTTTGTTCTCATGTTTTCTTTCTCAACTGGAGCCAAAGAAAGTTTATGAGGCTTTAAGAGATAACAGCTGGGTAGAAGCAATGCAAGAAGAGCTTCTTCAATTTGCCTGGCAGAAGGTTTGGAAACTATGTGCACTTTCAAAGGGAAAGACTGCAATAGGGATCGGATGGGTTTTTAGAAACAAGAAAGATAACAAGGGCATTGTTATCAAGAACAAAGCCAGACTTGTGGTACGGAAGTACACATAAAAAAAAGGGATTGATTATGATGAAGTCTTTGCTCCTGTGGCCAATCTTGAAGCAATCGGAATTTTTCTAGCATTTGCTGCTTCCAAAGACTTTAAAGTGTTTCAGATGGATGTCAAGAGTGCATTCCTCTATGGTGAGATTGATAAAGAAGTCTATGTCTGCCAACCTCCAGGCTTTGAGGATCTCAGGTATCCAGATCATGTATGCAAACTTGATAAAGCCTTTTATGGTCTTCATCAAGCACCAAGGAATTGGTGTGAGACACTTTCTACCTTTCTCCTGAAAAATGGATACAACAGGGGATCCATAGACAAAACTCTCTTCATTAAGAGGGTTGATTTGGATATTATATTGGTACAAGTGTATGTTGGTGATATCATCTTTGGTTCTACAAATAAGAGCTTATGAAAATCCATTGAAAGTCTCATAAAGTCAAAATTCGAGATGAGTTCAATGGGAGAACTCACTTTCTTTCTAGGGCTACAAGTAAAACAAAACTCTGATGGTATCTTCATAAATCAATCTAAGTATGTTCAGGACATCTTAGTAAGATTTCAAGATACTGATGCTAAGGCTGCTAAAACCCCAATGTCGAAGACATGTTCATTATGTCCTGATCTTGAGGGGGAACCAGCTGATCAAGAATAGTAAAGAGCCATCATTGGATCTCTCATATATCTCATAGCAAGCAGACCAGATATCATGTTTTCCACATGTCTATGTTCAAGATTCCAAGCTACTCCAAAGGTGTCGCATCCAATGGTTGCCAAGAGAATTCTGAAGTATCTCAAAGGGGAACCTAAGTTAGGATTATGATACCCCAAGAGTGCTGACTTCAATCTCTATAGATACATAGATAGTGTCTATGGGGGATGCAACATCAACAAAAAGTCTACCTTAGGAGGATGTCAATTTCTAGGGGGAAGATTGGTTTCATGGAAATGCAAGAAGCAAACTTGTGTCTCTACATCAACAACTGAAGTAGAATACATTGTTGCATCAAGTTGTTATGCTCAAGTGTTGTGGATCCAAACTCAACTTATAGATCATAGAGTAAATTTCATGAATACTCCAATTCACATTGACAACAACATTGCTATCTCCATCACCAACAATCATGTTTAGCATTCAAAGACAAAGCACACTGATATCAAGTATCATTTCATTAAAGACTGTACATAAAAGAAAATCATTAAATTAATTAAGGTCAACACAAATGAACAATATGCAGATTTATTCACAAAGGCTTTTGATGAATCTAGGTTTAAATATCTTGTATCTACTATTAGGATGATGAACTCTAATTAAATGACTTACATTAATGATATTTGAAAATTTTGTAAAATATGCTTTTCTTGATAAAATGGGAAAAGCTGCATATTTGCCGAAATGTGCAAATCAGCAGATAAATAGGTACTTGTCGAATATCAGTAGATATCTGGGTATCGGCTGAATTAAGCAATTCAGCAGGTACCTAGGTAAAGTGGGTATCTGTCAAATGGGAAGATTCAACAGATAGAATAAATTCAGCACATGCTTTTGAAAAAGATCCGGTAGGTCCCACTTTCATCTTCTGATAGGTAGTGGTGCTGGATTAGTTACCTAAAAAGACTATTTCATCATCTCACGCCATCGATTTCAACTGTTAGGGTGGTAAATATTTTAAAATTCACATTTTTTATATTATCCATAACTGTTAAAATTGGAGGTTTCTGACCATTTTCATCTTCATTCTTCCTAACAAAGCAAACCCTCAAACCTTCAATCTCTAAAAATCTACTAAAAATTAACCACTTTCAAATGGCCACTCAAATCCTAGAATTCCGTCCAAATTACAACAATAGTGTATCACTTGATCCCATAGGTGATGACGTTTATGATCCGCTTCTCAAATTCCTAAAGAATAGCAATTACTCCTTTGCTATCACTGTAGAACCTGTGCTTTGTGAGTCCAACATAACGGAAGTCTGGAATACCTGCTCCATACAATGAGAGAATGGAGTCAAGGTTATCACGGCGACAATACAAGGGATGAAGGTCACCGTATCCCGCGCCAAACTTCGTCAACATTTGAAGTTGAACGACACAGACGGTGTATGTTCTTTATCCAAGGATGTAGTGAGTGCCACCTTCAAGGAGATGGGATATAAAGGACCAATCCCGACATTTACCTTCTCCAATTCACTAGTATATCACAATTGAAGAATTACCCTTCATATCTTCCTACACTGTCTGTCCAATAAATCGAAAGGAATGGCCCAAGTACCATTGGATGTAGCAGGGGCTATCCATGGTCTGGTCAAACAGTAGCATTGCAATTTTTCAAACTTTATTTTTCAACATTTGTGCAAAAAAGTTAATGCTGCTGCAAAATTCAAGTTTTTCATATACCCTTGGTTCTTACAACTGATTTTACAAGAAGAACTAGGGGATAAATTAAAACTGAAAGGAGTTATTCATGTTCTAGGAACTTTAAACAAAGCAATCCTTTGAAAGTTCAAAGCAACCCCTAAATCTTTTTCAGGGAAGGTGACTCCCCTTTTTGAACATATGCTTGAGGTCACTGAGCCTCAGGGTGACAGCATGGTTACACCCATCATTGGTGATCCCACACCCTCCACTTCACAGCCAAAATCTCTCAAACATAAGCGAACCCCTGCTTCTTCTACTAAGAAGATGCAGGCTTCTAAATATCCCTCTCTAAAAAAGGCAAGACTGGAAACCAGGGTCCCAGTCAAGTCAAATGTGTCAGCCACACCTAAACATGGCTCAAAGAAAAAGGTTTATTTTCCTTCTTCTGAGAAGACCCATACACCAACTACAAGCCCTCAATTGGAGTCCCAACACCCCATTGAGCAAATGTAACGCCCTGGAAAAAGTTGAAACGAGCCAATTAATAATAATGGGCTTAGTTGGGGGTTATTTAATATAAATAACAGGAAAATGTATTACGGACCAAATTAACCTTATGGGTTATGTGTTAGATGAGTTTAAGGTCCCGTGACACCCGGTATATAAACACAAATCAGCCATATTCATCCTCATTTGCATCTCAAACAACCAACTTTCTAGAGACAGAGAGTAGAGAGAAAAAGTGGAGAAAAGTGATGATTTGAGGCTTTATTGATCAAGGGATTGAAGATCTGCATTTTTGGGCATCAAACGACAATAAAATAGCAAGAATCCAGGTAAGAATCATCATCCAAACGTCTCTTTAGATCATACCCGGATTCTAAGGTTTTGGGGTTTTGAAAAGTGCAAAACAATCATACAAAAGTCACGTTTTTATGGATGAAACTATGTAAAAATCTTAGATATAAGTTCATGGATGAAAAACTAAGGATTTGGATGTAAAAGGTTGAGATTTTGGGTTAAAAACAAGCTGGAATGTCATTTTTATGCGTTGTGAGAAACTGTCAGTTCTTCATGCGAAACTATGGATTCATCATGTGAAACTAAGGCAATCTCCTTCCTTCGAAACTATAGTTTTGCAGGTAGTTTGGCAAGTGCATAGATAGACCAATAGGTTTAGAGAACCTAGGAAATTCCAACGAAAGTTGGGCGAAACTGCATGCAAAATTGCATGCGAAACTATGTAGAAAATGACCTGTTTGCATGTCAACTTATATGCAGATTGTGTACCGTGAGCCTACTTTAGGTGAAGTTATTTACGGAGACTAGGTGAGTTCTAGATCCCCTTAATTACAATTTTTTCTATGTTTTGGGGCTGTTATGCATACTAAATATTAGTTTTTAATGGCAAAGATCGCAAGAGGTTTTAACGGCCAGGGGCGTTGCCCCTTGGACCCCACTAGGGGTTGCTGCCCCTAGAACCCCGCTATCAGGGGCTGCCGCCCCCGAACCCCCGCTGTCCCGTGGAGGGTCGGATATTATGGTTTGTTATTCCTTTTGATGAGAATGTGAATATATGGATTATGGGTGAATTCATTCTAAATAAAAAAGGGGGGTTTTCACGATGTTTCTTACTCGATGTGATATATACTACTTAAGAATAAGTATTATGTAATGAAGTGAAAGTTAATGTTAACGAAAGTGAAACCTAATGAATGAATAAAAGTCTTGCAAGCAAATGAATGGAGATTCACAACCATTGGGTTGTTAGCTCAACTGTGTGCGGTTTGGCTAACCCATGAGGATGCACACAGGGGTCAATCTTTGTGATTGACTTATACGTACAAAACGAGACCCTTGTCGCTTTCCCCGGTACGAGAGTCAACTTCGTGCACAATGTTAGGGGTCTATTTATAGACTTCGGCCCAGTACCATCTTCGTGCACAATGTTTGGGGTATAGCATACGACATTGGTCTAGATGAAAGTGAAAGATAATAATGAAAGTTTGAAATGTATGAAATGAATGAAACGAATGATAATAAATGAATATGATGATATGTATGTAATGATGAATGATCATGCACTAAATGTAGAGGTTTTGAAATGTATGAAAAAGTATTTTATTATTATACTAGAACTCACTCAGCGTCGCTGACTTTTGTATGCACAACTGATGGCAGGTAATCGATGATGCTGAGGAGATGCAGGCATGGACATGGGAGCTACTAGAATAGTTCAAGTCTGGCATCTATACTTTTGGGAATGTAATTGTATTGATACAATTTTTGAGGTGTAATTGGAATGATATGATACTTGACATGAGTTTTAACTATTAATGAAAAGTTTATATTCCGCTGCAAAATGAGGTGGTTTAAATGTTTTACGCTATGAATGACCAACTGTAAGCGTTTCGGGAATAGGGCCATACAGCAAACCAAAAGGGATACCCACATGATTGAGACAACTTCTATGGAAAAAGTCTTCTTAGGATCCAGTTCACATCTCGGGCCAATAGACACAACTCCACTTTCTCCAATACACATGTCTACCACCCAAGATGATGATATTCCTATTACATATTAGCATGATCCACTATCTCCCCCTTCCTATATAACTCAAACAGTGGAGAGTGATGCATTTACAGCAACATCCGACCCACATCCATTATCCCAAGAGGTTGATCCTAAGGAGGAAATGATCAATGTGGAAGAGGCTGTCTCTACTATTGATCCATCAATTGATCAGCAGGACAGAGACAACATAAATAAGACCTCAACCACGATAACTCACCTTGAGAATGCCTCTTTGGAGTCATTACTTAAGGAGAGAAATCCAGGGTGCCAAGAAACCATATCTGGTGGTGAGGGTGCAGAGGCTAGACCTAGTACCTTATCTCCCAAGGATTCCACAACTGTGGATGAGGGAAGTATGAAACAAATTGATAAATTGATGACCCATAACCTTGATCTTGCACAAAGATTGACATTCCTACAAGAAGAAAATTTAAGATTGTGGGTTTATGCTGAAGAAGCAATGGTTATTAAGTTTGAGAACTATCTGCTGAAGTTTTTGGCAGATAGAGTATCTTAGTAGGAAACTCAACTCATAACTCTACAGCAACAAGCAGCAAGAGTTGTCACCCTTGAAGAAAAATTCACAACTCTACAGCAAGCTGCTACAAAGGCAATGGATCTTATGAACAAAGTTGAACATCTTCAAGAGACCATTGACCTTCAAAAATCCATCATCCTAAGTCTTCAATCGTCAGCACCACAAGAACCTTTGGAAGTGCCTTCTCCCATCACCTTAGTGTCATCTGGAATCTCAAAAAATGCTACCAAAAAGGGAGAAGATGAGCCCAAAGAAGCTAAGAACATCCTTCAGAGATTGGCTACTCAACTCATTCAATCAACACAACCATCTCCTTTTCTTCACAATGGACTGATCTGTATGAGCCTTTATCAAAAGCTGCAATCAACTAAAATAAGATTCTTGATAGGTATGGCTATGATAGTGATGAAGAAAAGGAAATTGAAGCCTGGAGGGTATTGAGAAGGTTGAATCAAAAGGTTCAACTTGGGAAGAGGAAGATAGCTCTGACTAAGAAATCCAGCACTTCTTCCTTGCTCTCTCTAAAACAAATAAGATCTGATGAAAAATCATTAAAGAGAGAGCTAGTGCTTGGATTAAAAGTCTCTCCCAAACCATCTGCTGAAGATGAAGCACCACTGCTAAAAGTACTTCTAGAAGCTACTGAAGTACTAAACAAATCAAGTACCGGTGCAACTGTTGAAAATACTCTACAAGAGACTCCTTCGGCAGATGAGTCCTCAGAAAAGATGGTGGTCTACACAAGAGGCATCCAGAACATGGACGATAACATGAAAAGGTATGGAATGACACTTAAGGCAGAACCTACCCAACTTCATACAGATGTACCTGAGTCTGAGCTCAGAAAATCAGTTGAGGTGATATTTGGTCAACAGGAAGTTGAAACTGAAACCCTAGTTAACTTTGTGGTGAACGTGGAGACTGATGGCCCAGAAGTCACTAATGAAGCTGAGAGAGTTCAAACAATTTTTGATGATCCCAAGTCAGATGGTAAGGCACTAGGTATAACTCTCAGGCCGTCGGCAGTCAGACATACCGAAGTCCCTACCTCTGATAAAGGTAAGAAACCTATGACTGCTGAAGAGGAAATAGAAGACGCACAAAAATCAAAGGCCAGATTTCTGATAACCAAGAAAGTGGAACTGTTCCCATATAAGCCTGAAGAAGAAGTTGTAGTTCTAAAAACTGGCAAAACTTAAGAGGCCTCGATAAAGAAGAATATCATTGCACTAATCAAGAGTGTAAAGGACTCAAGAGTTACAACAACTACAACTAGAGACTTCATTAGTGGTGAACCCAATAGAACCAAAGCTCCACCTAAACAGAAAACCAAAGTTGTCAGGAAGGTGCTATCTATGTTATCCAGGCCATCTGCCAAAAGCTCCCGGAGAACAGCAACTCAGCATGCTTCAACAACTGCAACTGCCAAACTCAAACCCATGATCTCTTCTATAAAGAAGAAGAAGAAAGATAAAGAGAAATGTCTTCTAGCAGCTCAACTTGAGTTGAAAGGATACAATTTCGATGAGATCATGGAGTAGAGTATTGCTGAGATTAAATCAAAGTTAATAGCTACAACTCATGGTGAGATGGAGAAAGCAGCTAAATCAGCTAGAAGGAAAAGGACTGAATCAAAAAAGAAGAAAGGTGAAAATTTCAGAAGAGTTCAGGGATAAACAGCAGATGAAGCAATTTCTCAGATACTATGGTTTCTCTGGTAGACAAATAGGACCAATGAGTATGTCAACTCTTGATTTGAATATCAGTGGAATCAAGAAGAAAGTTGCTACTAGAAAGCTCCCACAGCTTGAACAAGCCAGGGAGCAATGGGAAAGACAACAAGCCAAGTCAAAGAAAATCACTCAAAAGTCCTCCCATCTGCCAATCAGGCCTCCATCATCCCCTGACTCTTCATCAAATGTCTCTGATGATGAGAAGCCCATCTTTTCAGTCCTTGCTAAGAAGACAAAAGCTCCAAAGAAAATAATAAAAGCAAGGATTGTTGACCCAAAAGTTAAGGAGAAGATACTCTAAGGAACTAAAGTGTTGGCAGCTGGGTATGTTACTAGGTTGAAGAAATTTGTTGTCAAGAGGGTTAATGGAGAGGTCATTTACTATGACCATGATAATAGGGTACTTGATAAGCCCCTTGACATCCTAGAGCAAATTGCTGAGTACTTTAGCATCTTTGGATGTAAGAATGACAAGTCCAAGATACTGATGCATAAAGTACTCACCTCAGTCAAGTCTGATGCTTATGAAGAAGTCCTTGAAACTCCACTATCAGCACATGATCCCGTAGTGGAGTGGGAATATAATCAGAAAAAAACACTTACTTTATCACTAGATCAGCAGCTGGAAGAGTAGCTTACTCAAGGAACCAACTAGTTTGCTTTAACCAATTTAAGATAGCTAACTTAACCAAACTGAGACTAAGGAACCCAAGTAACGACTCCGAGGCAAGAGAAGTAGAAAAGGTTTTGATGAAGATCTACAACTCCTATCTTGAAAGATCAAAGTAGGCTTCAGAGCATAGAAAGAAGAAAATAGAATCTGAAGCTGCTGAAAACATTCCATTTGTCAAACCCAGCAATCAACCAACTTCACCTCCTCACACTTCACCACCTACTCAAACCACTGAGTAGGATTCTCCACAAGTCCAACAAGCCACTGACATAGCCAAATCCCCTACCCAAAGCCAATCTGAAGAGTTAGCAGATGCAGTGATGATCACTGACGTTGCTGATAGAATTAGAGATGGATTGGAGCATCCTGAAGAAGAAGAAAACCTCTTAGAATCTAAGGAAGAGGAAGACTCAAAAAATGATGATAGCATAATCAATTAGGATTATGATTACAAGACTAAGAGGTTCTTCACTGAAAGAAAGAATCAGACAAAAGCCTTCTTCTTATCTAAGTTGGATGTTTTAAAACTGAGCCTTGAAGACCTAAAAAAAGGAACAAACTGATCTCAAAAAATAAGAACATGCCAAACAAGTACAAATCAATGGCTGCTATTCTGAAAATAAAGTTTGAAGTCAGGGTTGAGCAAAGGGAAGAAGAAGAAGAATCACTTAATGTAACTCATCTAAGCATTCATGACCCAATCACTAATTGGAGTTATAGTTTCTCAAACAACACCTTCACTCTAACATATGCTGGTGCTAACAAAGTTGAAGTAAAAGAGTATGACCTGTTTAGACTCTCTCAGCATAACAAGAAGGATTTGATAAATCTACCTCTTGGCAACCCCTCAAGAAATAAAAGAGGATATATGTATAAATTTCTGCTGATCAGGGTGCTTGAAGGATGAAGACAGAGTTTTGGTAGCATCATCCTAGGGGGAATTTGTTGAATCATGAAGGATGAATCTATCAAAAACTCTGGATTTCAGCATTGGCCTTCAATTGTCGAATCAGGTCAAGTGTTGAATCAAGTGCCAAATGGCATATGCTGAATGACTGTTGATCAGTATATGTCAGGCAACTACTGAACTACATGTGCTTAAAAAATACATATCAGCACATACAGTTCAACTGCCAATCAGTAGATAACTCCATTATCTGCTGATTGACTGCTTCTGAGAATAAGCATGTCTGTGACGATAGCTGTTGTGTTTCACCTTTAGGAGACAACATAGTACTGAAGATGCCAACTCCGATACAAAGATTACCTATTCAACTACAACATCTGAACATAGGATAGTTTATTCTCATTATTTAGTGTAAAAGTCCTCACACTTGTATAGTTGAGGCAAGCTTTCTAAGCTATTTGATTGTATTTGCCGAATTGTAATCTTTATTCAAAATAGATTAATCAAGTGAATACTTTTAAAGAACTTATAAGGATCACACTTAGAGGCTGATGCAACCGAAGAGCTCTCAGCATACACATGTGAAGTATAAGGAAGTTACTTCGGAAGATTTGATATAAATTAGTGAATTATACTAAGTATCAAATCTTTCGAAGCCAAAAGACCAAATCTTCTGAAGCCAAAAATGAAGTCTTTTGAAGCTTCAAAGACAAAGTCTTCCGAAGCCAAAGACTGATTTCTTCCGAAGATAGAGAAGACATGCTTTTTCTGAATTATCTTTTGACAAAAGCTTAACCACTTTCCGTTGCCATCTCTGAAGACTCACCAACTTATATGAGTTGGTGAAGAGTCCTTACTTTTTTCAAACTATAGATTAAGGTCTTTTGTCTGTAACTTTCTACTCTTGTACTTTTATCCTTTTTGTAATATATTAGGATATGAGCTATGGCATGTCATAGTCACTAGTCAAAAGGCAATCTGCCTTTTGACTCTACATTGATCTTATTGTCTAGATTAGTGTTTCCAACTAGCCTTCAAAGTATGACCGGCTGTAGGAGGTAGTATAAAGTATCTCAAGTACTTGTAACTTTAGTAGATAAGCTTTGTAACACTTTGTAAGAACTTGAGAGCATTATACAACATTTTTGAAAACCATATTATCTTGTTCTTGTGCTTGTTCTTTACTTGTGTTCTTTGTTTTATCATAAACCGGTTCCCTATTTGATCTGTTAAATGTTCTAACACTCTCCTAACATTGTGAAACTGTTGCATTGACCTCCCTTCAATGGTCCTAAAATTGGTATGAGAGCATCTTAGGCTCTTGATTGTAAGATCTCACTATCTTAGATCTCTTTAGTTTCACAAAACACTTACCAGCTCAAATGGAAGCTATCTCAAAGGCTGATATGGAAACTGGTACCATGACAAAGTCTTTATTGATTATTCCTAATGTGTTTGATACTTGGTGCCAACATATGGAAGGGTTCATCAAGTCTCAAGACAGCAGGATGTGGAGATCTAATGTCAAAGGACCTCACATCCCAAGCACCTCTTCAGCCATTACTGGAGGTGGGATGATTCCAAAGGAAATAGCTGACTACTCTGAGGAAGACTGGAAGAAAATTGATGTAGATCAAAAATCCCTAACTGCTCTCTAAACTGCTCTTCCCAACTCTATTTAAAGATGCTTCAAGAAGTGCAAAACTGCTAAGCAGCTCTAGGATGCACTTAAGCTTATGTATGAGGGGTCTGAGTAAGCCAAGGAAAACAAGAAAGACCTCATGAAGCAGCAGTTTGAGAACTTCACCTACAAGACGTGTCAAACCATGACTCAAAAATACTTCAAGTATGTTGAGATTGTGGATACTCTAATGGATGTTGGAGTAAAGCTTGAGAATAGGGACATTGTGAAGAGGTTCATGTTCTCTCTTCCCAGACAATGGACTCACTACTGTGTGGCCATTAAGAGAACTGAAAACCTCTCTACTCTTACTCTCACAGAGTTGTATGGTATCTTTAGTGGCTACCAGATGGAGATGAACATTCAATGTCCATCAAGCAGCTCTTCCAACAATCAGCAGAGTTCATCCCTTCATGTGGTTGAAAGGGATAGTAGAGAACCACATCATCATCTTATCTGCTACCCTAACAAATCACAAAAGGGTCCTTTCATCACCTTCCCTGAGACACCAAGGGAGAGCTACATCCAAGGAAGCCCATTCCAAGAGACAAGCTTTGCTCAAGCCTTTGTGTCTGCTGATGAAAGCTGTAGAAACTTTCTCTTCACTCTTGAAAAATTGGATTGCATCCATCTAGATGACCTGGAGTACATGAAGATAGTCTAGCAGATGGCTCTTCTCACTCATAGAGCCAAGAAGTTCTATAAGAGAACAGGAAGGAAGTTCCCAAGCAATGCGGCTAGTGGAAAGTTTGGCCTGGATAAAAGCAAGGTGAAGTGTTAGAACTGTAACCAAATGGGACACTTTGCTAGAGAGCACAAGGAACCAAGGACAAATGGTGACCAAGCACAATTCAGACCAAACTACATTAATGCAGCTCCCAGAATTAAGAAGCCAAGCCAACAAAAATAACATGCTACTGTTGCAATTGAAGAAGGAGGCTTTGACTTGAGCTTTCAGGTAGAAGATGCTTCTCCAAACAAAGGACTAATGGCTGATCATGAAGAAACCAAAGTATTAGAACATCTTTGTACTCCTAAATGCATTGCTAAAGTTAATATGTACACGTCCTACAACTTGGAAGTGAGATCTGATCTTGAGTCCTTAAACATTTTAAAAGCTGATTTTAAAAGAGCAAAAAATGATTATAAACTTAAAATTGAAGATTTAGAGAAAACCATTTCTTTTCTTAAGCATGAGCATACAAACTACAGGACTCAAATCAAAGATCTCATAACCAAGTTAACTGAATGTCAGGCTGAGCTTGTGATCAGCAAAGCCAAGGCAGAAAAATGTGTTCATGAAGATGAAACCTTCAAGAACATAATATCCTCATCCTTATATGCAAAATTTTTTTTATCAGAACAGGGAGGGACTAGGGTCAAGTGTGATAGCTCCTTAACACACACTATTATCTGTAAGACCTCCAAGGTGTGGAACTTGTCAAGATGAGCTGCCTCCTATTGATCCTATCCAAGAGAAGGATGAAGATGTAGAGGAGATAGTGAAGGATGAACCTGAAGTGAGTGACAAGGGTTATCCTAAGAAGGGTCACTATTCTCCTGGAGACAAGAAGGAACCAGGGATGACCAAGTCTGTAAGGAAGAACTTGATAAGGGTAGCAAAAAGAAAATCAAAGAAAGCCCAAGAAATCAAGGCAACTTTTAACTCCAAGCAAAACCAAGTTTTCATCTCTGCTGGATTTGAAGTGGTGAACACTAAAGACTTAACCACGGACTCTAGGCACAGGAGTCCTAGTTCATGTCTAAATCATCCTAGTCAAGAGAAGAATGCTGATCAAATATGCACCACTGCCACACAGCCTGAACCATCCAGTTCCAAGAGCAAGCCTCACCCTAAGAAGCCTGCTACATCATCTAAGAAGATGAAGAAGGAAGTGGAAAGAGATCAAGCTCAGCTTCCTACTCAGAAGAAGACTCTCAGAAGCATGCCAACTGAAAGCATCATGTGTGGTAGTACTTCTTAATTTTCCAAGGATTGCATCTACAATCCCAAAAGTACTATCCACATGACCAAGAAGAAAACTTCTAAGAATAAGAAGAAGAAGAAGAAGATAACTTCGGAAGGAAAATCTCTTCCTTTCAGAAGCTCCAAAGTGAAGAAGAAGATAAGTGAAAACTTACCTTTGGAAGAAAATTTGGTCTCGGAAGAAAGGAATGCTTCTGAAGTACTAAAGTATGCTGCATTTGATGCAAAAGCTTCCGAAGGTTCAGTCTCCAAAACTTCCAAAATCATCAAAACATTCGAAGTATTGAAGGCCAAGTCTAATCTTCCAAAGATGGTGTGAAAGATGAAAGAAGGCCATGTGACTGAAAGTTCTTCACCAACAACAACAAATGATCCTCAGAGCCTGCATATAGGATCAATTACTATTGTATTATCTTTAGTTCACTTTGACAAGCCCAAGACCAATGAGGCTTGGGTTTCCAAATGTAACTAACTATCTCTTTTTATGCAGGAGCAGCTGAAGACCAAAGGAAATGTATGGATCATTGATAGTGGTTGTTCCAGGCACATGATAGGCAATGGCTCTTTGCTTTAGAACTTTGAAAGAATTGATAGAGGGCCAATTTCTTTTAGAGGAGAATCAGGTGGTTACATTACTGGAAGGGGCAGGGTCACAAATGGTAAGCTCAACATTGAGAATGTAAATTTTGTTAAGGAGCTTAGGTATAATCTTTTGAGTGTATCCCAGTTTTGTGATCAGAGACATAACATGCTATTTACTAAGCATGAGTGCATTGTTCTCAAACTCGACATGGTCATTCCTTAAAAGCATATCCTGCTCAGAACCCCCAAGAAAGGGAACACGTACAAGATGGATTTGTAGTAAACATCCACATCAGGAGAAGTTTCTTGCTTTCTATCTAAAGCAAATAGTGATGAGTCTTTCCTCTAGCATAAAATAATTTCCATGTAAACTTTAAAAACATGAATAAATTAATTAATAATGATTTGAAAACTAGAATGCCAAAGAAAGAGTTTACAAGTGATGATTATTGTGTTGCATGTCTGAAAGGAAAGCAACACAAAGTGTCTCACAAGCCAAAGGAAATGAACTCCATCACTACTCTCCTAACTTATTACATATGGATCTCTTTGGCCCCACCAATTTAATGAGTCTAGGAAGGACCACATATTGTTTGGTGATCCAGATGACTTTACAAGATACACTTGGGTCTTCTTCCTTAGAACTAAGGATGAGACTCCTGAGATTTTGATAAGCTTCAATCTGAAAATTGAGAATTAATGTGATCATAAGGTCAAAATCATAAGATGTGATCAAGGAACTAAATTCAAGAACCAAATCATTAATATATTTTGTAATGAGAAAGGTATTACATGACAATATAGTGCTCGCAAGACTCCTCAGCAAAATGGTATTGCTGAAAGGAGAAACATGACACTTATTGAAGCTGCAAGAATTATGTTATCTGACTTTAAACTGCCCATCACCTTCTGGGTAGAGGAAGTCAACACTGCCTGCTATGTGCAAAACAGAGTTTTAGTAGTCAAGACTCATGGTAAAACTCCTTATAAACTATGGCATAAAAGGAGACCTTTCATTGCTTTCTCAGATCATTTGGATGTCCATGTACCATCTTGAATATCAAGGATCAAATAGCCAAATTTTTTGAGACATCAAATGATGGACATTTTATTGGATACTCTTCCCAAGCTAAGGCTTATAGAGTATACAATCTCAGAACTAGAGTAGTTGAGGAGTCAGCCAAAGTGTCTCACAAGCCAAAAGAAATGAACTCTATCACTACTCTCCTAACTTATTACATATGGATCTCTTTGGCCCCACCAATGTAATGAGTCTAGGAAGGACCTCATATTGTTTGGTGATCCAGATGACTTTACAAGATACACTTGGGTCTTCTTCCTTAGAACTAAGGATGAGACTCCTAAGATCTTGATAAGCTTCAATCTGAAAATTGAGAATCAATGTGATCACAAGGTCAAAATCATAAGATGTGATCAAGGAACTGAATTCAAGAACCAAATCATTGATATATTTTGTGATGAGAAAAGTATTACATGACAATACAGTGCTCTCAGGACTCCTCAGCAAAATGGTATTGCTGAAAGGAGAAACATGACACTTATTGAAGCTGCAAGAATCATGTTATCTGACTTTAAACTGCCCATCACCTTCTGGGTAGAGGCAGTCAACACTGCCTGCTATGTGCAAAATAGAGTTTTAGTAGTCAAGACTCATGGTAAAACTCCTTATAAACTATGGCACAAAAGGAGACCTTTCATTGCTTTCCTCAGATCATTTGGATGTCCTTGGACCATCTTGAATATCAAGGATCAAATAGCCAAATTTTTTGAGAAATCAAATGATGGACATTTTATTGGATACTCTTCCCAAGCTAAGGCTTATAGAGTATACAATCTCAGAACTAGAGTAGTTGAGGAGTCAGCCAAAGTGTCTCACAAGCCAAAAGAAATGAACTCTATCACTATTCTCCTAACTTACTACATATGGATCTCTTTGGCCCCACCAATGTAATGAGTCTAGGAAGGACCTCATATTGTTTGGTGATCCAGATGACTTTACAAGATACACTTGGGTCTTCTTCCTTAGAACTAAGGATGAGACTCCTAAGATCTTGATAAGCTTCAATCTGAAAATTGAGAATCAATGTGATCACAAGGTCAAAATCATAAGATGTGATCAAGGAACTGAATTCAAGAACCAAATCATTGATATATTTTGTGATGAGAAAAGTATTACATGACAATACAGTGCTCTCAGGACTCCTCAGCAAAATGGTATTGCTGAAAGGAGAAACATGACACTTATTGAAGCTGCAAGAATCATGTTATCTGACTTTAAACTGCCCATCACCTTCTGGGTAGAGGCAGTCAACACTGCCTGCTATGTGCAAAATAGAGTTTTAGTAGTCAAGACTCATGGTAAAACTCCTTATAAACTATGGCACAAAAGGAGACCTTTCATTGCTTTCCTCAGATCATTTGGATGTCCTTGGACCATCTTGAATATCAAGGATCAAATAGCCAAATTTTTTGAGAAATCAAATGATGGACATTTTATTGGATACTCTTCCCAAGCTAAGGCTTATAGAGTATACAATCTCAGAACTAGAGTAGTTGAGGAGTCAGCCAAAGTGTCTCACAAGCCAAAGGAAATGAACTCTATCACTACTCTCCTAACTTATTACATATGGATCTCTTTGGCCCTACTAATGTAATAAGTCTAGGAAGGACCTCATATTGTTTGGTTATCCAGATGACTTTACAAGATACACTTGGGTATTCTTCCTTAGAACTAAGGATGAGACTCCTAAGATCTTGATAAGCTTCAATCTGAAAATTGAGAATTAATGTGATCACAATGTCAAAATCATAAGATGTGATCAAGGAACTGAATTCAAGAACCAAATCATTGATATATTTTGTGATGAGAAAAGTATTACATGACAATACAGTGCTCTCAGGACTCCTCAGCAAAATGGTATTGCTGAAAGGAGAAACATGACACTTATTGAAGTTGCAAGAATCATGTTATCTGACTTTAAACTGCCCATCACCTTTTGGGTAGAGGCAGTCAACACTGCCTGCTATGTGCAGAACAGATTTTTAGTAGTCAAGACTTATGGTAAAACTCCTTATAAACTATGGCACAAAAGAAGACATTTCATTGCTTTCCTCAGATCATTTGGATGTCCTTGGACCATCTTGAATATCAAGGATCAAATAGCCAAATTTTTTGAGAAATTAAATGATGGACATTTTATTGGATACTCTTCCCAAGCTAAGGCTTATAGAGTATACAATCTCAGAACTAGAGTAGTTGAGGAGTCAGCCAATATGACCTTCAATGAGCACACACCCAGTGTGAAAGGTTCTGGTCCTGATTAGCTGTTTAATCTTGATTTAGTTACCAACTGTTTTAACAAATCTTGTGAAGATGTTTCAGGATCTACAGGTAGCTTATCAACAGAAGATTTTGACCCTAGATTTCGGCTAAGAACACCAAGTGTTCAAACTACTTCAGCTCCAGCGGTAACTACCCCTATAGTTGGAAATCCTGTCAGCACAACCATGACAAACTCTTTAGCTGATACATCTGAGGTGCCTATAAATTTCAACACAGAGACACATAACTCAAATGAAGGAATTTTCAATGTAGGAGGAGATGGAGGTGGTGATAGTGATCAAGAATTTCTTGATGCTAATAACCACTCCATAGAAGACAACATCAATGATGTGACACATTCATTAGATCAAGTTTCTCTTGATAAGTGTGTTAATGTGGTGGATGACACTCAATCACCAGATCTAAATTTCATTAATTTTGATCTGTTAAACCAACTTGCTGTGATTCCTCAACTAAGAATCCACAAGTCATATCCCACCACAAACATCATTGGAAATGTTGAGATAGGGGTGAGAACAAGATGACAAACCCATGCTAAAAACATTTGTCTTCACTCTTTCTTCTTGTCCTTGATTGAGCCTAAGAAGATTGATGAGGCTCTAAAGGATAGAAGTTGGGTTGAAGCAATGCAGGAGCTGCTTCAATTCAAAAGACAAAAGGTTTGGAACCTATGATCTCTTCCTTAAGGGAAGACTACTATAGGTACCAAGTGGGTATTCAGGAATAAGAAAGATAATAGAGGACTTGTCATCAAGAACAAGGCATGACTAGTTGTTTAAGGGTACACATAAGAAGAAGGGATTGACTAAATAGATGTTTTGGCTCCTGTAGCAAGACTTTAAGCTATTAGGATATTCCTTGCTTTTGTTGCATCCAAGGATTTCAAGGTCTACCAACTTGATGTCAAGTGTGCCTTCTTATATGGGGTGATTGATGTGGAGGTCTATGTCAAACAACCACCTGGATTTGTAGACCCAGATCATCTTGATTATGTCTACAAGCATGACAAAGTTCTTTATGGGCTGCATTAGGCTCCAAGGAAGTGGTATGCGACACTATCACAGTATAGTTGTCAGCATGATACAAGAGAGGTACTATTGATGGAACACTATTCATTAAAGGAACAGGAAATGACTTGATGCTCATTCAAGTTTATGTAGATGACATCACTTTTTGGTCAACTAATATGAAGCTCTGCAAGACCTTGAGGGGAGTATGATGGTGAACATCTCTACAGGGCTATGATTGGGTCTCTTATGTACCTTATAGCCAACAGGCCTAATATCATGTTTGCTACATGTATTTATGCAAGATATCAAGCCAACCCCAAGATGTCACACCTAGTTGCTGTCAAAAGGATTCTTAGATATCTCAAAGGTGCTCCTAAACTAGGCCTTTGGTATCCAAAGAATTCTAACTTTAATCTATATGCCTATACAGATAATGACTATGGTGGATGCAACATAATTGCAAAGTCTACATCTGGGGGATGTCAATTCTTTGGTGAAAGGATAGTCTTATGGCAATGCAAGAAACAATCTTGTGTGTCTGCATCAACTGCTAAAGCTGTATACATTACTGTTGCAAGCTGTTGTGGTCAAGTGCTTTGGATTCAGAATCAGATGCTGGATTATGGATTCAACCTCAAGGAGACTCCTATCCACATAGACAACAACAATGCTATCTCTATTACAGAGAATCCTGTGCAGCACTCAAAAGACAAAGCATATCAACATCAGGTATCATTTGATTAGAGATAATTTTGGAAAAGGATTAAAAAAACTAGTCAAAGTTAACACAAATGAATAATATGCTGATCTATTCACAAAAGCTTTTGATGAACAGAGATTTAAGTATCTTGTATAAGCTATTGGGATGATTAACTTTGGGTAGTATTTCTTAAACTAAATTCAAGATTATTTTTAAAATATGTGTGTATTCAGTTGTCTATATCATCACCTATATAAGCCCAGTTTACTTTGGAAGAAACTTTTCAAAATGATATTCCTTAGAATTTTGAGAATTTTGGATATATTTTCCTTCGGAAGACATCAAGTTGTCTTTGAAGAAAATTATGTCTTCAAAACAAATAACTACTTCTGAGAAATTTACCTTCGGAAGAAATTCTGATATATCTTCTAAAGCTTACATTTGTCACCAAGTACTTATATGTCTTGAAGGACTATTTTCTTCCAAAAGCAATTGAGTCTCGGAAGCTTAATTCTCTCTTTGAATAAAATTTCTAATATTTGATATCTTCTGAAGCAAAATTTGTCTAAGAAGTAAAAATACTCTAAGTATTTTTCTTCCAAAGCAAATTCTTGAAAAACTAAGGAATATCTTCTGAAGCCAAATTGGCTTTGGAAGTTTTTCTCAAACCTTCCGAAGACAAATTACCTTCAGAAGATTTTAGACTTCCAAGAAAACTACCTTTTTGGGCACTTTTTCAGAGGTGGGATCGACATCCAGATTTTAAAGTTTACCCTTTTGCATTAACTTTGTCTCAAATCTTTACTCTATATATATATATATATATATATATATATATATATATATATATATTCATACAACAGTTCCCCCTCTTTCACCTTCCTCTTCATCTACAAAAGTTCAAACCCTAAATTTACCTACAAACTGACTTTGTTCTTACCTTTCTTCACTTCAAAGCTACTCAAAATGGACAACCGTGATCCCTGAAACCAACCAGATTTTTCCATGCATCTTCACAGGCAACACAATCAGGTTGCTCTGTTATCATCTGAGAACGATCTAGGTTTCTCAGATGTTTTCCACTTCTTATCTCTCTCAAACTACCTTACCGCCCTCAAAATAGACCCTCCATTATATGAAGATCAACTTCTAGAGTTTTAGAGGACCTGCTAAGAGGTCATCTTGGATGGTGAGAAGGCACTGTCTGCCACAGTGTAGGGAATGACAATTTTCATCCCTCAAGCCACCATCAACTCTCATCTGAGGCTGGATGATTCAGAAGGCGAGTTGCCCTTCCCTTAATCTGTTGTAAACAACTTATTTTGGCAGATGAGATATGAAGGGGACTACTCTGTCAGAACCTTCAAAAAGGGTAAGGTTTCCTCTCAATGGAAGTACCTCCTCCATGTGATAATTCATTCCTTACCCAACATTCAAACATGGAGGATGGGACCAAATTCCTGAGGACTTATCCTATATAGTCCATAGGATGGTTCAAGGGGTCAAGTTCAAGTACTCCCAGTTTGTTTATACAAACTTGCTTGCTAACTTGGACTCCTGAAGTATTATATGTTCCCTAGATATGTCAACACATTCTTAACTATGAACTGGGCTCACAGTTAAGGGGAACTGATAATATTCTTAAACTTGGACAGATGAAGCCTGGCATCTTCAAAACAATAAGAAAGTCCACTGTTGGCTTTTCAGGGGTAGAAACAACCATGGTCCCAAAATGTTAGAGCTCATTGCTCAAGGTGACAACTTGGCAACACCAACCAATGTTGAACCCACACCTTCTACATCTGCACCACCCACACAGCCACAAATCACCATCACCTACCAAAGAAAATCCAAATGAACCCCTGCTCAGTCTACTCAGGTTGAGCAGGCCCCCATATCACCGCCAATGCAGGAAGAAGTAGAAACAAGAGCTCCCACTTCTCCTTAGGAGCAGACCATTCCCATCACTTCTTTGATTAGTGCTGAGGTTCCTCATGCTCATCCTTATGAGTTCATTACCCCAACCTTAAGCCTTCATTCTGAGTCTTAAAACTCTAGTGATCAACCTTTAGGGGAAAGCTACCATTCCCAACTACTAGATCTCAACCAACCTATCCCCAACCTAGAATTCTATGATGATGAGGATATGGGTTTTAGTGAGTACCATGAGTCTCTCTTCTCCACCCCTGCTCAAGGAGAGATGAGTGCTCCTGAATCACCTATATCTAGCCCATATCATCCACCCACAACTGAGGTGGACCTCCCTAAACATGTTCAGGAGGCTCATATGGAAGAGGATCTCACTTTTGCAAGTGATTACATTATTAAGACCTCAACCGTGGCAACCCAGCCCATTGACACTTCTGTTGAAGTTGTCAGTGTGCAGGGAAATCCAGCAGCCAAGAAACATAAGCTGGTGGTGAGGAAGAAGACTTTTGTCCTATTCTCTCATCCTCCCATGATTCTTTTGATGAAGATGATGGGAGTATGAAACTAAAGGTGCAAAAACTGTCAAAACTCTGCACCTATTTAGTTTCTAAGGTTAGTCACCTAGAATTTCAGGTGAGTACCTTACAAAGACAGGTCAGTGACCAGCAACTTGAGATCACTGATCTCAAGGGCAAGTTACCTGAGAGACCTGTAAGGCAAACTCAAGCAGGTCCACAAGAACCTGTGGATGTGGTGGACCTAACCTTTAGCTCCCCTATGCAAGAGGGTGATGCTACCAAAAAGGGGGAGAAAGTCCTACCTACAATCATAGAACCTGGAAGTTCTACCCAGAGTATGGACATAGAGGATTCACCACCCTCACTTGCAGTTGTCCATACTCAACAACCTCCGTAGGCCTATATTAATATGGATTCACTAATTCAAAGCCTGTTTGAGGAGGGTATACCAAGGGCAATGTCTACCCCATCCTACCCTGCTGAAAATCAAATTATGGGATGCATGTATGATGTTGATATGAGAGCCCTAGTAATCTCTAGGTCTCAGGGACAACAAGAAGTCTTTAATTTTCATAACCTAAGATACTATGAGAGCTTCTTACTAGTTTACTTGCCTCTTGACAACCCAAGTCAATCCAGGCAAGCTGCAACGTTAGCTGAGAGAATTCAAGAGAGGATGCTTGAAGAGTTCAAGAACAGATCCAAACTATATAGACAAATGCTAGCAGGTAAGACTATTGGTCAATTGGATGCTGGGGTGGACCTTAAGATTAGCTTTGAAGGGGAAACCTTGGCTGAAGGCCCAGTAGCTGAGCTTGTGAACCTTGAGACAGGAACTGCTTCAACACTCATTACACTCAGTGAGGCACCAGCTGGTGAAGGTGTCTTACAGCTTTTCTCTGGCCAGAGCTCAATTGCAACACCAAGCAATGAAGGCCAAAGCTCTCTCCACTCTAAGTCACACAGGCCAATGACTGACAAAGGGAAGAGGAAAATGACCTCTGAGGAGATTGAGGAGGAGAAGAGAGAGAGGAAGAGTAAGGCAAGGAGAGAGAGTTCAAGTGGGACCTTTGGCTTTATGGAAGTTTCTATTAGGGCTGCCCCTAAGCCAAGCACTCAGGAAGATAAGTTGAGGGCAGCCAAGCTGAACTATCTGGGGTCCAGGAACTACAAAGCTGATGAACTCATCTCTCTCCCTTTGGATTAAATTAATGAACTGGCTGATAGGGAAGTGTCAAAGGAGAGAAGGGAAGCTAAGGATGCAAAATTGCTCCTCAAAATCAAAGAAGAAAGGAGAAGAAAAAGACTCTACAAAGCTCCTACCCTCTCCCCAGTTCAAGAAAGCCCTTAGGAAGAGGCTGTGGCCACTAAGCAACAAACTCAAGTAGGTAGGGAACAAGACAGGCAAAACATGATTACCTACCTGAGTGCCACAGGCCTCTATCAGGCAGCAGACCTGCTTGCCTTATCCTATGAATTCATTGAATTTGAATACCTCAAGCAGTTGGAGCAGGAAGTGTTGAAAGAGAAAAAAGCTACTAAAAGGAAGATGAAGGAAGAGGCTACAGAGTTAAGAGCCACCATCAGAGCAAATTAGAAGAAGTTTGCTGACAGACAAAAGATGGTGAGCTTCTTGAAGCTGTATGTATTCTCCGGAAGGAGACTTGGTCCAATGTCTCTATCCACCATGGATGAGCACATTAGAGTGATCAAGTGGAAGATCAAAAGGTGTGAGCTAGTTGACTTGCATTCTCCACCAAGTCAGGCTACACCTGAAGCTGAGGTCAAGGTTGAACCCTAAGAGACAACACAACCTGGACCTAGTGCTGCATCATAGCCAGCTTCATCTTCTGATCCACAGCATGGTCCTGATCCCTCTCCTTCTGAATCTATGAAGAAAAAGGACCCAACTTAGAAGGATAAACAAGAACCATCTGGGACTCAAGGACAGCCTTCTCAGTTAAAGTATAGAAAGAGGAAAAGGATGTCCATCAAAAGGGATAAAAAGAATAAGAAGTCCAAGGCATCCACCACTGCACCTCAGGATGGGCCAGAACATCCTGAGGGTAATCAAGAAGAGGTTGCTCATCCAACTCCCATTCAAGTAAAGCCTCTTGCTGCTGTGAGACATATCATGTCTTGGGTGTTTGAAACTAACCCAGAAAGATGGTATGTCATTAGAGATCAAGGGGGTCAAGACATGTACTTCTACCAAAACATACTTGAACTCTCTCTTCATGATCTCTATGACATGAGGAGATACTTTGAGATTCTGAGGAATCCTGACCAACTGATGATAAAAGGAATGGTCTTGATTCTAATGAGGACTGTCATCAGATAAACATCAAGCTTCAAATCTCTCCTTTAGTTTTGGTAGCATCAGCCTAGGGGGAGTTTGTAAGGATCACACTTAGAGGCTGATGTAACCAATGAGCTCTCAGCATGCACATGTGAAGTACAAGGAAGTTACTTTAGAAGATTTGATATAACTCAGTGAATTATACTAAGTATCAAATCCTTCGAAGCCAAAAGACCAAATCTTCTGAAGCCAAAGATGAAGTCTTCCGAAGCCAAAGACTAATTTCTTCCGAAGATAGAGAAGACCTGCTTTTTTTGAATCACCTTTTGACAAAAGCATAACCATTTTTCACTGCCATCTCTAAAGACTCACCAACTTATATGAGTTGGTGAAAAGTCCTTAATTTTTTCAAACTATAGATTAAGGACTTTTGTCTGTAACTTTCTACTCTTGTACTTTTATCCTTTTTGTAATATATTATGATATGTGCTATGGCATGTCATAGTCACTAGTCAAAAGGCAATATGCCTTTTGACTCTACATTGATCTTGTTGTTCTTGTCAAAAGGCAATATTATATGGAAAAGTCCTTAATTTTTTCAAACTATAGATAAGCTTTGTAACACTTTTTTAAGAACTTGAGAGC
The DNA here is from genome assembly GCA_025506505.1 of Flaveria sonorensis. Lineage (NCBI taxonomy): Eukaryota > Viridiplantae > Streptophyta > Magnoliopsida > Asterales > Asteraceae > Flaveria > Flaveria sonorensis. The sequence continues at coordinate 51,476,106 of CM046427.1, read as the reverse complement.
AATATAAAACATTCTTGAAAACCATATAATATTGTTCTTGTGCTTGTTCTTTACTTGTGTTCTTTGTTTCATCATAAACCGGTTCCTTATTTGATCTATTAAGTTTTCTAACACTCTCCTAACATTGTAAAACTGTTGCATTGACCTCCCCTCAATGGTCCTACAGAACTTATTGTGTTTATCTTTACTGAAAGTATTTGTGTTGTGATAGTAAGCAACTAACTTAGATTCCGCATTCGTTAGTTATTGATCATTAAAGAAGTTCTTATTTGGTTTAACTATCCCCGATCCAACAATATGTTATACCCGAACCTCCAATCTCACACTCCGATTAATCTAAACCATGCACCCAGTCGTCCTCCTGATCCTCAGGTCTACCCCACATCTCGCGGTTATTATTGACACGAACACTAGCTGATCGCCAATACATATTAGCAGCATAATGGCTGGATTATCCAGTGCCAAAAGAATTTCAAGCCAGTTCTGGACACGAATGATATGGTGCTGCCGGATCGTATTGATGATAAGGTGTATATGTTGGCGGCGATGAACAGGTGGATAGGGACTTGGTTCATAACCTATTGGGTGGTAGGCAAACAACATTTGGAGGTGGGTACATCAGCGATGCTTGATAAATAGGTGTTGGCTGGTATGAATAACATGGCTGATAATAGTCATTGTGACTATGCCTTATAGCTTCGCGAATCTTGACCTTCTCCCATTGTCGAAACCTCTCATACTTCTTGTATGAGTCAAGGCATTCCTAACCATCTCATGGCTGCTATCCTCATCCAGCCCGAATGTTCAGGCCCCTCGAATGCGTTGGCACATCAATGTACTCAAAGTGCATCGAGCTGACTCATCTGGACTGTCAGGAGCATGATCCCCCTTAATCTCTAACTCTCCTTTTTCAGCCTCCTCGTCATCATCATAATTGTCCTTCGCCTTGGGCTCGTTGTGACTGGCCACCCTAACGTGGGTGTCGTTGATAGAAATTACAATCTGGTTTGGAGCCTCAGGCTCCTCTTCATCCTTAGATGATGTAGGCGATGTGCTAGCGGGTATTCACTTAGGTATCTTGAGGATTCTCAAATCGGTAGTTTTGTGGTCTTTCGCGTAGTCTCACATGTTTTTGGCCTCCTCACCATCTTCACCGTTGCACTCATCACCAGAGAAGGTGAATTCTTTGACCTCAATGTCGAAGGTATTGTAGTGTAGTAGCCTGATGTCTCAGGCTCAGCAAAATACCAAGCTATGCTTGAACTCTGTTCCATTTTATAGTCTCTAGACTGTGACTTCGATGAAGATGATTTACTTTATATAAAGAATCCTCCCAGAAAAAAGATTTTCTTCTTCTCAGACATATCATATAATTCACCAATTTCTGTTATTATTTAGTAATACTCAATATCCATGCACATTTTGCCTTTCTTGACAAGGCTTATACTTTGTTCCACATGATAGATAGCAATTAGTATGTTCCGTGGAGTTAACTCAACAACTACATTGATCAGGCTCATTTGTCTTATTGTCTCATGTGTGCACATTAACAACAACTAATCATGCTTCTCCATGATCCTAAATGCAATCAACAACCTATAGTGGTTTTGAATCTTTTGGCTTAAAGCTTAAGGATCAACTCAAACCTTAATTCTCTAAAACCTAGGGCTTTGATACCAACCTATCACACCCCAATCCACAGGCGCAACCGATTGCATCACACTCATAACAATAAACAACAGATGAATTATACTCAAGACTACAAAAACTAGAGTGAATTAAAAATTTATAATGCATAGATAATCTACGTAACCCTTGTGTTTAATAATACAAAATGAAACTACAAGCACTACCCCATATAGTCTTAACTCAGTCATTGACTTCTATACAAAGACTATATTCAATCACAACCTCTAAGCCTCCACAATCTAGCTAATTCCTTCCGACGCACCCTGCTCTTGCATGATGAGCTAAAACACGTCAACAACAACGTTGTTGGTGACTCATAACCAAAGACTCTAAACACTAAGACAATATATGCATTTGGGTGCAAGCAAATTGTTTGTCAAATCAAGTCTTACCTGCACCCTAACAATTAATGTGGTTTCTATCAACATATATCTAGTTCCTGGTTTTACAAACATTACGGTGGGTAGGTTAAAAGCGCCCAGGCCACCGAATCCCAACACATCACAACACATGAGTATCAGGCATCCCATCATCGGGACCCTTCACTCTAACAAACCTCAAAGGATTGCAACCTGGTTATTGGTGACTCAGTCCAAAGTCACTTCACAACAAACCTAAGAACATAACCCTCCTACATTGGTGGATCCAACTAAGCACATATATGCCCCGAGGTAACAACAAATATCATTCTGTGTGACAACTTTCTATCGACCCTGGTGAATCTCCTCATGCACAACTTACACATCCCTTAATGATTTGCATATGACAAATAGTGACCCACGTTAGACAAACCATGGTGTGCTAATCCACAAGAGATAATTTGAACTTGTAACCACACACACATCAAAACATTTTATCAAAATGTTTAACTAGCTTGGATACAACCCCAAAAGCAATTAAGAAAAGATGACAGTTATAGTCACAACGATAAGGTCTCTGATCGGGTCCGTACACCAGTCGCTGAATTCCAAAAGCGCTTCATAATCTTGTAACATGTTCAAATTCATGTCAAGACATTTTTCTCATTTTCCATGAAATCTCTAGGGCTAAGGTTCTCCGACTCAGGTCGATATTCCTGTTACAGCTCTTGACAACATACTTCGCAGAGTTAGGGTTTGTGCACACTCCAAATGATGACTAGGTGGACTTAACCACCACACGAAATCCCTATCATGTGAACTCCCATGAAATCCTCATGATTATGAAATGACACTACGTTACTGATTTCATACTTACACCATATATTATCCCATGACAATTCAATTTATCCAAAAGTGGTTATTTTCCTTATCATATTATCAATCTACATCCTCACCACTTACATAATAGTTTGGTTCTTTCTAAAACTCTTATTTACTCATACATGCCATAATCATGCATAATATGGAGGTTTAAAACCTTACCACAACATATATGAGCCCACAGCTTGTCTATGACATCCACGAACACATCATGAACAATCTCAATTCGCTCTGCCATACCTGCCCGTGACCACACACCCGAGCCCGTGCCTAAAAGGCGCAAGATCGATATTTTCCAGCGGGAATAGATGCTTAGCCAGTTGGATGAGTGGAGAGAGATAGAAAGGATTCCCTTTACTTTTGAGGTGGGCGAGTCATCACATGCCCTACGCCCGATACCCCTCACTCGAGAGCCTGTGGAGCTCACGGTACCTCTACTTGTAGCACATTTTGCATGGCGCGATCAGTAGTATCACGAGATACGGGTTGAGTTTGCGTAGAGGGTCGACTGTTATCTATTAAAGAGAGTAGATATCTGGATGACCAGGCCCTGCACACGATGCATGACAAACTCACTAGGGTACAGCGAGAGATGACGACCTTGAAGAGAGAATGATTGTGATAGATGAGCGCGTGGAGTCCTCCACGAAACTTGCAACCGTGTGTATGTTGATGGCTATGACAGTGGTACAGACAAGCGTATTTATTCGGTTACTTCATTGATTGCATATCGTGAGCGAGCTGTGCTCACGTAATATTTGGATATGAACTTATTGTAGGAGTATGTACTCTTAAAATACTATGTAATTCATACAATTTATTAACAAGTTGTATTATCTTTTATATTGCATGGTAGCTTCATTGTTATGATTGTTTACTTTTGGTGCATATATGTTTAACATTGTTACATATTGTCTTATCTTACTTATCATTATGATTTGAAGAAACATGCCATCACAAAGGAGAAACGTCTGAACCAATGTGGGAAATAGTACTCCCATGAAATCAACGACCATTGAGCAGTTAGTGGCGTAACGAGTAGCAGATGCCATTACACATCATGAGGAAAGCCGCAGCGCAGGAGAATCTGAAGTGAATGGAGGCAATGGAAGTGGCACAGGAGGTATCATAATATCTAACATAATTAAAGACATAAGATACAAGATTCACTACTAGTGTTTAATTATTACTAATATGATCAAATATACATCAATGATCTGATGCCAATGCCAAGGGATGCTCTTACAAAACTTTTCTGAATTGCAAACCGCTTAAATTTTACGGTAATAATGGAGCTGTAGGCTTGTTCCGTTGGATTGAGAAGATGGAATCAGTACAACAAATCAGTAACTGTGCCGAGGAGAACAAGATAAATTTGTCACGTGTACTTTAATGGGTCAAGCACTCACTTGGTGGAATGCTCATGCCCAGACCTTGGGTATTGATGCTGCTTATCAAATCATATGGGATGAGTTGAATAGATGTTGACTGATAAGTATTACCCTCAGAATAAATTATAAAATCTTGAGGTAGAATCCTTGAACCACACCATGAAAAGCGCGGATGTGACAAGCTACACCACCAGATTTCTTCACCTTGCTCGCTTATGCCCTCACATGGTTAACCTGGAATTCAAGCCCCTAAGAGTCCGACTGAGGTGCAACAACTCCTAGGTATGGCAGGTTATTACCGACATTTCATTGAAAATTTTTCCAAATTAGCCCAACCATTGACGACTTTAACCCAGAAAGACAAGAAGTTTGATTGGGGTGATAAATAGTAAGCAGTGTTTCAATTGTTAAAGAAAAAACCGTGTTATGAACCAATTCTGTTCCTACTAGAGGGGACCGATGGTTTTGTGGTGTATTGCTACGCATCACGACAAGGGCTTGGTTGTGTCTTGATGCAACACGACAAGGTTATTGCTTACGCTTCTCGACAATTGAAAGTGCATGAGAAAAATTACAATATTCACGGCCTAGAATTGGGAGTTATCGTTTTTGCACTTAAGATTTGGAGACACTATTTGTATGGTACCAAGTGTTATATTCATTGACTATAAAAGCCTTCAACACATCTTCGATCAGAAGGAACTAAACATGAGACAACACAGGTGGGTCGAGTTACTAAACGACTATGATTGCGAGATTCGTTATCATCCTAAAAAGGCGAATGTTGTAGAAGACGCTCTAAGCAGGAAAGAACGAACCAAGACCTTGCGAGTATGAGTGTTGGGAATGACGATCCACATGAGTCTAACTACTCAAATTCAGGATGCTCAGTCCGAACCATTAAAGGAACAGAATTTGAAGGACGAATCTCTTCACGGCATGGATAAACAATTTGAGATCAAGTCTGATGGAGCTCACTACTTCATGAACCGAATTTGGGTAGCAAGTTTTGGAGATTTACAAGATCTGGTGATAAAAGAGACATAAATCAGATACTCCATCCAGCCGGGCTCTGATAAGATGTATCAGGACCTGAAGGAGTTATACTGGTGGCCTAACATGAAAGCTAACATAGCCATCTATGTCAGTAAGTGCCTCACTTGTTCAAAGGTTAAGGTAGAATATCAGAAACCATCAGGATTACTTCACCAACCAGAGATTTCACAATGGAAATGGGAACAGATTTCCATAGACTTCATCACAAAACTACCCAAGACATCCACTGGTTGTGATACGATTTGGGTAATTGTGGATCGGCTAACGAAGTCTGCATATTTCCTACCAATTAAGGAAACTGATAAAATGAAAAGGTTAGCCAGGATTTGTCTCAAGGAGGTTGTCTCAAGACATGAGTGCCAATCTCCATCATCTCTGATCGAGACAGTCGATTCACCTCTAGATTTTGGCAACCATTACAAAAGGCCTTGGGTACACGATTGGATATGAGTACCGCATACCACCCCCAAATAGATGGTCAGAGCAAAAAGACTATCCAAACATTAGAATTCATTCTTAGAGCTTGTGTGATAGATTTTGGAAACTATTAGGATACTCATCTGCCTTTAGATGAGTTTTCTTACAATAACAGTTATCACACTAGTATCAAGGCTGCACCACCCGAAGCACTATACGAAAAGATGTGTCAATTACCACTGTGTTGGACGGAGATAGGCAATATTCAACTTATCAGTCCTGGGATCATACACGAGACAACTGAAAAGATCAGTTAATTTCAGAGCCGACTGAAGTCATGCGTGTCCGTCAAAAGAGTTACGCTGACGTGAGACACAAACTATTGGAATTCCAAGTAGGAGATAAAGTTCTACTTAAAGTCTCACCTGGAAAAGGAGTTATTCGTTTTGGTAAACATGGTAAGCTTAACCCTAGATACATTGGACCATTTGAAATCCTAGCAAGGATTGGTCCCCTAGCTTGCAAACTCAAACTACCACAGGAATTTAGTAATGTTCATGACACTTTTCACGTGTCAAATCTGAAGAAATGCATGTCAAATGAAACACTAGTTATACCACTTGATGAGGTTCACATTGATGATAAACTTCATTTTGTTGAGAAACCTGTTAAAATCATGGACTGAGAGGTAAGGAGATGAAACAAAGCCGTATTCCTATAGTGAAGGTTCGATGGAATTCCAAACGAGGACCTAAATTTACTTGGGAACACAGGGACCAAATGAAACTCAGATACCCTTACTTGTTTGAAACCCTAGTGACTACGGAAGACCCTAACTGATTTCAGGACGAAATTCTTTCTAACATGGGGAGTATGTGACAACCGGAAATTTCAGGTCAATACCCGGCGCCGACTTAGTCATAATTATGCATATTATACATGATATTCAATTAATTTCTAATTATTTAAATTTATTTCATGCATTTCAAAATTTCATGCATAACATTTCATGCATCGGTGATTTAGTATAATTACCATTTTACATGTGGTACAACCAGTACACACAAACGTTGGTGATAAGTAATATATACGTAATATAAATACTTTAAAGTGTTTCAAAGTATTTTAGATTCCAAATACAGGACTGGTGAAGGGTGGTCAATGCAACAGTTTCACAAGGATGGAGAGATGTGCAACACTTAACAGATCAAATAGGGAACCGGTTAGATGATAAAAAGAACACAAGTAAAAGAATAAGAACAAGAACACTCAAATATGGTTTTCAATAATGATGTATATTGCTCTCAAGTTCTTACAAGTGTTACAAAGCATACATTAAGATACAAGTATTTGAGACACTTTATACTACATCCTATAGCCGGCTATACCTTGAAAGCCAGCTGAAGACACTAATCTAGACAACAAGATCAATGTAGAGTCAAAAGGCAGATTGCCTTTTGACTTGTGACGATGACCTGCCATAGCTCACATCCTTATCTATTACAAAAATGGTAAAAGGTACAGAAGTAGAAAGTTACAGACCAATGACCATAATCTACAGTTGATAAAAGCATGGACCTTTTCGCCAACTCATATAAGTTGATGAGTCTTCAGAGTGGCAGCGGATAGTTGTTCAGCTTTAGTCAAAAGGTGATCAGAGAAAGCATGTCTTCTCTATCTTCGGAAGAAATTAGTCTTTAGCTTCAGAAGACTTTGTCTTTGAAGCTTCAGAAGACTTCATCTTTGGCTTCGGAAGATTTTACACTTAGCTTTTTTCTTTTGAATAGTGTAAAACTTCTGAAGTAACTTTACTCTGTACTTCATGCATGCATGCTGAGAGCTCTTTAGATGCTTTGGTTGTATTAGCCTTTAAGTATAGACCTTACAAACTCCTCCTAGGCTAATGCAACTAAAACATAAGAGATTACTTAGCAATTGACAGTCCTCATCAGGATCAAGACCATTCCTTTCTTCATCATTTGGTCAGAATCCCTTAAACTCTTATAGTATCTCCTCATGTCACAAAGATCATGCAAAGAAAGATCAAGTATGTCTTGCCAGAAGTAGACATCTTGACCTCCTTGATCTCTAATGACATACCATCTGTTCGGATTAGCAGCAAAGCTCCAGGACAAGATGGGTCTCCCAACAGCAAGAGGCTCTATTTGAATGGGAGTTGGATGAGCAGCCTATTCTTGATCACCCTTAGGATGTTCTGACCCATCCTGTGGTGTAGAGGTGGATGCCTTAGACTTCTTCTTCTTTTTTCTCTTGACCCTTCTGATGGTCATCCTTTTCTTCCTCTTTCCAAATTTTAATTAAGAAGACTGGCCTTCAACACCAGGTTGTTCTTGTGTGTCTTTCTTAGTTGGTTCCTCTTCTTTCATAAGTTCAAAAGGAGAGGGATCAGGACCCTATTATGGATCAAAAGATGAAGTTGGCTGTGGTCCAGCACTAGGTCCAGGTTGTGTTGTCTCTTATGGTTTAGCCTTTACCTCAACTTCAGGTGCAGCCTGACTTGGTGGAGAATGTAAGTCAATGAGCTCACCATTTTTAATCTTCTGCTTGATCACCCCTAATATGCTCATCCATGGTAGATAGAGACATTGGACCAAGCCTCCTTCCAAAGAATCCATACAGCTTCAAGAAGCTCATCATCCTATGCCTATCAGCAGACTTTTTTTGACTCTTTTGGATGATGGCTCTTGACTTTGCAGCTTCTTCCCTCATCTTCCTCTTAGCAGCTTTTTGTTCTTTCATTACTTGTTGCTCCAGCTTCTTGAGGTACTCAAACTTTATGTTATCATATGACAAGGGAAGAAGTGCAGATGCCTGATAGAGACCTATGGCACTCAAGTAGTTAATCATATTTTGTCTGTCTGTTTCTTTGTCTACCTGAGGTTGTTGCTCAGTTGCCACAACCTCTGTCTCAGGGCTTTCTTGAACTAGGGATAGGGTAGGAGCATGCTTGTAGAGTCTTTTCTTCCTTTTTTCTTCCTTGATCTTGAGGAGAAGTTCTGCATCCTCTGCCTCCTTCCTCTCTTTTGACAACTCAGTGTCAGCCAGTTCATTTAACTCTTCTAAGGGAAGAGATATGAGTTCATCAATGTTGTAGTTTTTGGTCCCTAAGTAGTTTAATCTGGCTACCCTTAACTCATCATCTTGAGTGTTTGGCCTAGGGGCAGCCCTAATTACAGCTTCCATGAAGCCTGGGGACCCACTTGAACTCTCTCCCCTTAGCTTCCTCTTCCTCTCTTTTTCTTCCTCCTTAATCTCTTCAGGAGTCAACTTCCTTTTACCTTTGTCACTCACAGGCCTTTATGACTCAGGTTGAAGAGAGCTTTGGCCTTCATTGCTTGGTTCTTCACTTGAGCTCTGGCCAGAGAGAGGCTATGAGACACCTTTACCAGTTGGTGCCTCACTGAAGGTAATGGGAGCTGAAGCAGTTCCTGTCATCTCAAGGTTCACAGGCTCAATTGCTGGGGCCTTCAGCCAAGGTTTCCCCTTCGAAGCTAATCTTAGGGTCCACCTCAGCATCTAGTTAACCAACAGCCTTGCCTGCTACCTATGTCTATACAGTCTTGTTCTCAGCTTGAACTCTTCAATCACCCTTTGTTGAATCTTATCAGCCAACCTTGCAGCTTGCCTGTTTTGACTTGGGTTGGCAAGTGGGAGGTCAACTAGATAAGTGCTCTTATAAATCTCAGGGTGTAGAAGTTGAAGATCTCTTATTGCCCCTGAGTCCTAGAGATTACCAGGGCTCTTCTTTGATCATCATACCTCCATCCCATAATTGGATTATCAGCTCGGTGAGATGGAGTTGGCATTGCCCTTGGTATACCTTTCTAAAATAGACTTTGTATAAGAGAGTCCACATCAATATGGACCTGAAGAGGTTGTTGAGTATGGAAATATACAAGTGAGGGTGGTAAATCCTCCATGTCCATGCTCTGAGAGGAACTCCTAGGTTCTGTGATTGTAATTAAGACTTTCTCCCCCTTTTTGGTAGCATCACCGTCTTGCACAGGGGAGCTAGGAGTTAGGTCCATCACATCCACAAGGTTCTTGTGGGCTTGGTTGAGTCCTCTGGATGGGTCTCTCAGCTAACTTGCCCTTAAGATCGGTGATCTCAAGTTACTGGTCATTGACCCTCTTTTGTAAGGTAGTCACCTGAGTTTCCAGGTGACTGACCCTTAGACTAAATAGGTGCAGGTTTTAGTCAGTTGTTGCAACTTTAGTTTTAGACTCCCCTCATCTTCATTTGAAGAATCACTGGGGGATGAGAGAATAGAACTATAGTCTTCTTCCTCATCACCAGTACTAAGTTCTTGGCTACTGGATTTCCCTTGCACCATGACAGCTTCAGTTGAAGTGTCAATTGGTTGGGTTGCTATGGTTGAGGTCTTAGAGATGTAATCACTTTCAGAAGTGAGATCTTCTTCCATATAATATTCTAAGGAGTCCAAGTTTGCAAGTAAATTAGTATAAACAAATTATGAGTACCTAAACTTGACCCCTTGTACCAATCTATGGACTATATAGGAAAGGTCTTCAGGAATTTGATCCCAACCTCCATGTTTGTTTGATAGATAGTGAATGACAACATGGAGGAGGTACTTCCATTGGGAGGAGACCTTCCCTTTCTTGAAGGATCTTACAATGTAATCACCCTTATAACTCATCTGCCTGAAGGACTGGTTCATGGCAGATTTTGGGAAGGACAATTCCCCTTCTTCATCATCCAGCCTAAGATGAGTACAAATGGTAGTTGGAGTGATAAAAATTGTCCTGCCCTGAACTGTGGCAGACAGTGCCTTCTCCCCATCCATAATGACCTGTTGGCAGGTCCTCCAAAACTCTAACAACTGATCTTTATATAGTGGAGGATTTATGGTGAGGGAGGTTGTAACGCCCGAAAATCTCGAGAAAAAAGAAGACAGGTAGAAGTTCTCGCCCGAAAAAAGGATGTCATGCAAGAAGTTCATGAGAAAGGAAGTTTTCGTGTGAAAGGGAGTTCTCGCTCGAGAACCCTGGGCGAAAAGTGTTACTGGGTATAAATAGCTGAGAAAACCCTGCCAGACTCTAGTTTATGCTAGAAGTACTGCTGCTAGAGAGGGAAATCGGTTGCGTAGAGAGAGAAAGTGAAGAATCCAAGTGCTTAAGGTATGTAACTCGTGTAGTAACTCGTGTTATGTACTAAGAATGGATTATTGATGAATATAACGCATGGTTATGTAGTTTTCGCTCGGTAAAGGCTTCGGGAAGGTTGCGTTTTTACTAGAACTTCAAGAGGTGAGTTTCTAGTCCCCTTTTTATGCAAGTTTTATGTTTTGGGGCTATTATGCATACTAGAACGTTTTAAAATGCCTGTTTATGCTTGGTTTGATGATGTTTAGGATGTTTGCATGTTAGAACAGCCTTAGACGCGATAAGTTGTGACTGGGCGGGTAAAGTAAGAAGTTTTCGCGAGAACAGTTGAGTTGTACGTTATGGAATTTGAATCTCGGAAGTTCTCGCACGAAAGAGAAAGTTTTCGCGCGAGGAGATGTTCTTGCGAGACAGGTTGTTCTCGTGGATGGGAAGTTTTCGCGCGACATGTATGTTTTCGCTTGATAGGTGGTTCTTAAACGAATGAGGATGATGTGATGTGCAGGGTTTGCCTACGTGAGGTTCTCGCACGAAAGGGAGTTCTCGCGTGAGAAAGTTGCTGTTGCTTATGGGTTTCGTATGTTATGCTGCTATGTATGATGTGTTATATTTTCATGTTTAACGATTTTAAAACTATATGTTTTATGATGTAACTTTGCTTGACTATGTACAAATGTAAGTAAAGTATTATGTAATGAAGTGAAAGATAACGATAATGAAAAGTGGAACGTAATGAATGAATGAAACTCTTGCAAGCAATGAATGGAGGTTCATAGCCGTTGGGTTGTTAGCTCAACTGTGTGCGGTTTAGCTAACCCATGAGGATGCGTACAGGGGTCAATCCTTGAGATTGACCAATATGTACGAAACGGGATCCTTGTCGCTTGACCCCAAGACTGAAGTCGCCTTGTGCACAACGATGGGGCATAGCATATGACAGGATCTAGATGAAAGTGAAAGATATTAATGAAGTTCAAAACATACGAAATGAACGATGATGAACGATGATGATAAGTTAATATTAATTATTATCAAGATGTGCATACGATGTGTGATCATGAACGAAAGTAATGGTTATGTTTTAACGAAAAGTAAAGTATTTTATTTATAAACTAGAACTCACTCAGCGTCGTTGACTTTTTTTATATGCATAATAGTTAGCAAGTAATCGTTTGATGTTGAGGAGGTGCAGGCATGGATGCATAAGCTGCCAGAAATGATTTAAGTCTGGCATCCACATTTTTGGAGAACGATATTTGTAATGATACAAATTTTTGAGATGTAAATGATTAACATGATGTTTTGTCACATTTTAATTATGAATGAAAAGTTTTAATTCCGCTGCAAATGATGTGTTTTAAATATTATATGCGATGACGGTCCAATTGTAAGCGTCCTGGGAACGGGGCCTTACAGAGGTGAAGTAGTTTGATAGAGTTACGAAATGGCAAACGACTGAGAAGTCAGGATCCTTCTCAGACACTAATAGAGCAACCTGATTATATTGTTTGTGTAGAGCTTGTCTCTTGGAATGGGCTTCCTTGGATGTAGCTCTGTCTCAGGGAAGGTGATACCAATTGCAGGACCAGTGAAGGGTGGTCAATGCAACAGTTTCATAAGGATGGAGAGATGTGCAACACTTAACAGATCAAATAGGAAACCGGTTAGATGATACAAAGAACACAAGTAAAAGAACAAAAACAAGAACACTCAAATATGGTTTTCAAGAATGATGTATATTGCTCTCAAATTATTACAAGTGTTACAAAGCATACATTAAGATACAAGTACTTGAGAAACTTTAGACTACATCCTACAGCCAGCTATACTTTGAAAGCCAGCTGGAGACACTAATCTAGACAACAAGATCAATGTAGAGTCAAAAGGCAGATTGCCTTTTGACTTGTCACTATGACATGTCATAACTCATATCCTTATCTATTACAAAAAGGATAAAAGGTACAGAATTAGAAAGTTCCAGACCAGTGACCATAATCTATAGTTGACAAAAGCATGGACCTTTTTACCAACTCATATAAGTTGGTGAGTCTTCAGAGTGGCAGCGGAAAGTTGTTCAGCTTTAGTCAAACGATGATCAGAGAAAGCATGTCTTCTCTATCTTTGGAAGAAATCAGTCTTTGGCTTCGGAAGACTTTGTCTTTGAAGCTTCGGAAGAGTTCATCTTTGGCTTCGGAAGATCTTGTCATTTGGCTTTGGAAGATTTTACACTTAGCTTATTTCTTTTGTAGTAGTGTAAAACTTCCGAAGTAACTTTACTCTGTACTTTATGCATGCATGCTGAGAGCTCTTTGGATGCTTTGGTTGCATCAACCTTTAAGTATAGACCTTACACCAAATTAAATAAATTGGAAAAGCTTAAATTCATAAATAAACCTAAACTGTAAATTGATATTTTACCCGGAACGAATACTTCTAATGCGACGACTAGAAACATGATGAGTCATTAACATATCATCAGTATTAAAATATATGATATTATATAAGCTTTTTTAATATTTAGATGTATTTTAAAAAGTAACAAGTAAAAATATAAAAATATGTAAAAAAATACCTATAGTGCAAGAAATACCACCCAAATACCCAATACTACAAAAGTTGAAAAATCAACCTCCCTTCCCCCCATCTCCTAGCCGTCCACCCCCCTCCTAATACTTCCTCCTTTCCAAGAAAAATACTTTACTAAATTGTTTGACTTTGCTAAATTTAAGAATTTCCCTTTTGGTGATTATCTTTTTGAAGTGACTAAAGTGACTTGACTCTATTACCACTTTGGAACTCCATTTCCCCCACTCTTGACCATGATTTTATATCAACGCCTCAAAAGTATCAAACTTGAAAAGTGTGGATACCTATAAGTGGGGACATGCACTTTACATATCAACTATACCAACATACCAGACTCATTTCTCACCCTCTCACCTTCAAAAATTCAGCCAACCCATTATCCTCATCAATTGATCTTGTTTCCAACTTGCTTCCTAAATCTAAGGTGTTTCAAGTGCCTTGGGTGAAGATCAAGTGATGCTTGAAGCTTCCAAGCATCATACAACAACCCTTCCATCTTTTCTTACTTGATTTAAGTGAGAACTTTCTCTGCTTGTATATATATACATATGTTTATATGTATCATTTCACCATGTTTATTCATCTACTAGTTCATATGTAATAACATTCATCCACAAAATTCATCATGTTAAAAATGATGTTTTACCAACAAAGAGTTTCAAGGATAATATTTCACACAAAACATTTTAACATGAACTAAATAATGATTCTTGTTCTTAAAAAGTAAATATTCATAGATTCATGTTTGACCAAATTACTAGTTGGTGATTTTATAAAAAGTCATAAAGGTTTATTAAAACTCAAGAAAAACCACAAAAGTATGGTTATGGGATTTTAAATATGTACAAGTATTATTATGAATACTTATATATATATTCTACAAGTTATATTTAGTTAGTGAGTTGTAATATGTTATTATGAAAGTTGGGTTATGACTAGATGACAACTTGACCAAGTTTAATAAGCAATCCGTATAAATGCCTTATCTAGTTTGTACAATCGTTCTAGATAATTCGGGTCTGAGAAATAAGGAGGTTGACTAACATAGACTTCTTATTGCACTTTACCATTCAGAACTGCACTTTTCATGTCCATTTGATAAACCATAAAGTTTAAATAAGCAACACATGCCAAGAAATTTGGATAGCCTTAAGACGAGCTAGTGGTGCAAACATTTCTTCATAGTTATGCCTCTCTCGAGCCTTATGAATCTTAGAGCTCAACCCTAACTTCGTTTAATTTTCTGCATGAAAATTGAAAATTGAATATTGATAAGTTTACTAAATGAGAGAATGATGTAATAGAGTAAGTAGGGACACTTAGTAGCCATTCCAATACAAATTCTATGAGATTCGACCTAAAACCTTTTAACAAATAGACTTTTTTTAAATGTAAAAGGATAGGGATGATTTCCAACCTTTCCCTATATTGTGCAATGTGCTCCTCAGTGATAGGTTCAAAATGGATCGATCTGTGATGATATCATAATGAAAAGATCAATTCAAACACTAAGTAAACAAACACAAGCAATTACTTCAAAAATTCATAGATTTCATTGATAGCAAATGCTTAGGATACAAAGTGTAAGAGTGAGTTACAGTTGTTTAATCTGTTCTAACTATTTCGTTTTCTTAGTTTTGTTTTGGTTGATATATCCCTACACAATACATAAACTATCCTATTTATACTATCAAAGAAAAACAAGGAATATATATTTACAAAATAAGTCCCTATACTATAACAAAATGCAAAAGACAAATGTTAATCTTTTAAGAACTCTAACAATACTCCCCCTGAGATTTACATTGTCTTCAGTCCAACATAAACTCTTCTGGTTCATCTTTGATCTCGAACACGGGCTTCTCTTTGTAGAGTTCTAACTCTTACAAAGCCTTCTTGAACATAGACTTGAACTTCTTTTAAAGATTCTATGATCTGCTTAGCGTTCAAGTTCTCAGAAAGGATTATAGCATATTTTGTTTAGCTTCCACCTTCATCTAACACATGAGTAGATGAATCAGCAACAGCTTTGATAACCTCGAGGGAAGACTCCTCGGCAATCGCATTCTCTTATTGACTATACCTATATATCACATGGATTAATAGGTAACAATCAAATGTTGAGTGAATGAATGTATTGGGTGAGAGAATAAGTGAATCAGAGTGTTTGAGTTTGTGAATGAGTGAATGAAAACTACAAGTGTTGAATATATAAGTGTAAAAATTCTTAGGCGCATGAGCACTGTGAAGGCACATGAGGCTAAGTTTCACACTAAATTTTTCAAACGCATGAGCATTGTTCAGAAGCTTGGGCACTGTTCAGGCGCATGAGACTTGATGAAACGCCTAACACTTCGAGTAAACATCACCTTCAAACTTCTAACTACATTGAAAAGTCTGAAACTGTTTAGGCGCATGAGCATAAGTTGATACGCCCAACACTTAACCATTTTAAGCAACTTGACAACTGTTTAGGCTCATGTACTTAAACAAAACGCTCAACACTTGTACAAATTCCTGAAATTTATCATACTCCTGATTTAGACTTCTGAGCACTATTCAGGCGCATGAGAAACCTTCCATGAGTCTAACACTTTGAAATTTTTACAACATTCATCTGAACACTGTTCATGCACATTGTCTCAACACTTAGTCAATTTTTTTACTATCACCCAAAATATACATTAATTACCCTCAAATTTAACAATATCAATTGTTTTTGTTTAAAATCACCATGAACTATTTGAAACTCATATTTACATTTTTAAACATGAATTTTCAATTCAAACACCACCAAGCACATTTTGAAAAACACTTTGAATCAATGTTTTAATTTTTCAAACACTTTCCCGTCATTTTAGTCTTTATTTTAAAACTTTTACAACACAAATAGTCTTTTTTTGTTTGCAAGAAGCTTTTCCACTTATTTTGAATTATTTTCAGGTTCATTTTACATCATATCAAACACACACATGCATGAATTTCAGCTTCATCCTTTCCATCCAAAGCACTTAACTTTTTTTTATTCTTTTTCACATTTTGACACTTTTCATTGATTTTCTCTTTTACATTTTTTTACTGCCCCTAAACTTTTAAGTTCACAAACTTAGAAGTTTCTTTTATTTTGCAAGTAGAGCAAACTAATCATTATCAACATGCCTGCACACAGAAAATCATGCAAAAAATCAAAATTAAAGCAGAAGAAAAATCTACTATACACAATTGGATCACATGCCTGTAGTGAGATCGTATCAATTAAGATCAGCACATTAAAATAAAATAAAATGGTGGAAAGTCATAGACAGTGATTAAATCCTGATCAAGTGTGTTTCAGGTCAGCGTTCCCACAGCAGAGGAGACACGAGATCTAAGGATAGAAAACGAGTGCTTTTGGCAAGATAATCAGCACACTTACTTTTTCAATTCTTGGATTGATTAAGGTACGATTAGATATGATATTATGTAAGTCACACTTAGACTTAGAGAGCCCAACTCTCGTCAAGATATGCAAGAAAGCACTTTTCTCAACTTATTAACCTGACATATACTTATAACTAGATCTCATGTTTAGGTTGTGCACATTGGTATCTTTTGCATCAAGTGAGAATATCTAGGTCTGTAATGACTTACAACAAAGGATATATCGTCACTTCAGGTCTATGATGACTCATAACAGAGAAGTGAATAGATGCTTTAAATAATTAGAGCTCATGGTTATTCATATCGCCACCAAGTGTGAGTTTGTGACTTTACAAGCAATCAATTTAAGAAGTCAACACTACTCATTGGTACTAAAATGGACAAACATGAATGCATGATTGATTTAGTTTAATCACAAGAATTTACTTTTTCAGTATAATTGCATGAGCTTACCTGCACATCATATCTGATCACGTCAGACTTTAGTAGCGAGTGAAGTATGCAACTGATCAGAACTAATGTATCTATCATTTCTCACAAATTGCAAAGACAGATTCAATCCTAAATAATTAACTAACAGATAAACTCTATTTTTGTGGGGTTTTGTATTATACTTTTCTCTTTTGATTTTACAATTTTCTATTTTTGTATTTGCTTTTTTATTTTCTATTAAACATGCACACCCAATATATACAATCAGGCAGTTAACTTTGATAATTTTCTCTATAAATCTTCTTATTCAGCTAAAGGATGGTTCTTTTCATTTTTATGATTCAGATAACTCAATTACTCAAACCAGTTTTAAACATGGTTAATAAGTCCAATTGACTCAACCAAATACTCAAAACGACCTGGTAAAAAGGCTTTTGTAAATTGGTCAGCCAACTATTTTACAATTGTAATTTGAATCAAAATGATTAAACCTTTTTCAGAGTTATCTCTGAGAAAATGATATCGAATTTCAATATGCTTGTTTTTGAGTGCTAAACAGGATTAGCTGTAATAAACATAGCAGCAGTGTTATCAATGTAAATAGGAGTTTTAAGAAAATTGAACCCGTAATCTAGCAGTTGGTTTTGTAACCAAAGGATTTGAGAACATCCTGCTGAAACAGCTATGTACTCAGCTTCTGCGGTTGAAACGGAGACATTTGTTTGTTTCTTACAATGCCATGAGACTAATCTGGGACCTAAAAACTGACAACCACCTGTTGTAGATTTACGATCTTCGCAACATCCTCCATAATCACTATCTGTATATCCATGTAACTCAAAGTTTCCTTCATAAGGATACCACAACCCTAAAGCTGGTTTTCCTTTGAAATACCCAAATATTCGTTTAACAGCGATTAGGTGAGATTCCTTTGGGTCAGATTGGTACCTGGCACAGACACAAACAGCATACATTATATCAGGTCTAGATGCAGTAAGATACATCAAAGATCCAATCATAGATCTATATAGAGTTTGGTCAACTGATTTTCCTTTTGGATCAGGTTCAATCTTGGTATTTACGTCAGCTGGAGTTCTAATGGATTGACAATCTTGCAGTTTAAATTTCTTCAAGAGTTTTTCAATGAATTTCTCCTGATTAATAAAATTTCCATCTGCAGACTGCTTACTTGAAGACTAAGAAAAAGTTAATTTCTCCTATAGAACTCATTTGAAAATAAGACTTCATGATTTCTTCAAATTCATTACACAATTTTGGACTTGCAGAACCGAATATGATATCATCAACATACACTTGAACATATAAGAGATCATTAGCATCCTTTTTTATAAACAAAGTAGGATCAATTTTCCCTCGCATGTATCCATGCTGGATCAAATGTTGTGATAACATTTCATACCAAATTCTAGGAGCTTGATGGAGACCATACAATACTTTACTAAGCTTGTACACACGATGAGGGTATTCTGAATCTTCCCCAAACCTGGAGGTTGCTTGACATACACATCATTAGTGATTGGTCCATATAAGAAAGCACCTTTAACATCCATCTGATACACCTTGAATTTCATGTATGATGCATAAGCTAGGAAGACACGAATTGATTCAATTCTTGCAACTGGAGCAAATACTTCATCATAATCTATTCCTTCTTCTTGTGTGTAACCTTGTACAACGAGCTCACTTTGTTGCGAACAACAATTCCCCGATCATCTGACTTGTTTCTGAACAACCATTTTGTGCCTATGGCGTTTTCTCCTTCAGGTAAATCCATAAGCTTCCACACTTCTTGTTTGCGAAATTGCAATAACTCTTCTTGCATTGCCTAAATCCAACTATTGTCCTTTAATGCTTCGGTGATGTTGTTAGGAACAATTTGAGATAGAAAACATGAGTATAAGAAGAGGTTTGTTTGTTCTGATTAACTTCTCATTATTCTCTCATTCAATGGACCGATAATCTGAGACGTAGGATGGTTCTTGTGAATACGAGATGTTGGAATCTCATTTTCTTGAACATTAACATCCAAATTATATTGGTTCAAGTCGAAAAGCTGATGCAATAAGTTTGAACTATGTGGATTGAAATTAGGAACTTGAGTCGGTGAGTTGATAAAGTAATCAAGATTATCAGTAACAACAACATCATCAGAAACCGATGACGTTCCGGACTCAGGTTGTATAATTTCAGGACCATCATTAGGAATAGGTTGTGAAACATTGGAATTTTCAGAAAAGGGATGTTCTTGTGCTTGTTGAGAGTGAGATTGATCATGAGATTCAGAACGAAATACAGGATCTTTAACAAATGAAAATAATGGATAATCTAGGCTAGAATCATCCATATCATCAGAATCAGAATCATCATTGAAAGATCCAAGATCTCCTCCTTGTTTCTTTTTCTCACCTGGAGAGTCAACAAGTTAGAATTAAAAGAGTTTGACAAAGAATCTAAATCAAACAACCAAGTTGGACCATTTGCAACTGATGGAAAAGTGTTTTCAATTAAAATTCTATTTTTCCTTTCAGGAACTCCATTTTGTTATGGAGTTCTAGGAGCACTGAACCGACGAGCAATTTTTTTTTCTGCACAAAACATGTCAACATTAGAATTTTTAAATTTAGTTCCATTATCACTTCTGATAATTTTCACCTTTTGTTCTAATTGATTTTTTACTATAATGATGAATTCTTTTAACAATTCAGCAGTTTTAGATTTAGCATGCAAAAAGAAAACCCATGAAAATCTTGTAAAGTCATCAATGATAACTAAACAATAAGATTTCTTTCCAATACTCTATACATTTGTTGGTCCGAATAGATCCATGTGCAACATATGGAGAGGCTTGGAATTTGAGTTTATCAGCTTGGGCTTATAAGACGTTCTGTGTTGCTTTCATTTTAAACATGTTGTGCAGTGATCTGTTGTAGAGAACTTCTTTGTTGGGAGACCTACTACATGATTTCCTACTACAAGCTTGTTCATGTTCTAGAAATTGGAATGCCTGAGGCGTTTATGCCACAACTGGCTTTCGACATTTGATGCTTGAGCAATTAGGCATGTTGTTTCTGTATATGGATCTACTTGAGACATATCTAACTTGTATACATCTTGATATCGTATAGCTTTAACAACTACCCATTCTTTGCTTATCTAAAAACCTGGCATCAAAATATAACAAAAAGAATCATCAAACAGAACAGAGTAAGATTTGTCACAAATTTGGGAAACACTTAAAAGATTAAAGTTCAACTATGAACAATAGTTGACTTTATCAAAGCTAATAATCCTATTGGACATTATTCCTTCGCCTGTTATTTTACCACCTGCATCACCTCCGAATGCAACATGAGTACCATCTTTTAACTTAAAATCTTGAAGCAAGGCATGGCTTCCTGTCATATGCCGGCTACACCCACTATCAACATACCACGTGTTAATAGGTCTTCTTGGGCGTACCCGCATTTCAAAGAGATTTAAGTTGAGTTATCAACCTAAGATGATATGGTCTTAGGCTTGCCAAATTTATCAACAATGGTAAACTATTTAAAATAAAGCTTATTCAAATCAGGCTTCTTTTGCTGTTTAAATTTACCAATTCCGTTTCTGACAAATTTTTGATTATCTTTGATTTGCATAGTTCGTAAAGCATGGTAACATTTTTCAAGATCATCATCAAGATAATTCAAACCATCAGAAGAAACATTTTTTGAAAAATTTTTATTACCAAACTTTCCATTGTTTATTCTCACAGATCGTGGAACGAATTTTCCTTGATTATAATGCCTTGTTTTCACAGCATAAGAATCATCATAATCAGAATCAATCCTTCGAAAAGATCTTAAGCCTAAGGAAGGTTGTTTTGTCAATCTTTGAAAACCAACACTTTGATTTCTTTGAAACTGTGGATTGCCATATCCATTCCTTGGCGAGTTCTTTCGGAAGTAGCAATTCTCAGTTTTGTGATTTCTTTCATCACAAATGGTACAATACTTGTTGAAATAACAATCAGCTGTTGAATGGTTTTTCATATCACAAATGTGATAGTACCTGTTAAAGAAACATTCATCAGTCTTATGATTGTACATATCACATATATCACAGTACATTTGTTGAAATTTAAACAACTGTTGATTAACCTTTAATGTGGAAGCCACATTTGATCCTCTTATTGATTTAGGAGTAGCAAAGTTAATCTGTTGTTTATGATTTGAGAGTTTGTTCTTTTGAAATTTGGGTTTTGACTTTTTTTCATTAACACCATTCCTTGACACCTTAGATACAAATCTTTTGTTGACAGTGGAAGACTTTGTACCTGAACCTATTTTCAGATCAAGGTTAGATTTGTTCTTTGAATTTGATTTGATTTCTGGAATTGTGTTCATATCAAAAGTACCTACAGACACAAACTTCACTAGTTTAAACTGATTAGATTGATTTGTTCTTTGATTTTGATTGTTTTGATTTTTATTCTGAGAGGATTTAGCTTTAGCATTTTTCCTTCTTCTTCTCTGGTTTCTTGATCTTGATGATCTCAGCTTGCTTTGTGATTAAACAACTTCAGTAGAAGACTCATTTGCATTTTCTTTATCTTTTTGTTCTTTCTACCATTTGATGAAGTCTGGATTGTTTAATCCGTATGAAAATGAATCTTTAGATGTTACTTCATCTTGTTTTGCTTTCTCTTTATTCTTTGGATTTTGTTTGCCATTCTTTACTATGACTTCTTTAACAACATACTCTTTGGGAACAAACATTTTCTTATTCTTTGGTCGTGGTTCGTAAGATTTAACTTTCACTGGATGACCATTTTTAATCTTTTCAGAATCTTGTTCCTCAAATATCTCAACATTAGTTTTCTCTTCATCACTTTCATAATTCTTTTTCTTATTTTGAAAGGCTTTTAGCTTAGCTTTGTTTTCAGGTGAGTGATCATGTATGTTAAAGTTTTCTCGTAAAGTGTTTGTGATAGATTCAGGCATGCGTTCATGTGTAAAACCAAGACCTGTTTTGTTTTTATCTTTCCTCTCACTTACCAACTGTTCTACAATTGTTTTAGAACTTTTAACTTTAGCTAGATCCACCTGTGTTGCAGCATGAGCTATTTTTTCTTCTTCTAAATTTTTAGTCATCTCCTCAAGTTGTTTTTTAACAAGTTCAAGTTCTTCTAGAGTTTTATTCCATGAGGTTTGTAGAGATAAGATCTTTTCATCAGAGACTTTATGATCGTTTTTCAGTTTGTAATGCATTACTTCTTCTTGTTTAAGTTTATCATAGATTTTAAATGAATATATTTTGTAATGCTCAACTTGATCAAAACATGCTTTTGTGCACATTTTCTCTCTGACTTTAATAGGAATTTCAAGATAACTTGAAGAAGAAGTCTTAGAGTCAGATGATGGATGCTCAACCTTTGGTTGTTTAGACTGAGCCATGAGTGCAATTTCTTTTGAATCCTCTTTTGGGTCAGATTTGTCACTCCAATCATAATCTTCATCATCATTTTCTGAATCACCATCTGCCTTAGGATCATTTTCTTCAGACCAGTCTTCATTTTGAACTTCAGCAATAAGAGCTAAACTAGATGTTAGATCAGCTGTGAATTGTTCAGCATAAGCACTCCAGTCATAGCCATCTTTGATGCTAACAATAAGAGCTTTCTTTGGCTCTTCAGATGATTTTGATTTATCTTTAAGTTCTGGAATGTTAAGACTTTGATAAGACTTTAGAAAGGTTTTCTGAGACTGTTGTTGGTATCTTTGACTGCTAGAACCTGCTTGACCATTTCTACCTTGATTTCTAGGAGCTTTACATTCCCTTGAGAAATAACCATAACTATTGCAGTTAAAATACCTTGACTTTGATTTGTCAAAGCCAACAGTTTTGTTTACACTGGGTTTGTAATTCCTGTTAACATATGAGTGTTTCTGTGTTCTGTAAGCAATCATTACCATCTGCCAATTCAAGTCCATCTCTTCCACATCATCAGGATCCATCTCAAACAAATCCTGCAAAACAAGTGCAGGATCGGTTTTGACTCTAAACACAGAACTCACTAAGTCTCACTTGATCGATGAAACACAGAATCTCAAACTAAAGTTGATAATAATATATGAAGTTAATAAACAAGAGAATGGTTTTCAAGATACTTGTATATATTACTTCTCAACTCAGTATTACAAGACTCTTAAGCTCATGCTACTTAAGTTACAATGAGAAACTATATATACTACTATCTACAGCCGGTTATAATTGAAAAACTAGCTGGAATCTATAACTAGACAAATACTACATTGCTAGAAGTAAAATATCTAATATAAAATAATATCCTAGATAAGGTAGTCATGACAGGTCCATAACTTACCTTTTGTCACCAACTAAGGATGACATCTGTACTAAGTTAAAAAGGTGAATAGTGGATTAAAATATGGTCAACTACATGGGTTAGGAAAAGCACCATGCAGTGTATCAGAATCTGACAGACAGACCATACTTATGTCCACTGGTTCATAGTTGATTCTTCCGAAGCTAAATGGCTTCGGAAGAATAAGTTCTTCCGAGGCCATTTATACTTCGAAAGAAACAACTTCTTTCGAGTCTTCTACAGGTCTTTATGACTTTATTCTTCAGAAGACTTTGCCTTGGATGTTCTAGGTGTGAATACTTCGGAAGGAGAACTGCTTGGTCTTCGAAAGACTTTGTTCTATCCTTCGAGAGTTCTTCATATACTTCGAAAGGAAAACTACTTAATCTCAGAAGACTTAGTTTTCCTCCAGAAGCTCTTCAGACATAATGCTTCGAAAGATCTTTGACATAGCTGCGGAAGAGTAGTTTTGTATTCGGAAGACTTCTTAAACTTGTACACAAAATTGTTCTAAGTGTTGTTTTGGTTGCACCAGCCTCCTATGATCAAACAAACTCTCCCTAGGCTGATGCTACCAAAACTTCACTTCCTCCTGCTCTTCAAAGTCTTCAACACCAGGGAAATCAGATATTTATCTGTCTATTTGTTTTTCCCTGATGTGGTGGTGAGGAGTTTGTACAGGTCATTCGTAGATAATAAATCCAGTCGATTGCTCTGAATGACGTGTACTCTTTGTTGCATCCCTTTGAAAAGAGTTAGTTGATGGGAAAGGTAGTCATATTCCCATCTAACTGTAGGATCTGAAGTGGAGCCCTCAACCATCTGTAGAAAGGTCTTCTCTTTTATGGTTGTGCCTTCTTCTGCATCTTGTGCTCTCTTTTTCAACTCTTCTTCAATCTTGGTCTTCTTTGTGAGCTCGGCTAGATGAAGGCTGCTTAAATGATTTCTGATGTGAGCAGCTATCTCAGAGTTGGAGGGATTGGAGAATGACTTCTCTACTAACTCAGTAATGTAAAATCTGCTGGAATGTAGCAGAGATGAAGTGTCAACCCTGGTAACTTCACCATTCTCCCTTTTCACAGCAAAGCTGTGAGAATCTTCATCGAACCTCCACTGGACAATTTGCTTTCTAGGATTGAGGGGTTTTGTTGGCAGTTTGTCCCCTTTCCTAGTGTCCAGCAGAGTCACCAGCATTCTTCTTAACTTCTTCTCGACTTCATTGAGAGTATTTGAATTTGTTGCAAGAAGTTGAAGAGCTTGGTCCAGTGTTCCTCTAGGAAGATCAAGGAATGCATCTCTTGTGAGGGAACTGGAAGGGCCATCAATGAAAGTCAGCTGGATGGACTCTTCCTTACAAGAGATATCGCTCAGTGTTGCGCAATTTGTGAGCTTCTTCTTTATCTCCTTGAATTCTTCCAAGGTCAGGGGTTTTGATGGATCAGAGGATGGTTTGGTTTTTGAGTGGGTTTTTGGTTGTGTTTTGGGTCGTAGGATGGGTGGTGGTGGTGCTTGGTGGGAAGCAGTGGGTGATGGTATTAGTAAGGTTGATGGAGAAGGTTCAGGGGTGAAAGGTTCTGTTTTGATGGGGAAGGGAGAAGGTGTAGGTTGTGTTTTGGGTAGTGGTTTGGGTATTGGTTTGGGTGCCATCCTCTGAACACTAGGAGTTTTAGCAACCTCCTGCCTTCTTCCTAAGCGAATGTCAGCTTTGATGTCGCTGACATGTCGCTATAGGGTCTTGATTGACATAGGACCCACTTGCCTGCCAGAGAAGCCGTAAGCTCAAAGATAGGATTTCATCCAATCCTTGTCTCCCTCCTTTTTGACAGTCGCAAGTTCTCCCTCTACCTCTTTCTTTCTCTTCTCTTTCAACTTCTCCCTAGCAGCCTTCTTCCTCTCCTAGTTGATTAGATCTTGCTATTTGTGAAAAAGAAACAAGATCATGTCATTTTTGTGAGGTGCCAGCTCCTCTTGAGAATAGCCTCTATTCTAGAGAAAGGTTATTCTCTCCATCCTCTCCCTTTTTATGGCTTCATCCTTCTTTCCACCTCTTTGGCCAACCTTGCTGCTTCTTCCTTTTCTTTGTACTGCAAGGTTGCCTTTTCTAGTTTCACAAGCTCATCAGTTGGGAGTAGAAGAGTTTCTTCATTGGCTACTCCTAGGTTGATGAGCCTATCAATGATTTCCACCCTCCTTTTATTGTTAAGACTTGCTTGGGTGGCTGCTGCTGCTTTGTTACTTGCAGCCAACAACTTTCCAGTATCAAGTCTGCCCTT
This sequence comes from Flaveria sonorensis, assembly GCA_025506505.1. Lineage (NCBI taxonomy): Eukaryota > Viridiplantae > Streptophyta > Magnoliopsida > Asterales > Asteraceae > Flaveria > Flaveria sonorensis. The sequence continues at coordinate 51,450,068 of CM046427.1, read as the reverse complement.
CTTCTTTAGCTTCTCTAATCTTTCCTATTCTAGTAGCTCCTCAGCAGTAAGCTTTCTCTTCCCTTTAGGATCAGAGGAAGATTCAACCTTTAGGAACTCAGGTTTAGAAGATTTAGGTTGGAATGAGGGTGTTTGAAGTAGAGGTTCTTGTAAGAGAAGGGTTGTAAGGAAGTCCTCACTGTTAATCTCAAAGGCTAGTTCAAGGATTGCCTTTGTGATCAACAAATCACTGGACAATGAAGACAGTCCAATTATTCCTTTGGCAGCTTGGATTTCTGCCTTGAAAGTAACTGGAACTGCATCACCTGTCCCATCCAAATCAGTTACTGGGCCATCAGTCTGTACATCCCTTTCAAAGTTAATCTGGGGTTCAGTAGAGACCTTAGGTTGACCAACTTCCTCTTTAGAGGTAGGTTGTGCATTCAGCCTTTTAAGCTCTTTAGCTCCAAAGTAGGCGACAGCTATATCAGGGGAGGGTTGTTTAATGGAGGAGCTCAACAGAAATTTGGTTAGAAACCTATTGAGATCTATGAGCATCCTTTGGTTCACTTGAAAGGTAATAGGAGCTGGTTGAGGGAAGACTGTTGTAGGGTGATGCTGTTGAGGGTAAAAGATAGATAAGGCATCAGGAGAAGTTATTGCTATAGGGTAAGTGGGTTCCACATGATGTTATTTTTGTACATTCTCCCCTTTTTTGGTAGCATCATATTGAGAAGTAGATGAGCTGGAGGAAGAACTTAAAGAAACCTAGATAGGTACATGCCTGACAGACTTCTTAATCTGTGTCTCAGCTAGTTTATCCTTAAGAAATTCAATCTCAAGTTGCTGAGTGGCAGACCTGTCCTTTAAAGTCTTAACCTTTGATTCAAGGTTTGAGACTTTAGAAATCAGGTCTTTGATAATGAGTTGCAGTCTACCCTCATCTTCTTTTGAAGAATCATAGGGAGATGAGATAACATGCCTGGCATGTTCATCATCACCACCAGTTATGGTTTCTCGGCGCCCTGGATACCCTTCCCTACTGATGTCCTTTTCAGAAACATCAATTGGCAAGGTTGTCATAGACTCAGTCTCACTAATGTCACCACTTTCCTGAGAGGCTAGTGAGACACTCTCAGTAGTGGCGGCTGAGTCTACATGAGTCACCTCCACACCAGTTGGACTCACCTTAGTTTGGCTGAACTGATGTTGGCTAGATATCAGAGGTTCCCTGGGGCTTAGTTGATCTTGAGAGAGGTATTGTAGATCAACATCATGGCCCTGAAGGAACATGATATCCTCATCGGGTTGGATTAAAAGGTCAGTGAAGGATAGAGAGGTTAATTCTAATGACCCTGGACCTTGGTCAGCACCTAATGGCTCTTCTGCAATAGCAGATGTGCTAATGATGTGGCTGTCCCTTTTTGGTTGCTTAGGGAAGTGTTGGGACTTACCCTGAGGGCTAATGGCTTGGGTTTTGGGCTCATCAGGTTGAGACTAAGAAGACTCAACACTGATATTGAGGTCGATGGTGGAGGAAGGTGTGACCTCTGGCTGAGTGGGAGCCCTGAGTTCCACGCGAGCCTTTTTAGTGTGAACAGAGGGGACCTGATCAATTAAAGTAGATTGATTAGGAGTTCGCTTGGGGCGTCTAGTGTATGTAACTTTTATTGGGTGGGAAGAAGTATTTGGCATTTGAGTGGGGAGGTCTGGTGTGGATTCATCACCTACTAGGCTTGCAGGGATGTCACCAGGAGCCGTTGGATCAAGCATACCTGGGAGAAGATCCGTGAATCTCCCTGTGAAATTGGTGGACACCTTATTCAAGGTCTTGAAGATGCTCGACCTCATGTGTAAGACCATTAGAGTGTCTTTATGTTGTAGACTGTTCTGGTCCAACTCACAGTTTATGATATGCTGAATAAACCGGGGATACATGAAAAATGAATCCCGGGTAAGATTTTCTCACAGATTGTTCAGCACAAACCTTGAATAGCTGAAGTGGAGGCCTTTTACCATTCCATGGACTAGGCAGCCCAGATCATATGGGATTTTATCCCAACCCCCTGAATTGTTGGATAGGTAGTGTAGAAAGATGTGCAACAAGAATTTCCAGTTGTAAGAGAAATTAAACTTGTAGACAGTGGACTTGTGCATATCACCTCCATATCCCATCTGAGTGTATGTGTTTGTTAACTTAGATTTGGGGAATTTAGTTGGGGTGCCTTCATCATGAAGCTCCAGATGCTCCCAGATGGTAGATTCAGAAAGGATGATCTCTTGTCCGCTGATTCTCAACCTGATGACCCTCTCATCATTCAGATTTTCACAATGACTGTTTGCCCAAGATTCAATCATGTGATTAAGTATATGGTGGGGTTTACAATGAGGGGGGTAAAGTATGTGGAGTGGAACAGAAAATCGATGATGGGGGCAAAGTCAGCATCCTTAGAGGAATCAAGGATGGCGACTTGGTTATGTTGAGGATTGAGAGCCATTGTAAGAAAGTATTGTTGGATTGAAGGAATTTGAGAGAGAGTGAAGACGATAATGGGAGTATTAGGTTTCAGAGGTGGTAAAAAGGGTAAAGAAAGAGAGTCGGAAGTTTTAAATAGGGGGTAAAAGACCATACCGATAAGGTGAAAAGACAGTTTGGGTGTGTACTTAAGTACGGCGGCAAGGTAGATAATTTAAAATATTTCGAAAAGATCTTAATCTTTACACAGTGGACCGCAAAGGTTTCTGTTACACAGTAAAAGTTTTCTTCCAAAGGAAAAGTTGCTTCTGAGAGAAAAGATTTCTTCCGAGAGGAAGTTAATAGCCTTCGGAAATAAATTTGATCTATGATCAAATTTTCTTTCGAGGGTAAAAACTCTTCGGAACAGAGTACTAAAGTGAAGGAATTTACCTTCGGAAGATATAAAGATCTCTTCCGAGTGCAAATTTCTTTTCGGAAGAATTTCCACTTAGAAGAAAAACTTTAGTAACAGGGCTTAGATTGTAATTAGACAACATAAACAAGACACATTTTAAAAAGGTTTTCAAAAGAAATAAACTAGTCAATGTTAATCATCCCAATAGCTGTGATTAAGTATTTAAATCTTTGTTCATCAAAGGCTTTGGTGAACAAGTCAGCATATTGTTCATTTGAATTAACTTTTACTAGTTTAACCAAGTGTTTCTCATGAATATCTCGAATGAAATGATACCTGATGTCAATGTGCTTTGTCTTGGAGTGCTTGACTGGATTTTCTGTAATAGAAATAGCACTCGTGTTGTCTATGTGGATAGGAGTATTCATGAAATTGAATCCAGAGTCTAACATCTAATTTTGAATACATAGCAGTTGAGCACAGCAGCTCGCAGCAGCAATGTATTCAGCTTCAGCAGTTGATGTAGAGACACATGATTGCTTCTTGCATTGCCAGGAAATAATCCTTCCACCAAGAAATTGACATCCTTCTGATATGGATTTCTTGTTAATGTTGTAGCCACCATAATCACTGTCAGAGTACCCGTAGAGATTGAAATCCTTATTCTTAGTATACCAGAGACCCAGTTTGGGAGCTCCTTTGAGGTATCTAAGAATCCTTTTAACGGCAATTAGGTGAGACACCTTGGGAGCAGCCTGATATCTTGCACAGATGCAAGTTGCAAACATGATATCAGGTCTACTAGCTGTGAGATACATCAGAGATCCAATAATTTCCCTGTATTGATGCTGATCAGTATCCTCCCCCTCGGAATCAAGACATAGATTATGATTTCTGGTTATAGGTGTCTTGGCTGTCTTATGATCTTTCATCTTAAATCTTTCTAAGATGTCCTTGATATACTTAGACTGGTTGATAAAGAATCCTTCTTCCATCTGATTCACTTGAATCCTAAGAAAGAAATCCACCTTTCCCATGGAGCACATCTCAAATTTCTTTCTCATGATGCTTTCAAAGTCTTTGCACATTTGGTCATTTGAGGAACCAAATATGATGTCATCGACATAGACTTGAACAAGTAGCATGTCCTTCCCAGATTTCTTTATGAACAATGTCTTGTCTATGGTGCCTCTAGTGTAGCCGTTTTTGAGGAGAAACTGAGACAAAGTCTCATACTACAGCCTAGGTGCTTGATGCAGCCCATAAAGAGCTTTATCCAGTTTGCACACATAGTTGGGATGATGTGGGTCTTCAAATCCAGGTGGCTGACACACATAGACTTCTCTGTCTATATTCCCATACAAAAATGCATATTTGACATCAAGTTGATAGACTGTGAAGTTCTTGGATGTTGCAAAAGCAAGGAAGATTCGCACAGCTTTAAGTCTTGCAACAGGTGCAAAGACATCAGTGTAATCTATGGCTTCTTCCTGTGTGTATCCTTGAACAACAAGTCACTGTCTTCATCAGCTTGGTGTTGAGTGCTTGAATTGTCAACCTTTGGGTTATGAGGCTCAGTGAGCTGACAATTTGTTGAAGCATCTTTGTTTCCTGAGATGCTCATGCTTTCCGAACTTTCAGTAGTAGGAGCTTGTTCTTTATTTCTTCTTGGAGAACTGGAAATAGGTCTGGGTAGCTCAAACAGTTGATCTTTATATGGGTCACTTTAAGTTCCTGTTCCAGCTGAAACATTCTCATAAGATGGTTTAGAATAGTTTGGAAACAATTCTAAATCAAAAATATATTCAGGTCGATTCCCTCTAACACAAGGAGTGTGCTCATTAACAACAATGTTGGATGATTCCTCAAACTGTTGAGTTTTGATATTATACACTCTATAAGCAATAAATGTGGAGGAATATCCAACAAAGATAGCATCATCCAACTTTTCAGCAAATTTTGCTAAATTGTCCTTTGTGTTGAGTATGGTACACCTACTGCCAAAGGACCTAAGAAAGCCAATGAACGGTGGCCTCTTGTTCTATAGCTCATAAGGGGTCTTCCCATGAGGCTTAACAATGAGAACTCTGTTTTGCACATAACATGCAGTGCTGACTGCCTCTGCCCAGAAAGTTAGTGGCAGCTTTGAATCAGCTAACATTGTTCTTACAGCCTCAATAAATGTCCTATACCTCCTCTTAGCAACATCATTCTGTTGAGGAGTTCTAGGAGCACTATATTGTCTACTTTTGAGTTACAGAATGAGTCAAGAACTTGATTCTTAAACTCAGTCCCTTGATCACTTCTAATGATTTTCACCTTGTGATCCTTTTGATTTTCAATTTTAAGAATAAAAGATTTTAAAGTTTCAGCCGTTTCATCTTTAGTTCTTAAAAAGAATACCCAAGTGAATCTTGTAAAATCATAAACAATCACAACAGTATGATTTCCTTCTAGTGCTTATTATACTTGTGGGACCAAAAAGATCCATGTGCACTAAGTGTAATGGAGTGGTGATAGAGTTAACTTCTTTGGATTTGTGAGTGACTTTGTATTGTTTTCCTTTCAGGCAAACAACATAGTTATCTTTACAGAAAAACTCTTTTTTAGGCACATAATTTACCAAATTATTTTTAACCAAGTTGTTCATGATTTTAAAATTAACATGGCACATTCTTTTATGCCAAAGAGTTGACTCATCACCATTGGCTTTAGAAAGAAAGCATGATAATTCACCTAGTGGGAAGCATTGGTCATATCCAGCTTGTACATATCCCCTCTCCTAGGAGATCTAAGAAGCACTAATTCCTTAGGAATTGTCATCCGTTTGAGGATAACGCACTCATGTTCTGTGAAAAGCATTTGGTGCTTTTGATCACAGAATTGAGAAACACTTAACAGATTGTGTTCAAGCTGTTTGACAAAGTTTACTTTGTCAACTTTTAACTTACCATTGGATACACTACCTCTACCAGAAATGTATCCTCCGGCTTCACCTCCAAACTGAACAAGACCTCCATCAAAATGTTCAAATTATTGAAGAAGAGATCTGTTCCCTGTCATGTGCCTGGAGCATCCGCTATCCACAAACCATATATTTCCATTCATGTCATGTGGATGTCCCTGCACATAAAGTAAGATGATTAGTTACTATTGGAAACCCAAGCCTTGTTGGTCTTGGGTTCTTCCAATGTAGATGATTTAATTGAACCAAAGTATATGCAAGTGGGTTCAATTTGTGTTTGTGAAGAAGAGATACTGGCTGCATCATCTGTTCTGTTCTTCCATACCATCCAATGGTTGACCAGTGTAGATGATCCAGAAGAGGATTGAGCAACATGACCTTCTTTTGAGACTACTTTCTTTTTGAAAGATTTCAAAGGATTCCTTTTGTTCCTTTGTTTGTTCTTTGGCTTGTCTTCCGAAGCTATTTTTCTTTTGGAAGAATGATTTTCTTCCGAAAGCAACTTAGCTTTGGAAACAAGCTTTCCTTTCCTTATCACTTGGACCATGTGATAAGGTCCAAATGTGAAACCTTCCTTGACTCCTTCTCTTTTAACATTGGTTGCATAATGTGTGATTGCAGGATTGTAGTAACAATCTTTAGCCATGTGGTTATGCAGACCACAGATTCTGCACTCAATGTTACTCTTGATGGGGTGTGATGGCTGTTGGTTCTTGCACTCCTTTTCTTCAACAGCTTTCCCCTTTAACTTCTGATCCTTTCGTTGGACGGGAATGCTGGTACTACATTCCTTTCCTGAGTCAGAGTTTCTAACAACTTGGAATCCGGCTGAAATGAATACACCCTTTTGTCTGGGATCTATCTTCATCCTAGACTCAGTCACCTTCTTGGCAGTTTTCTTTGCTGCTTTGATTTTGTTCTTTCTCTTTTTGGTGGTTAGGGGCAGGACATCAGCGGTAGGAATGAGGTTTTCTACCTTACCCTTCCCTGTGGTGGTTACCATAGTTGCATCATTCTTTTGCTCATTGGGTAGTGGGTCAGCAGTTGGAACCTCTTGCTCATGAGTGCCACATCTTGGCTGCCTAACAGACACATAAGAGTGTGGTGGAGCAATTTCATTGGTTCCCAACCCACTTTTGTTCTGATAACACACCTTTGAGTGGGAGGATGATGCAATGATGGTGTTGAAGTTATGCTCTTCAATAGCGTACTTCTTTGCTTTAGCCTCAGCTGTTACTAGCTGGGCTTGAGTCTCAGTCAACTTAAAAATCAAATCCTTTATTTGAGTCCTGTAGTTTGTATGTTCATGTTTTAAAGAGGAAATAGTTTTCTCTAACTCTTCAATTTTGAGTTTATAGTCAGATTCTACTTACTTGAAATCAGATTTTAGGATGTTTAAGGACTTAATATCGGATTTAATTTCCATGTTGTAATCCTGATAAAGTTTAACCTTAGCAATACAAGCTGGAGTACAGAGGTATTCATATACCTTGCTGTCTTCAGTTCCAGCCATGAGAGCTTGAGCAGAAGTGACATCTTGCACCATGAAGCTCCAGTCAACCTCTAGAGCAACAGCCACAGTTTGCTGCTCAGTAGGTTTCGGTGCAGCCCTTGAGGTGGTAGGATGTTAGGAGGCTTGAGTTGTTCCAAGATTGGATCTTGGAGCTTTGCATTCCCTAGCAAAGTGACCAAGCTGGTTACAGTTGTAATACTTGGCTTTGCTTTTATCAAATCCAAATTTGCTGTTGGTTGGATTCTGAGGGAACTGCCTTCCTGTTCTTTTGAAGAACTTCTTTGCTCTGTAGGTGAGGAGAGCCATCTGTTGGACAATGTCCATGTACTCAATGTCATCTGGGCTAAAGCACTCTAGATCATCAAAGAAGAATTGAAAATATCCAGAGTGTTCACTTCCTGAGACAAAGGCACAACTATCCTGAAAAGGAGTGTGTTGAGACCTGGGTGTCTCTGGGAAAGTGATGTATGGCCCAGAGGAAGATGATGGCTGTTGGGGATAGTTCAGGTACAACTGAGGTTGTCTTGATCCTTCAACAACATGAAGAGCATTGCTGACAGCAAGATTTGAGGGTCGATTCATCTGTTGGCTCTTTTGAGTCTCGATCTCCATATGGTATCCATCAAGGATTCCATACAGTTCAGTAATGGTGAGAGTGTTAAGATTCTTAGTTCTCTTGATAGAAACACAATAGAAAGTCCATTCATGAGGAAGTGCACTCATGAATTTCCTTATAATATCTCTCTTCTGAAGATCCACTCCCATAGACTAAAGAGAGGTGATCAAGTTCATGTACCTGAAGTATTGTTGGCTCAAGGTCTCACCAACGATATATGTGAAGTTCTCAAACTTCTGCTTCAGTACATCCTTCTTGGAATCCTTAGATTCAGTGGAACCAGAGTACATCAACTTCAAAGCATCAAAGAGTTCTTTGGCTGACTCGCATTGCTGAAAGCCAACCATTATGGAGTTTGGTATGGCTGTAAGCAAAATAGTCATTGCTTTGCAGTCAATGTGTATTTTCTTGAAGTCTTCATCAGAATAGTCTTCAACGGCCTTCTCTATCATAGCACCATTACCCGATGGGGCTGCTACCTTAGAAAGGTAAGGACCATGAGTGACAGATTTCCATATGCGGCTATCTTGATACTTGATGAACCCTTCAATATGTTTGCACCAAGTTCCAAAATCATTAGGAGTGATGATAGGAACCTTGGTCATGGTTCCCATTTCGGACTCAGAAAATTTCTGGTTAAGATCCATTAAAGTGAAGTGAGTGAGTGTGAAGAAGCAAGGGTGATTTAGGATGGTTAGATCTCATAATCAAGAGCCTGGAAGCTCTGATACCAACTGCAGGATCGGTTTTGACTCTAAACATAGAACTCACGAAGTCTCACTTGATCGATGAAACACAGAATCTCAAACTAAAGTTGATAATAATATACGAAGTTAATGAACAAGAGAATAGTTTTCAAGATACTTGTATATATTACTTCTCAACTCAGTATTACAAGACTCTTAAGCTCATGCTACTTAAGTTACAATGAGAAACTATATATACTATTATCTACAGTCGGTTATAATTGGAAAACCAGCTGGAATCTACAACTAGACAAATACTACATTGCTAGAAGTAAAATATTTAAGATAAAATAATATCCTAGATAAGGTAGTCATGACAGGTCCATGACTTACCTTTTGTCACCAACTAAGGATGGCATCTGTACTAACTTGAAAAGATGAATAGTGGATTAAAGTATGGTCAACTACATAGGTTAGGAAAAGCACCATGCAGTGTATTAGAATCATCCTTATGTTCACTGGTTCATAGTTGATTCTTCCGAAGCTAAATGGCTTCGGAAGAATAAGTTCTTCCGAGGCCATTTATACTTCGTAAGAAACAACGTCTTCCGAGTCTTCTACAGGTCTTTATAACTTTATTCTTCGGAAGACTTTGTCTTGGATCTTCTAAGTGTGAATACTTCGGAAGGAGAACTGCTTGGTCTTCGGAAGACATTGTGCTATCCTTCGGAAGTTCTTCATATACTTCGGAAGGAAAACTACTTAATCTCAGAAGACTTAATTTTCCTCTGGAAGCTTTCAGACATAATGCTTCGGAAGATCTTTGACATAGCTGAAGAAGAGTAGTTTTGTCTTCGGAAGACTTCTTCAACTTGTATACAAAATTGTTTTAAGTGTTCTTTTGGTTGCACCAGGCTCATATGATCTAACAACAAGATCTAACTAGGTTAGATGACTACCTTGATAAGCATAAAAACTTGCCATGAAAGTAGTAAAAGCAGATTTTGACTCATCATCTTGTAAAAGGATATTAATAACATCTTTTACTTTGCTAGTTTTAACATAGTTAGAAGATGAAGTCTTAGTTTGAGGTTTATGAGTTTGAGTTTTAGGAGGAGACTAAGGCTGAAGTTGAGTTGTATAAACAGGAGCACTTGTGTAAGAAGAGTCTGTATAGAAACCAGCTCCAACGAACAAATCACCCTCGTCTTCTGGAGAATTTTCATCTTTTGCCAGAAAAGCATTCTCTACTGTGTTAGCTGGAGAAACAACATACTTATACTAAGACATTGATGCAGCTCTATCATTGTTTCTAGAGCTCTCATCAATTTCAACTGATTCAATTTTGGCAATCAAAAGATCCAGATCCATCGAAAACTTTTTTGTATGCTTCAACAGAGTGACTGTCTGTTTCCATGAAGATGGAAGAGCATTTAGAAGTTTGTAATTTAGACCTTTGAGATCATTTTTGATACCAGCAGTTGACATTTCAGTAGTTAATTGCACAAATTTGTTCATCATTTGATTGATTGTTTCAACATAAAGATGCTCAAATAACTCCAATTGGCTCTTGAGTTTCTGCTTTTTTAGATCTTGTATCTCTTTACCACCTTCACAAATAATCTTCAAAGCTTTGTACATGGTGTAACTAGTTTGATAACCTTCAATTCTAGTCAAGACTTCCAATGGTAACCCCTTGCACATCAATGAATAAGCTTTGATGTCATTCTTAACCTTTTTTAAGTCATCACCTTGTAGACCATCCTCAGGATACGGTTCTGTAGAGTTTTTTGTATAGACAAATCCTCTGTCAGGACCATCAGATGTAATTAGGATATGTGGTCCTTTCTCTATTGACTTCCATAAATCAGTGTCAATGGAGTTTAGATGATGCTTCAATCTAAGAGACCATTTTTTGAAATCAGCTCTATTTTTGAGCTTGGGAACCCTGTTCTCATAATCTTCAGACTTAACCATTTTGTATTTTTAAATTAATGAAAATGACTTGTTTTTGTTGTTTTTAACATTTTAAAGAAACTATGAAATGAAAATATTTTTGGATTTTAGTTTTTGAAAAATTTCTAAGTGTTTACTGATAAGTCTGAATTACTGATGCGCCTGAAACTTTTGAAACGCCTGACTTTGAACAAGAAACGTCTAAGGGAATGCCTTAGATGAATTCTGAAATGCCTGACTGGTGATGCGTCCGAACAGTTCTCAAACGCCCAGACAGTGTAGAAACGCCCGAGGTAAAAACGCCCAAACAGTTCTCAAATGTTTAGAATTACTAAGTTTCAACAAAGTATCAATGCGACCAAACAGTCTCAATGCGTCCCAATAGTTGAAAAACGTCTACTCTGAAAACGCCTTAACAGTGCTAAAACGCCTAAACAGTTGCAAAGCGTCTGAACACTTAGCAAATTTCAGCAGTTTTTCACAACTCAAGCGCCTAATTCATCATCTTCAACAAACTCAGATCTTATGAAATTCTTCAAAACTTATTCAATTGATCTAAAAACCTCCAATTAGGTAGTAAATAGATCGATTAACGATCTTGAATCAACATTTTGATCAAACAACAACAACAAATCTGTTTTCTGATTGAATTACAGTCCGAAAATAAAGAATAACTTTTCGCACACGAATCTGATCAATACTCAGATCTGAACAGATTAAACACCAAATTGTGATTCAAATCATGTTTCTATGAATGAAACACAACTGAAAACAACAATTAATCGATCAAATTGCAATCAACACAGATTTTAAGTGATTCAAAGAGCTCAATAATGCCGATAAGCTTTAATCACTGAACCGAAAGCTCTGATACCATTTGATAGGTTTAAAATGGATTGATCTGTGATGATATCATAATGCAATGATCAATTCAAATACTAAGTAAACAAACACAAGCAATTACTTCAAAAATTCATAGATTTCATTGATAGCAAATGCTTAGGATACAAAGTGTATGAGTGAGTTATAGTTGTTCAATCTGTTCTAACTATTTTGTTTTTTTAGTTTTGTTTTGGTTGATATATCCCTACACAATACATAAACTATCCTATTTATACTATCAAAGAAAAACAAGGAACATATATTTATAAAATAAGTCCCTATACTATGACAAAACACAAAAGACAAATGTTAATCTTTTAAGAGCTCTAACACTCAGGATCCGTAGTTACATCGTGTAGCTTCATGCTAGGAGTTTGAAAACACTTAGGGATCTCCTCGTCACATATTGGAGGAGCGAATCTTAAGATCCTATGACTTGATGGAGATACTTCGGGTATCGTTTGTACCACACCGGGTACAATTATAATCATATCCTTTAGCTTTTTTAGTTCTCTGACCATAATCGGACTGATCCTTGTATCATGCGTTGGTTAAATATTGTTAGCATTTAAAGATATATTATTAGAGATGTTACCAATGTCGGGTTTTGTGATGATGATCACGGGTTAATGCCAAGATCTCTTATTGCAGCAACCTCAACAGCGTGAGTTGGATCAATCGTTCTGGTTCGAGGTTGCATACTTGCATGGGGATGAAATCTCCTACATAGTTCCTTGCAAAGCCTATAATATGAAAATTTAGGATCCTTAGTTGTAGTGGAGTAGTTTGTTGCTTCCACTGGCTTTTATTTTTTTGATTTTATCTTTTCTATCTCTCTCGGCAGCATTTAATTGGTCTTTTGTTGTTGTTTCATCTACTGTTTCAGTTGAGGGAACATAGAAATTATGTCATCATTCCAGTCAAAGACGGGTCCTTAAGTAGACGTCCCAAATCTCGAGGTGAAATGACCAGCAGGAATTGCTATTTTGGCCAAATTGTCATTTTCCTTTTGAAAAGATGAAGGAGGTGGAACAGTCTGACTCAATCCGGAGCTTGAGGAGGAGATCGAAGAAGAAGACAACTTGGACTGAGACAATATTTTCGAGAAGTGTTTCAAGAAGTAGTGATTGATATTGAACTTCATAAAAAAAAAATTAAAAATAAAAAGCACCACTGGTCTCATGGTGGGCACCAAATTGTTTTGATATGAAAAATATTAATAATAATAACTTTGTGATCAAATTCGTATGTACATGAGGTAGTGTGCTTGATCGATTTGTGTAACAAATATGATAGTAAATGTAAAGAAATGACACAACTGATTATGAGAAAAGCTCTTGATCCCTGAACATCTCCGACATAAAACCTTGGTAGGTGACTAATCGTCACTCTGCCTCTTGTTTTTATTATTGATTGTAGTAGAATTGCAAAGCAAGAACAATAGCATATCAATACTAATTGTTACAGAGTGATTTGTTAGTGTGTGTGTTACGTGTTGTACCTCTATATATATATAAAAATAAAGATTAACCAAGTCTTGAGATTCTTGAAGAATACTCGATCTACACTCTTGACCATTGGAGATTGGCTTCAACACGTTTTCCTTAACCAACTACTGGTTCCTTAGGAACGACCAAGTCAGCATGAGTCGCATGCGAGAAAAAATCAAAGCCAAAAGAATAATAGTTGGTTAATAATGTTATTCAGGATATTAAAGTTACTCAGGATTCGAGATATCGGATCATAAAATTCTACCATAACACTAATAACCTGGGACACTCAAAAAATTTTATTGAGGCTGCCCCGATACCCTAACAAAGATGAGGAGGATGGATTTCTTTACATAATATATAGTATTGAGAAGTCATTGAGATTGCTTTAAAAATGTTTGGATGACAAATAATTTATTATTATTGGCTTTAAGATGAAACGTGTACATTCTTTTTTTTTTTTTTGTTAATCAAATAATGCCTGCTTTGTTTTGTTTCCCTTCTTCATCACAAATTGTAGTGCTTTGATGCGATCAAGTTAATTTAATTTTCATAAGTAATCAACTTAATTCAGTTTCCCTAATGTTTCGATAGGAACTAAATTTTATTTCTTTGGTTATTCGATTTCAAATTCTCGTTTACTATAATAATTACTTTTTTACACCATGCTTGACGTGTATCACCTTTTTATTTATAAAATAAAAAATTAGATAGTGGGCTGTCATGATCAATTCAGAAGATAAACACCACTATCAACTGGATACAAGTTTTTTTGTTTTCTATATGTTAGTGTCATTGACTAATGGAGCCACTTAGATTAATTTACGATTCTTTTTCTTAATTTTATGTCGCTTCAATGGTCTTTGACATAACCTATTATTGTAAAAAGATAGATGCATACATAATCATATCTTTTTAGTTACAAATATAGTAGAGAAAATGTCAATAAAGCTTTCACATTTTTATCGTAACTATCTAAATGACATTTGAAAATTTTAGTTATCAAAGGACCACTAAAATTATCCAAAAGACACTTCAGGTCAGGATAACGTTTGTCCAGGTTTATTAAATCGTATGTTATTTCTAAAAAATATTTATTAGTAATTAATTTCTAATGTTGTTTTAGTTAGGTCATTTAGATTTATTTTTTTTAACTGTTAAAACTATTTTAATTTCCGTGCTGTGCTATTACTGTGTAGAATTTTCATCACTAAGTAAAATAAAATTATCATCACTAAGTAAAATAAAATTATACATATTTAATGACCATTTAATGATATTTTTTAAGTTTAATTTAAACTCACAAATTTATAGTAAACATTTTAACTACAAAATGTTACTATATAATAAACAAGATTCACGATTATTTAGTTAGAATATTCAATTTAATAGAAATTCACGATTATTTAGTTAGAATATTCAATTTAAGAGAATTTACATTCCGTTCTCTATTTTTATGAGTGCATGTCTTATATTACAGGGGATGATTATAAGTGGTTGTGAATAAAGAATAAATAAAATATTACTGTTCATTTTATATTTGTTGAAACACGGTGCAACCCACGTAACTTTATAATACTTTTGAAAGTAGTTTGTGTGAATGAGAGAAAAAGATAATGATAAATGCATAAAAAACTATTATTTAATTACAAAGATAAAAGAAAAAATAGCAATTTTTAATGTAATTATAAGAATGGGAATGAAGAATGAGACGTGAATGCAAGAGAATTATTCAAGTTCTTTAATCTTTATAATAATAAAAATTAAAATTTAATGGTTAATCACTTAAAAATTGTTTTTAGTGACATAAGTAATGCTATTTTTTATGTTTTATTTAGTATTCAGTAATCTTCACCCAATATTTTTTGTCGGTCGCTTCAAGTAAATATTTAATATTTGATAGAAATCCTTAGAGAATATAAATTGTTGCATCGTCTTACAATAAATCACCTTAGGAATAGGAAGTCGAAGGTCATGGAAGCTTTATCTCATTTCATACGCTATCACTATTTTAATGGCCATTTCTTTATGAAAATGGTTATGTTCTCATGTTCATGATATAGTTAAGTTTTAAGAATTTAGTATTTTCGTCACTAATAACTAGAGTCATGTCTGGTTAAAACAACTATATTAAATCGTAACAAAACTAAACATTTTAGGAATTACTAATAAAATTATACACCCTTAGGATGATTTATTTTTTGTGTAAGATCGAATGAAGGTTTTTAAAGATTATTTGACAATGTTAACATGATGGTGGGTAAGCACAATCTATTTGGAGATAGTAATAGACGATTACAGTTCTTTTTCAAAAACTTTTTTGCTTGAAAATGAGATAAAACTTGTACCCGATCTACGTGACAAAAAAGTCTTTTTCTTAAATTTATTTGGTAACTTCAAGCATTATGAGTTTTACACATCTTAAACTGAAACATATTATAACATATTATATATAAAATATCAATTACACTTTATGAGAGGTCTTTACGTAA
Source organism: Flaveria sonorensis (assembly GCA_025506505.1). NCBI lineage: Eukaryota > Viridiplantae > Streptophyta > Magnoliopsida > Asterales > Asteraceae > Flaveria > Flaveria sonorensis. The sequence goes on along the minus strand of CM046427.1, from coordinate 51,434,616 downwards.
CAAAAGTTACAACACCTATTGTCTATTGTATCATTCCAAACTCCTCATTCCTGATTCTTCTCATGACTTACATGTGTTAATATGGAGAACAAGTCTTTTTACTAAACGCTTTAATGTAAAAAGTTACTATAAAAATAATAATATACATTGATTTGAAAGGCAAAATATATTACTGAAAAAAGTTCTAGCTAGGTGCTAGATCACAAGCATATGACACAATGTTATCAAATTACGTATTATGCAACTCATGCGGTCTAAATTTATTTTTTTATCCAAATAAAAATACTGATCTTAATTTTTTTCATCGTTCTATTAACATTGCCTTATCCAATGTTAAACATCCTTTCATTTCTTGCCTTTGAAAATCGACCATGACGATAACGTGAAGAATTTTCTTTACCAGATTTCCAAATTTTAATTTATTCAGCTCATATATGATTGATAGATCATTAATATTATATTTATTTTTCCTTTTTGACGGCTATTCTGATCGCCGGAGGACTACTGACCCACACAATTATCTTCACTACTCAAGTACAGAACCTTATGACACTAGGCTAGCACGTTTCCGAAAAGAAGCTCGTACATTAGTCCGTCTCTATCAATCCTGAATTTAAAACCACTATAAAAAAAACTCACTTTAGATGAGAAAACAATTTCTCCCGACCTCAAACAATCTTTTTTTGTCACGGATGAGATTTGAAGTGATACCCTCTTTCGTTAACACCCATCACGTGCCCCTCACATGAGAGGCATTTCAGTCATTTTATTTCTCTTTTGTAATCAACTTATTTAGTTAAACTTATACTAAACCTTTCACAACTACAACTATGGTGGATACGTGAGGAATCAGAGCATTTTGATCCAGTTCAAGTATACGGTGAGTCGTCAACATCATATTATCACTGAACTTAGCATTGATTTCTTGTGTTTAAAGCTGATTGGTTTCATTGATTTTGTTTTCATCAGGGGATAATGAAAATATTTTCTCGCTAAAGATCAACCATGGTGGAGTGTTTATCAGACAACAACATGCTAGGACATACGTTGAAGGGAAGGTAGATTATGTTGATATGATAGATTCAGACACATTTTCTCTTATTGAGTTAAGTGCTATGATAGAAGAAATAGGATATCCAAATGAACAAATTATGTTCTATCATTTTCTTATTCTTGGAATGGACTTAAATTTTGGGTTAAGGCCACTTCCTACAGACGAAGACACCATTGAGTTTCTGAAATTAGTACCTAGGTTTAAGCTTACTGAAATATATACTGAGCAGTGGTCATCCAGACTTGGCATTGGATATCACTTCAAATCTCCCATTAAAAGGTCAAGTGTTGTAATTGAGGAGGTTAATGATCCTTATGATCCTCGGCCATCTAATCCTACCAAGAAATTAAAGGTAAGATCTAAACCTTGTCGAAAACAACTAGCATTAGAGTGGAGGGATCATGTAAAGGTTGTTCATGAAAATGATAAAGCTGATCATGTAGATGTTACTCAATATAATGTAGAGGTTATTCATGGCAATGAGAAAAGCTGATCATGTGGATGTTAGTCAATATAATGTAGATAGTGTTCATGTTAATCAGGAACCTAATCATGTGGATGTTAGTCAACATAATGTAGAGAGTGTTCATGTTAATAGAGAACCTGATCATATGGATGTTTCTAAACGAAATGTAGAGGCTATACATGTTAGTGATAATCAAGTGCCTGATCATATGGATGTTATTCAAGAGCCTGATCATGTGGATGTTAGTGCCAATTTTAATTCAGAGTTTAATTTTATGGATTTTAATTTTAATGAACAGTTTATTAACATTGAAGATTATGCTAACATGGGTGAATATGATATGATGGATGGTAATGCAAACATAAGGGAAAATGATATGATTAATGATAATGCTAACATGGGGGAAGGGGAAATGTTGTAGGATATGGAGGAAGATGATATGATGGAAGATAATGATAACATGGTTGAGGATGTATCAATTGACATGGATTCATTCAAACCCAATATAGAGGAAGAGCCTGATGATATTCAAGATCATGAAGAGGACAGTGAGGATGAGGATTATGTGGAATGTGATCTTGATGACTTTGAAAGTGGTAGTGAAGATGAGAATGGTAATTTATTAAATATAGCTATCAAGAAGTGTAGAAAAAGAAAGAAAAAGTCTTCAAATGTTGATACAGTTCTCTTTTTGACAATGATGGAAAGCTTAGTAGTGGACACCATTGACCTAATTAATGGAAAGGACTTGTGGACACCATCTGCCTGTCTGACATCATTTTGACCCCCCAAACATCATGTGCAAGTTGGAAGGCCAAAGAAAGTGAGGAAAAAATCGGCAAATGAGCTATCACAAAAGATTGACAATGATGGAAAGCTTACTAGGCAGGGAGTATCTGTAGCATGTGGTCTTTGCAAGAAAACAGGGCATAACAAGAGAAGTTGCAAGGGACAGGGCGGTGCTTCACAAGCAACTCCACAAGCAACTCCACAATCAACTCAGCTTTAGGAATGAAATTAGTGGTCCAATTATGTAATTTTCTTTTGGTTGTTAGATGTATGAACATGTTATCTACTTTATGATCAACTTTTGTGTATGAACCCATTGTCTATGAGCTTAATGATTTTCTTTTGCTTGTTAATTGTATGATCATGTTCTTCATATTATATATATGTTAAAACAATCTATGTAACAATTGCATCACAAACTTTGAAATTTCATTACAAAACAGTGCAACATTGCATTACATACAAAATAAGAAATTTCAACATTATATTCCACTGCATTACTAAACGCTACTACTCTACTTCAATTGATGATAAAGTAGATGACAAAGATGATCCAGCTCACAATGAGTGCATACTTCAGTTTTCTGTTTTCAACAGCCATTGTTCTCCCCTTTTCTTCAAGATTCTTTATAGTCCTCATCAACTCGGGTATGATTTCAGTAGACCTTGCACACATGGAGGGATCAGCCCAAACAACAAACCCACAACCGCTTCCCTACAAATATGCCCATGAAATTTTAGTAATAAAGTAAACAACTACTTGAAAAATAAGAAACTACCTGTCTTGAACTGCAATGAAACCGACGACCAAGGTCAGCAATTGTCTTCGAGGTTAAAATGGTATTTGGATGCCCACATTTGCATATAACCATTGTTGTTTAGGTTTAGGTAACTATTGAGGAAGAAGATGAAACATAAGACCGGTTGTGAAGAACAAAAAGGGTTTTTATATTTACAAGAGAGGGATAAAATGACTGAAATACCCCTCGTGTGAGGGGTACGTAATGAGTGTTAACGAAATAACTTGGACGGCGTCAATATAAGAGGCCTAAATGATTACAGATAACAAACTCAGAAGTTGATATGATAAAAGATTTCTTTTTAAACTGATAGGGTTAAAATTTTTAACCTCACTGATCAAAATAATAATTTACTCTAATAATAATAATAATCACCACCGCTCCCACAATCCGCCATTAACATCATCACCCCCACATAAGTTTTGTTAGTTTTCTAATCACAACTACTGTAGCCCCACCCTCTGTCTCTCTCTCTCACTACATATACATACATACATACATCTCTTTCCGTCAAACCCACCCACCCGCCTCTCTGTCTTTTAATTTCTTCATTCCCCCAACTTTCCCCTTTTCTCCGTAAAAATTCATCACCAAATCCACAACAATTTGATCTCCATATCATCCCATACCTGAAATGCTACAAGAATTCGGTTGAATTCAACACATATACAGCAGCGATGGTGGTGCGGAAGGTCGGAAAGTATGAGGTCGGAAGAACGATCGGCGAAGGCACCTTCGCCAAGGTGAAATTCGCTCAGAACACAGAGACCGGTGAAAGTGTTGCAATGAAGCTCCTCGATCGAGCTACTATAATCAAGCATAAGATGGTTGATCAGGTGAGTTGTCGTCTGTGTGGTTGATTTGGTTTGCTGATCTCGAAATTAGGTTGAATTGGATCGATGCTTGATTGTAGTCTGGTTGATTTGTGTGGTTAGTTGAATGATTTCTCTTGGCTGAGGATTAGGGTTTTAAGGTGTATGTATCTGCAAAAGGTCTCGTGAAGTGTTTTTTTATGGTTGTTTGTAGATCAAGCGAGAGATTTCGATAATGAAGCTGGTTAGACATCCCAATGTTGTTCGCCTGCACGAGGTATGATCTCGTAATCTAGAGTATAAGCTTTTTGAAGGAGTCATTAAGTTAATTAACTGTTGATATTTGGTTTAGGTGCTAGCCAGTCGCACGAAAATTTACATAATTTTGGAGTTTATCACAGGTGGTGAGCTATTTGATAAAATTGTAAGTCCCTAACCATGGTGAATTATATTTGTTTTTGTATTCGTGAGCTCATAAATGTCGTTTGTTTTTATCAGGTCCACCATGGGCGGCTCAGTGAAGCGGAATCTAGAAGATACTTTCAGCAGCTTATTGATGGCGTAGAGTATTGTCACAGTAAAGGAGTATACCATAGAGATTTGAAGGTGTTGGGCTTTGTTGGGGCTCTAATTTACTTTCCAAATCCAACTTCAATGAATTCTTATCGGTTTTAACTGTTACTTTCCTTTTGCAGCCTGAAAATCTACTATTAGATTCCCAAGGAAATTTAAAAATTTCAGATTTTGGACTCAGCGCATTGCCTGCAGAAGTAGGATCTCAATGTCCGTTACATTTTTTGTTAGTAACAAAACAGCAAACTGCTTGCTAAATAATATTGTTTGACTTGTGTGATATACTTGCAGGGTGTCAGCATCCTTCGAACAACTTGTGGGACTCCTAACTATGTTGCACCCGAGGTAATTACAGGTGCAACTTATCCTTATTTTTCGCCACTCGTTTTTGTTATATCTCTTACTATTCTCTTATTATAATTTTTTGTTTATGTTCGTTAATGTTAAACTATTCCATCATTTCTTTGAGTTCTGGTCTAGGTACTCAGCCACAAAGGTTACAATGGTGCTTTAGCTGATGTTTGGTCCTGTGGGGTTATCTTATATGTATTGATGGCAGGATACCTCCCATTTGATGAAATGGATCTCACCACATTGTATGATAAGGCATGTTAAAGTTTCAGCTGTGGTCAATTTTACTATTGACAGCACATTCATAGTTGTTATTACTATTCTCGATGTATCATTGTCTGCTCTGCATAAGCTGCTTTGTTTCACCAAGCTGTGCTTTTTCGTTATTGCCTTTCGCAGATCAATAAAGCTGAGTTTTCATGCCCATCATGGTTTCCAGTAGGAGCAAAATCATTAATTCATCGAATTTTAGATCCAAATCCTGAAACAGTGAGTTGTCCATGTTCCATGATGTCGGTGACTGTATATGATTTATAAAATGTTGCAGTTCTCTTATAATATTTGTCATGTGTATATGTGCAGCGTATTTGTATTGAAGAAATTAGGAATGATGAATGGTTTAAAAAGAATTATGTCCCTGCTAGACTTCTTGAATATGAAGATGTAAATCTTGATGATGTAAATGCTGTCTTCGATGATTCAGAGGTTAGCAAAATACTCGATAGAAGCTCTCTGTTATATTATAATTACTTGTGATTTTCATATATTGGTAAAACAGGGTGAAATGCTAAACTAAAATCGTTTTTGAAGTTAAACATCACAACCTTTATGCTTATGTGTTGCATTATATAGGATGAGCGGGCTGAGGAGCAAAACACAGATGAAGACACAGGTCCCTTGTCACTTAATGCATTCGATATGATAATCCTATCTCAAGGCTTGAACCTAGCATCCATGTTTGACCGTGGTCAGGTTTGACTTCTTAGCCCAATAAACTACCCTACCTCTTCGGTCAATAAACTACCCTATGAAATTTATGACTACCAATATTGTATCTTATTGATATGCAAAGATCATTATGTATACTACTCCCATTGGCCCAGAAAAGTGTCCCCACTTATGAATTTTAATTTTACTAATCAAAGATTTTATGACAAATCTAAAATTGAAATTGATGTTTTTAAGTTTTTAGTTTCAGAACATTCTGTTACCTGTTATTATACTTCAAATGTAACAGTAAATTTTGTAATACGCATCCATAACCAAAACACTGAAATTTTGAGTCTCATTAGTCAATAATTAACTTTATTTGTTTATTTAGTTTTGGGATGGACAGATTAATTTCACTTACTGGATATCAAGTCACTGCGGACCAATGAAGTTTATATAAAGATTATAGTAGTATATTCTTATTCTCATTAAGTCATATAGAAAGATGCTTGTTATGCTCTGACAGGACTCTGTGAAGCACATAACTCGTTTTGTTTCTCAAAAACCTGCAAAGATTGTTTTATCAAGTATGGAAGTTGTTTCTCAGTCCATGGGTTTCAAGACACACATTCGGAATTACAAGGTTACATCACTTGACTTGTGTTATAGAACTTCCCCTAAATGTGTAAAATGTCCTCTGATCATTAGTAATGACTAGTAAAAGACTCTTAGGTGTAATCCCTTTCAATATCAATGAATTTGTGACTGGAACAATTGGTAAATTTGTAATTACAATTTGTGAATTTCCAAGAATTAGGATGCCACAATAAATAAACTGTTATAATTTCCACGGGATGGAGGCGGCATGCCGGCTTTTAATGATTATTTAATTACTATATTTCAGATGAGGGTTGAAGGACTTTCTGCCAGTAAGACGTCTCATTTTTCAGTTATCTTGGAAGTGAGTATCTGGTTCTCGAATTTTAATCCCTTTTTGATATCTTAATATGATGATATTCTGAGTAATCAATCATGTTTTAAACCAGGTGTTTCAAGTGACCTCTAGTTTTGTCATGGTTGACATTGAGAAAGCAGCAGGAGATAGTGGTGAATACCTTAAGGTGTGTTGTTCTCTTTTACAGTGAAAAATGTGATCTTTTGTATTGGTTCATGGTGGTTCGTAGGCTTGGTTTCCATGGATTGGTATACAATTAAGATTGAAGCCGCTAAATAATTTACAACTAAACCCTCCTTAAAAAGGATGCAAAGACTGGTATATCAAAGATATTAGCCAGATCAAGTAGCTTCTGTATGCTTAGCAGACTGGGCCTCTTTAGTTTTTCTAGCTGCATAACATAAGCCGTATTAGGGTGTGAACATCAAACTCGTCCTTTAACAAGCTTTTCAACATGCCACCTCACAAACTCATGAGCTGGCTTGTCTCTCAACTATCTCTACTGGAGGTGGTCAGACTTGCACCTCAGGTAGGCCTGTTCATAAATCGTTGAAACTGACCAAACTATCTATATGAAGCAAATCTGCCGGTTTGGCCGGTTTGAGATCCAAACTATTTGGTTCACTGTTTGGTTTGGCGGTTTAATGTTTAATACATTTTGAAACTTGGAACCGGCCTTTTAATCATAATTTTTTTATTTCTTTTTCCATTTTCAGAACATGTTATATTTATCCATTATAATAATGAGTTGTCTTATTATTCTAAAATATTTTTAAACAAACTAATGATTAAAAAAAATAAAAATTTGGTTTTAATCGTGATCGTGACGCCTTCAAACAGGCAGGTTAGGCTGACCCACCTAACCCGGCTGGTTTGATTTATCGTTCCTGGAACCATAGCTAGCGCTACGGCCCAAGTTCTCTTCAAAACCGGCCGAACCGGATGGTGAACATCCCTAACCTTAGGTGATGGACAAAATGCATTTGTGTAGAAACAGGTCATTCTACTATGGGTTGAGATGGGTCGTGCGGGCTGACAATTCCCGACCTGTTTATGACACGATTAAACTTATTTAATAAAAAATGTATTTTTTATTTTTTTACATTTTTGAAAATAATTTAAATCAGAAGGCTAGACTTTATTATTTCACGTTTTTGGTTCATAAACCATATAAAAAAATTATAGGCATAATATATAAGTAGTTAAACAAGTTTTTTGCATGTTTGATACGTGAGTTCTGCACGTCATCTCTAACTTGTTAAACACGATAAAACCTGGTTTGCCAGCCCTCTCGTGCTGGATTGACCACAGGCACATTTTTATTTTCTATATGTTTTATAATCAGTTAACATGTTTGATATAAAGACAAACACTTTATCATCAAAATAATAATCTAATCTTTGTGGTTCAATAATAAACTTCAAAAGTAAAACGATTTAGGAGGTTATATGCACTAGAATTGAGGACTTTTATTGTTTGATCCCTCCAATTTTTAGCTACTTTTAGTGTGTACTGTTTTGACACATTCAAGGTAAAGCACAACCAAATTGAGTCATTCAAAAGTTAATGTGTCAAAATTGCCACCTCTAAATTGCGTATACATTTTTAAAGTTTGTATCTGAGATCAAATTTGGTTTATTTGATATTGCAGTTTTACAAGAACTTCTGCAACAATCTTGAGGATATCATCTGGAAGCCACCTACTGAACACCAGGGAAAAACCAAGATGACAAAAAATAAGAGCAAGCAGCGTTAGATCTTACACACGGTTAGTTATCAATTCTGCTTTATTTAAACTATGTTTGACACAACAATTGAAATTTTTGCTTCAATCATATCTGACCCAACCCCTTTCTATGTACTGTATGGCATGTTCAGAAACTTTGCCCCTTTTGCAGTAAAATAAGTGATTTTGGACAAGTCATGTAACTGTTACATAAGGAATCATCGTACTTTTACTTTTTGTCCATAATCACTCATTTTGACGAAGTGTGACGTTTGTTCCATGCATTCCCACATAAAAAACCATTTACATGCAATAAAAAGCCATTTACTAACAATTATAAAAGTAGTTGACTCAATTGTCTGCCCTCCAAAATAGAAACGTCGTTGTTAGGGGTGTGTTTATAAACCAGTAAAACCCACCAAACAGAAGCAAGTAGGCCGGATTGAAATTTATATGTTCGGTTTTGGTTTGTTTGGCGGTTTAACTATCCGAACAGTTTGAAATTTGGACCTGCCGTATAAACTGAACGTCTGAATCGGTTGGTTAACCCATCTATTTATTAATTTTTTCATTTTACGAACATGCAATTATATTCATGAACATATTTATCATTTATCAAAAATTTTAATACAAACTATAAATTTTGAAAAAAAACTGCCGAAACCGGCCGACCCACTCAATCCCTCAACCTGGCTGGTTTAGTTTGTCGTTTCTTGAAACCAGAGTTAGTGGTTCAGCCCAAGTTTTATTACAAAATAGGCTGAACCGGACTGTAAACACCCCTAAATTGCTTTCCGTCAAAAATGCAACAAGAGACTAAACTCAGCAAGAATGATTATATGTTTTTTATATCTTACAAGAATGATAATTAATTTGTAGCAAAAAGGTAGTCATAGGCATTTTAATTTATGCCTATGATGTTGCAGGCCATGCCAGGAGTTTTGACCCCCTTCCACCCCAAAAGAATGAAAAAAGGTCAACCTGAAGTTGTTGACTGAAATCTATGGGCAAGTAAACCCGAATGCAGAGGTTTTATGTTTGGTGTGATGTGGAATATGTTTCTTTACGTAGAGAGCCTAGTAATGAGTGATAATATGAATACATGATATTTTTCTTTTGTTGTTGAACAAAATATAATAGATTAAGGGTTGGCGATGTATCAGGCGATTAGGTGTGTTTCTAGGCGTTTTTATGTTTTGCAGATGGTCTAAACTCTTTCTATTATCCCCTCTAATGGCCTCTGGTTGAGAGTGTCATCCGTGTCATCTCATGTCACCTTATTATGGTTCAAGCATTTTATGGGTTTGTTCAGGTAATGGTTCAAGGCTCAGTTAGCAGCTCATTAGCTCTCACCGAAGGCATCTTCTTGACTGTTTCTTCATAACACCCCTATGACACAACGCTTTCAGCAACTCCAATGCTTTCTCGGCTGACGCCTAACCCTTCATGAGCCAACCCTTCAATCAAAATGGTACAAGTACCTTCTGTAGGCTGACACCCTTTTTCACCATATAACCAAAAATGTCAATGGCTCGATCGAGCCTTACAAAACCCAACGACACTGCATTATAAGTTAACATGTTCGGTCTCACATTTAACCCTTGTAAATCATGAAGAAGCTTGAGCGCTTCTTCCAATTTCCCTTCCCGCGCCCTCTTATGGTTGAAGAGCGTGTTATTATATCTGTCTGCAACCCCGTTTCCTATTTTATTAATAAGCGTCATGCCTCTACTTGTTTTACCAATCTTTGACAAGCCATCGGTCAGTGTCATAAGTGATCAAAAGAGGTGAACACCCTTCATGACTCAAGTGACAGAGAATCCAAACGGCTAGACGCACTCTCTTATTTGCATAAAGCTAAGCCCCACGTGTCGCTTTAAAAACCAATTTAGTTCAAGTCAAATCGGGTTCTAACGAAATAAAAAAAGTATCAAATGACTAGTAATTTAGAATTACAACAGCTATATATATATAATTAAGCGCAAAGGATCTAGTTGAATAGCAGGTCGAAACGAGTTCGAACCTTTTGTTTTTATAACGGGATTGAACATGAGCGGGTCAAGGATGTACGGGTGTTTTACTAGATAAAACATTTGGATATCATTTATTTCTATTTTATTTTAAAACTGGATAATATTTTTATTATATTCTTGGAAACATTATGTCCTTTAAAATGATATTTTGTTTTACAACGCAGAAAAATAAAACACACTTCTTCCATTTACCTATTCTACACATGCTCCTTATAGTGATGTTATGTGTGACGACAATCGGCTAGCAGCCCGTCAATGGTGTATCTTTTAGGGTTTTTAGGGTGGAAGGGGTACTCTCACCACACACGACCCATTATATCACATATTAATCAATTGTAATTTGTCATGTCATACTACAAGGCACCCTCAAATTTGGAGGGTCACTCATGCTATGACATGCCACAACAAATTTTTTTAAAACAATAATTTTATAAAATTTAAAAAGTTACAAACTAAAATTAAAAAGCACATTAAAACTAAAAATATTAAAAAATTAAAAAAAAAATCACAATACTTAAACTAAAAACTATAAATCAAACTCCCATCCATGTAACCGGGCAATTTATCGTTTGCATTCCAAGACGTTTTTCAACATCGGCTCGGGAACATCGTTATGCTGTTTAAGGAAAATCTTCATGTACCAGTCTAGCGTTTAGTGAAGCAACGTCTCTCGTTGTAAGTATAGAAATGCCAATTTCGACGAAGCGCTTCTCGTTCACTTTTTTGCTCCAATTCTTTCTCCCTCATCGCTTTGTAGTCGTTTATGGTCTCATTCAACGTTGTTTTGCTCAAAAACTCCCTCGCTTTACTTCCTTTACGTCTCGGCCCGGTTGGTGTCGCATTTTCGTTGAGGTCGGGGAGGGAACTTGTAATGGGCTCATTTGAGCTTACGAATTGGCCCGATTCTGAAGTTTTAGTCCTCTTTGTTGTTTGAGTATCAAACTCCGTAGCCATAACCTCCACCGGCTTCCATGTGACATGGTTTCTTACAACCTTCAATGCCTCGATGCTTGTAAAACCTTTCTTATCGTAAACCTTTTTGTATTCGCTTAACGCTTTGAGGATGATATCCTCGTCGTTGCTTCCGCTCGTCCAACGATGTTTCTGCATATTTAAAAATAAAAAGTTAATTATGTTGTAATATAATTATAAAAAAAAAGTTAATATAAAAGTAAATGTATAAAATATACCGTTTGAATATAGATCCTGCTAAAACGACCCATCTTTAGATTCATTCTCCCCCATTTGGAATTCAATTGATCAACGTTTCGGTTCGTTCCACCAACAGTGATGTTAAAGTGTTCAAAGACACTTTCTTTCAAAACTACTTTTTATGATCTTCAAGTCCAGGGGCTTCGGATACATAAATCTAATCCTTTGCCAAAGCTTCCTCCTCATTTTCATCCCAAGTCTTGTTAGTTACCTGGGTCTTCGATTTACCTTTCAACTTAAATTTTGGTGGGGAGGGGGGTTTCTTCTACACGAACGTCTTCATTATCACTTTCATAAACTTGAAGATCATCACATGCTTCGTTATGTTCTTCTTCATCTTCTTTAGCTTTTTGTACGTGATGGGGTGTGTTTTGAAAAGCATTCGGCTTGTTTTGGTAATAATTAAATTGTGGGGAGTGATACCTGGGCATAGTTAGGTAGTAGTATGATGGTGGGGTTTGATACGTGGGCATTGTTGGAGACGATTGAGACAATTTGTATGGGCTCTTAAACCAATCAGTTGTACATGACGGTGGTGGGTCAAAATATTGGGTAGAAGGAGCCGCTTCACTAGGACCCGCACACACCTTTGGTCTATGTTTTTTTGTGGTTTGGGCTCAGGTTTTTGTAGATTTTTTGTTGGATTCTTAGTATATAAAATTAGAAATGAGTAGAAGAGATGTATGAGATTGGTTTATAAAATTTGGGATAAATGGTTTGTATTTATATTGTTTGAGAATTTTTTTAATAATAAAAACGACGTTGGATGGGTGTGGGGTGGGGGTGTAAGCGCTAGTTGCAACGGTAACAAGGGTAGTGGGTCACGGTGACAACATGCCATGAAGGAGGGAAAAAAACAATGTAGAGGGGGGTGGCGGCGGTGTTACCACTCAGTGCAAACCCACGCTATGGGCTCACGACGGGTGTGCCCCACCCACCCTAAGAAACTTTACAGCTTCGTCTAGTCTCCCTTCTGTACAAAGCCCATTTGCATGCACACTATAATTAATAGCATTGGCTTACTACCTTTTGTTTTCATTTAATCTAAAAGCTTTATTTCTTTTCTTACACCACTCGTTTTACAAGTAGCTTTAATCAAGATTATGTTGGTTATGAAATCCAGATAACATTCTTTCTACTTCAGTTTACAGGGAACAACCATGGCTCCTTCTAATTTCCAACGCTCACACAAAGAATATGAAACTGTACAGTTAGTGACAACATCAGGCGTGACAAACATTTTATTGAATTAAAATTCTTAAACCCTTCTTCCAATTCAACATCCCTAACGGATCTCAGAAATTATTCGGATTTTAACATTGTAATTCCCATTCAACTTTAAGGTTTTCTTGTCTTTAACGTCATATCATTTAACGAAAAGTTTCAGGTTTTCTAAGAACATGTTACATGCTAGTTAATAAAAGACAGGACTGGAAACTTTATAACCGTTGAGATTGTAAGAGATTAACTCACTAACTAATTTAGCTGGTATCGTTTGGCGTTATGCTTGATAACCGTTGAGGAATAAGAAGAGTATCATGAATGAGTTGAGCTACAAGCTTTTCTCTCTATGTTTTCTTTTTTTTCTTTTACATTTGATCATTCATATCCTAACAATGGTATCTTGATCCTACTATTCTTTAATTACATGCATTGGCAGAGGTTAATAGGGGCCTGGGGGCCACCGTCCCCTTTTTTGTCGGTAGTGTGTGTGTGTGTGTATATATATATATATATATATATATATATATATATATATATATATATATATATATATATATATATATATATATATATTGACTTCGCCCCACCTAGAAAGGTTTAATTTCGCCCCCGCCCGTCTATAAGAGTGTTCAAACTCCTTTACTAATTACATGACAACATATTATAAAATTAAGAGTAAATTACCATTTGCATTCCTATCGTTTTTTCATTTTAACCACTTGCATCCCTGTTGTTTTAAAATTGTCATCTGCCCCTTGATGTTTCATTTTTGTCTCCATTTGAGTGCAAAACCTTAACGAAGTTAGATATTTCTATTAATTTTTATAAAATGATAAGAATACATTTGTCTATTGAATAAAACCCTCATCCTCCACCCTCACCCCTATCTCTTCTCTCTCTCTTTGCTCCTGTAATCCACTACCAGCAGTGCAACCACCATCGCCACCACCATGACCACAACAACCACCACCACCATCTATTTTCTCTCTCTTCTCTCTCTCTCTCTCTCTCTCTCTCTCTACAGATTGTTCATGTTCGGGGGAATTAGGAGAAATGGGATCTCGAAAAGCATCTTAATACTCCAATACTCGCACAGTCTCCATCAAGCTCCATCAATGGTGGTTTCATCATCATCCTTCAAATTCATCTTATTCACCTTCACATTCACTATTTCAACAGCTTCTACGGTTCCAACAGATGTTGATTTGCTTTTGAACAAAATCAAACCGTCAATCGGAGGGAAATCGGAGAACCACTGTGAGCGATTGATCTCTATTAGGGTTCATGGGAACTTGTTTATCCGGTGGTTTTCCTGAGTTCATATCGGACTTCAAAGCAATTCATGAGCTTAATCTTAGTAACAATAATCTCTCCGGTGAAATCCCTGATGAAATCGGTCGATTAAACTTCGATAAATTGAACCTTTCGTACAATAATTTCTCTAGGGTTTTGCCCAATTTTGTTGGGTCAAAATTGGGGGCTGAATCGTTTGAAGGGAATGTGAACTTATGTGGTCTGCCATTGAAGGACTGTAAACGAAGCTCCGACGCGGGAATCGTGATCAGTTTAATGACCGGTGGTTCTTGCTTCACTGTTAATTGGGCATTCTCAGAGGATTCGACATGAGAGTTTGATTCCGATAATGGCGTTTTATCAGGGAAAGAGAGGAGAGAAGCTGTTGATATATGATTATCTTCCACACAAGACTCTACATAAGCTTTTATATGGTAATCGACTGACTTTTGCTGATGTTTATTAATAGTTGTTTGAATGATTCATGTTAGAGGTATGGTTGTGTTTGAAAAGTGGTTAAGATGAAACCGCCATTGATCGGGCGGTCACCGGATCCGCCACGAACAACCACTTTGCGGCAGAGAACGACTGGATCTTCTTCAATTGGAAGAGTTGACTTGGGAGACACGAGAAGTGGCTCGGCCATGGCGGTGACGGTGGCGATGGATGGCTGTGATGGTATTGTGGTGGTGGGTGGTTGTGATGGGTGGTTTGTGATGGTCGTGATGGGGGCTGTGGTGGTGGTGGTGTGGCGGTGGTGATGGAAATGGAAGAGAGGGAGTGTGTTTGTATGAGAGAGAGAGAGAGAGAGAGACTACAGAGTGTTGTGATGAATTGGTGGTAAAAAGGCGATTACAAAAGTTTTTATTTTATTTTATTTTCAGAGGTAGTTTAGTCTTTTTAACAATAATTTTAACAAAAAAACTAACAGCATTATTCATCTGGCCTCAAATGAAGATAAAAATAAAAGGACAAACACTCAAATGAAAAATTAATGAAACATCATGGGACAAATGATAATTTTAAAACAATAGAGATACAAATAGTTAAAATAAAAAAAATATTAAAAATACAAATGATAATTTATTTTAAAATTAAATATAATACTAGTATAAAGTATCTTTTTTATTTGTAATATACATCTTTTATCTTTACTTTACCTGGTTTCGTTGGAAAGTGTTCCGTTGGGGTTAGGGCTTCAAATCCTTCAGTTCGAACCCTCTCTTCTCTTTCGATTTCAACACCAATTCATTCTCATCACAATCATCTAACTTCGATCTTCTTCTTCTAAACATTCGTTTAATTTCGATTCTTGCAGATCATTTTCTACTTGTGTCGCTAAATTCATTCATTCATACCGTTAGCTGAGACGATGGATGTAGCTCCTGATCGCTCAACATTCGTTTGCAGTCACTGGTAATTATATCACTTTTTATTTCATTCTTGAAACATGTTTGTTGATTACCTCTGCGATTCTGGTGTCTGATCATTAGGTTTACTTTTTGGACTTGAATCTAACTTTATTTGCATCGTTCTTGATTGCGTTTGATGTTCCGTGAGTTTTCATGGAGGTTGTGGAAACAGATTTAAAATTCAGCAATTTCATGTTTAATCACTTGTTGATTGATTGATTATCTACTTTAATTCTTAACTCTTAATCAGTTAAGTTGCATTAGTTAATTATCTCTGTAAAGGGCTTAAAGAAATTATTAATACTTGATGAGTTGACGTATAAGAACAATTTAACACAATTGGCCTTTCTTGATAAAAGGAATCAATGAGATGTAATGTAAACTCTATTCATCCCATGTCATGGTTGTCTACGTACTTAAACTAGTGTAAATGTGTAATGGTATACTAACAAGTGATATGACCAAGTTCAGATAATGTGTTGTTGTCAACAGCGACAGATCTTTGTTTCTGATTATCTTTTATACACTTTGAAGCAGAATATGTGAGTGAAAATCCATTGTGTACTTTACTAAGACATTAATAAAGGTCTTGCAGTTGGTTTTGCACTATTTTGAGTCTGTTTAGGTTCACAAATCACTGCTGTTAACAGCAGAACAAGAGTCTGTTTATGCGACTCGTAGCCCCGCATTATTTGAGTTGTGCCCGTCATCAAATATTAATAGTTTCTGCAGATAGGAAAAACTAAACAAACACCAGAGCACCACCCGGACACCTAGAGAACATCACCTAGACACCAAGAACACACACTTAAAACACCAAGAACACACAAACACCAAATATTGATGAAACTTAAATCTATGTGACTATGTCTAATACCTAAAGAGTAATCGAACCTAAAATCATTAAAGCAAACCTTGAAGGAACAAAGGAATATTAAACTCCATATTGATTTGAAAAATCCGAATAAGGATAGTGCCAACATGTTTAGTGGTAACATCAGTAGGTCATTGCAGTTCTTAAACATTAACATTTATCAGCTAAATCTGTTACCCACACAAAGAAGGCTGGTAACTAGTAGTAAGCAATTCTCAGAAATTTCACCTTTTTGTACTTCCAAATTTCAAGTGATCTAGAATCTGAATGCTTTTTGTGCATTCACAGCTCAACCAAGTTCTACGCTATTGCCAATTGCCTAATTATAATGTGCATTTCAATTAACATACTAAAGATAAAAACATTTAAGATTTAAGAAATTAGTTAAATCTAAGACTATAAATATAAATTAAATTAAAATTTTATCATAAACACAAAAACTGGTATCAGGCCGCCTTTGTCCTGGTTTTAGGAAGTTAGCTACATAAAATGGTACACAAATTTTTGTTACATCTAATGCTAAAAGTACAAGTATGTAGCATACATTGGAAAACGCAGAAAGTATTTTAGATGCTGGTGAAATAACTCTAATCGTTGTGCCTCTGTAACCAACTAGTTGTTCCCACTAAATCCGTTTTAATTCTTAAATAAAAGGTTGTTTTGCTTAGTCGTAATATTCTTTCATAGTTGAAGGTTAACACAAAATGACTGCCCTTTCATTACCTTTTTGAGCTGTTAGCTGTGTATCTTTCCATGTCTCTTGTTCTTGTATTATGTCTGCATATTTTGGATTATGTAGTATATATGCATATACACACACATATATACATTCATGACACACACACTGGCACACATAGACGCACGTATAGTGGTGCGTTCGAATGAGACTACTGCATTGGTTCGAACGAGACTGCTACATTTAGGAATCATTTTATTCCCTGGTGATGACATGTATTCATACAAACAATATAGTCTCTTTATTCATCACTATATGTGAAGTTATTAGGAACTATAATGTATTCACTGATATAAATTATTAAATTGGTTTCTAATGGTTCCTGAATGGTTAGCTGAACCTATCTATATATATATCTTTATATTGAGTAGTTGCAATTTATTATCTGAAGTTATATGCTGTCTTGATAAACCTAGCAAAATGTTGAATACCACATTATTACATGTGCAGTGGCAAAGCCATCCTCTCTTCAAATATCGATCTGCATTATTATCACTGCTCTCGCAATCTAGAAAAATGTAAAATCTGTAACGAAATGGTTCCCAAAAAGCACGCTGAAGAACATTACTTGACCACCCATGCTCCGGTATGTAGCTTCCAGTAAAATATCTGCAGTTAATTTATGTTTCTTTCTCTTCATAAATATTAAAAAAAATAAATTAAAATAAAATAAAAAAAGGAATAATATATTCTTGTGACAGGTACCTTGTTCATTGTGCAATGAGTCAATGGAACCTGAAACCCTGGCCACACATCAAAGCGAAAAATGCCCCCAACGAATCGTGACTTGTGATTACTGTGAATTTCCTTTGCATTCTATCGACTTACTTGAGCATCAAGTAATAACCACTTCCTTAACATATGATACTGGCTATAAAATGTAATTCTCCATTTATTTAACATACACAATATGCTATATATTCTTCCAACTTTCAGGAGATATGTGGAAATAGGACCGAACTTTGTCACGTTTGCAACCGATATATCAGACTACGAGAGATAGTGGTTCATGAAGCCATATGTAATGGTGCCACTGACTCACATGATATTGCAGCAACTTTTAGGTTAGAAAACATCATCATTTTTCTGCATTTGTTATAAGATTTTAATGTTGAATTTAATGGTTTTCGAACTTTTGTTGATGTTTTTGAAGGCGGAGGGAAGGTGAAAGAGATGGTGATGGTAGAAGAAGGCCACCACCACAAGAGTTTTCTACAAGAAGACTGGTACTCACCATAGCCATAACTGGCATTGCAGTTGTTTTAGGGTCTTTCATTTTCCCCAAAAAACCACAAAACACTGAGCTGCCTTAAACAAGATGTGAGCATACCCTATAATCCTTTTCTAGTGTAAACTAAAAAAAAAAATTGTTGTAGTGAATCTTGATTTGTAATGATAGTGGATATGCATTCTTGGGTTTTCAAAATTTCGTAAAAATTCCGGAAATATGTTTTTTTTGCTTCGTGATTATTTAGAAAATATATCCGGTTTAAGGCTTTGAGTTTCACTGGAGTGTTGGTAGTTTTCAAAACCTGATATTAAAAACTATGACAACAGAAACTGATCCTGGATTTTTTTTAAAAAGAAAATCGTTTTATGTTTATAAACAACCCACAAACATAGAGTTATTCAAGCTCATCATGCTGCGCATTGTTTACACCTGATGTACAAAATAGTGTTCGAACACTCGAACCCATCTTAACACTGATGTTGCTTAACCGTGAACTCAAGGCATTTTACCTTGAATCATATAACCCAATGCATGAAGTCTTTATTATCTTAGTAGTTTTCAATTTTAGATTTAAGTCGGTTAGCTATGATGATTCTTCCTATCTATTTACCCACGGTGTTACACAATATTAATCGCATTGCCTAAGATGATTCAACATGTGCCCATGATGTTACATAGTATTATTCACCTTGCTCTCAGTGATTCAACTTATGTCTACATAGTGATGGTGTGACTTAATATTATTCACTTTACTCTTGGTAATTTGGCCTATGTCTACCTACCCATGACGTTATAGAGGGTTATTCACCTTGCTCTCGGTTCAACATGTGGCCACCTATACACGGTGTTACATGACTTATTCACTTTACTTTGGATGATTGAGCCTGTGACCACCTACTTACACCGTTACTGTAACAATTTTACTCATTATTCCTAGTGATACAATAGCTCAGATGAGCGTATGATTGACATAGACATATTATATGGGCGTATAAAATTCATGTATACGACTGTATACCTATACGAGTTCATACATATATAGTATACAACTAAATAAGACGTGCATAAGCAGTTTTGACAACAAGAAGCAATGTTCTTTCTAGATCTGTTTTAGTTGGTATAATTGATTAGATTTGCCTCTAACCAAACCGCATTAACTTATTAAAGATTATCGGTACCTTCTAATTGAACATATTCTAGACTGTGTATGAAAAGACTTGCACAAAATATATTAAACACTTTTCAATTACACCAAAAGTACCTTAACCACATTATGATATTCACAAAGGATCATTTAAATCCATTTTCAGTTCATTTTAAGAGATTTTCACTGTTTCCACCAAATCTAATTATTTATAACTTTGATGAATGATGATATGGGCACTTAGCGAGTCCTAATGGTGTTGATCAACTACTTTTATAATACATTAGATTCTCAAAGAAAGTTATGCAAATGGTGTCAAGAAATAATAGTAAAATGGTAAAAGGCTAAATGAATATTATTGATAGGTCTGGTTATATTATATAGAGGTTATAACGAAACTCTAAAAATCTAAACGGGTCCGTGGGCTCAGCCTTAGTAATAATCATTATTAAACCCTAATAATAATATAGTCTAATACTTTCCCGCAGTTAGAACGGTAGAAAATCAAACTCTTAGACTGGAAACAACAAAAAATAAACAAAAAACAATAAAAATAGTCCTGATCTCGGTCACCACCTTCGGCCAAAATTCCATAATCTTGCAATCTTCAATCCAAAACCTTAAACGCAATCCAAAATATTAAATGATCGTATAATCATGTGAGGGGCATCCAATGCGGCATCGGCATAGGCATAAAGCGCGGCGGCGGACCGGTGGGTGACGCGAGGGACCGTGGTCCTATAGGCGGCACGGCGGCGGACCGTAGTCCAGCAGGCGGCACGACAGCGGCAACATGGTCACGTGATGGCATCCCATCAAAAAGATAAAAAGGAACAAGATAACTGTCACACCCCCGCTTATAGTGAAAACACGAGGATGTAACGGACGGGATCGTCATAACATATTGATAGTTAATAGAGACACATTAAATGATGAAAAACCAACGTGTCATGACGTCACCGGCACAAATGGAGACTTGTGTCGCAATTAGTCAATTCCACGACAAACATAGTCAACTAGTATAACGATTTTGAATCCTACAACCCGGAAACAAGTAAAGGTAAACATGTCCAACAATGGTAACTTAAAGTAAAATATAATCGTTTGAAACGCTAGAGCAAGTCTAAATTGTATTCTTTAGGACCATCTCTAAGACATCGACTTTAGCTATCCTCGATAATTATTACCTAAAAAGATATGCTCAAAAAGGTCAACATATGGTTGGTGAGTTCGCATGTTTAAATAACGAATAAAAATTGATGCTGTGTAATAGTTTGTAGGACATAAGTGTATACAGTTATAACAAATCAATATCACATGGAAACATGAGCCTCACAACTAAACCTATGACGTACACACAGATCTTGTCGGAACATATTCACCATAGGGTCCGTTCATGACCATTTTCAGTCCCAACAAGTATACCAACAAACAAGGGTGGGGTTGTCAACCCAATAGTACTATCAATATCTGTCTGTCGACTCCAACACCGGAGTTAATAAATAAAAAACCACACAGAAAACTCATGCATGTACAAGATATAAACTTACAAAACAGTAAACACAATAGTCCCAAAGAATAAATAAGTTCACAGCATAAAAAGGATTGAACATACTTTTCTCCTTTGATATTTATAAATAATTGTAATAAAACAGGGCGGCGAAACTCACCTTATTGATATAAAAATTAATGAAATCAAAAGAGCTTCTAGCAACGAGCGTAAACTCAAACAGTCACCCACCTATAACAATATATAATTGAACTCGTAATATACATCTGATAGATAACATAACACATTCAGTCCTTCTAGGGTCGGTTCGGGTTTGACGCGCGACTCTCTTAAAAGGATATATATATATATATATATATATATATATATATATATATATATATATATATATATATATATATATATATATATATATATATATAACAAAACATTAGGACACAAATGTAATTTCATAAAAAAAATTAAGACACGTATACAACTTTGTAAGTATTAGGTACAAGTGCTTCATATAATCATTCCTATTTTACCCATCATTAATAAATTTCTTGTAATTAATATATTGATTAATACATATTATTAATACATTATTTAATAATATAAGATTATTAAATTTACTGCATTAAATATTATATAACTTATAATATTTTAAATTAATATTTAAATTTATAGATAAATAATATCTTATTGGAATACTTAACTAAATACTTTTACAATAATAAAATTTATAAATAAATATTATCTTAGAATACTTAATTATAGAATTACTAAATACTTCATAATAATAATGATAATAATAATCTATATCTATATTGTCTATTATTTATTATTATTATATATGGATATTATGCTATTTTTGTGATGTTAATTTAGTTACTTTTTTACGTGACAATCCACAGGAAATAATTTTTTTTAATAAATTTGACTATCGTGTGTGCTTGTAAGTGAAAAAAATGTACATATATGCATATGCGAATCTATGCATACATGTGTATGTGCATCTATGCATATAATTCAATACAAAACAAGCTTTGAAGTGTATTTTTTAAATACGAAACAACCTTAATAGGAAAGCAAAACATAAATGGACAACTTCATAATGGGATTAAAAACCTAAATGGTGTATAAGGCTTTTGATTTAAAATAATTGGTAATCTTATGGGCAAAACAAATTATAAATAAATGGGCTTTGAGGAAACTAATCGATTTACAATAAGACTCTAGAACAATAACATTAATTAACAATAGTTCTTACGACCACAATCGATGACTGAATGATAAGATTCACATACCTTTATTGTTTAGTTAATTGAGGTTGTTTTCACCGAATTATGGTTTTCTAGTGTCTTTCTTCAATAGAGGGTGTCAATGTGGAACAAAATCAAAAGTGGGTGGCGATGATGAAATCGAGACCGGAAGAGGTATGCAAGTACGTTTTCATTTACTAGTATTAACGTCTAAAATTTGTCATTTTGTGATACAATTTTTTTATCTTATTTACATGATTGAGACGATACGATCATACAAAAATGTGCCAATTGGTCCTTTTATTTAATAAGTTTGTTTGTAACATCGATGCCATTTTAAATAAATTCGATTGTGACTGTGGATACGTTATTGATGATATATGTTTCACGAACTTTGGGTGTGCCAAACATTTAAAAATAAAAAAAGACAATTTTATGATAAAATATATTATTTTATACTATGAAAATATATCTTATTTTATTTTCTTAAAAAATAAGGTCAAAACAATTGTAGGTGTAGGGTAAAATACCAAAATATCCCTAGTAATTTCATACACTTTTATAAAATAAAAAAAGAAAAAAATAAAAAATATGTGGCTAGAAATGATTCTTTTGGTTTCTTACAAAAAGTTGGTTCGCTTTTAAAAAATAAAAATTAAGAACATATGGCTAGAAATGGTTATTTTGGTTTTTCCAGTTTTTTGGTTTACATTTGAATGCCCCTCTATATATATATATATATATATATATATATATATATATATATTCATATGAACACACCCGGTTATAGTTTCATAACCTCCACAATATTTATATATATCTACACTTATACACATAATTGCATGAACACGTACCTCATCCCTTATATATATATACTCACACGTACCATTCAATATTCACACATGATTATATGTATATATATTCATAAAATCACACACACACAGCTTCACATACATATACATAATTATATATAAACACACATTCTTATACAACACACAAACACACAGATTAAACACAACACACATCGCAACACACACACTCACTCAAGGCTCTATACACACAAAACACACACCCTCACTCACGGCTTCTATACACACAAAACACACACACAATGATTCCTACACACACATATATATTTACGCGCGATAGATATGCATATATATACGCGACTCCGCACAGCCCGATCGACTCCCGAAGGTGCAATGATCGAAAGAAATCAATAACGAACACGTAACGATGACGACATTGCGAGATGGTAACGGGGATCGACAATGATTCACGATGGTACCCGCGGTTGCACAACAGAAGAGGGGATGTCAGAATGGTCCTCGGTCAAGGCGGGGTGTGGGGGGGGTGGGGGGTGGGTGGGGGTGGTGGTGGGGGGGGGGGGGGGGTTTCTCACCTGCAGACGATGGTGTAGGGTTTCGGTGGGGAGGGTTGGTCGAACATTAATAATAATAATAATATCCCAAATTTTAATAATAGTTTAATTATAATAATAACATTAATAATAATGCTAACGAGGAAAGCAATAAATGTACAAAGGAGATAACGGGCGTTCGGTTTAACTAACGGACATGAGAGTGACAGATGTCACAATGACACCTGACGACAGTGGTCGTGCGGTGGTGTTTCATACTGAATGCTGATGACCGTGGTCAGGCAGCGTTTTTCGGTGGCAATGGATCGTGATCCGGCAAGAACATATGAAAAAAAAGAAACAATAAAGATGGGACATGGGCATACGAGTTTTGTGAAGAAGAAAGATTTAAGATAAGTGGTTTAAATCTAAAACCGATACGGATCTTTATTTAGAACGGAGAAGATAAAAAAAAACTAAAAGCAAATAGAATGGACAGGGCGGCGGGGGCGACTGCCCGCCCTATCTAGCGTTTGAATGTGGTGGTGACAGCTAGAGTTTGTATTTTAATGGTAGCGTGGTGGAGAAGAAGAAGCTAACCAGAACCCTAAATCTTTATTACCATATAAGAAGGTAAAACACTGAATGAATATTATTGATATTTTTGTTTATATTATATAGAGTTTATAATGAAATCCTAAAAACATAAACGGATCCGTGAGCTCAACTCTAATAATAATAATTACTAAACCCTAATAATAATATGGGTAGGGTTATTGTAATAAGTAAAAAAATACTAAAAAGAATAAGAAAAATTATTATCCATTAGATCTTAGTTCTAAGGACTAAGAAAATTTGATGACATAACGGTAAATAATTAAACTTTAAATGATAGACCAATGGTATTTTGGTCTTAACCACATTTTCAAGTTTCATATTTTTTTAAACACTCGTAACTTTTACATACAATATTATTATTTTTTTAAAAAAATTACACCATAAAAACAAGAGGTTTTTAATCTTTAAAACGACCATAATTTTATACATAAAAAAACGAAGTTTTTTTCACGTTATTTCATCTCATTGTGTATTCGTCAGCTTATTGTGTAATAATCGTCAGCTTATTATGTAATATCAAGTCATTGTTTAATTTTCATCAGATTATTGTGTCTAATTGATCATTTTGTTATGTGTTGTGTTTTTAAAAATAATGATTTTCAAATAATACAATGCGTAGGGATTGAACCTAGAGGCTCGGAAAATCAAATCAAGATTATAAAGATCAAGTCGCGCGAGAACCTGAAGTTGCCGCGCGAAAACTATATCTTGCGCGAGAACTAGGAAGTCGCACGATGACTGTGCGAGAACTTCTTAGTTTAGTATAAATAGATGTTTTGTAATGTAATTTAGAGAGCTTTTGTACTTTCCTGATTTCATATTCATTTGTAACACTTTCAAAGTCAGAGAGCAATAGAATTGAGAAGTTTATTTACATTCGTGCTCTTCATTTACATTTCAATCCTATTCCGTGATGTTAACATTCCGCATTCTCGTTATGAGATCGATCTTATTTTTATTGTACTGATCTTTACAGTTGGTATCAGAGCTTGGTATGCTCTAGATCTATTGTTTTTGAAGATTGAAGAGTG
The DNA here is from genome assembly GCA_025506505.1 of Flaveria sonorensis. Classification (NCBI taxonomy): domain Eukaryota; kingdom Viridiplantae; phylum Streptophyta; class Magnoliopsida; order Asterales; family Asteraceae; genus Flaveria; species Flaveria sonorensis. The sequence goes on along the minus strand of CM046427.1, from coordinate 51,409,238 downwards.
TTTTTGAAGTACTCTTGAGCTCCGATTTGGTTTTTGTTGAAGATCTACTTGAATTATACTGTTTTTAATCATTTGTGAAGATGTTAAAGGATGTTATGAAGTTGATTGAAGATTTGGTGAAGTTCATATGATTAATTGAGCTTAATTCAATCAATTAGAGACAATTAGGATCAAAACTGAACCTAAATCGCTAATTGGAAGCTTAATCAATTAATTTTTGAACAAATTGATGATTGTTTGAAGTTGGAATCGTCAAAATTGAGAAATTTTGATCAGGCGAAAACTTAAGTTTCGCACGCGAAAAGTATCTACTCGGACGAAAAGTCTAAGTTTCGCAAAAGTTTGTTGGAAAATCTGTTACAGAAGATTCCTTTCATGTGCAAAGTTGATCATTTCGCAAAATTCAATTACAAAAGTATCCGTGTGAAAAGTTTGTGCGAGAAGCTTGTGCGATTAGTTTTGTTCAAAACTATTCGCGCGAGAACACTATCTTTCGCGCGAGAACTTCAAGTTTGAAAAATTTTAAAAAAATTTGAATCCAAAGCTTCCTAATGGCAAACTTAAAGCACATCACTGCTACTCTTAATCTCGACAATGAGATTGGCACGAGCACAAAACCTCCTAGACTTCTCAGCGAAGAAGACTATCCCGATTGGGTTTATCGCTTTGAAAATTATGTTATTTACACCGAACCCCAGATGATGCGATCAATCAAACAAGGCCCGTATATCCCGGTTTATACCAATGAGAAAGGAGACTTGGTGCCAAAACCTGAACACCTCTGGGATGAGGATGACTTGAAGAAAATGGAGCTTGATGATAAAGCATATACTGCCATCACTATGGCACTTACTACTGAAATTGCTCAGAAGTTCAAGGATTTTAGAAGGGCAAAAGATTTATGGGATGCGATGGAGGAGCAGATTATAGGAAATAAGGATATGAGGGAAATTTGAAAGGACATGTTGTAACCTTTCGTGTTTTCGTTAATTAATAGTTAACCCTGTTATGTTCTTGTAAGGACCATTTATGTCATTTAAGAAACTATATGGATTGTTTATGAATGTTTCTTTTATTGTGCATTAATTCATTAATTTAAGAGTTAATAATTTGTTTTTAATATAATAAACATAATAATAATAGTCAAAATAAAATAAAAATAATAATAATAATAGAAATCATAAGTTATAAAAGTTAAATAATTAATAAGTTATATAATAGTTAAAACTTAAAGTTTAATTAAGTTCAGGGGGCATTATTATCAATTTAGAAACTTTAAAAATAAAGTTGTACTTAAAATAACAAGAATTGAAACTACAGGGACCAATTGTGTAAAATTCAAAAACCCAAACCAGATTTCCCCCCCAACCCCGTGATTCCGGCGAGGGGCTCCGGCCAACTCCGACGAGACCCCAAAACCATCGAAACCCTTCGAATCTTGATCCCAACCGTTCCAAATCGATTCGTGAACATTGTTCGAACTTAAACACACACTTTAATTACGTTAAAACGCAGGTTACGAACACAATCGGTTTGAATAACCGAAGATTTAATCATAGAACCATTTGATCATTGAAACCTAATAATAATCTAATTAATTGCACCAGATTTGATCGTTAAACTATTCCTAAACTTTCAATAAACATAATTCTATCTGAAACACACGAAATCGTCTCATTCGATTCCTTCTTCATCGCGAACCTACAGCCCAATCAAAACCCACCTTCCGAGCAACTTAAACTAAAATTAACAAAGGGCTTAGAGTCGTGAACATTCCCTGAAACTTCACGCGAATTTAATTCGATTATCATCGCCAATTGCACTTCAATCGGATTCACCACAGTCGCGATTGTTCTTCATCTCGTTCTCATCGAAATAAACTTCCACCCAGGTAATTAGATATGCAGATACACTCGAAATCACTTGGGGATTAAAAGCCCCAACGTTGATTTCATTATCTTAAACGAATGGATGTTCAATTTGATCAAAATTGGTTCTAGGGTTTATGCGATTTGGGGGTTTTTCCAGCGATTGTGTTTATAAAATAAGGGAGCCGGCTTCTAGCAGGCATAGGCTACCCAGCCTAACGGTAAACACAACTCCCCACAATTGTGAGGTCCCGGGTTCGAACCCGGGCACCCACATTATTTTTTTAAAAGCCTTTTCTTAACAAATTTAAATACAGAAATATTTTAGTAATTATAAAAATCATTTTTGTAAACTTTAATTATTTTTAAAGTCACCAAATTATTTTCTGCAAATTTTTCAAATTTAAATATTCATACACCCTTTTTAATAAAACAATATAACAAATGTCATTTTTAGTTTATTTCTCGTAAAATGGACGTTAAATGATGGTTTAATTTAATAAATTATTATTGGTTCACACGTTACTTTTAATTATTGTTTAAATCATGTTTACATCAAATGATTATAAAAAAAAATCATTTAAACTTTATATTTAAACTTTATTAATAAATGATTTCCTTTCATTAAAATACTCAAATAGTATACTTCTCTATTATTTAAACCAAAATATAAGTGAATCCATTTGTTAAATTTAATTATTTGTCAAAAGCCCCAAACTCCACTTGAAACCATAGTTCACGTATGAATCGTTAAACTTATCTTTAGACTTAATCTTGGAATATATACGTTTAGGTATCTTGTAAAAGGAATCGTTGGAGCACCACTTAATTACTTGTTATTACCTTTAACACCAACTTATATCATGTGAGTTTTCATGCCCCTCTTTTACTTTAGTTCACACCTTTTTGGGGTGAAACATGTTAACGTATAAACTTACCCTTGTAAACGTCTTGATACTTGTAAATGCACAAGCAATTCACCTTTACTTTTGTCATGGTTATTTGTAATATTGTGAGACTTATATGATAGACATTATATGTTGAAAATCATTAACTATTGCTAGCCTGGCGACGTCATAGATCTATGGGCCTAACAAGCCTATTTGGTGCTAAAGCCGAGGTTATTGCCGGCTCCTGATGACGAATGCTTGTTCATCATTGAAACCAAGTACACTTAGCTAATCGTTATAACTTGTAAATGATATTCTTGGTCAAGGTTTGATTGTAGCTATATGTTATCTATAAACTTGCTTTATTCGTAACCATTGACATGAATTGCTACTTGTAAACTTATATATATATATATATATATATATATATATATATATATATATATATATATATATATATATATATATATACTTAACCCACGGAAACTCACCAACTTTCAAAGTTGACCCTTTATTTTTAACATGTTACAGGAAATGCACAAGGTTGATGATTATCTTTTGAAGCATGCTTACACCTAGGATTTGGACCTAGGAAAAATAAATAAAATATCTTGAAACTTGGAAGTTGAACTTTGTTTATTTTTTTCATTGAGACATTTGGTTGTAATGTTTATTTCAACTTATAAATATTTATATTTACAATTTATGGTAGTGTTATGTGGCTGTGAACAATCTTAACCCTCACATCTTGACGTTTCCGCCGTTAAGGTTGGGGTGTGACAGATTGGTATCAGAGCCTATAACTATAGGGATTTAGGTTATTAGAAATAGTGACCTAGACTATAGTTGATGCATGAACCTCATAAGAAAATTCTTTATGATCTTGTAATATATTTGTTGCATGCTACATAATGCTACTTGTTAAGGAGGGCCTCTTAATGTGCAACTTGATGCCTTTAGTTAGGATTGCCTTATAATTGAGAAACTTGGTTGCCTTGTCTCCCCTAAAACTTATTCTTAATCCTTTATTCTCTCGACGATGAAATCTCTTAAACTTATTCTCGACGACACGTGGGAACGTAAGCTTTATATCGAAAGGTTCAAATCTTTAGACTTTATGTCTAATCTATGAAAATCTCATCAAGGTTTTAATTCCATGAACCTAAAGAAATATTATGTGACACATAGACACCTGTATTCTGGATTTCCTGGCAAAAAGCATTCGGGCTAAGGTAAGCATTTCGCATAAATCCCGTGGGACTAGTTATGCTTACCTGGGGATTTCTGGGATGAGTGATAAACTATGGTCAATATACAAAAGTTTCTAAGGCAATTGGAGTTAACTCACCTTGACGTGTCAACGTTTCCAAATGGTAATGCGTACCAAATGGAATCATTCCATGTGTGTTTTACAAGTCTTGAAAAATCTTTGTTTGATTTATTATTTTCTACCTCCAAATTTCTATGACTAACTTATTTTGTATCCAGCATGTCTCGTCATCATGGAAAGCGTGGTAGCTCCGACCTCAAATTAGCCGCCATGATTGCCCGTCAAATGGCTGTAGTCATTCCGACCATGGTTGCCGAATTGAGTAGCACCTTGATGACCAACGCTAGTAACAACACTAATGGCAATGGGCAAGGAGAGAATAGTGCAAATCAAGGAAGAAACAACCAAACCTGCATGTTTAAGCACTTCAACTCATGCAAACCCACTAGCTTTAGTCGGAAGGAAGGAGCCACTGGACTTCTCGAGTGGTTTGAAAGCATGGAGAACACCTTCATCAACTGTGAGTGTCCCGAGGCACTCAAAGTCCGTTATGCCACAAGTGTTCTTCAACAAAGAGCACTTACGTGATGGAATAGTGAGAAGAGGAATCGTGGTGCTGATGCTGTGTTGGCACTAACTTGGGAAGAATTCAAGAACATTGCCATCCAAAAGTTCTGCCCGAGAAGTGAGCTGCAAAAGCTGGAGGAGGAGTTTTGGAATCTCAAGCAAGATGGTGGAGATCATTTGGTCTATTCAACTAGGCATCACGAGTTGAGCATCCTGTTGCCTCACATGGTTGACACTGTTCCTAGGAACATTGAGAAGTTCATCAAGGGGATGCCACCTCAAATCCAAGATGCCGTTGTGGGAAGTAGACCCACAACTTTGGAAGATGCCATTACCATCACCGCTCAACTTACTGAAAACCATATTCGAACGGGCACCTTGTCTGTCAAAGGGGCTAAAAAGACTGAAAAGGGGGTCCCTGAAGCAGCTAAGGAGAGTAAGAATGAACCGTCTTACAACAACAAGAAAAGAAAGTTCACACCGGCGCGTAATTTCGCTGTGGCTACACCCAAGGTACCTCAAGGACAACCCGCTCCTGTTGCACCAACACCTGCTGCTAGGGCCTATGCTGGTCCTCTACCCTTGTGTAATGACTATAGGTATCATCATACGGGTAATACCTCGTGCCGCATCTGTACGCTGTGCGGTAAGTATGGACACTTGGTGGCTACTTGTCACCGTGCACCAAACAATGCCGCGTTAGTTGCTAATCGTGCTTGCTACAACTGTGGGGAACCTGGTCATTTTCGCCCACAATGCCCTCGTCTTGCAGGTAATGTACCACAAGCCCAAGGACGTGCCTTCAACATCAATGCAAACCAAGCACAAGCAAACAATGATGTGGTGAACGGTATGTCAAATCCAACCCCAACTTTATGATCTAAGTTCTTTTGTTGCTTTACCAGTATCGTTAATGTCTTTAAAACTAAACAGGTATGTTTCTTATTAATAATTCTTATGCCTACGTTCTATTTGACTCTGGAGCCGATAAGAGTTTTGTCTCGATAGAATTTGAGCCTATACTTGCTAAGCCACATACGAAACTAGAAAGACCTCTTACTGTTGAAGTCGCTGATGGAGAACCCATCACCGTTGATGTCGTTATTCGTGATTGCATTTTGAGCCTAAACGAGCATGATTTCTTTATCGACCTTATTCCTATGAAACTTGGAAGCTTTGACGTTATCATTGGCATGGATTGGTTAGCCAAACATCATGCTGAAATTATTTGTTTCGAGAAGTGCATTCGAATTCCTTTGCCTTCGGGGGATACATTGAAAGTATTCGGCGAAAAATCATCCAAAGGACTCAAACTCATGTCGTGTACTCAAGCCCGAAAATGTCTAAGCAAGAATTACATGGCTTTCTTGGCTTACGTGGTCAACACGAAAGTCAAAGGGATGATCTTAAGGATGTCCCGATTGTACGAGACTTTCCTGGAGTGTTTCCCGATGACCTTAGCGGTTTACCTCCCGTGCGTGAAGTCGAGTTTAAGATCGATTTAATTCTGGGAGCGAACCCTGTGGCTAAGTCACCATATCGACTTGCACCATTGGAAATGCAAGAGCTAGCTAGTCAACTCCAAGAACTGTCCGACAAGGGCTTTATCCGTCCTAGCTCATCGCCTTGGGGTGCACCTGTTCTGTTCTTGAAGAAGAAAGATGGATCATTTCGTATGTGCGTCGATTATCGTGAGCTTAACAAACTTACAATCAAGAACCGCTACCCTCTTCCTCGTATTGATGATCTTTTTGACCAACTTCAAGGAGCTGCTATTTTCTCAAAGATTGACTTACGTTCTGGCTATCATCAATTACGAGTTCATGATGATGATATCCCAAAAACTGCGTTTCGTACCCGATATGGACACTATGAGTTCATGGTTATGCCCTTTGGTTTAACGAATGCTCCTGCTGTCTTTATGGATCTCATGAATCAAGTATGCAAGCCGTATCTAGACAAGTTCGTGATTGTCTTTATTGACGACATACTTATCTACTCCAAGTCCAAAACCGATCACAAACATCACTTACGACAAGTTTTTGAGCTATTGAAGAAAGAACAACTATACGCAAAGTTCTCAAAGTGCGAATTTTGGCTTGAGGAGGTCCAATTTCTGGGACACGTGGTGAATAGTCAAGGAATTCACGTTGACCCTGCAAAGGTGGAAGCTGTGAAAAATTGGTGTGTTCCCACAACTCCAACCGAAGTTCGTTCTTTCCTTGGTCTTGCTGGCTATTATCGACGTTTCATTGCCAACTTCTCTCGAATCACGAAACCGCTTACTTCCTTGACCCAAAAGAATAAACCATTCGAGTGGGGGTCTGAACAAGAGGAAGCCTTTGAAGCCTTAAAGCACAAGTTGTGTAATGCTCCTATCTTGACCCTTCCCGATGGAAACGATGATTTCACCGTATATTATGATGCATCTAAACAAGGCCTTGGTTGTGTTCTCATGCAACGAGGAAAGGTCATAGCATATGCATCGAGACAATTGAAGGTCCATGAGGTGAATTATACGACACATGATCTTGAACTTGGTGCTGTGGTTTTTGCCTTAAAGATTTGGAGGCATTACCTTTATGGGACGCAATGTATAGTCTACACCGAACACAAAAGCCTACAACACGTCTTCAATCAAAAGGATCTCAACATGAGACAACGACGTTGGGTTGAGTTGATTAGTGATTATGATTGTGACATTCGTTACCACCCTGGAAAGGCAAATGTCGTAGCCGATGCACTAAGTCGTAAGATTCATAATAAGATGGTCTCGTTTCAAGAAATTCGCGATCGACGACAATGGTTTGATACCTTGGGAGAATTTGATACTGAGATTCATCTGGATGTTAACGAGACTATGGTGCTGCTGCAAAATTTGAGGATTGAGAATGACATCGAGACTTGTATCATGGAGGCTCAACAAGCAGTTCAAGAAGGAGGAAAAATGGGAGAGGAATTGGAGTACAACCTTCGAGCTCAACTAGAAACGAAACCTAATGGGTTGATGTATTTCTTGAATCGAATTTGGGTTCCAAACCATGATAACCTTCGTACCTTTATCATGAATGAAGCTCATCAAACTCGTTACTCAATTCATCCTGGTTCCGATAAGATGTATATGGATCTGCATGGTCAATACTGGTGGCCTGGAATGAAGAAAGATATAGCAACTTACGTAGCTAAGTGTCTTACGTGTACGAAGGTTAAAGCTGAACATCAACGTCCTAGTGGATTGCTTGAACAACCCGAGATTCCCATGTGGAAATGGGAACACATATCCATGGACTTCATAACCAAACTACCTCGCACCTCTCGTGGTCATGATAACATATGGGTGATCGTTGACCGATTGACCAAGTCGGCACATTTCATACCCATACGTGACACTTACAAAACGTCAAGGTTAGCTCGTATATACATTGATGAGATTGTGAGTCGTCATGGCGTACCTTTGCATATCATATCCGACCGAGACGTTCATTTCACTTCGCACTTTTGGTCGTCTATGCAAGAACTTTTGTTTACTCAACTGGATTTAAGCACGGATTACCATCCTCAAACGGACGGTCAAACCGAGCGAACCATTCAAACCCTAGAGGATTTGCTACGTCTTTCTGTCCTTGACTTTGGTGGTGACTGGGATACGCATTTACCTCTCGCGGAATTTTCGTATAATAATAGTTACCACTCGAGTATCAAGATGGCACCTTTCGAAGCACTTTATGGTCGTAAATGTCGTTCCCCGATCTGCTGGACTGACGTTGGTGAAAATTTCATCACTGGTCCTGAGCTCATACAAGAAACAACCGATAAAGTCTCCATGATTCGCATGAACCTTGAAGTGGCTAGAAGTCGACAAAAGTGTTATGCCGATAAACGACGCAAGCCGTTGGAATTCCAAGTTGGGGATATGGTTCTTCTTAAAGTCTCACCATGGAAGGGAGTCGTTCGCTTTGGGAAGAAGGGTAAATTAGCTCCACGATTTGTAGGACCTTTCAAGATCCTGAAAAGGATTGGGAAAGTGGCTTATAAACTGGAACTACCTTCCGATATTAGCGGGGTTCATCCTATTTTCCATGTCTCAAATTTGAGAAAATGTTTGGCTAATGAAAGTCTGCATGTCCCATTAGATGACATCCAGATCGACGAGTCATTACATTTTGTTGAGAAACCCGTTGAAGTCATGGACCGCATTATGAAGAAGACTAGGACCACTACTACCCCAATCGTCAAGGTTCGTTGGGAGAATAAGTGTGGACCTGAGTTTACTTGGGAGCTTGAGGAGCATATGAAGAAGAAATACCCGTATCTGTTCGTTTAGTTCATTCTTAATTTCGGGACGAAATTCTTAAAAGTTGGGGAGACTGTAACCTTTCGTGTTTTAGTTAATTAATAGTTAACCCTGTTATGTTCTTGTAAGGACGATTATGTCATTTAAGAAACTATATGGGTTGTTTATGAATGTTTCTTTTATTGTGCATTAATTCATTAATTTAAGAGTTAATAATTTGTTTTTAATATAATAAACATAATAATAATAGTCAAAATAAAATAAAAAATAATAATAATAATAGAAATCATAAGTTATAAAAGTTAAATAATTAATAAGTTATAAAATAGTTAAAACTTAAAGTTTAATTAAGTTCAGGGGGCTTTATTGTCAATTTAGAAACTTTAAAAATAAAGTTGTACTTAAAATAACAAGAATTGAAACTACAGGGACCAATTGTGTAAAATTCAAAAACCCAAACCAGATTTCCCCCCCAACCCTGTGATTCCGGCGAGGGGCTCCGGCCAACTCCGGCGAGACCCCAAAACCATCAAAACCCTTCGAATCTTGATCCCAACCGTTCCAAATCGATTCGTGAACATGGTTCGAACTTAAACACACACTTTAATTACGTTTAAACGCCGGTTACGAACACAATCGGTTTGAATAACCGAAGCTTTAATCATAGAACCGTTTGATCATTGAAACCTAATAATAATCTAATTAATTGCACCAAAATTGATCGTTAAACTATTCCTAAACTTTCAATAAGCATAATTCTATCTGAAACACACGAAATCGTCTCATTCGATTCCTTCTTCATCGCGAACCTACAACCCAATCAAAACCCACCTTCCGAGCAACTTAAACTAAAATTGACAAAAGGCTTAGAGTCGTGAACATTCCCTGAAACTTCACACGAATTTAATTCGATTATCATCGCCAATTGCACTTCAATCGGATTCACCACAGTCGCGATTGTTCTTCATCTCGTTCTCATCGATTTAAACTTCCACCCAGGTAATTAGATATGCAGATACACTCAAAATCATTTGGGGATTAAAAGCCCCAACGTTGATTTCATTATCTTAAACGAATGGATGTTCAATTTGATCAAAATTGGTTCTAGGGTTTATGCGATTTGGGGGTTTTTTCCAGCGATTGTGTTTATAAAATAAGGGAGCCGGCTTCTAGCAGGCATAGACTACCCAACCTAACGGTAAACACAACTCCCCACAATTGTGAGGTCCCGGGTTCGAACCCGGGCACCCACATTATTTTTTTAAAAGCCTTTTCTTAACAAATTTAAATACAGAAATATTTTAGTAATTATAAAAATCATTTTTGTAAACTTTAATTATTTTTAAAGTCACCAAATTATTTTCTGCAAATTTTTCAAATTTAAATATTCATACACCCTTTTTAATAAAACAATATAACAAATGTCATTTTTAGTTTATTTCTCGTAAAATGGACGTTAAATGATGGTTTAATTTAATAAATTATTATTTGTTCACACGTTACTTTTAATTATTGTTTAAATCATGTTTACATCAAATGATTATAAAAAAAATCATTTAAACTTTATATTTAATCGTTAAACTTATCTTTAGACTTAATCTTGGAATATATACGTTTAGGTATCTTGTAAAAGGAATCGTTGGAGCACCACTTAATTACTTGTTATTACCTTTAACACCAACTTATATCATGTGAGTTTTCATGCCCCTCTTTTACTTTATTTCACACCTTTTTGGGGTGAAACATGTTAACGTATAAACTTACCCTTGTAAACTTCTTGATACTTGTAAATGCACAAGCAATTCACCTTTACTTTTGTCATGGTTATTTGTAATATTGTGAGACTTATATGATAGACATTATATGTTGACAATCATTAACTATTGCTAGCCTGGCGACATCATAGATCTATGGGCCTGACAAGCCTATTTGATGCTAAAGCCGAGGTTATTGCCGGCTCCTGATGACGAATGCTTGTTCATCATGGGAACCATGTACACTTAGCTAATAGTTATAACTTGTAAATGATATTCTTGGTCAAGGTTTGATTGTAGCTATATGTTATCTATAAACTTGCTTTATTCGTAACCATTGACATGAATTGCTACTTGTAAACTTTTATATATATATATATATATATATATATATATATATATATATATATATATATATATATATATATATATATATATATATATATATATATGTATGGTTAACCCACGGAAACTCACCAACTTTCAAAGTTGACCCTTTATTTTTAACATGTTACAGGAAATGCACAAGATTGATGATTATCTTTTTAAGCATGCTTACACCTAGGATTTGGACCTAGGAAAAATAAATAAAATATCTTGAAACTTGGAAGTTGAACTTTGTTTATTTTTTTTCGTTGAGACATTTGGTTGTAATGTTTATCTCAACTTATGAATATTTATATTTATAATTTATGGTAGTGTTATGTGACTGTGAACAATCTTAACCCTCACATCTCGACGTTTCCGCCGTTAAGGTTGGGGTGTGACACATGTTAAACCAAGAGTTTAATATGTTTAATCACATACTTGGTGAAACCTTGGAGGCTCAAATGTCATGGTTTGTAAAGCTGATAATGAAGATAAAAAGTGCAGGAATTACACTAGAGAATATCTCAGTAAACAAGAAGCTGTTAAACTCACTACCTTACAGCTGGAACAACAATTGCACTACCATCAAGAGAACCAAGAATTTGTTCACCTTTTCCCTCAGTGATTTAATCTAAACCATCAAATCTTACGAAATGGATGACAAACAAAGAGCTGCTAATTACATCAACACAATGGGAGCTGAAGCATCAGCCTTATATGCTAAAATGGCTAGTAATCCAAAATATTATGTCAGTTACTCCCAGTTGTGCCAACAACAACAATTAGCCACTCCTATTCATCCAAATGTCAAAGATCCATCCTTTCCTCAATTCCATGCTTCTCATCAGAACCTTTACAATCCAGCTCAATCTCAATCACAACCCCAGATTTACCCACAAAGTCAAACCACTCTACCTTCATAATAAGCATTTGTTGTAAACTCCCACCCTACCAAGCAAAACATTCAAATAGCTGAAGAGCATCTGGCTCTATTCACCACTTTCATGAACAGTTATGAAGCATTCACTGCTGGAAGACTCAGTCCACCCAACATCTTAGTTGATGACTTGCAACAAGTTAATCCTGATGATGTTGAAGAGAATGATATTAAGTATCAGATGGCTATGGTGGTATACCGTGCTAAAATTTTTGCAAAAATAACTGGTAGAAAGATGTTTGATCTAAACAACTCAACCAAGATTGGGTTCGACAAATCAAGTTTGAGATGTTATAACTGTGACAAGCCTGGTCACTTTGTAAGAGAATGCACTGAAAGAAGGTCTAATCAAGCAGATAATGGAAAGAAGATGGTGATTGTGGAAGTGGAATCAAAGGGAGACAAATCAAGTTCATCAAATAACAAAGCCCTAGTTTCTCAGACTAATGAAGAGTATGATTGGTCCGATCAGATGGAGATTCTAGATATCAAATGTCTAAAACTTTGTTAGCAGAAATTCAAACTGTCGAAGAACATGTTGGTGAAAATGTACTAGCTAAGTTTGTATCTGATGATCTAATAAATGGAGTGTTTGATGAAGGGGTAAAAGTTAAAGAGATGAAAGTTGAAGATGATCAAGTTGAGGTGGTGCTTAATGAAAAATCTGTTGATATTACTCCAGCTAATTTGAAGGTGAATGTTGAAGGAAGGAAATAAGTTAATGAAAAAGCTGTTAAGATTACTCCAGCTCAATTAAACATCATTGAAAAGAAGAAGATTGAAGAAGTGAAAGAAAAGGCGGTTGAGTTCACTCCGGTCAAGGTTGAAAAGACCGTGCTTGTCGTTGAGGAAACTTCGACATCTGCTTGTGAAAAAATTGACAATGCTGTTGAATTACTCCGGCACCAGAAGTAGCAGAAGAAAAGATACTGAAAGCCTTCATGGTAAATGTCATACCTGAAGAGAAGAAAAAGGAAGAAGAGACCAATGAGGTACATTCTAATATTTGTTCAAATACATGCATAGAAAAGGTACAAAAATACAGAGTTCACAATGAACGCTTGATTTTAGAAATTGAAAAACTTCGATATCAAGCTCGTAAATATAAAACTAATAAAAAACTTTTAAAGAAAAGATAGAAGGATTAAACAAATCATAAGATAGAAGAAAAATAAAAAGATAGAAGGCAAACAGTTTTCAATCAAAATTGAATATTTATGATAAAGAGTGTAATATAAAAGATTTAAAAACACGTAACAATAAACTATCTTTAGAAATAAAAAAACTTAACAGTAAACTCTTATTTGCAAACTTAACTATTGAAAAAATTGAGCTGTCCTCAAACATGGTTGAAGGTATAATCAAGTCTCAAATGACTCTAGAAAAATAATGGGGGAAAAGGTGGCTTTGGTTATTCTAACATTGGACCACCTATTAATCATGATTATACATGTTTGCCTTCATCAATCATCACTCCTGATGAAGAGACCTATGGATTAGGTTTTCAACCAAATTTTGACTTAATACCTCCAGTCAATGTTTCACTAACTGTTGACCCTGTCATAAAAACTGAAATTAAAATTAATTATGATAATTATTTTGCAGAAAGTATGAAGCAGGAAGGGTTGGTTGAAGAATGGGAAAGTGATGATGAAATAGATTTTCAGGAAAATAAAAGTTGTAATGAAAAATATTTATGTAATTCATCATCAGTTATCAATGAAATTTCAGATGTTCTTATTTCTACAAATGATTGTTCAAAAATGTCTAACAAACAAAAGAAACTGAATCAAAAATAGATTTTAAGGTAAATGAAAGAAAACGAGTCACAACATCAGTATCTGACTTGAAAACTGATTTAAAAAATAGATTTGTTTCAAAAGACAACATTGATAAGGAAAATTATATTCTTAAAGAAACAAATGCCAGTTTCTTCAAGAATAAATCTCCTATTACTGCTAATTCTGTGAAACAAGATGTTTGTAGATCAGGTATCAATGACACTAGTCACATTGCAGTACATACGATTCAAACGGTTAAAGCTACAGTTCATGCCTCATCGGTTTCAGATATAAATAAAAAAGCTAGAAAATATACCTCAATTCTACCGGAATCATCTAGAACAATTCGTAATGAAAGAGAGACTGTTAAAGAAATGCAAGGCCAAAGAAGTACTAAGGTCAGATTCTATGATAATTGTGGAAGTTATCATAAACAGTTTGTGCAAAATACACAAGTATCAAATACATTTCATAAAATGTGTTGTTATGTATGTGGCAAGCCAAATTATAAGGCTAGAAATTATCATCATCAACATCAATTGTCATGCAAACAAAAATTTCACAATTCAATTTTAAATAATAGAAATCAATTCTTTTTAAATGCCAAATACAAAAGGAATTCAAATCAGTCAAATTCTTTTGTTGATAAATGCAATGATCAAATGAAAACAGATTTGAATAAAGAAAAGTCTAACAAAAAATCTTTACATGTTGATGATAGCAATTCTATTTTAATTCAGACCACTTTAAAGAGAATGGTTAAGCATTTGATCAAGCCAATTCAAAAGTGGAAAATAAAAGAAACAAAATCCAAGTCTGATATTATTGAAAAGGATGTTTTTAATGATATAAGAGATATGATATTCAAGCGTGTATCATATTTGGATGAAAACAAAGTGCTCAAGTTAACCATGGCTTGGGTTCCTAAACATGAATAAATTCATTCATATGTGCAGGAACAACCAAGGCAAGTTATAAACAGTGTTTGACAAGTTGACACTAGTTGTTCAAGGCACATGACTGGTAATATATATCTGTTAAACACCGTACAACCATACAACGAAGGATATGTTATATTTGCAGGATATAAAGGTGGTAAGATTACAAAAAAAGGTATAGTGTCTAATGGTGTGTTAAGCTTTGAGGATGTCAATTTTGTAGAGGAACTTAAACATAATTTGCTAAGTGTTTCTCAAATTTGTGACAAATGACATTCAACGCATTTCACTGATAAAGGATGTCTTATTCTAAAACCTGGCTTTGTAATTCCTGATGAATGGATTTTGTTAAGAACACCGAGAGACAAAGACACATATTTACTTGACATGAATGGTTCACATTCATTTGTAATTGTGTCTGGTTTGTTGTCTAAAGCCTCGGAAAGTGATTCAATGTTATGGCATTGTCGTCTTGGTCATGTAAACATTAAAAATATAAACAAGTTGGTTAGAGGAAATCATGTTATAGGCCCACCATTGAAAGAATTTCAACTTACTAAAGATTATCTGTCATGTTCAAAAGGGAAACAACATAAACTTCCTCATAAACCAATTACTCATACCAAAATTGACTCAATTCTTCAACTATTGCATATGGATTTGTTTGGTCCTGTTAGCTTTTTGAGTTTAGGACGTCATGCATATTGTTTGGTTATTACTGATGATTTTTCCAAATTTACAAGGGTTTTCTTTTTAGCAACCAAAGATGAAACACCTCACTTGCTGATAAAATTCATGACTCTAGTGGAAAATCAAACTGACAAAACCATCAAGTGCATTCGAAGTGATAATAGAACAGAATTCTGCAATCATACATTGAATGACTTTTGTGATTCAAAGGGGATAGCTAGACAATTTAGTTCTGTAAGAACTCCACAACAAAATGGAGTTGTTGAAAGACGAAACAGAAATTTAATTGAAGCTGCCAGAACAATGTTATCAGCAGCCAAATTACCTTCATTCTTTTGGGCTGAAGCTGTTAACACTGCATGTTATGTTCAGAATCATGTGTTAATCAACAAACAACAAAATATGACTCCTTATGAAATCTTTTTCAAACATAAACCCAAATTCAAATATTTCAAAACATTTGGATGTTGTTGTACTTTGTTAAACACATCTGATTCTAAATAGAAATTTGATGAAATAGCTGATGAATGTTATTTTGTTAGATATTCAGCTAATAAAGTTACATACAGGGTTTATAATAAAAGAACTAAACTAATAACTGAGTCATTTGATATTGATTAGCACGAGTCTAACAAAACAGATGCAGGTTCAGCACCTTCATGGGTATATGATTATGCTTCATTATTTGAAACATTTAATCAATCATCAGTTATTTCTACAACATCAATACGAGATATTCTTACTGATGAAGTTGGCCCCATGTCATCTTTAGCTACAGGAAGATCTTTAGACATACCTTCTTTTTCAAATGTCACAGCTGTTCCACACTCTGCTTCTAAAACTGTTTTATCTCATTCTGATTCAGTTGTTGAACAAGCTCCATAGGTTTCTGATCAAAGTTCTTCTTCAACTCAAATTGATCTGATGGATACAATTCAAGTTCCATTTAAAGATTTATCTGTTGATAATGATACTTTTCAAGAGGAAGATATTGTGTATCAACCTGAAGGAGGGATCAATGCTGAAGAACCAGTTGGTCATATGTCTAATTTAGACGAAGTTATTTCTGAAGATACCAATCCTCAGTTGAGAATTCATAAGAATCATCCAACTGAAGCAATCATTGGTTCGTTATCACCAGGTGTCCGCATTCGAAGTCAATCAGGCATAATAAATTCATGCCTGTACTCATGCTTCATTTCTCAAATTGTGCCAAAGAACATTGAGATGACATTAAAAGAAAACAATTAGGTTGAGGCTATGCAAGACGAACTGATGCAATTCAAGAAGCTTAATGTGTGGCATCTATGTGAATTACCAAAGGGTAAGTTGCCGATCGGTACAAAATGGATATTTAGAAATAAAACGAATGATAAAGATGTGATTGTACACAACAAGGCCAGACTTGTTGTAAGACTAGAAGAAGTAAATATTCCTGTTACAAGACTAGAAGCTATACGCATCTTTCTGGCTTATGCTTCATACAAGAACTTCAAGGTGTATCAAATAGATGTCAAAACTACATTCTTCTATGGCAAGATGAAAGAAGAAACCTATATGTGTCAACCACCTGGTTTTGAAGATCCAGATCATCCAGATTATGTTTATAAGTTAGACAAACCTCGCTATGGCTTACATCAAGCACGTCGAGCTTGGTGTGCCACCCTTACTGAACTTTTGCTTCCAAATGGTTATACACGGGGTGCTATTGATCAAACCTTATTCTTATGAAAGACTGGAAATGATCTGATTCCTTTTCAAGTATATCTCGATGACATTATCTTTGGATCTACCAATGATGATTTGTGCAAGGAATTTGAAGATGTGATGAAAAAGAAATTTGAGATGAGTTCTCTTGGAGAAATATGGTTTTTCTTGGGTATCCAAGTTAAACAAAATGATAAGGGAATACTAATATATCAAGAAAAATATGTTCATATTATCCTGGACAAGTATAAATTTCGAGAATCCAAGATTTCTCCCACTCCAATGGCTTCTTGTAAGGCCCCGTTCCAGGAAACCCCACAGTTGGTCATTCATAGCACTTTTCATATAAAAACACGTTCAGATTCATCAAAACAAGAAAAATTTGTAGCGGAATAATTTAATAAAACCATAACATTCATTATCCATTACTTTTGCCAAGAAATACATTGTTGTTGCAAGTTACAAAAAGAACATCTAGTTGCATTTAAAAACAAAAATAACTTTTCAGCGTGACATGGATGCCAGTCTTTATTTGCCAGGTAGCTTCAATCTCATGCCATCCCCAGCAACTCCATTACCTGCCAACTGATATGCATATAAAAAGTCAGCGTTGCTGAGTGAGTTCTAGTTTAATAATATAGAAAAAGATACACTTTTGTAAACTTCACTTGGTGATCATTCATCAATATACATAATCAATCATTAAGAGATTCATTATCTTTCTTTCTTTTATTATCTTTCTCTTTCATTATCTTTCTCTTTCATTATCTTTCTTTTTCATTAACTAGGATTTCACAAAGCAAGAGCCTACATTGTTGGTTGGCAGCAGATGCCGAACCCCTGTCGGCAAACGTTTATCATGGTAGCTAACCCATCGACAGTTGACCCATACTACTAAGCACGAAGCCTGCTCATGAATACGGGTCCCATTCATCATACTTTGGTCAATCACAAGGATTAGACCCCAGATGTGCATCCTCATGGGCTATACAGCCGCATATCAGTTGAGCTAACGACAACAAGGTCGTGCACCTCCATTCATTATGCTTGCAAGGCTTTTCATTCATCATAAGGGCTCGGGGGTAATATTCATTAGGTTACACTGTCTTTTTTTTCTTTGTGTCCACTTGGTTAGGAATAATACTTTGAAAATATTCATTGTTTTTAATAATCACATACCATGAAACATCATAAATATCATCCATAACAGCAGGCCATAAGAAGAGGAATAAACATCAGAAACATTAAACAAGCATAATCTTTCCTTATTCATCAATATTTAACACTTAGATTCTATTCCCAAAATTTCAGAATAATTCTAAGTCCCCAAAGAAATGCGGATGAACAAATGCAGATGAACTGTAGCAAATGCGAATGAAAGTCTTAAGAAAATATCCTAAGTGTCCAAAGAAATGTTGGTAGAACAAATGCGGATGAATACTTAGTATATGCAGATGAACACTTGGCAAATGCGGATGAACACTTAACAAATGAGGATGAAGACTTAGCAAATGCAGATGAAGACTTAGCAAATGCGAATGAAGACTTAACGAATGCAGATGAAGACTTAGCAAATACGAATGAAGACTTAACGAATGCAGATGAAGACTTAGCAAATGCGTATGAACAAAAGACTTAGCTGTTAAATGCGGATGAACACAAAAACTAACCTGCAATGCAACTTATGCCATTACCAGTTCCCGATCATCATTCTAACATGAACACAGCTTAGATCTATCAGTCTAACACTTAGAACATCATAAACATTAAACGAAAATCAAGAGAATCACATAACATAACTGTATCATCATAATCGTCTGTCCCATACATGGAAAACCATAACTTGCTTCAAAAACATCAGTTAAATATGCATACCAGTCCCAAATAAGCAGAAAAAATTTAAAAGAGGGGATCTAGAACTCACCTCTAACTGCTTTCGAGTAATACTCCTCCAAACACGGGAGCAACCTGGAGTTCTAGCACTTAAACACACAAAGTCAAGCTGCCAAACACAAAGAACACGTAAAGATCGGTCCAAAAGCTCAACCCAAGTGAAAACCAAACATAAAACACAAGAAAACCTCACCTCAAGGAGAATTCAGCTTCTCAAGCACAAAAACCCAGTTAAAGTTTATGTTCTTCCTCTTGCAGCCGAATTCAGTTGGTGAAATGGGGTGTGGGCAACCATGCTTCATTTTAAATCCCATAATGGGCAAGTTTTCCACTTGCACAACTTTAACCCCTTGTCTTGGAATATTTCACCTTTCTTTCTTTTTCTTTTCTTTTGCAAAAATTTTCCGGGTGTTAAAAGTCCACCCCCCTTAAATGGGTTTCGTCCCCGAAATCTGTCACTCTAATAACAGATATGGGTAATGTTGTCTCATTTTCTCCTCAGTCTCCCACGTAGACTTGGACCCCTTCCTGTGTCTCCACTGTACTCGCACAAGTGGAACCACTTTATTCTGTAGCCTCTTCTCTTTTCTGTCAATGATGGCCACTGGCTGCTCCACATAATTGAGCCGTTCATCCACCTCGATATCCTCCTGGCATGATCATATCTTCATTGGCTAAGCACTTTCTTAGATGGGATACATGGAAGGTTGGATGAATCCCACTTAACTCATCGGGTAACTCCAGTCGATAGGCCACCTCCCCTACTCGGGCAATGATTTGGAAAGGCCCTATGTACCTCGGACTTAACTTTCCCCGCTTCCTAAACTGGATGATCCCTTTCCAAGGCAAGACCTTCAGCATGACTCTATCACCCACCTTGAATTCAATCGGTCTACGTCTCTTGTGGGCATACGACTTCTGTCTATCTTTTGCTGCCTTCATAAAGGCCTTAATCTTTTCCAACTTTTAGGTCATAGCCTCGATCACCTCAATGCTCCCTATATCCTTCTGCCCGATGTCACCCCAACATATAGGCGTCCTACACTTCCTGCCATACAACATCTCATATGGAGGCATACCAATGGTGGCATGATAACTGTTGTTATATGAGAATTCGGCTAACGGTAAGTGTTCGTCCCAACTTCCTTCGAAATCAATGATGCATGCTCGTAGCATATCCTCCAGCGTCTGAATCGTCCTCTCCGACTGACCGTCTGTCTGAGGATGGCAAGCCGTATTGATATGTAACCTCGTCCCCATCGCATCATGAAATCTTTTCCCAAACTTAGATGTAAACCGAGTGTCACGGTCAGACACGATAGACACCGATACGCCATGACAAGTCACTATCTCTTTGATGAAAATATCTGCCAACCTCTCAAATGAATACGTCTTGCGGATCGGTAGAAAGTGAGCACTCTTCGTCAGACGATCAACTATCACCCATATGGCATCGTATCCCTTTGCCGTACGCGGTAACTTTTTAATGAAGTCCATGGTGATGTGCTCCCGTTTACACTCGGGTATATCCAAGGGTTGGATCTTCCCGTATGGCTTTTGGTGCTCCGCCTTCACTTGTAAACACGTAAGGCACTTACTCACATACCCCGCCACATCGCGCTTCATTCCCGACCACCAGTAATCTTTCTTCATATCATGATACATCTTTGTAGCACCGGGATGAATTGAGTATCGAGTCTTGTGAGCCTCATCCATGATCTTCTCACGCAGACCCCCATAACAAGAAATCCACATCTGTCCCGATCGAGTACGGACACCAAGACTGTTCTCCCCCAACTCGGCGTCTAGACCTTTTATCCTTTTAGAGTCAATATGATCTTCTTTCAGTGCTTCATCCTGAAATTCCTTAATCTGCTTCATCATATTGGAGGTCATAACCAACTGATAAGCTTTCACCCGAATCGGCTCGGGCTTCTCTTTTCGGCTAAGGGCATCCGCCACAACGTTGGCCTTGCCCGGATGGTAATTAATCTCATAATCATAGTCTTTGATCAACTCTAACCATCTCCTCTACCTCATATTGAGATCCTTCTGCTCGAAGAAGTACTTCAAACTTTTGTGATCAGTGAAGATGGTGCACTTTGTTCTGTACAGGTAGTGCCTCCAAATCTTTAATGCAAAAACCACATCCGCCAACTTCGTTCCATACAGGTAGTGCCTCCAAATCTTTCACTCTTGACTTGGAATATTTCACCTTTCTTTCTTTTTCTTTTCTTTTGCTGAAGTTTTCCCGGTGTTACACTTCTCGTCCAACTTTAACTCCAGATCTCACAGGTGAAGACGTTGATCAACATTTGGATTGATCAATGATTATATCTCTGATGTATCTAACTGGCAGCAGGCCTGACATCATGTTCCTTGTCTGTCAGTGTGCACGTTATCAAAGTAATCCGAAGGAATCTCACATGAAAGCTGTTACGCAAATTTTCAAATATCTCAAGGGTCAACCAACACTCGACCTTTGGTATCCTAAAAATTCTGATTTCAATTTATATGCTTATACTGACAATGATTATGCAGGATGTAACTTGGACAGAAAATCAACAACTGGTGGCTGTCAATTCCTTGGAAATAGGTTGATTTCTTGGCAATGCAAGAAGCAGTAGATGGTATCCACATCCACTATAGAGGCTGAATATGTGGCTGCATCAAGTTGTTGTTCTCAAATTGTTTGGATTCAACAACAACTTCTTGATTATGGCCTTATTCTTTATGACACTAAAATTCTGCGTGACAACACTGCGGTGTTAAACATAATGAAGAATCTGATCCAACACTCATAGACAAAACATATCGACATTCACATGCACTTTATCCGTGACTGTTTTGATCGAAAACTTATCCTGTTGGAATCTATCTCAACAGATAACAACAATGCTGATTTGTTTACTAAGGCATTTGATCATACCAGATTTAACTTCTTAGTCCAATCTCTGGAAATGATTAACTTTGGCTAATAATTTTCCATAAACCCTTTCAAAAATATTTTTCATTCATGTTGAGAATCATAATTTATGGGGAGAAATTTTGAAAATGTCTTGAAAAAAATTTTTGTTCTTAAATTTTTTTTGAAAATGTCTCAAAAAAGATTTTTGTTCTTAAAAAATTTGAAAATGTCTCATAAATGATTTTTATTCTTAGGGGGAGTAAAAGAAAATTTGTAAAAATATTTTGTTTTACATATTAAGAAAATTAATTTTTTCAAGGATATATAGGAAATGATAGTACATTTTCTTAATTTGGTTTTATTACATCTTAAGGCATAAAAGAAACTGACTTGGATTATATTTGATATATTGATAGGCTTGACTTCCAAGATTGAAAAGCACTATGATCTGTGATACACTTAAAGTAAACTCAAAATGATTGAAGTGGGTTACACACCAAGGTTTTGTAGTAACACTGATTCCAAGCTAAAACAGACTGAGAGTTACAGTCTAGTCATACTCAAGCCGGTTACTATCTGATTCAGTGTCTTTTAGAAGAAATATGAAATATGTATATATAAATATCAAAAGAAGAAAAAGATATGAAAAGCAAAGACAAAAAGAGAAAATAAATATTATCAAAATGAGCAAAATGATGCCAAAAGGCCATATAGGAATAAAGATGCCAATATGTATAATAATAAAAGATATGTCATAGACATACATACTATATAATAAATATTTTGTTTTTAAGGATATGTTCTGACACAGGAGGCAAAATCAAAAGATGGGGCATGTAAGTCCGACTTGGCATGTAAGTCCTAAATGTCTTGCGAGGGCAACATAAGTCTGACTGGTAGTTAATAAGTCCTAAAACTTGTTAATATTTTGTGTTCAAAAACTTTTCTCAGGCTAGTTATGCTCTAAATAGATATTATAATAAGGAAAAAATATTCTGAAAATGCTAATCAGAGGTAAAAGGTTTAGGTCAAATTGGGGTGACTTGAATTATCAAAAGTGTCTTGAAGCTGGATAAGGGTTCTACAGGATTTTTGATTATGGAATTCATAGATTTCATATAACATAATCTAAACATGATACAATCAAAGAACATGTATCCAAGTAAATATTGAAGTCTAAGTTCAAAATGGACAAAATATATTAACAATCAACATAACCAATCTTATTTAAATAAAGCTGGACGATGTTAATCATAAGAAATATGATCATATACTTGAAAATTTACCAAAAACTTTTAAGTTATAAATATAAAGAAAATATCAGTTGTCTTTATGTTAAAATTTATTTTTGTTACACTTGTTTTGATTTACAAATTTTACAAAAATTAAGGGTTATTGGATAATTGTAAACACTTAGTTAAACGTATTTTTACTCATAACAAATTAAATGATTTAACAAGATAAGTAAATTGGAATTTGAAAAGTTGAAAATTTTAGAAGTTCAAAATGTGCGAAAAGTTATGCGACTAGTCGAACTAGTCGCATGCGAAAAGTTCTATAAAGCGAAAAGTCTATTTGTGCAAAAGCTTTGACTTCTCGCGTGAGAAGTCAGATGGCTATAAAAGCAACAATTGTGCGAGAAGTTGACCATTCGTACGAAAACTCTCTAAAAATTACATCTTTCAAACTTTTCTAAGTGTTAGAGTTGTTTCTTTGATAAAATCATTCGTTGCTGTTGCCCATTGATTTTATAGTGTTTCATAAGGTATTTTGATGATTATCCATTAGTATAGTGAGTGTTTTCATGACCGAAAGTTAAATGGATCATACACTTAAAATTGAACAAAATTAGCTATATTAAACCTTAATAATGACTTAATCGACAACTATTGAACATGTTTTAACTGTTGAAACACTCTGAATTTTCCTTAATTAAAAAATCTGAGATACACAGAACTTGTCGCATGCGAAAAGTATCAGAATATGAACATGCACGAGAACTTTTAAAATTCGCACTGAACTACTTGTGTGTATAGTGGACTTGTCGCGTGATAAGTTGACATCTGGTCAAATTTAGTTTCATGCGAATACCTATCTTGTTGCACAAAAAGTTTAACCTGAAAACTTAAGTTTTCGCATGCGAGTACTTTGGTTCGCGCGAGAAGTTTAAATTTTCAAAAGTTTTCTTAAGTCTGAATTTTTTCTAAGTCTTTAAATTTAGGTGTTCTAATTCAAATTTGTTTAATTTTTAGATGGCAAGACCTATGGTTTTTAATAAAAACCATAATGCAGTTGCTTATCTTGGAGATATTCTAGAAGATAAAGCCCTATTCAGATCATTGATTGATGGACTTAAGACGTCTAGGATCCATCATGCTATTACTGCTAATCCCACTATCTACACAAATGTGGTTGATCAGTTTTAGCTAACAGAAGCCAATGAGAGAGATGAGAAGGGTGAACCGTCCATATCTGCCAACGTCAAGGGCAAGAGGATTGTTATCATTGTTGAGGTGGTTAACAGTGTTCTACTGTTAGAGGATCAGCCCAATGCGCTAGTCAAGATAGATGATGATATGGCAAGGGATTGTTTGAAGAGGATGGGATATGATCACCGATATCCATCTCTAGAGAAGAAGTACTTACCTCTGTTCTGGAAGTACTTGTTTCATGTGGTAATTCATTGTCTCAGTAACCTAAAGGGTGGTATGGATAACCTTAGTGTAGTCTTTGGATCTCTGTTGATATTTCTTGTAGATGATATTCCATACAGCATATCCAAAGCTATTTTTTCGGAGATGCGGAAGAACGTCATAGCTACAGTGGGGAAGAAGTTTATTATGTACCCCTGGTTTATACAGCTGATTGTGAATGCTGGTCACCTAGAGTTAGCAATATCTGATTCTTCCACCTATGCTGTAATGGTGATGAAGAAGGATATATTCACATATCTTATGGGAGCTAGAGGCAATGCTTGGGATGGTACAAACTTTGCTAAACTTGGCAGATTTGTTGAGGGTTATCAAGGAGAAGCTGAACGTCCAGAGAATGTGGTACCTCAAGCTGATACAGTCGGTCCTTCCACTACTTCTACTAAAGAGTCTCCTAAAAGTTCATAAGGAGCAGGCATGTCAATAGATGATAAGATTGATTCATGGTTCAGCTCAGGGAGTGAGACTGACAGTGACCAAATAGGGAACGTGCCTTACGTACTTCAGGAACGTCCCAGAGTGCAAGAAACTCCAGCTAAATGCATTGCTGAGGAACATGATGCTAATTTTGTTCCTGAGGATTCACCATCAACTCAAAGGAGAAAGAAAAGAATGGCCAGGAACACAGCTGAAAGTCCACATGGTAGGGGTAGAGGATGAGGTGTGTTAAGAAAGCATTGGACCCTAGTGACCACTGTGTCGACTGATGATGAAGTGCCTGTGTCTGAGACTCCAGTCACAGCTAGTGAGGTTACACCTACAGAGACTCCAGTGATTGTTACAGAGTCAACTACTGTAACATCATCTGCCATGCCCACTACTGATGATGTGTTGAGTAATCCTCCCAGAGATCAAGGGTTTGAAGAGTTGGTAGGTCTGGAAGATTTTCTCAACACTCCTCCTGCATAAAGACAAGGTGCTAGTACTTCTACTAGTTCACATATATCTGTTACACTTGAGCAGAGAGTCAGTAAATTAGAGAGGGAGATGTTGGAGAAAACACAAATTGTTGATGATTTCCATGTTTGATAAGGATGAGCGGATCAAGAATCTTGAACATCAGCAACAATTCATATTGAGCTATGTCCAGTTTCTAGAGCAAAACATCCGAGACCTCACTTCTTGTGTTCTATTTTCATTTACACATCAGCAAACCACAAAAGTTGGCGAATCAAGCAGACAGCATTCTGCTGATCCTAAAACTGCTCAAGATCCTGCTGATACTACAGAGGATGATGTTGATCCTGTTGTTACAGAAAGGACAACAAAGACTGCTAATGTTGATCAAGAGCTGTCATCCACTGATCATACTTCAGCTACTGAGGATCAACCTATAGTTTATACTGGAGAGGCGTTTGTAGAGCCTGAACATGATGTACCAATCCCTGAGCCTGCTAATGATGATGATTTGGATTTTGGTAGATTATGATTTTAGTGATGAAGAGGAGGTTGATGATGATGATGATAAAGATGATGATGGTGATAATTATGAGAAAGATGATAAGGATGATAAAAAGGATGATGATGATGATCAGGGCGGTGATATGGGCTCAACTGCTGGTCTTTCTGGATCGTTGGGTACTGATAATGTCTCCGGACCAATTCCCGATGACTCAGTTGACTATACACCTCTAGATCCCGCTATTGAAGAAGCCTACGAGAAAGAATTCTATACTTTCTAGCAAAAGATTATTGTTGAGGAGACAGATGAGGATTTTGGTATATTTAAAGATTTAGATGAGACCATAGATTACACAGACATATTTGGGAATAGTCTTAAGGACTTATTCTTAGATATATTGGTTGAAGAAGGGGAGATTGTTAGAGAGTCGAGCACTCAGGAAAAGACTGACAAGACAGCTGATAAAATGGTTCAAAGTGCTGTATGTCAGGTCAGAAATCTTACAGTTGCTGCTCTTCCTCTGCCAGCTTATATTCACACCCTAAGACATTCCAAACCTTTTATAAGATACGGAAACTCAAAACCTATTATTAGTGGGGCATACGACGAGGAAAAGAAGATGTATGTTATCAAGAGCGTCAGATTTATATACTATAGGTCGTGTACCGTTTATTAACCCAAGCAACTATGGCAAAGGAAACTGGATAAGAAATATGATTTGGAGGCATAGTAAAACAAACTAAAGCAGCCAAATCCAAAGTCATTAAAGATGAGTCGTGTATAGATCCCAATACTAACAAGCCAATGAAGATAAGGGTTTATAACCATCCAAGATACGCAAGGAAGATCCCTATACATGCTTCAGTGCCAGTTAACAGTTTGTCTAAACTAATATGGTGGAGTTGTGAAAAGGAGACAGGACACACGTTGATACACCATGTTGACAGAGAATACCGTATCATTGACCTTGTGGATTTGCTCAAATTTGGAAGAGAAGATTTGATGAGGTTGCAGGCATGTCCAATTGCAGCCAATGAATCTGTTCATCTCATAGCAGCACAGTTCGGTTGGTTGATTACGAAGGCCCTGGACAACAAGATGTATGCATATGGGGGCAGTTACAAGGTTGTAGACGTGGACTTCTAAAGACATTGATTCTCCAAGCCTAGGGGGAGATTGTAGGGATTGAACGTAGAGGCTCAGAAAATCAAATCAAGATTATAAAGATCAAGTCGTGCGAGAACCTGAAGTTGTCGTGCAAAAATTATATCTCTTGCGAGAACTAGGAAGTCGCGTGAGAACTATGCGAGGACTTCTTAGTTTAGTATAAATAAATGTTTTGTGTTGTAATTTAGTGTAACAATCGGAAATTTAAAAAAAAATGGAGAAAGAAAAGGAAAGAAAAGTAAGGGAGCAAAAAGGGGGTTTTATTTCAAAAAGCAAGGGTAAAAAGTGTACAAGGGCCAAGCCTGCCTATAATTGGGTTTAAAAAGGAGGTAAGGCCGCCCATGCTCTCCTCATGCACTCAAATCATACGGCTGGAGTGAGATAAAATACTCTCACCGGTTCTAGAGTGAGAAAGTAGAAGAAATCTTCAAAAAGGTAAGATTTAATTGTGTTTCTTCTCGGTTTGTAGTTAGGTTCTAGCTTCTGGACCGCTTTCTATGTGCTTCTATGTGTTTAGTTGCTTTTTTTTAATGTATTTAGGTGTTAGAACTCCAGGTTGCTCTCGGGTTGTTGTGTTTGGCTTGAAGACAGTTTAAGGTGAGTTCTAGATCCCCTCTTTTATATGTTTTCTATTTTTTGGGGGTGATATATGTATTAAAACTATGTTTCTTGTCAAATTATGTTTTTCCATGGTGAAGATGACATTTACGATAATATGGGTGTTTTTAAAGATTTCAGTGTTGATAACTGATGTTCATGATGATCTAAGTGTGCTTCTTGAAGATCTAAGCTAAGTTTACCTTTTAAGATGTTATATGAGGCTAGAATTCACGTAGCAAGACATAAGTGTTAATGAAATTGTCCGCTGTGGACTTCGATCATCCGCTGTGAACACATTAGTGTTTAGTTCATCCGCTACAGACTTTGGTAGTCTGCTGTGGGCTTTGGCTGTCTGCCGTGGACTCTTAACCTTTAAGTCATCCGCTGTATATCTATTTCATGCACTGTGAACACTTAGGTTTATTCTAAGATTTTGGGAAAATAAATTAAGTGACTGGTACTTATGTTTTAATGGAAGCTTATGTTCGGTTTTCTTTCGAAGTTTATGTTTGCTTTTCTTCCGAAGCTTATGTTTGCAGATCTTCCGAAGCTTATTTCTTCCGAAGCTTATATTTGCAAATCTTCCGAAGCTTATATTTGCAAATCTTCCGAAGGTTATTTCTTCCGAAGCTTATGTTGGAAAATCTTCCAAAGCTTATTTCTTTCGAAGCTTATTTCTTCCGAAGCTTATTTCTTCCGAAGCTTATTTCTTCCAAAGCTTATTTCTTCCGAAGCTTAAATCTTCTGAAGCTTATGGTTGCCTTCGGAAGTATTAGTTTTAGTGTTGAGATTGCTACTTGAGAGTTAGCATAAGTTCAGAGGACTTAAATTGCATGTTTGATTCTTTTCTTATGTGCTGCTATTATTAGTGCCTAATATTTCATGATATGTGATTATAAGGCAATGGATTTCTTAAAAGTATTATTCATAATCAAGTGGTCACAAAGTAATAAAATAAAGACAGTGGAACTTAATGAATGTTACCCCCGGTCCCGTATGATGAATGGAAAGCCTTGCAAGCAAAATGAATAGAGGTTCATGACCTTGGGTGTCGTTTGTTTAACTGATGTGTGGCTGTTCTAGCCCATGAGGATGCACATCTGAGATTTAATCCTTATGATTGACCAATGAATGAATGGGACCCGTATTCATGAGCAGGCTTCATGCCTAGCAGTGTGGGTCGACTATCGAAGGGTTAGCTACCATGATAAACATTTGCCGAATGGGGTTCAGCATCTGTTGCAAACCAACAATGTAGGCTCTTGCTTTGTGCAATCCTAGTTAATGAAAGAGAAAGATAATGAAAGAAAGAAAGATAAAGAATCTCTTAACGAATGAATATATATAATGATGGATGATCACCAAGTAAAGCTTACAAAAATGTATATTTTCTATCTTATCAAAACTAGAACTCACTCAGCAATGCTGACTTTTTATATGCATATCAGTTGGCAGGTAATGATATTGCTAGGGATGGCACGAGTTTGAAGCTACTTGGCAAATAAAGACTGACATCCATGTTATGCAAATATGATATTTTTGTCTTGTAATACAACTAAATGCTCCTTTGAAACTTGTATCAACGATGTATTTCTTGGCAAAAGTTATAATCAATGCATGAAATGGTTTTTGTGTAACTATACTGCTACCATGTTTTCTTACTTCAACATATTTTAATGTGTAATGTGCTATGAATAACCAACTGTGGGGTTTCCCGGGAAGGGGGCCTTACAAGTTGGTATTAGAGCCAAAGTTTAAGAGAATTGGGTAAATTATTTTCAAAACCTAAACTTAAACTGAAAATGGGACCAAATGGAGGGATGCCAGCCCAAGTAACTACGTGCCATCAGGTAATTTTCTTAAAGTTAATAGGTATTATGTGCGTGTGCTATTTGATTTATGTGCTTAGTAGATTTGGATGCTGATGTAGTCAGGATAGGAAATGCTTGGGGAATCAAGAGTAAAGTAAGTGGCTAATCACAACTGGCCACTGTAAATTAGGGACTTACTATACTTTACATAATCTGAGCTATTACCTTGAATGACCTTGTTGGTGTCTGAATCTTATAAGAAGTAGATTTTATGACGGGTAGAAAATCTGGGAAGGCAACCCGAGGTGGTGCTCGTTACGGGCGTACTACTAGGCCACGTGTCACCAGGAGCAAAGCTAAGGCTCCCGAGATGGTTCATGAGGACACAGATCTCCATAGCCACCAAGAGGGTGAAGGATCAGCTACCCTCAAATCTACGATGAAGGAAGCTATTACTGATGAGTTCTACAACGTCATGCAAAATGTGTTGCCTTCAGTGGTGACTGGAGTGTTGAGGGTTGTAAAGGATGGGGAAAGAGCAGAGGATACGGGGAAGAAGGAGGAGAGGAAATAAAAAAAGTACACTAAAAGGACTTAGGAAGCTGAAGAAGAGCCACCTAGCCCAAAGGTGGTAATTCATGAGGATGATAGCGAGAAGGAGAAGGAGACTGCTAAAGGGTGCAGCTATGGGGTGTTTCAGAGATGCAAACCCCCGCCCTTCGACGGTAATGGAAATGCTACTACTGCTCACCGTTGGGTTCGAGAGATGGAAGTAGTCCTGGACATCAGTGAATGTCGGGAGGATCAAAAGGTGAAGTTTGCCTCCCATTCTTTCATTTTCGACACTATGCTGGTGGGACAACATTGTCCAAGCTGAGGGAAAACGATCCATAGCAAAGATGAGGTGGTCGGATTTGAAGGAGTTGGTGCTGGAGGAGTATTGTCCACATAGAGAGTTGAACAAAATTGAGAAGGAGTTCCTGCATTTGGAGGCCGGGAACATGACTCATCAAGAGTACACCTCCAAGTTCAATGAACTTGCAAGACTTATGCTAGACCTGGTAACTCTGGTGTCCAAGAAGATTAAGAGATAGATGCAAGGTTTGCCAGTGGACATTAGGAGGAACATGATAGCCGCTATACCGAGCACGTTTAGGTCCGTGGTAGATTTGGCGGGGAGATTGTATGATGAGAGGGACCCGATTCCAGTTCAGAGGAAGGTCAAGAGGAGTTGGAATAAGAATGGTAATGGTAAGAGGTTCAGGAATGACAACTATGGAATTGGGGAGAAGAAGATGAGGGTTGGCGACTGTTGCCCAGAACAAAGGAAGGGGAATGCCCAAAGGGGGTGTAAGAAGTGTGGGAAGACCCACACGGGTGAATGCAGAGTGGGGACGAATAGGTGCTTCAAATGCGGGGGCCAGGGCCATTATGCTAAGGAGTGCAGGATACTGAGATATTACCAATGCGGAGAGGTAGGCCACTCTGGCCGGGATTGCAAGAAGGGTGGGGCAGGAAGCTCAGGGACCCAGACTATGGGAGAGAAAGGGAAGAGTAAGAACACCAAAGCAAAGGAAAGGGCATTCAACATGACCTGGGAAGAAGTTAGAGTGGATCCTGAAGTACTTTCAGGTACGTTTTTGGTAAACCAATAGTATGCTTCTGTGCTCTTCGATTCGGGTGCTAGTAGGAGCTTTGTATCTGCTTCCTTTTGTCATGTAATGCATGGTAAGAGTAGGAAGATAGATGTGCCTTTCCATGTAGAGATAGCGATAGAAAAATCTACCAAGGTGATTGATATGATAGACGATTGCCTCATAAAATTGGACGGTCATAAGTTTACTGCTAGATTGTATATGATGGCCTTAGGAGGTTTTGATATGGTGTTAGGAATGGATTGGTTGGAAACCTATGAAGCGAATATCGTGTGTTGAAAGAAGAAGATTCGTCTGATTACGCCTGACGGCAGTTTGGTTACGGTTCACAGAAACAAGGAATGCATCACTCCACGAGTGATATCTATGATCATGGCAGAGAAGTTTATGAGGTGAGGGTGTGGTGCTTACCTGGCTTATATGAAGGACGTGGATGCTACCATGCCTTAACTGTCAGACGTGTCGGTAGTATGCGATTTCCTTGATGTGTTTCCTGAAGACCTGCCAGGGGTCCCACCCGATAGAGAAACTGAGTTTCAGATTGACTTGATACCAGGAGCGCAACCAGTCGCCAAGGCACCATACCGGTTGGCTCCATCTGAACTCAAAGAGTTGATGACGCAAATGCAAGATCTTCTGGATAAGGGCTTTATTCGGCCGAGTATCTCTCCATGGGGTGCTCTGATTTTATTCATAAAGAAGAAGGACGGTAGTATGAGGATGTGCATCGACTACCGTGAGCTGAACAAGTTGACTGTGAAGAACCGGTATCCGTTACCAATGATTGATGACTTGTTTGATCAGCTCCAGGGTACTAGTTGGTTCTACAGGATAGACCTTCGATCGGGGTATCATCAACTGAAGGTGAAGTAGCAGGATATCCCAAGACAGCCTTTCACGTGTGTTATGGGCACTGCGAGTTTCTCGTGATGTCCTTTGGTTTAACCAAACCGCCAGCTGCTTTTAGGGATTTGATGAATCGGGTGTGTCGACTCATGCTAGATAAATCAGTGATCGTGTTTATTGATGACATCCTGATTTATTCGAAGAGCGAAGAAAAGCATGCTAGTCACATCCGCGAGGTGTTAGAGATGCTTAGAAGAGAGAAGCTGTATGCCAAGTTCTCCAAATGCACATTCTAGTTGCGGGAGGTTCAGTTTTTGGGTCATGTGGTTAATCCTGAAGGGATTATGGTAGACCCGGTGAAAGTTAAAGCGGTGATGCAGTAGAAGTCCCTAAAGACGCCATCCGAGATCCGTAGTTTCTTGGGTTTGGTGGGCTATTATAGAAGATTAATCCAAGACTTCTCCAAGATAGCTTCACCATTGACCAAATTGACCCATAAAGATGTGAAGTTCGTATGGGGTCCGGAGCAGGAGAATGCTTTCGAAGAGCTAAAGACAAGATTGACTCAAGCACTAGTCTTGATATTGCCTGAAGGGAATGATGAGTTGGTGGTATATTCAGATACATTGCGGTTGGGCTTAGGTTGCGTGTTGATGCAACGAGGTAAGGTTGTAGCCTATGCATCTTGGCATTGAAGATCCATGAGGTTAACTACCCTACTCATGATTTAGAGTTGGCGGTTGTGGTCTTTGCATTGAAGATTTGGAGGAACTACTTGTATGGGGCGAAGTGTACCATTTTCACAGATCACAAGAGCCTAAAGTATTTCTTCAAGCAAAAGGATCTTAACATGAGACAAAGAAGGTGGTTAGAGTTGATCAAGTATTATGATTTTGAGATCCATTACCATCCGGGCAAGGCCAACGTGATGGCGGATGCCCTTAGCTAAAAGGAGAGATCCGAGCCGATTCGGGTGAAGGCTTGTCAGTTGGTTATGACCTCCGACGTGATGATGCAGTTCAAAGAACTTCAGGATGAAGCGATAAAAAAAGATCAGATTAACTCCGAAAGGATGAAAGGTCTAGTCGCTGATTTAGGGGAGAACACCCTTGGTGTTAGAACCCGATCAGGGCAAATGTGGATTCCTCGTTATGGGGATCTGAAGGGAAGGATTATGGATGAATCTCATAAAACACGATATTACATCCATCCTGGTGCTACAACGATGTATCATGACCTGAAGAAGGATTATTGGTGGCCAGGGATGAAGTGTGACGTGGTGGAGTACGTGAGTAAGTTCCTGACCTGTTTATAAGTGAAGGCAGAGCATCAGAAACCATACGGGAAGATCCAACCCTTGGATATACCTGAATGGAAGTAGGAACACATCACCATGGACTTCATCACAAAATTTCCTTGCACGACGAGAGGATGTGATACCATTTGGGTGATTCTAGAATGCTTAACGATGAGTTCTCACTTCTTGCCAATCCGAGAGACCTACTCATTAGAAAGGTTGGCGGAGATGTTCATCAAAGAGATTATAACTTGTCATGGCATGCCGCTGTCTATTGTTTCTGATAGGGATACTCGGTTCACGTCCAAGTTCTAGAAGAAATTTCATGATGCGATGGGAACGAGGTTAAACATTAGCACAACTTATCACCCTTAGACAGACGGTCAATCAGAACAGACCATTCAGACCTTGGAGGACATGCTCTGGGCATGCATTATTAATTTTGGTGGAAGCTAGGATGAACTCCTACCGTTGGCAGAGTTCTCCTACAACAATAGTTATCATGCCAGTATAGGCATGCCACCATTCGAAATGTTGTACGGGAGACGATACAGAACCCCGGTGTGTTGGGGTGATATCGGGCAAAAGGAGTTGGGAAGTATCGAGGTTATTGAGGCCACGTTAGAGAAGTTGGAAAAGATCAAGGCTTTTATGAAGGCAGTTAGGACCGGCAGAAGTCCTACACCGATAAGAGAAGGAGGCCAATTGAGTTCCAAGTGGGAGATAAGGTGATGTTGAAAGTATCTTCTTGGGAAGGGATTATCAGGTTCTGGAAGCGAGGGAAGTTGAGCCCAAGGTATATCAGGCCATTCAAAATCATTGCCAGAGTTGGTAAAGTGGCATATAGGCTGGAACTTCCCGATGAGCTGCATGGGATTCATCCTACGTTCTGTGTATCTCACTTACGAAAGTGCTTGGTGGAAGGTGACGTTGTTATTCCTCTCACGGACATTGAGGTTGATGAAAGGTTGAATTATGTAGAGCAACCATTGGCTACTTTGGACCGAAAGGAGAAACAGTTAAGGAATAAAGTGATTAACCAAGTAAAAGTGCAATGAAAGCATCTCAAGGGATCGAAGGCCACTTGGGAGTCAGAGGAAGAAATGAGACGACACTACCCAGATCTCTTTAAGGAGTGACGGGTTTCGGGGACGAAACCTATATAACGGGGATGGACTTGTAACACCCAGAAATTTAAAAAAAACAGAGAGAGAGAAAAAGAAAAGTAAGGGAGCAAAAAGGGGGATTTATTTCAAAAAGCAAGGGTAAAAAGTGTACAAGGGCTAAACCTGCCCATAATGGGGTTTAAAAAGGAGGTAAGGCCGCCCATACTCTCCCCATGCACTCTAATCGTATGACCAGAGTGAGATAAAGTACTCCCATTGGTTCTAGAGTGAGAAAGTAGAAGAAATCTTCAAAAAAGTAAGATTTAATCGTGTTTCTTCTCAGTTTTCAGTTGGGTTCTAGCTTCTAGACCGCTTTCTATGTGTTTCTATGTGTTTAGTTGCTTGTTTTCGTGTATTTAGGTGTTAGAACTCCAGGTTGTTCTCGGGTTGTTGTGTTTGGCTCGAAGGCAGGTTAAGGTGAGTTCTAGATCCCCTCTTTTACATGTTTTCTACTTTTTGGAGCTGATATGTGTATTAAAACTATGTTTCTTGTCAAATTATGTTTTTCCATGGTGAAGATGACTTTTACAAAAATATGGGTGTTTTTAAAGATTTTAGTGTTGATAACTGATGTTCATGATGATCTAAGTGTGCTTCTTATAGATCTAAGCTAAGTTTATGTTTTAAGATGTTGTATGAGGCTAGATTTCACATAGCAGGACATAAGTGTTAATGAAATTGTCCACTATGGACTTCGGTCATCTGCTATGAACACACTTAGTGTTTAGTTCATCCGCTACAAACTTTGGTCATCCGCTGTGGGCTTTGGCTGTCCGCTGTGGACTCTTAACCTTTAAGTCATCCGTTGTATATCTATTTCATGCATTGTTAACACTTAGGTTTATTCTAAGATTTTGGGAAAAGAAATTAAGTGACTGGTACTTATGTTTTAATGGAAGCTTATGTTTGGTTTTCTTTCGAAGCTTATGTTTGCTTTTCTTCCAAAGCTTATGTTTGCAAATCTTCCGAAGCTTATTTCTTCCGAAGCTTATGTTTGCAAATCTTCCGAAGCTTATTTCTTCCGAAGCTTATTTCTTCCGAAGCTTATTTCTTCCGAAGCTTATTTCTTCCGAAGTTTAAATCTTTCGAAGCTTATGGTTGCCTTCGAAAGTATTAGTTTTAGTGTTGAGATTGCTAGTTGATAGTTAGCATAAGTTCAGAGGACTTAAACTGCATGTTTGATTCTTTTCTTATATGCTGCTATTATGAGTACCTAATATTTCATGATATGTGATTATAAGGCAATGGATATCTTAAAAGTATTATTCATAATCAAGTGGTCACAAAGTAATAAAAGAAAGACAATGAAACTTAATAAATGTTACCCCTGGGCCCGTATAATGAATGGAAAGACTTGCAAGCAAAATGAATGGAGGTTCACAACCTTGGGTGTCGTTTGCTCAACTGATGTGTGGCTGTTCCAGCTCATGAGGATGCACATCTGAGATCTAATCCTTTTGATTGACCAATGAATGAATGGGACCCGTATTCATGAGCAGGCTTCGTACCTAGCATTGTGGGTCAACTGTCTAGCTAACATGATAAACGTTTGCCGACAGGGGTTCGGCATCTGTTGCCAAGCAACAATGTAGGCTCTTGCTTTTTTCAATCCTAGTTAATGAAAGAGAAAAATAATAAAAGAAAGAAAGATAAAGAATCTCTTAATGAATGAATATGTATAATGATGGATGATCACCCAGTGAAGCTTGCAAAAATGTATATTTTCTATCTTATCAAAACTAGAACTCACTCAGCAATACTGACTTTTTATATGCATATCAGTTGGCAGGTAATGATGTTGCTGGGGATGGCACGAGGTTGAAGCTACTTGACAAATAAAGAATGACATCCATGTTATGCAGAGTTGATATTTTTGTCTTTTGATACAACTAAATGTTCCTTTGAAACTTGTATCAACGATGTATTTCCTGGCAAAAGTTATTATCAATGCATGAAATGGTTTTTGTGTAACTATTCCGCTATCATGTTTTCTTATTTCAATATATTTTAATGTGTAATGTGCTATGAATAACCAACTGTGAGTTTCCCGGGAAGGGGGCCTTACATTTAGAGAGCTTTTGTACTTTCTTGATTTCATACTCATTTGTAACACTTTCAAAGTCAGAGAGCAATAGAATTGAGAAGTTTATTTACATTCGTGTTCTTCATTTACATTTCAATCCTATTCCGTGATGTTAACATTCCGCATTCTCGTCACGAGATCGATCTTATTTGTATTTTACTGATCCTTACACAATGCTAAAAATGTAATTTTGTTACATTTTCTAGCTAATTGTGTATATTATTAATCATCGTGTCTAGTGCTACTCATCGTGTTACCTATTGTGTCTAATGTTAAAAATTGTTTTTTTAAATGGTGATTTTCAAATAAACTAATGCTAAAAATGCAAAATTTTTATGTTTTTTCCGATTTATTATGCAATGCTGATCAGGTCATTTTGTAATCCTCATTAAACAGCTCATTGTGCTTATTGCTAATTGTCAAGTCTAGTGTTGGTTATTATGTTACCTATTGTGTCTAATATTGACTATTGTGTTATGAATTATGTTTTTTTAAAATGAATTGAAAATAACACAATGCTAAAATATATATATTTTTTATATTTTTTCCAGTTTATTGTGTAATCCTGATCAAGTCATTTTGTAATTATCATCAAGCAACTAATTGTGTATATTGCTAATCGTAGAGTCTAGTGTTGGTCATTGTGTTACCCATTGTGTTATCCATTGTGTCTAATGTTGATTATTGTGCTATGCATTGTGTTTTTTAAAATAGTGATTTTCAAATAACACAATGCTGAAAAAGTAAATTTTTTATGTTTTTTTCAGTTTATTTTGTAATCCTGTTCAGGTTATTTTGTAATCATCATTAAGCAACTATTATGTTTGTTGTTAATCGTCGAGTTTAGTGTTGATCATTGTGTTACCATTGTGTGTAATGTTGACTATTGTGTTATGCATTATGTTTTTTAAAATGATAATTTTTAAATAACACAATGCTGAAAATGTAAAATTTTTACGTTTTTGTTCAGTTCATTGTGTAATCATGATTATGTCATTTTGTAATTATCATAAAACTGCTAATTGTGTTTATTATTAATTATCGAGTTTATTGTTGGTCATTGTGTTACCTATGATGTCTAATTTGATCTTTGTGTTATGCATTGTGTTTTTTAAAATGGTGATTTTCAAATAACATAACAATAAGAAATGTAAACTTTTTATGTTTCAAGTTCATTATGTATTTCTCATTAGATAATTATGTAATACTCATCAATTCAGAAGATTACACAATGACCTAACGAAATTACTTAATATGTTAAAAAAACATGAAAAAAAACTTTGCTTTTTTATATCAACACTATACACGTTTTAAAGATTAAAGAATGCTCATTTTTATGGTGTAATCTTTTAAAAAAAAAATGTCGTATGTAAAAGTTATGAATGTTTAAAAAAAGATGAAACTTGAGAAGAGAAAACATTACCAATTTTACCGTTAACCTAATTTTGATCAAAAGTACACGTGTTAACATTTTAATCATTCTTACATTTTATTTTTATAATACTTTGTATTTGAAATTTTTTCTAATAATATAGTCTAATCATAATCATTTTTAGATTGGAATAAATATTATTAAATGGTGTCAAGAAATAATTATTTAGGTTAGAAAATATATAAAATTATAAATATTTTTTACTACATCACATTTTATCTTCAGTTTACTCATAAAGATGTAAAGAAAAGACTATTTTATGATCTTATTATCAGGTACACTATTGATATTCATATTCTAATGTTGTGAGTACATTTATTGTTTCTCATATCTTCCAGTGTAATCTAGATGACGTGAAAAATAAGTGATAAATGTAATATGTTCTTATCTTCTTTTAACCAATGAGCTTATAAATAAATGTTTATTTTAAGAGCTTACACCCCACTTATTCTTAGCTCTCATGTCTTACGCACATTATAAGTCGAAACTATTTGGGCACTCAGACACAAATATTCCAAAACCATTTGCAAAAGCAGTTGATATTCCCTTACTACTTTGGCACCACAGTATGACTAATTTAGTATCTGAGACCACCAATTCCACTAATCGATATATACAACGTTATATCTGTCACATTGAACTTACAAAAATACCGATTTCATAAAAAACTAGAGTTTGGGGATATTGTATAATATAAATTTCAAGGATAAGGTATTTGACGAATAATGCAAGTGAAAATCACATAAGTTTCGGGGTCTTTAAAGCAATATTTTCTGAATGAACGTCGGAGGAATATCCACCGGTGAACATTTTCAACCGACAGTACCCGACAAGTCTCAGACAAATTAAGTTAACATCAAGTTAGTATAATTTATGTTAGTATCAAGCCAACGTTCTATTATGTAGGAACTGATTTCGCGCTGACTTTAGGCAACCTTTGGTTGCAACAAACTTTCTTCCGACCCAAGCCAATCGTTGGTGATTAACGACTGATGGATATTTATAATATATTTTCTTCATTTTCTTGGACTTTTTTTTTTCGTTGATTATAAGTGGCCGATCAACAACACGTATTTATAAAAATTTCTTTTTTATTTTTTTGGATTCCTTTTATTCATCGGTGATTATCATGAATATTCATAATTATTTATTAGAATTTTATGTAGAATTTGATCATCATGGATATTCATAGATAATTATTCGAACTCCAATTAGAATTTCTGTTGTTAGAAGATGATTTTCGATGAAATTGAGTTGTTGATAACGTGTCTGTCAATGACAGTCGATTTTCTAATGATTTATATCTTCCTGTTGAAGAAAAAACAAAAAAGTCAAGACATAATAATCGTATAAGAAAATTTACTTGATGCAACTTTATACTATTATAAAAAACTTTTGGTCTATATCTTGTTGTGCAAATCAAGTCAGAAAAATCCAATATACTCGTATCATGTTTCTTCCAAATTTTATCGAATAATATAACTAACACCTAATTAATAAAAAATACAAGTGACTAAAAAACCTCATAGATTACGCACCAATCATGCGGTGGCTTCTAAGTTCATCAAATTCAATTGTTCTAAGAGTAAAGACACTACAATGTACCCAATAACTATTCTCCACGTTCTTTTCCTCCATTTAAAGAAACCGTCGCTAAACATATTTAAGCAAAAAACCTTTCTAAAAACATATATTTCATATCTATGTGACTTCACATATGTTTAGGTATATCTTGAATTATCATATGTTACTTATTGATAGAGAAACGATGCTTTAGTTCATGTTTAGATGGCTTTGATCTTGCCGATATCTTTTTTAGGTGACCGATCAACGACCTTGGATCAATGGCGCCTATAGGTGTTCGATTGCAAATTGAAGATCGACATGTAATTTCCTTCTTCTTTCTCAATATACATGAGCACGTTTTGAATTAACGCTACTACTAAAAAGACTATTTGCACAGTATTACTGACAGTATAGTTCTGTCGCAACATTCAGTCACTAATACATCATTTAGTATTAGTGCAAAATAGTTGTAGACACGTGGAGTAATTTTTTTCTATAATAAAGTGGTTTTTTGCGTTTTTCTATAATACAAAATAGAATATGTTCACACGTCAGTATTCATGTTGTCACGCACGTAAGTATTCAACCTATTTAAATGCTGAATCACATAAAGTTACATTAAATCTAAAACAAATCTTTTATTCGATATTATAATTCTTTTTGTTAGATAATACAACATTCTTGTTAGAAAATGCAATCTTTTTCAA
This sequence comes from Flaveria sonorensis, assembly GCA_025506505.1. Lineage (NCBI taxonomy): Eukaryota > Viridiplantae > Streptophyta > Magnoliopsida > Asterales > Asteraceae > Flaveria > Flaveria sonorensis. Next base: position 51,368,929 of record CM046427.1, on the reverse strand, counting down.
AATGTTGCTTCCATAAGGTTATTAGATTCACTTTTCTAGCAGTATACTAAATATTCGGCAAATAAAACAATTTCCAGGTTGTGATTGATAATGGTATACTGCAAGTAACACTATTGAATCCTGAGGGAATTGTCACGGGTATACGATACAATGGACTTGATAATGTTCTTGAAGTTCTTAACGATGAAAGCAACCGAGGGTAAGCTGTGTACTATTGTTACTATTGAACAAACTTTTTATGTTTTATAAATATGTCATATCATTAGATTAATGATAACATTTTCATCTGCAATTAGTACTTCTTGAAAAAATGTAGGTATTGGGACATTGTTTGGAGTGCTCTAGATGGCTCGGGGAGAACAGGTGTTTTCGAAGAGTATGTTCTCAACATTCTCTGATATAAGTGTCTCTAATTCATCTGTGAAATAACTGTTGCTAATTCGTTGCTGAATTTGTCACGTCTATCTGATCATGACGCTGACCACCTGTATCCTAAAATAATGCATGTTGGTGATCCGTCGGTATTATCTATGCATGCTGCTTTTTCTCACATGCCCTCACCCGCGGGTCATACCTTTACCGAGGGATCACCAATGGCTCCCTCTGTCAGCTAAAGATCCTTTGATTTGTATAGCTTAGTGTACAATGTATAAAGTGAAGATACGATATAAATATATTAAATGATCAAATAGAAAATGTTTTTTCCCCCAACAGGATCAAAGCAACAACTTTTAAGGTTGTTGTGGAAAGTGAGGAACTAGTTGAGGTTTCGTTTTCTAGGACATGGGATCCATCACTAAAAGGAAAATTTGTTCCTTTAAACATAGACAAAAGGTTTGTAGATGTTTTTTTCCTTCATAATTTGTTAAATCAAAGAATGCAATTCGAAGTTCGCAACTCTCTTTTAAAGTATTTACATCATTTTTTCATTCGTAGGTTCATTTTACTTCGTGGTTGCTCTGGTTTCTACACGTATGCCATTTACGAACACTTGGGCTCGCAAGAGTGGCAAGCATTTAGTCTTGGTGAAACACGAGTCGCGTTCAAGCTCAGAAAAGACAAGTAAACCATGATCAAATCCCTATAAACACAAGTTGCCTCAATGTTTGCATACTTTATGCTTAATGTGTGCAACATTTGAGTAGGTTTCGGTATATGGCAGTGGATGATGATCGGAAAAGATACATGCCATTGCCCGATGACCGCCAATCGGAAAGAGGTCAAACCCTTGCATATCCGGAAGCTGTTTTGTTGGTTAATCCAATTGAACCTGAGTTCAAAGGAGAGGTGATGTTACTAGACTAGTTAACACCACAATAACTAAAGGATCTTCATTTATAAATGATGTACTTAGAGGCTTTATTTTGTTATATTTTGTGTAGGTGGATGACAAATACCAATATACTTGTGAGAATAGAGATCTCATGGTACATGGTTGGATATCCGATGACCCTGCAGTTGGGTTTTGGAAAATCACACCAAGTGACGAGTTTAGAACAGGTGGGCCTCTCAAACAGAACCTTTGTTCTCATGTTGGGCCCACCTGTCTAGCTGTAAGTTACTTCAGTCACAACTAGATAGATAATTTACATCAATTCTCTATGTTTTTGCCTGATCTTGAGTTATCATGGATCTAATGCAACAACTAGGTGTTTGTTGGTGCACACTATGCGGGGGATGATTTAGTTCCAAAATTTGGCCAAGGTGAGCCATGGAAGAAGGTCTTTGGACCGGTATTTATCTATATGAACTCGGTGATGGATGGAGAAGATCCTCTTACGCTTTGGGATGATGCAAAAAGACAGGTAAAAGACGACAATACATGGTTATATCTACTTCTTTCAAGCGTATTTATCCAATAATCGATTTCAGAGCAGATGACGGTTGAGGCAAGTAGTTGGCCTTACAGTTTTCCTGCATGTGAGGATTTCCCTAAATCAAATCAAAGAGGCAAGGTCTACGGAAAGTTACTAGTTCGCGATAGGTAACCATATATATACACACACTACTCAAGATAATGTAGCTCATTTGAAGATAGTTTTCTCATAATTGTTCATTTTAGATTTGTAAACGCTAATGATATGCCTACCAACGGGGCGTATGTTGGTTTAGCTGCACCAGGTGAAGTTGGTTCATGGCAAAGAGAATGCAAGGTGATTCTTTACGTTGTTTTACTCATTTTTCAAGAGATAAAGGCAGTATAGTTAGATTTTGGAGGTCAAATATACGAATTTGTCAATCGATCAACCTCATAAGCCAAAGTAAACATGTTTTAAATATTTTCAGTGATGATCTAATGATGTTTTTCGAGCAGGATTATCAATTTTGGACGAAGACAGATGAGAATGGAGTGTTTTCTATTAACAATATCAGAACCGGCTACTATAACTTATATGCCTGGGTCTACGGCTTTCTTGGTGACTATAGGAATGATAGCTCTATAACCGTCACTCCAGGTTAGATATAGAAGTAGAATTATCTTTACGTATTACATGTTAGTAACATCTTAAGATAACAATCTTGGATATTTTATATTTATTCTAACATCCTTGTCCTATAACCCTTTATACTTGTATCAAATTGATATATTTCTTCTAAACTTTGAAAAGTAACAGGATGTAATATTGATGTTGGTACTCTCGTATACGAGCCACCAAGAAATGGTCCTACGTTGTGGGAGATAGGGATTCCTGATCGATCTGCTGCAGAGTTTTACGTCCCAGATCCTAATCCCCAATACGTGAACAAGCTCTTTCTTGATCAACCTCAAAAGTATGTTTAATATATTCAACTAGATTGATAATTAATGAGACTAGTCATGCTTTTATGGGGTCCTTGCTAGACCCTTTTACTCAATTTTTCAAACAAGACTACATATTGAACCAGACGTTTTACTGGTTCAGTCACTGATCAGACCGGCCAGCTCAAAGTTAAGATCTAAATGGTGTTATAACTAATTTAAATATAAAAATATATAACAAATTTTAAAGAAAACAGAGCAACTAAAGACATCTTACTCTAAAATTCTTTCTAGTTTAAGACTTATTCCTAGATGTAATACTGAACTAGCATTACCAACAACATGTTAAATTATATATCATACATTCAAAGTTACACATTTTTTGGTCTCTCCTTATGTCAACTTGTTTGTACATCATGCATTAGGAGTTATACATGTTTCATTTTCTGAAACTATATTCTTCTTGTTTGTACAGTCACTGATCAGTCACTGATCAGACCGGCCAGCTCAAAGTTAAGATCTAAATGGTGTTATAACTAATTTAAATATAAAAATATATAACAAATTTTAAAGAAAACAGAGCAACTAAAGACATCTTACTCTAAAATTCTTTCTAGTTTAAGACTTATTCCTAGATGTAATACTGAACTAGCATTACCAACAACATGTTAAATTATATATCATACATTCAAAGTTACACATTTTTGGTCTCTCCTTATGTCAACTTGTTTGTACATCATGCATTAGGAGTTATACATGTTTCATTTTCTGAAACTATATTCTTCTTGGCCTTTCTCAGTAAATTTAGGCAATATGGTTTGTGGGAAAGGTATGGGGAGTTGTACCCTCAAGGTGACTTGGTATACACGGTTGGAGAGAGTGACTATACCAAAGACTGGTTTTATGCTCAAATTCCAAGGTACAAGTCTTTGATGCATCACTTTTAGAACCATCAAATTATTTCTTAAAATTAGTTTCAAAATTATCACGTGAATTAATTTTTTTTGAATGAAAAATCAGTTACTCCGTAATACATCATTATCTGGGTTTGAACCCAAAACCTACTCACATTTCACATGAATTAATATTCTACATTTTACCATACAAGACATATTTTTAATAAGATATAATATGGACGTATTTTAATATGTTTGTTACACAGCAAATGTATTGTTTTAGAATAACATTTTTATAAAGGTGTTCCACTCAATAATTGAACTAATAAAGTTTGCTTCATCTTATTAAGTTCATTTCAATGTAATGCTAATGGTTAAGTCAATGGTTTAAGTAAAAAATTATATATTTTAATATACGTTTTTACACTTAGGAAAAAAAAACATGTTAAATTTTGTTGTTTGGATTTATAAACTGAGTGTACTTACACGTTTAAATACATAAATACATCATAATAGTATTTACCCTTGTGACCATAGGAAAACATTTAAGCAGAAACATAAAATTAGGTTACAATCAAGGTTTATAAAAATGAATTATTTGTGTTGGTATAAGCACCTTGTACATCTCCAATAATTAACCATCAGAATAAAATAGGTAGTGTTATTTCACAGAAAAAATATTGGTAAAATCACAAGTTTTACTGTACTAGTGGATGTATCCACGATATTCAGCGGGAGTTATTAAAGTTGAAAGATTAAATTCTGATGATTTATACGTTAGTACTAACCATTCGAAAAAAGATTACGTATTAAACGCTGATAAAAAGTGTAATAGAAAAAATACCATTAAAAAATAAATACCTCAAAACAAAGAAAAAAAATAACGAATGCGTAAATGGTCACTTTATTATAATTGACAAGTTATATTGTAAATTGGTTAAAGAAAAAATATGACATAACTCGAAGGCTTATATATAAAACTTAAAAAAAGTTCAGTTGATTAAATGTAAATGTAACATAACTCGAAAGGTTAGGTATAAAATTTTAAAAGAATACAAAATGAATAGGTATCAATTTAAAAAATAAAAGAGAGAGAGAAAAAGAGAGAAAGTGTTGCGGTTACTTTTGAAAAATCCTTAAAGTTTTAAATGTAAAATTGTAAAAAAAAAAATTATTTATTAGTTTTGAGAAAAAAATTATTGTGATGACATTAACAAAACATTTAGCTTCACTACTTATAATCATTTCTATTGTTATATATAATGATAGAGCGGGTGTTATCGAGCCTCTTTTCTGACATGCATTAAATACTAATATATTTGGGTATTATTGTTATTATTATTATTATTATTATTGTTATTGTTATTGTTATTGTTATTGTTATTGTTATTGTTATTGTTATTGTTATTGTTATTGTTATTGTTATTGTTATTGTTATTGTTATTGTTATTGTTATTATTATTATTATTATTATTATTATTATTATTATTATTATTATTATGTAAATATTTAGCGATTATATACTTAAGTGTTTAAATAAAATAATACTTAAATCAAATAGTATTAAGTTATATAATAAATGTATATACTACAATATTAATATAAAGTATTATAAATAAGATAATACTTAAGATAAATATATATTAAATAATATATTAATTAGGAGAAATTTATTAAATAAGGGTAAATTAGAAATTATTGTATATAGAACTTGTATTTTATGTTAGAAAAAGTTACATTAGGTGTCTTAAATTTTAAATAATTTTACAAGTGTTTCATGCGCAAATGTTTTATATAATAGTATAGATAATATAGATTCAGATTATTATTATCTTTATTATTATAAAAGTATATAATAATTATATAGTTAAGTATTCAAATAAAATACCACTTATTTAAAATTTTAATAATAATAATAATAATAATAATAATAATAATAATAATAATAATAATAATAATAAAAGTATTTAGTACGTGTATAATCTGTATTAAGATAATACTTATTAATAAATTTAAATATTAATTTAAAGTATTATAAATAATAAAATATATAATGTAGTGAATTAAATAAACTTATATAATTAAATAATGTATTAATAATATGAATTAATTAATGTATTAATTAGAAAAAAGTGTATTAAATGAGGGGCAAAATATGAATGATTGCATAGAACACTTGTATCTAATACTTAAAAAGTTGTCATATATGTCTTAATTTTTTTAATGAAATTATATTTATGTCCTAAGATTATGTTTTATATAGTAGTATAGATTTATAAAGCGGAGAAAGTAGTTGCCAAAACATAAAAAGGAAACCATAAACGACTTACCCGAGTGCCATCGGAGTTTGTTTGACTTTTGTTATAAAACGATCTTATTCGATCTATATTTTATAAAACATAAGTTTACCCTCTTAGTATAGTTGATAGAAAACATAATTTATGTAAACCCCCTCTACTAAAAGTTCTTGTTTCATCACCGTTTACTAACTATAATAGTCAGTGGACTATGTTCAAGAAAAGACCGCCGATCAATCTCACCAATTGTCATCCCCCCTCCCCCGTGTTTATTTCTTTAGCATTATGGCCTAGGATGATATTTCATTAAACCGTTCAAATTTCAGAAAAAAAGAAGATAACTCGTATGAAGGCACAACATGGCAGATCAAGTTTAAGTTAGAAAACGTCCAGCAAACCGCTACTTATAAACTACGAATAGCGTTGGCCGGTGCATCTCTAGCGGAACTACAGGTATATACAAATACCTTCACACGCGTAACCATAATCATAATCTACATGGTCACACATGTAAGAAAATGAAGATATGTAACTTAACCGTTCCAAGTAAAAGTTGGCAGGGTACTCTTTTTGCAAGAATTTCCTATTATAATAGTTGGTTTGTCTACTAATTGTAAGTTTTATTTATAGGTTCGTGTAAATGATCGAAGTAAACCTCGTCCTCTCTTTACAACGGGACTGATAGGGCGTGATAATGCAGTTCCAAGGCATGGGATTCATGGTCTATATTGGTTGTACAACGTAGATGTTTCGGGCTCTCTACTCTTAGAAGGAGACAACACCTTTTATTTCACACAACCGCGATCTCAAAGTCCATTTCAAGCCATCATGTACGATTATATTCGGTTGGAAGGTCCCAACACAGAAACTATAGTTTAAATGTTTGAATTTTGGGTGTTTAAAGTATATTGAAAACACATTTTCGAGATGCTATCATGTATGATCATATTCAGTTTGAAAGTCTAACACTAAGTGTTTAAATTTCGGGTGTTTGAAGCATATTGAAAACATAATTGTTGAGATGCTCTTCCGATCATCCTAAGAACTTATGTAACAACTATCTTTGTGTTAGACCTATGTGGCAAGACATAACATATGACAATGTTGCTAGTAACATATGATCATTTAACAGAATAGAATTATACAGATCATGATTTAAACATAAATGACTCAGTTGGACCATTAATAATATTATTATTAGATAATAAGTATCATTCCAAATAATAATTATAGAAAGAGTAAATTAGAAATAAACGTCCTTCACGTATATACTAATTTGCAGGCTTTATCTTTTATATTTAATAATCACGCCGGACACCTTTTATATAAGGTTTGTACCATTATACGTCCTTTACACTAATTAAAGTTAATTTTTGGTTAGTTTTTTCTAATTGAAGAAATTGCCATTAGTTAATTATATACTTTCACTCTCTCTTCTATTTCTCTCTCTACAAATCAAAGGAACAAATAATGGATATTTGACATTAATAGTGAGGCCATATAATGAGTAACAAAAGCTCCTCTATGCTCATATATAGACAAAGTATAAGAATTAAAAATTGAAAGCGCAAAACAAGATCCGGAAGAACAAGCGGATCAAATCAACAAAAATGAACCCACATTTGCTTAAGTTGCAGAGAAGAAAAAAAAAAACTCTTAAATTTGTGGGTGGCTTCTCTATCTGTTCATACCCCACCCTTTTGTTGCACCACCTACATACGCCTCCACTCAAGATTGGGTGCCTCTGATGTCGCTAGAAGAACATGATCTGCTAACAAATGAACATTAAAAAATGTTCTGAGTGTCAAAGAGTCGAATAACATTGCTTCGTCGAGTTGTGGAGGTAACCAAGATTTGTTTGAGATACAAACGTGCAGCGTCTTGCGGTGGCATGATGATGAGGATATATTGGTGGTGATGTCGTTTGGAAGATCGGTGGCAATGACATCGTCAACGGTGGTAGCACAATAATGATGGTCGATCGGGAGAAATAAACTTTAAGTGGTGTTTGTGTGTTTATAAATATATGGTAAGATGAAGATGAAGATGAAGATGAAGATGATAGGGTTATTATGAAGAATTAAAGATGATGAAAGTGAATGAATTGAAGATGATGAAATTGAGTGAGGGCATTTTTCTTCTAAATATAAAATAAAGGGTAGCTTAGTTATTTAACTTTTCATTAACGAAATATATAGCTTCGGTTAGCATAAAAAACATAAAGTGTTATAAATGACATAAATAAAGAATGTTTATCGTAATTATAAAATATTAAAGATTAAACCTTCAGGTTGATATATAATTAAAAGACGTTTTCTATAATTTACACTATAAATCATATTATCAATATCAATTGTAATAAAATGTTATCACCATAATGACGTTTTTTCGAAGTTATCAACTCATTGTATGTGTAACGTTTATATATTATATATATATACCAAATTTCAAGAAGTCAGTTTCTACAGTTTAACTTTAAGGTTTTAGACATTTGCCACTAATGTCTTCATATGTACAAAACAGCCCGCCCCCAGTTATCTTACAGAACCGTTTGAGTGGGTTTACCACGAGTACCACTGTCGGGCACCGCTGCTGCACCGTCACCACCATCATTGTCATTACTATATGAATCCTATATCTATGGTGTAAGACGATGAACGAAGGCAAAAAGATGAATGAATGCAGCACATGCCTTCATATTGAACAAAGAGGCATAGCATATCTAATTTTTGAGGAAAGAAGATAAAATGATTGTAGATCTACAAATAAAAGATGGTGAAAAAGCTCAAGTGGTTCAATGTGGTGGCCGGAGAAGTATAAGGCACCTGAAATGGAAGAATTGGAGAGAAGAGGGGGATGTGAGTTTTTGTCCAGTACCAAAAACTAAGATCCCGAAACAAAAAGAAGTAAACTTATGAATTCTCACAAATTCCTTCAAATAAAAGATTTTAAATTCCTTTCAAATTTTTAAGGATTTCAAATTCTACCGACCCCCGGTCCCCGCCACCGACCGCCACCTACCACCCCAGCCCAACGCCAATTATCACTGTCGTCGCCTCCACCGGCCTCCCCCTCCGCCACCAACCGTCGCCGCTATTCGCCGACCCCCGCAGGCGCTTGCCGACCCTGACTGGCGCCGTCGTCAACCGCCCAAAACCATTTGACGCCACCCCCACATCCCGCTTATCTCCCTACCCATGACAACCCAAACCTGCCGAAAACTGACCATGCTCGCTGCCGTTGTCGACAATCGACAGTTGTCGCTGACCGTGCCCACTACCGACAAATGACCGTCTCCACCGATTGCGACAGGCCACTGACCGTCGTCCCCCACAACGTCAGTTTTGGATGCCGCTCAATGACGATTGTTAGTTATTAGCGCGGGCGCGATCGGTTGGTGGCAACGGCATGGTAAGGTCAGGTGTCGGCAGGGGGCGCGGTTGTTAGCCACAGTCGTTGTTGGTGGTGATGGCGGCACACGGTCGGTGGTATGTAGTGGCGGTGATCGGTAGTCGGAGGTGATGACGGTTTGCAATGAGTAATAAATTCCAATTATTTTATAAGTGTTTGTCACTAAAGTATATTTGAAAATTAAATTTAGGTGATACATTCGAATTCATTATAATTCAAATTCATATTCCAATTTCAATTCCATGTGTTTTCTATTGCACTAGGCTCTCTAAGGTTTTTGGTTTGAATTATATACTCAATTTAAAAATCCTATTTATTTTATTTGTTTCTTTTATAATTTTTAGATGTTTTTTCCGCCAATTAACCGTGCAACAACGCATGAGCTTTTATACCTATATTTTCGTATACAACATATGAAGTTAGACTACTTAACACTTGTATCTGTTAATCATTCAAAAAAGAATCACGCAGCAACACACAGATTAGATCCTTAGTTTTAGGTAACTAACACAAGTAGATTTATTCTTTGTTGGTGATTGCTATCATATTAGATTGCTAGTTTTAGCAAGTTTATTAAAATTAATTACAAAGAAGTTATGTGGTAAAGCTTTATTTCACTTTTGATCTTTAAATATGAGAAATTATATATCATTGGTCAAAAAACATGGACAATCATTATAAAAAAGCTCTATAGCATGAACATGGATTAATGTTCACTGTTAAGTGTTTATAAAATAACCAAATTAACCTTAGTGTTAAAGTATAATATTAAAACAAAACATCATGGACCTAACATTCCTAAGCCCTCCTCTTTCTCCTCTTCTGTTTTACTCCATCATGGACCACTACCACTCTAGTCTCTACCAATCGAAACCACCACCACCATTAATCACCACCACCTTCAATCACCAACACTCACAGGCCCACCACAACCACCATTTATGCCGTTAATCACACATAATGATTGTTGGTTCAGACCCAAGGTTATACTCACGAAACACATCAACACAAAGTTATTTACTACTTTAGATTTTCTAAATCAAAACTTGCTGTATATTTTAAATAAAACATGACTCAAATACTAGACATGTGACCCGTAACTTGACCCGGCTTGACCCATCAAGATTAACCCAACAATGATTTTGCTGCGGAATGATACACCAGCCACCACAATCACCATCCACTCCCCCCAACTTCACTGCCACACCTTCCTACAAGCCCTTATTTTGGTCCAGTGCAAATCATCAAACCCATGCCTACTTACTGTCATCGTTCCTAATATCATCGTCGATTCTTCCATCGAATCAACAATTTTAATTGATAGATTCAACTGCATGATCGACTCTACTTCTTGGTTCGTGAAATGCCGCTAGCGCTTTTCATCTTCCTGGCCGTGACACACATCACTTTCCCCGTCCCTACATCGTCTTTGATGACGAATTCATGACACATCACGGTAAATTCAAAATACATGCCATAAAAATTGTAAATTAAACCAAAATAAATGTTAAGTTAGGGGTACCCCAAGACTTAATGCAATGATCCTTTAGGCGTTCAAAAAATTAAAAAAAAAAAACTATGAAAAGTTGTATGTACAAATTCTCAATCTTTTGAATTCATGTGAATACTTTATGAAAATAACTCAACTGAGAATCATATTAATTTACCGGGTCAAAAGAAATGCTTCGATCATGTACATACGACTCTTAAAAGCTATACTTCCCAACAAACAAAATGTGGCTGTTAAGTAAAGAGAACAACAACAATCATTCTTCTTGAAGCATAACATTTGATGTTAAAAAACCTTATATTTTGTTTAAAAAGCTGTCATATTTAGTATTGTAGATAATTTAACAACAAGAAAGGATCTAATGGCGATGAAGGGAGTGAAGATGCATTTTCGAAAGCACCATGTATGTATTCGCGACCGCTGCCACCAGCTTATCTCGTGATTTTTGAACTTAAAGGCGATATTTTATGTTTTAAATGTAGGTGGTTATTGATAATGGCATTCTTCAACTCACTCTAACAAATCCTGGAGGATATGTTACGGGCGTAAAGTACAACAACATCGACAACTTACTTGAAAGCCAAAACGATGAATCCGATAGAGGGTAATATATGTAGAGTCTCTTTTTTGTGGTTCTTTCGCTAAACAAGTTAAGATTATCTTGAAGCTAACTAGTCTAGCACTACTAGAACAGTGACTTTTAATGACCAAAATATCACTGATATACAAGAGAGCATTTAAAAAAAAAAGTTAAGGATAAGATATCTAATAAATTTTCTATATAATTGCTTTCAATTGTGTCGGAAAATATGAAGACGCGTCATACCTTCACCAAGTGATCACCAATGGAATCATATGTGGTTAAAGGTCACATGTGTAGTGTATCATACGGAAAATATTGATATATTTATATGTTGGTGACGAATAAAGTTACCACACTATAATTTATATTCTTCTAGTGTTAAGTTGTGAGGAGATCCATAACAAATCCTCAGGGTTCCTAGTTAATACAAATGTGCAAGCACAATAAGATTCCCTAACATAGTAAATCGTCACAAATCATTGTAAAATGTTTAATAATCTTTTTGACATTTGCGCGTTGATTAAATTTGGGCTTGAAACAAGCAGCTGATTAATGTGTTTGTGACCCTCTAAACTCATTAGTTTTGTCAAGGTACTGGGACGTAGTTTGGAGCGCACCTGAAAGTATTGGAACAACTGGTACTTTTGAAAGGTAAATATGTCTATAGTTTTATCTTGCTTGAAAAGCTACAACTTCCAGTAACCATCCCCATCAAACAGGATCGAAGGAACAAGTTGTGAAGTTATAGTTGAAACCGAAGATCAAGTAGAGCTCTCGTTTGCACGAACATGGTATTCGACCCTCGAGGGAAAGCACATACCTTTAAAGATAGACAAAAGGTTACAATTGCTATGCAAGTTTAGCTCATATTAGTTTTAAGAAGATAACATTTGTGACAACAGAAGTTGTTTAGGTTTGTGTTGCTTCGTGGTTCTTCGGGTTTCTACTCGTATGCAATTTATGAACATTTGGAGGAATTTCCTGGTTTCAATCTTGATGAAACCAGAATAGCGTTCAAGCTCCGAAAAGACATGTAAACATTTCTATACATCATATGTTCATGTGACTTTGGATTCATAATTAAACAAATTGATTGGATGGAAAAAATGACATCTAACATCAAGGAAACATGTCATCTTTTATAGGTTTCATTATATGGCGATGTCTGATGATAGACAAAGGTATATGCCTCTACCTGATGATCGGTTACCTGATAGAGGTAAACCATTGGCTTACCCTGAGGCAGTACTACTCATTAATCCAGTAGAACCAGAGTTCAAAGGAGAGGTAATCGTAGCATTATAACCACCTCGATATAAGGTTAGACATGAGGCGATTAGAATCTGTTAGGTTCGCTCTTTCTACCGAAATTAATAAAACGAACTTGCAGGTTGTGCTTATGTTTTTTTATTTTTTTTAAATTGATAGTTTTTCGTTTATCCTTTGATCTTAATGGTTCCATGTTTTTGGTTTTGACATGTAGGTAGACGATAAATATCAGTATTCATGTGAAACCAAGGATCTAAAGGTCCATGGATGGATATCCACAGACCAACATGTTGGATTTTGGCAAATTACGCCAAGTAATGAGTTCAGAACAGGCGGGCCTACAAAACAAGAACTTACTTCTCATGTGGGCCCAACTAATCTAGCTGTATGAATAGTAGTTTTTCTTGTATTAGTGAAGTTCTTCATGCTTATGAATTTAACAAATGTAGTTCACTCAAACTTTCTTTTTATCAAATTTCAGATGTTTATTAGTGCTCATTATGGCGGAAACGATCTAGTTGTCAAATTTGCAGAAGGGGAGCAATGGAAAAAAGTTTTTGGTCCGGTTTTTATGTATCTTAACTCAACCGCTATGGATGAAGATCCTCTTACACTCTGGAAAGATGCCAAGAATCAGGTAGTTAAAAATTTGTTTCATGTATATATCTACTTTCTTTACTTCACCTAGATCAACAGATAAAACATTCTTTTGAAATAAACATGATTATTGTCAAATTACAATGTTTTTAGATGCTAGAAGAAATGGGAAAATGGCCTTACAGTTTTCCCGCTTCAAAGGATTTCCAACAAGCTGAAGAACGTGGTGTGATTAGTGGTACATTATTCGTATACGACAGGTATAGAGTAATTTCTCAAGAACTTGACATAATCACTATGCACAACATGCATAATATTTTTTTAACAACGTTTAATTAATTAGGTTCATTAACGATGACCAAACACCCGCAAATTGTGCTTACATTGGACTAGCTCCACCAGGAGAGCCTGGATCATGGGAACGTGAAAACAAGGTGCACTTTACTTTAAAGGAAGCATATCTAAACTAAGTTCCAATGTTTTAATCAAACCATTTATGTGAAACATATTTTCATCCATAGGGCTATCAGTTTTGGAGTAAAACAAACGAACAAGGCTATTTTTCGATAGAACATATTTTGGTGGGGACATATAATCTATACGCTTGGGTCCCTGGCTATATAGGAGATTACAATAGCCCTAAAACCATTACCATCACACCAGGTTGTGATATTGACGTTGGTGATCTCCTTTATGAACCTCCTAGAGATGGTCCAACGTTATGGGAGATTGGGATACCTGACCGCTCTGCAGCCGAATTCTACATTCCTGATCCTGAACCAATATATACCAACCAATTTCTTGTTAATGATCCTAATAGGTGATCAATATATTGTAATTGTACTTTCAAGAAGCTAAAACGAAAAATAGAAAGATAAATTAATTAAGTTCTAATATGTTATCTATGCAGGTTTAGACAATATGGGTTATGGGAAAGATATGCTATGTTATACCCAGATAACGATTTAGTTTTCACGATCGGGGAAAGTGATTACAAAAAAGATTGGTTCTTCGCACATGTAACAAGGTACGTATGTATGTATGTATACGTATATATGTTTTCGAATGCAGATGTATATGGTTGTGGCATATGTTCCTAATTATGTTCATCTTTGTATTATAGGAAGAAAGATGACAATACGTATGATAAAACGACATGGACTATCAAGTTTATGCTTAACAACGTGAGTAAAGATGAAACATATAAACTAAGATTGGCTCTAGCATCAGCACAAGTATCGGATTTGCAGGTATCTGGAAGTTATTAAACCGACTAGACGAGATATTGTCAAGCGTCAGACATTGAAATATTGATCTTTTGTTTACAAGTACAATTATATGATTATAAATGAGTTTGTTTTTACTTACTTATTGACGAGTTAGGGAATTCATTATGGTCTCTAGGTGAATTCTAGAAACATTTTGGTTTCTAGTTAGTTTCCAGGTTGGATTAAAATAGATTCCTATCATACCTTATAAATAAAAAAAACGATGACATGTAAAGAATATTGTAATCAGATTTTGATGTACAGGTTCGAGTTAACGATCCAAGCAAGGATTTACCTCTATTTTCAACTGGAATCATTGGAGGAGACAACACGATTGCAAGGCATGGAATACATGGTCTGAGTTGGTTGTTCAACATCGATATACCAGGAGAGGTTTTGATCTCTAATGGAGAGAACGCCATATATTTGACACAAGCGAATGGAGGAACCCCATTTCGGGGAGTCATGTATGATTACATTCGTCTCGAAGGATCAGCTCTTTCATCTTCTGGGAGTCATGCATCCATCTGATATAAACCTAAACACTTCTTACTATATACTTATAACTGTCCTTAAGTGATTCCTAATTACGTAGATGCATGATGCATAAATAATGATATATCATCATCTTTTCATTAACAAAACTATTTATTTTATACGTATTATATATGCTCTTAATATGTCAATCAATTTATTCTAATAGATGGGATTTGAATGTAGCTAATTGCTTTCCAGAAGATGAGAATTAGAGTTTATGCAATAAGATTGTAGTAAAGATTGTGATATAAAGAATATAATTGATATATTCGATAAGCGAAGAAGATTCATTACTAAGAGCATTCACCACTCATTCTCTATACTCATCCCATATAATTATACTAAGGAGTAAACTTCATTTTTGCTTCCTGTGGTTTGGTCCAAATAACGGTTTTCATCCAAACGTTTCAAAATCGCGATTTTGCTCCTTGTGGTTTGCAATTCTTCTCGGCTAACTACAACCCACTAACACCGTTAATTAATTTTGTTAAAAACAAGGGCATTTTGGTCATTTTATATAAAAGGACTACTAGTGTAATTTATTCAACTTGGAGGGACTATATTCAATAAATTACTTAATTTATTCTTTCAAATAATTAAAACCCAACCAATCCAAACCCTTTCCCCTTCAGCATCTACAACTTGCACCACCGCCACATCCGCCATCCACCACTGCCGGCCATCCCCCACCGCCGACCATCCACCACCCCAATCCTCTCCTACCTGCCTGTTTGACTTCAACTCTAACTCACCCCTTAAATCAAATATGATAATCAACATCAATCCTTATCATCATCCAAACTACAAAACCCTAGATCTGGGTTTGCCGGAGGTGTTGCAGCTATGATGGCGACGAGGTGAAGTGGTTAGGGTTCTTTGAGGGATAAAGGGTTCGAAACCCTGCAGGGCCACCCTGTTAGGTGGACGGATTTGTAGCAAACAGAAGATCCCCACTGCACCACCACCATTGATTGAAGCTTAAACTGATAGAATACGAAGCGGTGGTGGCGGCAGCTTGTGGTGCGAAAGTTGAAAACAAGTTAGGGTGGGGGGCTAGGTCTTTTACTAATTAGGGTCTGACAGGTACGGTGGTGGTGTAGGTGGTGATGGCCGATGGTAATTTTAGAGATGACGACGACGATGATGGTAGTGGTGGTAAAGGTGGCGGATGGCCGGTGGTCGGGGCTTTATCGGAGGTGCACATATGCAGTGGCACAGGGGTGATGCTAAAGGTGATAATAGTAGTGGTAATGCTTTAGAGTGGTAGTGGTGGGGATGGTGGTGATCGATGGTGATGGTTTTGTTAGCGATGATTGTGATTTTGGGTGGCAATGGTGGGTCGACGTGGTAGTGGTGGTGGTGTTGGAGGTGGTGGTTTGTGGTCGCAGTAGCAGTAGTGGTGGTGTTGGCAGTTGGGGTTGGTGGTGCTAGAAGTTGGTGGATGTCATTTTACCAACTATGAATAAATTGCACTTTTACTCCTTATTAGTAAAATGACAAAAATACCCTTATAATTAACAGAAAAAAATTAACGGTGCTAGTGGGTTGGAGTTAAATTGAGACGTATTGCAAACCACTAGGAGTAAAATCGTAATTTTAAAACCTTTGGAGGAAAACCGTTATTTTGGCCAAACATCTATACTAAAAATCATTATTTTTTATGTATCATTTTCAATTAAATATTATTTTTTATACCTTTATCATTATTTTTTCTCCCTTCTTCACTTACAACCACTTATAATATATTAAAAAATTTATAGGGGTTTGAATAGTGTTTTTCCCAAAATGCAGATTGAACAGTAATATTTTCTCTTTACTTTACTCACAAACACTTATAACCATACCATATAATGTAGGAAATACACTCACATTAATTTAGGGAATAGGCTGTGAATGCTCTAATACTTTAAAACCCAGACAACACACACTCGATGCATATGGTACTACTGAAAGTGCAAGATACGACTTGTGTGACATCCCGAGTGTTTTCTTTATGCTGCTTAGCTTTTAAAGTTTAATTATTATTTTATAACTATAGTTAATTTGTATTGTAATTTTCTTTATTATAACTTTAAAATATAATTTTTTTTTCAAATTCTACACAAACTATTACGACGAGTTTATTTTTATCTCCATTCAAGTGTGAGTTTCGATCGAAACCGATATAGATCAAATATAATATATTATTAATTATTTTCACAACAAGGTAATATTTTTGAAAATTTTGAGTATACTTTTACAAGTGATTATCTTTACATATGTTTCGATATAAATTTTGTTTAAATCTACGCCCCATAACATGTGGTCGAAACCTACGTTCCATGTATAATATATATTTAGTCCTTTTTAAAACATCATAATTGTTTTCATTCCGATCGCGATGCCTTCATTTTCACTTGTTTTTCAAAATTAATTTTATCCTAGTGGGCAATTTGCACGGGCAAATGATTAGTTCTATATATTGGTTTACTTATATTTGTTGGAATCAACCCGTAAAGTGGCCAACAGATCATTTAGTTAACTTTGCCTAAATGACATAATTGGTCCTTAAAGTTATTTTGAGCTTATTTGATGGAAACACACTATCGTAATTATAGTTAAGATTTCTCCTTCCATGTCTAATATAAGAAAATGACAAAACAAAAACACTACTAATAACTTGTCTCATAAGATTATCCATCGACTTCTCTTGACATAATAACTGAAATAAATCAATTGATTATGACTTCATCATCCTCATCGAAGATCTCGATTTCCTTACTGGGAACAAAACACTACTAATAATTATTTTGATGTCATCTTATTTTAGTGATTGAATCAACATTATGAGGGTTACACGATTATGTTAACGTTTCGAGACATAATCAATATGTAGTATCAGAGAGATGTTGATTATATATATAAATTCAGTCACGAAATAGGTTTCAAGATAATTGAAGTTTACATTTTCGTAAGGGTAACTCACTGTTTCCAATTCAAAACCTTTAGGAAAATCGAATAAGCAGCTTTATGAAAATATGATAATTGGTAATCATTGACTATTTTGCTTGATTCATCATGTAAATGTAACAAAGATAAAGTAAGAGGATTATAAAGGGTGTAAAATTTGAACCCTATATATTCTTTGTATAAAGAACAGTAGTCGTCACCCCTCACCCACTCTTTCTTGCGTCTCACAGTTTCCTTAGAAGAGAGAGAGGTCATTGTTAGAGAGAATGAAAAAGCTATAGAGAGAAAGCTCAAAGAAGAAAGCAAAGATATGATTTTTACCATCCCCTTTTATATATCTAATCATAAATCATGCTTAGGAACTAATAGTAGCTAGATCTAGTACTAAAAGTTTGCATCTTGATGTATGTATAGATCTCATCGTAAAAAGCTTTCATTTCTAGGGTTTTCTCATAATGCTTCAAATGTGAATTCTATATTCCCTTATGTTACAAGTTTAATGTTTTTTAGGGCTGATATACACACATGCTAAAGTTAGTTTGATACAATAAGTCTTCATGATAAAGCTTACAATCTTATAAACAAAAGTTAGGGGCTTTATAAAATTTATTTATAATTCTTATGCACTGAAAATATAACCTTAGGATTAATATGTTTGATCTAACGAAACATTAAAGAACAATGTTAAAGTTGTTTTGAAGATGAATTGTGGGAGAGGCTAACCCTTGACTTCCCATAACTGCCCTAAATCCTTCACAACTAAGCATTATTGCTTCAGAATTTGATAAAGCCATTGTAATTTAAAGTACCTCGCATTTGTGCCTTGTTGATTCGCAATAGGCCTCTGCCTTCGCAACCGACCCAATCATGATTAAAGTTAAAGTGTGGAACCTCCATATCTACCCATAACCTCTATAGCTGATAAACAAATTGTAAATCGTTGCAAGTAACTCATACCCTCCGTAAGTAATCACATCCTTCACAAGTATCTACACCCACTGCAAGTAACCTAAAGCCTTCATTACCAAATAAAGCCTTTGTATACCTTATTGGTTTTGATAGATATATGGATGATAAAGTATGCTAAATAAGTCTTTCAAGTACATATGTGACATGCCTTGACGTATTCAAGCATCGACATAGGAGTCTTGCGTAGTGGTAAGCAACAAGAGCCAATAGAAGTCTTGCGTAATGGTAAGTGAAATGAGTCTTTCATTTAATGTAAGCAACAATTAAAGGAGCCTTGCATATGCAAGCAATGGCTAAAGGAGTCTTGTGCGAGTACACGATCATGTTAAACTAAAAATATAGTGTAGTTAAAGCAAAGATAAATAAAAAACAGTTAAAGGAGTCTCGCACTAAAACCGGCACACACAAAAAGTAAAGCAAAGCCTAAAATAAAGTTACCTAATAAAGTTAAAGTGAAGTTAATGTATGATAAAGAAAGACCCTTAAAGACAAAGTAACCGTCACATGAACTTATTTGTTAAAATAAAACTTAAAGACAAAGTAACCATCACATTTACTATGCATATCACGTTAAATAGGTATGATGTAAAAAAGGATACAACTTGGCAAGGATGTAGAGGCTACCCGTCATTTTTCAAGACTGAGATCTTAACATGATGGTTTAGGTTTTAAACTAAAGTAGTATGATGTTATGTTAATGATAGAGTTTATGTAAAACTTATATAAGTATGATACTATGATAATTAGCATTTAAAACTTAATAAATATTTTTCTGATATGCAAGTCTAGCTATATATGAAGTCTTTTGAGATCAGGACCTTACATATCAAATTCACAATACCAAAACAATCATAGTGAGAAATTTTACTTTTATGTTGAATGGACTTGAACACAATCCATATGCGAAAAACTTTCATATAAATTGTAGTGGGTTTCACACGAAAGTTTGTGCGAAACCATCACTTGGGAATTAAAGTATGTGCGAAAATATCAACTGGGCATGAAACTTTACTTTAACACGAAACTATACTTTCGTGTGAAGTAACCTTACATAACATGACTTTTGCATGAATTAGGTGAATTAATATTACTTTCGCATAAAATCTATTCATATACTTCCACACCATTAATCAACTTATCTCACGTCCCAATGTTTAAACGTAATTATCATTCTATTAAGTTGAATTACAACCAAGTAACTCAATGTTCGATATAAATATGAGTATCTTACATAAATAACATAAATTGAGTTAGTTACACATCTTAAGAATAAGAAATAATTTTTAATGTGAAGCCCAGTAGTAATCTTTTCCTATAATAGCTATTTGCACATTCAAGATTTTATTTAGGGAAGGCTTAAATGTAAATCTCTTGGGATTTTTTTTTAAAATCTATACTAATAAAACAAAATGTCTAGAAGAAATATGTTATATTTTTACACTGTCCATCTAGCTCCACTTAGGATTTGAACACGTGTTGTAACTAGAATGAAAGTTAATTATTTCATGATAAATTAAATGCTAATGGTTATTTAAATACTTTTCAGATTATAAACAGATTTTCGATAAATTTAAAACATGTTTCTTTTTATTAAAACACAATTTATTAAAAAAAAAAATTTATGAATTATGAAGATTTTTAATACGGAAAACTTTTAAAAATGATATTTTTTAAAATAAGTATTTTACAAAAAATTTGGGAGTGTTAAAAAAACAACTTTCTGTAAAGCAAAAGTTTATAAAAACCAAAGTTTGGAAAGTATTGTTATTGTTTTATTACCTAAAATAGTTAGTTATAATTTCAATGATATTATATCTCAAAAAATATTTTATAATTTCTAAATATTAATTAATAACTATTAGTTTATTATATTTATTTAACCCTTATAGTATACGGGTTTCTATACCGGTGACTTACTACTTGACCATGTGTTAGTTTTTGTTTTTCATCATTTGAGTTTCGCAGATAACAAAACTTAAGCTAAAATATTATTGTTTTCATCACTTTAGTTCTTACTTTTAGTTTGAAAAAGGTTTAAAACATAAATTACTCCTTATATTAAATTCAGTAACCACATGTGATTCGTTAGTTTCATTAGTAGGTTGCATTGCAATAGGTGCGACCTTGTTTGCTTTACTTTATTTTTTTTTTCTCATTTTGTATGTTGTAAGCCTTTATCATCTAGGTAATGGTTAAAATAAAAATGATTATAAATCATTTTTCTTATTTTTTTCTCATTTTTTATGTCGCATGTTTGCTTTACTTTATTTTTTTATTTTTTTTTCTCATTTTACATGCTGTAAGCTATTAGCATCTTTGATTTTTTATTTTTAATCTACTTGATTAACTCTTTTAATGACTATGGTATTTTCATATGTAAACATTAATTGTATTCAAAAATCTATTTATGGAAACTATCTTATATTTCATACATTGTGATTCAATGTGATACTATTACATCTTAATGTAATTTTATAATAACATGTGTGTAAATATTTGATCTTGCTAGAAATAGTAACTTGGAATTGCTCTAGAATTAATCAAAGTCTTAGGTAATGCTAAACTACTACATAAATGAAACACATATACCATAAGAGTGAAAATTTACATATGTATACATATGTAACTTTTATTCAAAAGATAAAAATTTAATTAATTAAATTAAGTCTTATACTTATCTAAACATATATATATATATATATATATATATATATATATATATATATATATATTATATCTAATATATTATTAAATATTTAACTAGTAATTATCCTAAATCTAATAATTAACAAACTAAACTAACCCTAACCCCTAATTATCTATAAAATTTCGCTCGCGCACCTTTATCCCTTAAAAATTATGAATTTTATTAATAAAATATTAAGAAAGTCTATCCTAATTAAAACTCAAAACCTTAATTTTTCAACTATAAATAGGGAGTATTATTCTTATTATATTTTGCATCAAACTTTAAATATAGAACTTCTATAGAATCAAATATCAACCCATAGCACATCTCTTGAATATCCAAGGAGTTTTCCCTATCGAGTAAGTTTTAGTGTTATTCGTGTTCTTCATGTCCTTCGTGTTCATAACTTTTCAATTTTGTTTTATCAAAATTCAATCATAACTTGCTTGGATGATTACATAACATGTTTGGAAAGTAATCATAGATCTATATGAGAATAAAAACATCGGATAAACATGAAATCATTAAAACTTTGCTTAAACACATCAAACTAAAATTTTCGGATTTTGACAGATTCACATAGCTAACTTCGCATAGCCATATCTCATTCATAACAAATTCTTTTAAGATGACTATTCTTTTTAAAATTAAATTCAAAGTATTATCTTTCTAACCATATAAAAAAGTCTTCTAACTCATCGATTTGACCTCTCAAACAGCTCGCACAAGTTCAGTACGTGAATTTATCCAAAGCTATCAAAACCCTAAATTTTGCAACTTTTTAATATTTTCATAAATATTATGTAAAGATCTTTATTATAAAATAATTAATATAAACATGTTTTAAACAATAAAAATCCAAAATTTAGTGATTCTTATAATTATCTATCAAATTTGAATCATGTTTATAGTAAAATTCTTCATATTTTTAATTGTAACCCTATACTGTACAACTTGTTCATTCCTATCCTTGCTAGACTTATATTTACACTTGATTCCTATATGTTATAAATATTCTAAACACACCTTTCCTATCTAGAATCATTTCACCCGGTATGTAGTTATATGGCAAGCAAAAGGTTCTGGCTAAGGAAAGACGGGATAGTTAAGTGATGTAAATCTACAAACTCTTTCCTAGGAATCTTTCTATTGGATGTGCTACTCTTGGATGGCACATATCTAGTATACGACAATCATTCTTGAACTTTTATAATAACAACCCTCAACTATCAACAAATACAATAAACTAACTAAATAAACTTACTTAGGGCAATCCTCAGTCCGAGTTACGAAAAGCTGTAAGATCAACCCATCTACTTAACAAGGTGAGTTCATAGCCCCGTTTTCTTTTGTATTTTAGGGGTGGAAACATGCTCTTTATATCAAACTGGGAATTAAAATTCTAAAGTCAAAGGCAGTCTTTTACAAACTGAATGACAAGTTTCTTATACTAGTGAAACTAAACTGATTATACCTGTTAATATTCTATGATACTTTTTACTACAAAGCCCCTCTGTTTTCTAAAATCTACACAACCATTAACTTCGGTGAAGCCACGGGAGTACGTAGATAGATCTATTGGTCTGATAAGCCCATTCGGTACTCGGGTTGATGCATGCCAATCAATACCGAGCGTCCTTTGAGTCAATGTATTCTTTTTGACTTGGAAGGAGCTAGATGTTCAGAAACTGCATACTAGACAAACATACTATTAGTCTTTATCCTTGTGTTATGATTCAATTTCATCACGCCTTGGTGTTTCCGCTTTAGCCGGGGTGTGATAAATTGGTATCAAAGCCTTGGTTATAGAGAATTAGGTTAACAGAAATGGAATGACCTAAACTATAACTAAGCACCTCACACATGAGTCCTCTCATGTATCTTATATGCTTAGATAGGAATTTACCCGGACTATACCTAAGTACATCACACATGAGTCCTTTCATGTATCTTTGATGCTTAGATAGGTCTTTATGTGATATGCCTTATATGATTATTCTTATACTTTGATTACAGTCAATGCACACATAATTCTCAATTCATATTCTAAAGAATTGTGCCTAAATCAAAAGTATTTTCAAATCTCAAATTTTTAATTCTTACTTATGATTAAATTCCGTCAAAGACTGAGTCCAATAACTGAATACATGCAATCCTGGAAGAGTTAGATGCATGTATCTCGAGGTGTTCTGTCTAGGCCAGGTATTCATATAAATCCAAATCAACCGATGGATCCGTTTACCTTATCTGGGAACCTATGGGGTGAATGTTTGCGTATAGGTACACATGTCTTTCTTAAGGTTATGGTTGACCTAATACTTTGATAAGTCAATGTATTCACTTTGGATTGCGAACCAATCGTTAAAACTAGAAACATCTTATTGTTATCATATTATCCTTGATTTTTGTGTTTCTGAAATTATAAACTCATTATCCAAAACTCATAAAGCTTTTTAATAATCATTCTGAATGTCTTTCTGTCAAAACTATTCCCGTACTAGAAAACCCATCGTAATTAAATCTATTATTTCAAATTATACACTTATTAGCAAGCATGTTTTTCCTATCGACCCTACACCAATCATTCATGTATTCTCAAAGTGATAAAAGGGTTCTACCGAAACCACAAGGATATACACGGACCCGGATCTGCTATCTGATGCTGAAGTTGAGTGTCAAACCTGGAACACCATTCTAGAATCGTCGTATAGTCCAGCTAGAAGTGCTGAATGTCGGGTTGTACCATACCTAGTTGTAGCTGACTCGGCTAAACTATACGATCTGGTAAACACGACCATTCCTCCTCCATTCTTACAAGGCACAAGGGAAGCCGCCAGGCAGGTTACACACCTTAGTGTGTCATGCTTCAAGGGTAATCACACCTATCTAGATGCTAGATAATGCTTCACTCCTGATCTATCCATTTTACTATTACTTCTAACTATGTACTCGACATAAAGCACCATCCTTTTCACAGATTTTCAAACCATGCTTAACTCGAATCCTACTAATTTAAATCCAACGTATACTATTGAGTTAGCTAATTCACACTATTATCCGATGTTGTACTCTAAATATTAATAACCAACTGTTCGACATCAATCTAATCCTCATGGAGCTTGGTAGCTTTAATGCGGTTATTGGAATGGATTGGCTATCCAACAACCATGCTGAGATCATTTGTGCCGAGAAGCTAGTTCACATTCCCCTAGCATCTAGAGATACCCTTAATGTGCACGAAGAGAAACTTAGAAGAAACCTGAAGATCAACTCCTATATGAAAGCTTGTAGCTACCTAAGGAAGCAATACGATGCCTTCTTGGCTCATACAGCTAAGAAGAAGCCAGAAGGAAAGAAGCTACAAGATGATCCTACCGTTAGTGAATTTCC
Source organism: Flaveria sonorensis (assembly GCA_025506505.1). Classification (NCBI taxonomy): domain Eukaryota; kingdom Viridiplantae; phylum Streptophyta; class Magnoliopsida; order Asterales; family Asteraceae; genus Flaveria; species Flaveria sonorensis. The sequence continues at coordinate 51,343,824 of CM046427.1, read as the reverse complement.
AGATCTTTTCCCTACTGATTTTCCTCGACTACCTCCGAGTCGCCAAGTCGAGTTTCGAATTGACCTCATAACTGGAGCAAACCCTGAGCTGAATCCCCTATCCTAACCCTTCCAGATGGCAACAATGATTTTATTGTATTTTGTGACATATCAAACCATGGGCTAGGTTTTGTACTTATATAAGAAGATAAACTCATTGCTTATGCATCAAGATAGCTTAAGATACATGAAAAAGAGCTACACTACTCATGATCTTGAGTTAGGTGTTGTAGTCTTTTCCCTAGAGATTTGGAGATACTATTTGTTGCTACCAAGTGTGTCATCTACACCGACTACAAGAGTCTGTAGCATATATTTGATCAGAGGGAACTCAACATGAGACAAAGATGTTGGGTGTAACTATTAAATGATTATGATTACGAAATCCGCTATCAAGCAAGTAAAGAAAGTTTCGTAGCAGATGCACTCAGTAGAAAAGAGAGAATCAAACCCTCATGCATTCGTGCAATGGGAATGATTATTCAAATGAATCTCAAAGATCAAATTTTAGAAGCTTAGAACAAGTCCTTGTCAGAGATGATTTGAAGAAAGAACTGGCAAGTATAGTTGAGCATTAGCTAAAATTTAAGTCTGATCAAATCCTCTACTTCATGGGACGAATATGGATTCCTAACTCCGACAATATTCAAGAACTTATCATGAATGAAACTCATAAGTTATGATATTCAATTCATCTAGGAACCGGTAAAATGTATCAGGACTTGAGGGAATATTTGGTGGCCAGGAATGAAGAAAGACATTACCCTGTATGTCAGGAAATGCCTCACGTGTTCGAAGGTCAAAGCTGAACATCAAAAACCCTTGAGATTATTCCAACAGCCTGAAATTCCTTAATATTTCTATGAAGTTTATCACCAAACTACCTAAAACCTCTTATGGACACGACTCAATTTGGGTGATAGTCGATCGCTTGAAAAAGTCTGCTCACTTTATCCCTACACGTGAACAATTCAAGTTGGAGAAGTTAGCAAAACTACAGGACCGGTGAAGGGGGTCAATGCAATAGTTTCACAGTTGTTAGGAGAGAGTTAGAACACTTAACAGATCAAATAGGGAACTAGCTTTTGATAAAACAAAGAACACAAGTAAAGAACAAAACAAGAACAAGATAATATGGTTTTCAAGAATGATGTGTATTGCTCTTAAGTTCTTTCAAAGTGTTACAAACCGTATTTTGAAAGTTACAAGTACTTGAGATATTTTATATTACATCCTACAGCCGGCCATACTTTGAAGGCTAGTTGGAAACACTAATCTAGACAACAAGATTAATGTAGAGTAAATAGGCAGATTGTCTTTTGACTAGTGACTATGACATGCCATAGCTCACATCCTAATATATTACAAAAAGGATACAAGTACAAGAGTATAAAGTTACAGATATATGACCTTAATCTACACTTTGACAAAAGTATGACCTTTTCACCAACTCATATAAGTTAGTGAGTCTTCAAAGGTTGCATCAGAAAGGAGTTCAGCTTTTATCAAAAGGTGATTCAGAAAAAGCATGTCTTCTCTGTCTTTAGAAAAAATCAGTCTTTGGCTTTGAAAGACTTTGTCTTTGAAGCTTCAGATGACTTTGTCTTTGAAGCTTCAAAATACTTTGTCTTTGAAGCTTCGGAAGACTTCATCTTTGGCTTTGAAAGATTTGGTCTTTTGGCTTTAGAAGATTTGATACTTAGCATAATTCACTAAGTTATATCAAATCTTCCAAAGTAACTTTCTTGTACTTCATATGTGCATGCTAAGAGCTCTTTGGTTGCATCAGCCTCTAAGTGTGATAATTACAAACTCCCCCTAGGCTGATACTACCAAAACTAAAGAAGAACTTTGAAGCTTGATCTTCATCTATTGATAGTCCTTATTAGAATCAAGACCATTTCCTTCATCATCAGTTGGTCAAGATTCCTCAAACTTTAAAGTACCTCCTCATGTCATAGAGATCATGCAGAGGGAGGACAAGTATGTTTTGCCAGAAGTACATATCTTGACCCCCTTGATCTCTAGTGACATACCATCTATCTAGGTTAGTAGCAAAAGCCCAAGACAACATGGGTCTCTCAGCACTAAGAGGCTCTACAATGAGTGGAGTTTGTTGAACAACCTCTTCTTGATCATCCTCAAGATGTTCTGACCCATCCTGAGGTGTAGAGGTGGATGTCTTGGACTTCTTCCTCTTCTTGTCCCTTCTGATGGCCATCCACTTCCTCTTTCTATACTTTAACTAAGAAGGCTTGTCTTAAGTATTAGATGGTTCTTGTTTTTCCTTCTCAGTTGGGTCCTTTTCCTTCACAGATTTATAAGGAGAGGGATCAGGAACATGCTATGGGTCAGAAGATGAAGCTGGCTGTGATGCTACACTAAGTCTTGGTTGAGTTGTCTCTTGTGGTTCAACCTTGACCTCACCTTCAGGTGCAGCCTGACTTGATGGAGAATGCAAATCAACCAGCTCACCCTTCTTGATCTTCTGCCTGATCACTTTAATGTGCTCATTCATAATGGATAGAGACATTGGACCAAGTCTTCTTCTGGAGAACCCACACAGCTTCAAGAATCTCACCATCTTCTGTCTATCAGCAGACTTCTTTTGATTTGCTCTGATGGTGGCTCTTGACTTTACATCCTCTTCCCTCATCTTCCTCTTAGCAGCTTTTTGCTCTTTTAGTACTTCTTGCTCAAGCTGATTGAAGTATTCAAATTCAATGTATTCATAAGATAGGGGAAGCAGGTCTGCTGCCTGATAGAGGCCTATGGCACTCAGGTAGGTTATCATGTTTTATCTATCTTGTTCCCTACCTACCTGAGTTTCTTACTCAGTAGCCACAGCCTCTGCCTTAGGGCTTTTTTGAACTAGGGAGAGTGTAGGAGCTCTATAGAGTCTTTTTCTTCTCCTTTGTTCTTTGATTTTGAGGAGCAAGTCTGCATCCTCAGCTTCCATCCTGTCCTTTGACACTTCCTTGTCAGCTAGTTCATTCAGTTCTTCCAAGGGAAGATAGATGATTTCATCAACATTATAGTTCCTGAACCCCAAATAGTTCAGTCTGGCTGCCCTCAACTCATCTTCTTAAGTGCTTGGCCTAGGGGCAGCCCTGTTAGCACTTTCCATAAAGCTAGGGGTCCTTCTTGAACTTTCTCTTCTTTCCTTCCTCTTCCTCTCTCTCTTCTCCTCCTCAATCTCCTTAGAGGTCATTTTCCTCTTCCTTTTGTCAGTTAATGGCCTGTGTAACTCAAGGTGGAGAGAGCTTTGGCCTTTATTGCTTGGTGTTGCAATTGAGCTCTGGAAAGAGAGAGGTTGTGAGACACCTTCACCATCTAGGCCTCACTGTGTGTAATGGGTGTTGAAGCAGTTCCTGTCTCAAGGTTCACAGGTTCAACTACTAGGCCTTCAGCCAAGGTTTTCCCTTCTAAGCTAATCTTAGGGTCAACTTCAGCATCCAGTTAACAAACAGTCTTGCCTGCTAGCCTCTGTTTATATAGCTTGGATCTCTTCTTGAACTCTTCAAGCACCCTTTCTTCAATTCTCTCAGCTAACCTTGTAGCTTGCTTGGATTGACTTGGATTGGCAAGTGGCAAGTCAACTAGAGAAAAGCTCTCATAGTTTCTCAGGTTGTAAAAGTTAAAAACTTCTTGTCATCCCTGAGACCTAGAGATTACCAGGGCTTTCCTATTAGCATCATACCTCCATCATACTTTTGGATTTTAAGTAGGGTAGGATGGGGTAGACATTACCCTTGGTATACCCTCCTCAAACAGGCTTTGAATCAGGGAATTCACATCAATATGGGCCTAAGGAGGTTGTTGAGTATGGACAACTGTAAGTGAGGGTAGTGAATCCTCTATGTCCATACTCTAGGCAGAACTCCTAGGTTCTATGATTGTAGGTAGGACTTTCTCCCCCCGTTTTGGTAGCATCATCCTCTTCCATAGGGGAGCTAAGGGTTAGGTCCACCATATCCATAGGTTCTTATGGACCTGGTTGAGTTTGTCCAATAAGTCTCTCACCTAACTTGCTCTTTAGATCGATGATCTCCAGTTGCTGGTCACTGACCTGTCTTTGTAAGGTAGCCACCTGAAATTCCAGGTGACTTACCTTAGAAACTAAATAGGTGCATGTTTTTGACAATTGTTACACCTTTACTTGCAGACTCCCCTCATCTTTATTAGAAGAATCATGGGGGATGAGAGAATAGGACCAAAGTCTTGTTCCTCACCACCAGCTTAGGTTTCTTGGTAGCTGGATTTCCCCTGCACCATGACAGCTTCAAGAGAAGTGTCAATGGGCTGGGTTGCCATGGTTGAGGTCTTAATTATGTAATCATTTGCAAAAGTGAGAGCCTCTTCCATATGGGCCTCCTAAACTTGTTGAGGGAGGTCCACCTCAGTTTGGGTTAGATGATGTGGGCTAGATATAGGTGATTCAGGAGCACTCATCTCTCCTTAAGCAGGGGTGGAGATGAGAGGCTCATGGTACTCACTAAATCCCATATCCTCATTATCAAAGAATTAGAGGTCAAGGATGGGTTAGTTTAGGTCTAAAGGCTAGGGATGGTAGTTTTCCCTTTAAGGTTGATCAATTGAGATTTAAGACTCAGAGTGATGGCTTAAGGCTTGGGTAATGAGCTCATTAGGATGAGCATGAGGAACCTCAGCACTGATATAATAAATAATGGGAGTGTTCTGCTCCTCAGGAGAAGTGGGAGCTCTTGTTTTCACTTCCTTATGCATGGGTAGTAATATGGGGGCCTGCTCACCCTGAATAGACTAAGCAAGGGTTCGTTTGGATTTTTTGATGTAGGTGATGATGATTTGTGATTGTGTGGGTGGTGCAGATGTAGAAGGTGTGGGTTCAACATTGGCTGGTGCTGCCAAGTTGTCACCTTGAGGATTGAGCTCTAACATTTTTAGGACCAGGGCTGTTTCTACCCCTGAGAAGCCAACAGTGGACTTTCTCATTATGAACAGATCAACATATTATTTATTTGTATTTTAAATTATCTCTAATCAAATGATACCTGATGTTGATGTGCTTTGTCTTTAAGTGTGCATAGGATTCTCTGTAATAAAGATGGCACTGTTATTGTCTATATGGATGGGAGTCTCTTTGAACTTGAATCCATAGTCCAACATCAGATTCTTAATCTAAAGCACTTGAGCATAGTAGCTTGCAATAGCAATGTATTTAGCTTCAGTAGTTGATGTAGACACACATGATTATTTCTTGCGTTGCCATGAGACTATCCTTCCACCAAGAAATTGACATCCCCCTAATGTAGACTTTGCAGTCATATTGCAGCTACCATAGTCACTATTTGTATAGGCATACAGATTGAAGTTAGAATTCTTTGGATACCGAAGGCCCAGTTTGGGAGCACCTTTGAGATATCTAAGAATCCTTTTGACAGCAACCAAGTGTGACATCTTGGGGTTGGCTTGATATCTTGCACAAATACATGTAAAAACATGATATCAGGCCTGCTGGCTGTGAGGTATATAAGAGACCCAATAATAGCTCTGTAGAAGTGTTCATCAACACAATTCCCCTCAAGATCAGGTCGTAGGGAGTTATTTCTAGCTATGGGTGTCTTAGCAACCTTGCACTCAATCAAATGAAATATGGTAAGTATGTCTTGCACATACTTTGACTGGTTTATAAAGATGCCATTACCAACCTGCTTCACTTGAATTCTTAGAAAGAAATTGAGTTCCCCTATGACACTCATTTCAAATCTATTCTTCATCAGCTTCTCAAAGTCTTTGCAAAGCTTCGGATTAGTTGACCAAAGATGATATCATCTACATAAACTTGAACCAACATCAAGTTATTTCCTATTCCTTTTGTCTTTTGAATTGAAGCAGCTCCTCCTGCATTGCTTCAACCTAACTTCCATCCTTCAGAGCCTCATCAATCTTCATATGCTCAATCTGGGACAAGAATCAAAAGTGAAGACAAATATTTTTGTCACGGGTTTGTCCTCTTGTTCTCACCCCCTATCTCAACATTTCCAATGATGTTTGTGATGGGATGTAACTTGTGGATTCTCAGTAGAAATAACAGCAAATTGGTTGGACAAATCTAAATTGGTGAAATTCAGATCTGGTGATTGAGTGTCATCCACCACATCAACGCACTTATCAAGAGAAGCTTGATCAAATGAGTGTGTCACGTCATTGATGTTGGCTTCTGTGGAGTGGTTATCAGCATCAAGAACTTCTTGATCACTATCACCACCTCCCTCTCCTCGCACATTGTAAACTCCTTCATTTGAGTTCTATGCCTCTATGTTAGAATTTATAGGCACCTTAGATGTATCAGCTAAAGAATTTGTCATGGTTATGCTGACAGGATTTCTAACTACAGGGTTTGTTACAACTGGAGCTGAAGTAGTTTGATCACTTGGTCTTGTTAGCTCAAATCTTGGATCAGAATCTCCTATTAATAAGCTACCTGTAGATCCTGAAACATCTTCACAAGATTTGTTAAAAAAGTTGGTAACTAAATCAAGATCAAATAGCCAATTAGGACCAGAACCTTTCACACTGGGTGCGTGCTCGTTAAAAGTCACATTGGCTGACTTCTCAACTACTATGGTTCTGAGATTTTATACTCTATAAGCCTTAGCTTGGGAAGAGTATCCAATAAAGTGTCCATCGTCTGATTTCTCAGATAATTTGGCTATCTGATCTTTGGTATCCAAGATGGTACAAGGACATCCAAATGATCTGAGGAAACCAATGAAATGTCTCCTTTTATGCCACAGTTCATAAGGAGTCATACCATGAGTCTTGACAACTAAAACTCTGTTTTGCATATAGCAGGCAGTGTTGACTGCCTCTACCCAGAAGGTGATAGGCACTTTAGAGTCAGATAACATGGTTGTTGTAGCTTCAATAAGTGTCCTGTTTCTCCTCTCAGCACCATAATTTTGCATAGGAGTCCTTGGAACACTATATCATCTTGTAATACCTTTATCATCACAAAATGTATCAAGGATTTGGTTCTTGAATTCAGTTCCTTGATCACATCTTATGATTTTGACCTTGTGATCACATTAATTCTCAATTTTCAAAATGAAGTTTTTTAAGATCTCAAGGGTCTCATCCTTAGTTCTAAGGAAGAATACCCAAGTTTATCTTGTGAAGTCATCTGTAATCACCAAACAATATAATGTCCTTCATAGACTCATTACACTTGTGGGGCTAAAGAGATCCGTATGTAATAAGTGTAGGGGAGTAGTGATAGAGTTCTTTTCCTTTGGCTTATGACACACATTATGTTGCTTTCTTTTCAAACATGCAACACAGTGATCATCACTTGTAAACTCTTTCTTTGGCATTCCAATTACCAAATCATTCTTAATTAATTTATTTATGTTTTTAAAGTTTACATGGCATATTCTTTTATGCTAGAGGAAAGACTCACCACTATTGGCTTTAGATAGAAAGAAAGAAACTTCTCCTGATGGGGATGTTTCTTGCGAATCCATCTTGTACAAATTCCCTTTCCTGGGGGATCTAAACAGGATATGCTCTTGAAGAATGATCACTCCGGGCTTGAATACAATGCACTCATGCTCAGTAAAGAGAATGTTATGTCTCTGTTCATAAAATTAGGATACACTCAAGAGGTTGTACCCAAGCTCTTTAACATAATTTACCTTCTTAATGTTGAGCTTACCATGTGTGACTCTACCCCTTCTAGTGATGTAATAACATGATTCTCCTCTAAAAGAAACTGGCCCTCCATCATTTTTCTCAAAGTTCTGAAGCAAAGAGCCATTGCTTGTCATGTACCTGAAACAGCCACTATCAATGATCCATATATTTCCCTTGGTTTTCAGCTATTCCTACACAAAAAGAGATGGTTAGTTACATTTGGAAACCCAAGCCTTGTTGGTCTTGGGCTTGTCAAAGTGAACTGAAAATAATTCAACAGTAATTGATCCTCTATGCAAGCTCTAAGGATCATTTGCTGTTGTTGATGAAGAACTTTAAGTCCCATGGCCTTCCTTCATCTTCCACACCATCTTTGGATGACTAGACTTGGCCTTGAATACTTTGGAAGTTTTGATGACTTCAGAAGTTTTGGAGACTAGACCTTCAGAAGCTTTTGCATCCACTGCAGCAGACTTCAGTACTTTGGAAGCATTCCTCTCTTCCGAGACCAAATTTTCTTCCAAAGGTAAGTTTTTATTAATATTCTTCTTTACTTTGGAGCTTATGAAAGGAAGAGATTTTTCTTCTGAAGCTATCTTCTTCTTCTTTTTCTCAGAATTTTTCTTCTTGGTCATGTGGATAGTACTTTTGAGATTGTAGATGCAATCCTTGGCAAAGTGAGAAGTATTATCACACATGATGCATTCAACTTGCATACTTTTGAGATTCTTCTTTTGAGTAGAAGACTGAGCTTGATCTCTTTCCACTTCCTTCTTCATCTTCATAGATGGGGCAGCGGCTTCTCAAGATGAGGCTTGCTCTTGGAACTAGATGGTTCAGGCTGTGCATCAGTGGTGCACATTTGATCAGTCTTCCTTTCTTAACCAGGATGATTTGGACATGAACTAGGACTCTTGGTACTAGAGTCCATAGTTGAGTCTTCAGTCTTCACTACTTTATATCCAGCAGAGATAAAAACTTGTTTTTGCTTGGAGTTGAAAGTGGCCTTGATCTCTTGGGCTTTTTGATTTTCTTCTGTTGCCCTTATCAAGTTCTTCCTTGCAGACTTTGTCATCCCTTGTTCCTTCTTCTCTCTAGGAGAATAGTGACCCTTCTTAGGATGACCCTTGTCACTCACTTCAGGTTCATCCTTCACTATCTCCTCTACATCTTCATCCTTCTCTTGGATAGGATCAATAGGAGGCAGCTCATCTTGACAAGTTTCAGACCTTGGAGATCTTACAGATAATAGTGTGTGTGGAGGAGCTATCTCACTTGAACCTAGTCCCTACATGTTCTGATAACAAATCTTTGCATGCAAGGATGAGGATATTATGTTCTTGAAGGTTTTCTCTTCATGAACACATTTTTCTGCCTTGGCTTTGCTGATCACAAGCTTAGCCTGGCATTCAGTTAACATGGTTATGAGATCTTTGATTTGAGTCCTGTAGTTTGTATGCTCATGCTTAAGAGTAGAAATTATTTTCTCTAAATCTTCAATTTTAAGTTTTTAATCATTTTCTGCTCTTTTAAAGTCAGCTTTTAAAATGTTTAAGGACTCAAGATCAGATCTCACTTCCAAGTTGTAATACCTGTACATGTTAACTTTAGCAATCCATTCAGGAGTACAAAGATGTTCTAAAACCTTGCTTCTTCATGATCAGCCATCAATGCTTGGTTAGGAGAAGCATCTTCTACTTGAAAGCTCCAGTGAAAGCCTCCTTCTTCAACAGTAACAACAACATATTGTTTTGGTTGGCTTGGGTTCTCAATTCTAGGAGCTGTATCCATGTAGTTTGGTTTGGATTGTTCTTGGCCATCATTTGTCCTTGGTGCCTTGCACTCCCTAGAAAAGTGTCCCATTTGGTTACAGTTGGAACACTTCACCTTGCTTTTATCCAGGCCAAACTTACCAGTGGCCACATTGCTTGGGAACTTCCTTCCTATTCTCTTGTAGAACTTCTTGGCTCAATGAGTGAGAAGAGCCATCTACTGGACTATCTTCATATACTCCAGGTCATCTGGATGGATACAATCCAAATCTTCAAGAGTTAAGAGAAAGTTGCCATAACTTTCATCAACAGACATAAAGGTTTGAGCAGAGCTTGTCTATTGGAATGGGCTTCCTTGGATGTAGCTCTCCCTTGGTGTCTCAGGGAAGGTGATGAAAGGACCCTTTTGTGAGTAGTCAGGGTAGTAGATAAGATGATGATGTGGTTCTCTACTATCCCTTTCAATCACATGAAGGGCTGAACTCTGCTGATTGTTGGAAGTGCTGCTTGATGGATTTTGCATGTTTATCTCCATCTGGTAGCCACTAAGGATACCATACAGCTCTTTGAGAGTAAGGGTAGAGAGGTTTTCAGTTCTCTTAATGGCCATACAGTAGTAAGTCAATTGTCTGGGAAGAAGGAACATGAACTTCTTAACAATGTCCCTATTCTCAAGTTTTACTCCAACATCCATTAGAGTGTCCACAATCAACATGCCTAAAGTAATGTTGAGTCATAGTTTCACCTATATTGTAGGTGAAGTTCTCAAACTACTACTTCATGAGGTCTTTCTTGTTTTCCTTGGCTTCCTCAGACCTCTCAAACATAAGCTTAAGTGCATTCCAGAGCTGCTTAGCAGTTTTGCACTTCTTGAAGCCTCTGTATATAGAGTTTGGAAGAGCAGTTTGGAGAGCAGTCATGACTTTCTGATCTACATCAATTTTCTTCCAATCTTCCTCAGAATAGTCATCCATTTTATTTGGAATCATCCAACCTCCAGCAGTGGCTGAAGAGGTGCTTAGGATGTGAGGTCCTTCAACAACAAATCTCCACATCTTGCTATCTTGAGACTTGATGAACCCTTTCATACGTTGGCACCAAGTATCAAAGTCACCAGGAGTGATCAGTAGAGACTTTTTCATAGTATTGGTTTCCATATCAGCTTTTAAGAGGGCTGCCATTTGAGCTGGTAAGTGATTTGTGAAACTGAAGAGCTCTAAGATGGTGAGATCTTACAATCAAGAGCCTGAAATACACTGATACCAATTGCAGGACCGGTGAAGGGGGTCAATGCAACAGTTTCATAGTTGTTAGGAGAGAGTTAGAACACTTAATAGACCATATAAGGAACCGTCTTTTGATGAAACAAAGAACACAAGAAAAGAACAGAACAAGAACAAGATAACATGGTTTTCAAGAATGATGTATATTGCTCTCAAGTTTTTACAAAGTGTTACAAAGCTTATTTTCAAAGTTATAAGTACTTGAGATACTTTATACTACATCCTACAGCCGGCCATACTTTGAAGGCCAGTTGGAAACACTAATCTAGACAACAAGATCAATGTAGAGTCAAAAGGCAGATTGCCTTTTGACTAGTGGACATGCCATAGCTCACATCCTAATATATTACAAAAAGGATAAAAGTACAAGAGTATAAAGTTACAAACATAAGACCTTAATCTACAGTTTGACAAAAGTATGAACTTTTCACCAACTCATATAAGTTTCTGAGTGTTTAGAGGTGGCAGCAAAAAGTAGTTCAGCTTTTGTCAAAAGGTGATTCAGAAAAAGCATGTCTTCTCTGTCTTCGGAAGAAATCAGTCTTTGGCTTCGGAAGACTTTGTCTTTGAAGCTTCGGACTTCATCTTTGGCTTTGTAAGATTTGATACTTAGCATAATTCACTGAGTTATATAAAATCTTCCAAAGTAACTTACTTGTACTTCACATGTGCATACTAAAAGCACTTTGGTTGCATCAACCTCTATGTTTGATCCTTACACAAACTCTACATCAAGGAGATCATGAGTCAACATGGTGTTCCAGTATCCAAAGGCTCTAACTAAGATAGTTGCTTCACTTCTAGGTTCTAGCAAACGTCACAGAAATCCTTAGGAACACGTGTGGATCTTAGCGCGACTTATCACCCTCAGACTGTTGGCCAAGCGAAAAGAACTATATAAACTCTTGAGGATATGCTTAGAGATATATTCTCATCATTAAAGTCTGAAGGAACTCTAAATGAGGTCCTGAGTTCACCTAGGAACGCGAATACCAGATGAAGTTAAAATACTCACACCTTTTCCAAGCTAACACGACCTCTACTAGTTAAGTTATGGGATGAAATTCCCTTAACTAGGGGAGAATGTGACAACCATGATATTCTATTGCTTTTGTATTAAGTATATTTGTTTATCTCAATTTGAATTCTGTGCTTATCTGTTTGATTTCTATTTTATAATCTGGATTTCAATTTCATTTTCATGAATCCAAATTGTTTCCATGTCTACTTGATTAGGATTCTTGAATCTCAAGCTAATGTTAACTATCATTTCTATTGCATTTCGATTTCTACTCGATGACATCCACAACCTTTGCTTACAAAACTATTATCACCTTATGAATGCATAATAGAAGAAGATAGCACACTCGTGTAAGGTGAATTGACCATTATGGTGTGCAACGTAATGGTGAATATACAGGTGCATTGGTGTGTGTTGAAATTTTTTTGTTTAGCTTTTACCTCATACATTTAATAAATTTCTAAATTCAATCTCCCATGGCAAAAGCTTTAATAATAGATTTATGTGACTTAACATTAGTTGAGTTTATGATTAGTTTTGGTTGGCGACTAATAAGCCTTTATGGTGCTAGAAGTGTGGTGGGTTAGCTGCGGTACACCCTATATATAAACACTAATGGTGCATTAGAGGTAGGACTAGAAACCAGACGAAGAACTAGTCCTTGATGACAAATAGTGAACTCATATCTTTTCCAAGATAGCACAGACACTACTAGTTGAATTTCGGGATGAAATTTTCTTAACTAGGAGAGACTGTAACATCTTTGATTTTTTATTCTTCACCTACTTGATTAAATCTTTTAATGACTATGGTATTTTCATATGTAAACATTGATTGTATTCAAGTACCTATTTGTGAAAACTATCTTATATGCCATACATTGTGATTCATTGCGATACTACTACATGCTAATGTGATTCCATAACAACATGTGTGTAAATATTGGATCTTGCTAGAAATAGTAACTTGGAATTTCCCTATAGTTAATCAAAGTCTAAGCTAATGCTAAATTATTACATAAATGAAACACATATTACTATAAGGGTGAAAATTTACATATGTGTAACTTACGTTTACATATGTTAATTTAATTCAGAAGATAAAGATTTAGTTAATTAAATTAAGTCATATACTTATCTAGACATAAACAAATAATTCAATATATATATATATATATATATATATATATATATATATATATATATATATATATATATAATTGTATTATTTTAATCATTTAAGTGATATATATCTATTATATTATTAAATATTTAACTTGTAATTATCCTAAATCTAATAACTAACAAATTAAACTAATCCTAACCCCTAATTATCTACAAAATTTCGTTCACCCAACTTTATCCCTTAAAAATTATGAAGTTTATTAATAAAATATTGAGAAAGCTTATCCTAATTGAAACCTAAAACCTTAATTTTTCAACTATAAATAGGAGGTCTTATTCTTATTATCTTTCTCACAAAACTCTAAATATAAAGCTTCTATAGAATCAAATATCAACTCATAGCACATCTCTTGAAGATCCAAGAAGTTTTCCCTATCGAGTAAGTTTTAGTGTTCTTCGTGTTCTTCATGTCCTTATCAATTTTCCAATTTGTTTTATCAAAATTCAATCGTAACTAGCTTGAATCTATGATTACATAACATGTTTGGGAAGTAGTCATAGATCTAAGTGGGATAAAAGCATCAAATAAACATAAAATCATAATAACTTTGCTTAAACACATCAAACTTAAATTTTCGGATTGTGACAGATTCACATGGCTAACTTCGCACAACCATATCTCCCTCATCACAAATTCTTTTTAGATGATTCTTTTCGTCAAAATTATATTCAAAGTCTTATATTTCTAATATATAAAGAACGTCTTCTAACTCATTAATTTGACCCCTCAAACAACTCGCGCAAGTTTTGTGCGAGAATCTATCCAAATCTGTCAAAATCCTAACTTTTGCAACGTTTCCTTATTTTAACAAATATAATTTAAAGCAACGATTTTTATTATAAAATAATCAATATAAACATGTTTCAAACAATAAAAATCCAAACTTTAATTATTCTTATGATTATCTATCAAATTTGAATCATGTTTCTAGTAAAATTCTTCATATTTTTAATTGTAACACTATACTGTACAACCTATTCATTCCTATCCTTGCTAGACTTATATTTACACTTGTTTCCTATACTTTACAAATATTCCAAACACACCTTTGACTTGGTCTAGTATACATCTAAAATTGTTTCACCTAGTATATAGTTATATGGCAAGCAAAAGGTTCTGGCTAATTAAAGACGGGGTACTTAAGTGATGAAAATCCCTAACTCGTAAGATCATATGAAGATTATGAGGCTGATGCAACCAACAAGCCAGAACAACCAAGTCTTCCATACATGCACTAATGAACAAAGATGACCTAGCTTTGGAAGTCTGACACTCTCAAATGTGTCTAAGTGTAAGATCTTCCAAAGCTAACAGTTCAGAAGAAGTTACTTCGGAAGTTTCACACTCAAACAGAAAAAATATTCTAAGTGTTAAATCTTCCGAAGCCAAAGACCAGCATCTTCCGAAGCCAAAGATGAAATCTTCCGAAGCTTCAGAGACAAAGTCTTCCGAAGCTATGAAGACTGATTTCTTCAGAGGACAGAGAAAATATGCTTTCTCTGAATCAACTTTTGATAAAGCTGACACACTTTCCGCTGCTTGCTCTGGTGGTTCACCTACTTTACAAAGTTGGTGAAACTTCCATGCTTTATCAAAAAGTAGGAATGGTCTTTGTCTGTAACTTACCTTACTTGTTGCTGTAGACTTTTTGTATTAGGAAAAGTCAGTGAGCTATGGCATGTCATAGTCACTAGTCAAAAGGCAATCTGCCTTTTGACTTTAGATTGATCTTGTTGTCTAGATTAGTCAAATCCCAACTTTCTTTACATGTAAGTGACGGTTGTAGGTTGTAGTATAAAAGTGTCTCAGGTCCTTGTAATTTCTTTATGCTTTGTAACACTTGTAAAAGAACTTGAGATCAATATACAACATCCTTGAAAACCAATCTTGTGTTCTTGTGTTCTTCTTAGTTTCGTCTCTTTAATTTACTTGTGTTCTTAGTATCATCTGTTTAAGTTATCAGTTCCCTATTTGAATTGTTAAGTAATCTAAGATCTCTCCTCAGTGTGAAACTAAGTTTTAAGTACCCTTACCCAGTCCTGCATTTTGTATCAGAGCATTCCAGGTTCTTGATTGTAAGATCTCACCATCTTTAATCCTCTTAGCTTCACACATCACTTAACTCTTCAAATGGCAGCTATCTCTAAGGCTGATATGGAAACTGGAACTATGACAAAGTCCCCACTGATCACTCCTGAGGATTTTGACACTTGGTGCCAAAGAATGGAAGGCTTCATCAAGTCTCAAGATTCCAGGATGTGGGAGTCTGTTGTCAATGGACCTCATGTACCATGCACCTTTTCAGCTGCTGCTGGTGGTGGCATGATACCAAAGGAGAGGGCTGACTTTTCTGATAAAGACTGGAAAAGGATTGATATTAATCAGAAAGCCATGACAGGCCTCCAAACTGCTCTTCCAAACTCCATCTATTTAAGTTTCAAGAAGTGCAAGACCACTAAACAGCTATGTGATGCACTGAAACTGATGTATGAGGGGTCCAATGAAGCCGAGGAAAACAAGAAGGACCTCCTGAAGAAGCAGTTTGAAAACTTCACCTTCAAGACAAGTGAAACCATGAATCAACAATACTTCAGGTATGTTAAGATTGTGGATACTCTGGTTGATGTTGGAGTAACTATTGAGAACATGGATATTGTTAGGAAGTTCATGTCCTCTCTTCCCAGACAATGGACACACTACTGTGTGGTCATTAAGAGGACTGAAAACCTCAAGACCCTTACTCTCACTGAGTTGTATGGGATAGTCAGTGGATACCAGATGGAGATGAACATGCAAAATTCATCCGGTATCTCCAATACTCACCAGAGTTCAGCCCTTCATGTGGGTGAAAGGGATAGTAGAGAACCATAGCATAATCTTATCTGCTACCCCACCCTTTCATCACCTTCCCAGAGACACCCAGAGAGAGCTACATCCAAGGAAGTCCCTTCCAAGAGACAAGCTCCTCTCAAGCCTTTGTCTCTACTGATGAAAGTTCAGGAAACTTTCTCTTCACTCTTGAAGACCTGGACTGTATCCATCCAGATGATCTGGAATATATGGAGATAGTCCAGTAGATAGCTCTTCTCACTCACAGAGCCCAGAAATTCTATAAGAGGACTGGGAGAAGATTTCCTAGCAATGCAGCCAGTGGCAAGTTTGGGCTGGACAAAAGCAAAGTAAAGTGTTACAACTGTAACCAGATGGGACACTTTGCCAGAGAATTCAAGGCACCTAAGTCAAATGGTGGCCAAGCATCATCCAGGCCAAACTATACTGAAGGAGGGCACCAGAATGAGAAGCCAAGATAGCAAGCTGTAGTTGCTGTTGAAGAAGGAGGCTTTGACTGGAGCTCCCAAGCTAAAGATGCTTCTCCAAAATTAAGCACTCATGGCTGACCATGATGAAGCCACGGTATTAGAACATCTTTGCTCTTCTAAATGTATTGCTAAATTAAACCGATACAGCTCCTACAACTTAGAAATGAGATAAGATATTGAGTCTTTAAACATTTTAAAAGCTGATTTTAAGAGAGCTGAAAATGATTATAAGCTTAAAATAGAAGATTTAGAGAAAAAAAGTTCAACTCTTAAACATGAGAAAACAAACTACAAGACTCAAATAAAAGATCTTATTACTAAGTTGACAGAATGCCAGGCTGAGCTTGTGATCAGCAAAGCCAGGGCAGAAAAATGTGTTCTTGAAGAAGAGACCTTCAAGAACATAATATCCTCATCTCTGCATGTAAAAGTTTGTTATCAGAATAAGCAAAGACAGGGATCTTGTGAGATAGCTCCTCCATACACCCTACTATCAGTAAGATCTCCAAGGTGTGGAACTGGTCAAGATGAGCCGCCCTCTATAGACCCCAGTGATAAAGAGGATGAAGAGAAGATGGTAAGGACTGACTCTAAAATGAGTGAAGAGAGTCAATCCAAAAAGGGTCACCATGCTCCTGAGGAGAGTAAAAAGGCTGGTATGACAAAGACAAAGAGGAAGAACTTGATCAGAAGAGCAAAGAGAAGATCAAAGAAGGCTCAAGAGATCAAGGCCACTTATGACTCCAAGCAGAAACAAGTGTTCATCTCTGCAGGGTTTGAAGTGGTAAAGGCTGAGGAATCAACTACAAACTCTAGTACCAGGAGTTTTAGTTCAGTTCCAACTCATTCTAGTAAAGAGAAGACTGAATTGCTATGTACCACTACTACACAGTCTGAACCATCCTTCTCCAAGAGCAATTCTCTCCCTAAGAAAATTACTGCATCATCAGTGAAGAAAAAGCTGGAGAAAGAAAGTGTTCAAGTTTAGTCTTGCTCTTAGAAGAAGACTCCCAGAAGGAAGCAAATGGATTGCATCTTGTGTGGTAGTACTTCTCATCTGGCTAAGGATTGCATCTATAATCCTAAAAGTACTTTCCACATGGTCAAAGTGATGGCTTTTGGAAAGAAGAAGGAAAAGAAAGCTTCAGAAGGAAAATCTGTTTCCTTCAGAAGCTCCAAAATGAATAAGAAGGCAAGTGAAAAATTGCCTTCGGAAGAAAATTTGGTCTCGGAAGAAAGGAATGCTTTCGAAGTACTGAAGCTTGCTGTAGTGAAAGCAAGATCTTCCGAAGGTCCAGTCTCCAAATCTTTCGAAGCTGCAAAAGCTTCCGAAGCTTTGAAGGTCAAGCCAAATTTTTCAAAGGTGGTATGGAAGATGAAGGAAGACAGTGTGTCTGAAGATTCTCCATCAGCAACAGCAAATGATTCTCAAAACCTGAACATAGGATCACTTACTGTTTCATTTCCTTCAACTCATTTTAACAAGCCCAAGACCAATAAGGCTTGGGTTTCCAAATGTAACTAAATCATCTCTTTTTGTGCAGGGACAGCCAAAGGCAAACAGAAATGTGTGGATCATTGATAGTGGCTGCTCCAGGCACATGACAGGCAATGAGTCCTTATTTCAAAACTTTGAAAGATTTGATGGAGGACCAGTTGCTTTTGGTGGAGATGCAGGAGGTTACATTACTGGCAGGGGTAAGGTTACAAATGGTAAGCTCAACATTGAGAAGGTAAACTTTGTCAAGGAGCTTGGATACAATTTTCTGAGTGTGTCCCAATTTTGTGACCAAAAACATCACATGCCTCTTTACTGAGCATGAGTACATTGTTCTCAAGCCTGGGGTTGACATTCCTCAAGAGCATATTCTGCTCAAAGCCCCTAGGAGAGGGAACATGTACAAGATGGATCTGCAGGAAACATCTCCCTCTAGAGAAGTTTCTTGCTTTCTGTCTAAGGCAAATAGTGATGAGTCTTTCCTTTGGCATAAAAGAATGTTCCATGTAAACTTTAAAAACATGAATAAATTGACTAAGAATGATTTGGTAACCGGAATGCCAAAGAAAGAGTTTACAAGTGATGACCACTGTGTTGCATGCCTGAAAGGGAAGCAACACAAAGTGTCTCACAAGCCAAAGGAAATGAACTCTATCACTACTCCGCTACACTTGTTACATATGGATCTGTTTGGCCCCACCAGTGTAATGAGTCTAGGAAAGACCTCTTACTGTTTAGTGATCAGAGATGATTTCACAAGATTCACTTGAGTTATTTTCATTAGAACTAAGAATGAAACCCCTGAAATCTTAAAGAACTTCATTCTGAAAATTGAGAATCAATCTGATCACAAGGTCAAGACCATAAGATGTGATCAAGGAACTAAATTTAAAAACCAAATCCTTGATACATTTTGTGATGAAAAAGGTATTTCAAGACAATATAGTGCTCCTAGGACTCCTCAGCAAAATATGTTACTGAGAGGAGAAACAGGACACTTATTGAAGATGCTAGAACCATGTTGTCTGACTCTAAACTGCCTATCACCTTCTGGGCAGATCCTGTCAACACAGCCTGCTATGTGTAGAACAGAGTTTTAGTGGTTAAGACACATGGTAAGACTCCTTATGAACTGTAGCACAAAAGGAGACCATTCATTGGTTTTCTCAGAACATTTGGATGTCCTTGCACCATCTTGAATACCAAAGATCAAATAGCCAAGTTTGCTATGAAATCAGATGATGGACACTTTGTTGGATACTCTTCTCAAGCTAAGGCTTATAGAGTATACAATCTCAAAACTAGAATCATTGAGGAGTCAGCCAATGTGACTTTCAATGAACACACACCCTGTGTGAAAGGTTCTGGTCTGGATTGGCTATTTGATCTTGATTTAGTTACCAACTATTTTAACAAGTCTTGTGAGAATATTTAGGATCTACAGATAACTGATCAACAAAAGATCCTGATCCAAGATTTGAGCTGAGAAGACCAACCAAGAAAACTACTTTAGCTCCAGTGGTGACTAACCCTGTAATTAAGGCTCCTATCAGCACAAGCATGACAAATACTACTGATTCATCTAAATTTCCTTCAAATTCTAGCTCAAAGACTTAGAATTCAAGAGAAGGAACTTCTAATATAGGAGGAACTGGAGGTGGTGACAGTGATCAAGAATTTCTAGATGCTGAAAACCACTCTATTGAAGACAACATGAATGATGTCACACACTCATTGGATCAAGTTTCTCTTGATAAGTGTGCTGATGTGCTGGGAAACACCTCATTGCCAGATCAGAATTTCTCTAATTTAGATCTGTCCAACCAACTTGCTATGATCCCTCAACTTAGGATCCACAAGTCACATCCCACCATAAACATCATTGGAAATGTTGACACAAGGGTAAGAACAAGAGGACAAACTCATGACAGCCATGTTTGTCTACATTCTTTTTTCTTATTCCAGATAGAGCCGAAGAAAGTTGATGAGGCTTTAAAGGATGGAAGCTGGATTGAAGCTATGCAAAATGAGCTGCTTCAAATCAGAAGACAAAAGGTGTGGAACTTATTCTCTCTTCCTCAAGGGAAGACTGTCATAGGTACCAAGTGGGTATTCAGGAACAAGAAGGATGATAGAGGAATTATCATCAAGAATAAGGCTAGACTGGTTGTCCAATGATACACTCAAGAAGAAGGGATTGATTACACTGATGTCTTTGCTCCAGTTGCAAAGACACCCATAGCCAGAAACCACTCCCTTGGTCCTGATCTTGAGGGGGAGTATGTTGATGAACATCTCTATAGGGCTATGATTGGGTCACTTATGTACCTTACTACTAGCAGGCCAGATATTATGTTTGCCACATGTATATATGCAAGATATCAAGCCAACCCCAAGATGTCACACCTAATCATTGTCAAAAGGATTCTCAGATACCTCAAAGGTGCTCCAAATCTAGGCCTTTGGTATCCAAAGAATTCAGAATTTAATCTGTATGCTTATACAGATAGTGATTATGGTGGCTGCAACATGACTGCAAAGTCCACATCTCGGGGATGTCAATTCCTTGGTGGAAGGATAGTCTCTTAGCAATGCAAGAAGCAATCCTGTGTGTCTGCATCAACTGCTGAAGCTGAATACATTGCTGCTGCAAGCTGCTGTGCTTAAGTGCTTTGGATTCAGAATCAGATTCTAGACTATGGGTTCAACTTCAAGGAGACTCCCATCCATAAAGACAACAACACTGCCATCTCTATTACAGAGAATCCTGTGCAGCACTTAAGGACCAAACACATCAACATCAGGTATCATCTAATTAGGAATAACTTTGCAAAGGGATTGATCAAACTAATCAAAGTTAACACAAATGAACAATATGCTGATCCGTTCACAAAGGCATTTGATGAACAGAGATTTAAATATCTTGTATCATCTATTGGGATGATTAACTTTGAATAGATTTTCTTTAATAACTTAATCAACTTTATTTCCTAAAATATTGTGTGTCCTAAGTTGTATATTAGATCACCTCACAAGCCCAGTTCTATTTAGAAGAAAACTAACTTTTAACTGATATTCCTTAGATTTGTGAAAATTTACCTTCGGAAGAACTCAAATTGCCTTCGGAAAAAAATTATGTATTTAAATCATTTAAAAGCTTTTCTAAGGTTTACCTTTGGAAGAAATTCTTGGAGTATCTTCTGAAGCTTAAATTTGTATATATGCACTTAAATGCATTCAAAGAACAAATATCTTCCGAAAGCAACTAAGTCTCGGAAGACTTATTTACTTCTTCCGAAGCCAAATTTTCAAAATTCTTTGAAATATCTTCCGAAGCAAAAACTTCCTTTGGAAGCTTTGCTACAAAGCTTTCAAAGCCAAAATTGCCTTCGGAAGTTTTACAACTTCGAAGAAAACAAACTTTTTGGGCGCCTTTCTCAGAAGTAGGACCCACTTGCGGATTTCAAAGTTTATCTTTTTTGTCATAACTTTGTCTCAAATTCACAACATATATCTCCCAAACGATTCTATTTCATCTCTCTACTCTCACTGATCCTTACTCTAAATTTACCCCAAAATTTCATCTTCTTCTTCCTTTCTTCACTGTAAAGCTTACTCAAATGGCCAACATTGATTGTCGCAACGACCCTGATGTTTCCATGCACCTACACAGGCAACACAAACAGGTTGCCCTGTTACACTCTGAGAAGGATCCAAGCTTCTCAGATGTGTGTAGGTACCTTTCTTCGTCTTACTACTTCACCTCCCTTACAATTGATCCTCCTCTCTATAAGGATCAGTTGCTTGAGTTCTGGAGGAACTGTCAAGAGGTCACCATGGACGGGGAGAAGGCACTGTCTGCTACAGTGCAGGGGAGGACAGTTTTCATCACTCCGGCCATCATAAACACCCATTTACAGATGGATGATGAAGCAGATGAGCTGTCCTTTCCCAAATCTGCTATCAACCACTCCTTTCAGCAGATGGGCTATGAAGGTGACTTCTCAGTCAAAACCTTCAGGAAGGGGAAGGTCTCAACTCATTGGAAATACCTCCTCCATGTCGTCATTCATAGCCTTTCTAACAAGCATGGAGGATGGGATCAAGTTCCAGAAGACCTCTTCTTTATAGTCCATGGGATGGTACAAGGGGTCAAGTTCAGGTACTCTCAATTTGTATATACTAATTTACTTGCAAACTTGGACTCTTTAGAGTATTACATGTTCCCTAGGTATGTTCAACACATTCTCAACTGTGAGTTGGGACCACAGTTGAGGGGAACAGGTAATATTCTTAAAATAGGACAAATGAGGCCCGGCATCTTCAAAATCTTGAAGAAGCCAACTATCGGCTTCTCTGGGGTAGAAACAGCCCTTGTCCCAAAAATATTTGAGCTTATTGCTCAGGGTGACATCCTAGTAGCACCAGCTAGTGATGAACCAACACCCTCTACCTCTCACCCACCTCAAACACAGCCTATCATCACCATCAACTACAAAAGAAAATCCCAACGAACCCCTGCACTTACTACTGAGCATGTGCAGGTCCCCCATATCAGAACCCATACAGGAGGAAGTGGAATCTCGAGCTCTCACTTCCCCTAAGGAGCATACCACTCCCATCTTTCAACCAATCAGTGCTAAGGTTCCTCATGCTCAGCCTGATGAGCTCATAACCCCACAAACAGCCTTAAGCCATCACTCTGAGTCTCAATACTATAATGATAAACCTTCTGGGGAAAGCTACCATCCCCTACCTCTTGATCTAAACCACCCCAT
Organism: Flaveria sonorensis; assembly: GCA_025506505.1. Taxonomy (NCBI): domain Eukaryota; kingdom Viridiplantae; phylum Streptophyta; class Magnoliopsida; order Asterales; family Asteraceae; genus Flaveria; species Flaveria sonorensis. The sequence goes on along the minus strand of CM046427.1, from coordinate 51,321,254 downwards.
TCCCAGCCTTGACTTCTATTCTAATGAAGATTTGGGCTTTAGTGGGTACCATGAGTCTCTCCTCTCTTCCCACACTCAAGGAGAGATGAGTACCCCTGCCTTCCCCATCTCTAGCCCACATTAGCAACCCCTACTGAGGTAGATCCTTCTGAATCTATTCAGGAGATCCATATGGAAGAGGCTCTCACTTTAGAAAGTGATTACATAACTAAGACCTCAACCATGGCAACCCAGCTTCTTGACACTTCTCTGGAAGTTGTCATTGGGCAGGGGAAATCCAACAGCCAAGAAACCCATGCTGGTGGTGAGGAAGAAGACTTAGGTCCAATTCTCTCATCCCCTAATGATTCTTCATCTGAAGATGAGGGGAGTCTGCAACAAAAGGTGCACAAACTATCACATCTCTGCACCTATTTTGTTTCAAAGATAGCTCACCTGGAATCTCAGGTGACTATCTTACAGAAGAGGGTCAATGACCAGCAACTTGAGATCACCAATCTCAAGGGCAAGTTGGCTGAGAGACCCATGAGGACAACTCATCCAGGTCCACAAGAACCTGTGGATGTCATGGATCAATTTCCCAGCTCACCTATGCAAGAGGGTGATGCTACCAAAAAGGGAGAGAAAATTTTGATAATCACAGAACCTGGGAGTTCTTCCCAGAGTATGGACATAGAGGAATCACCATCCTCTCTTACAGATGTTCATACTCAGCAACCTCCTCTAGACAGTGATCTACATTTGCTCATTCAATAACTGTTTGAGAAGGGAATACCAAGAGCAATGTCTGCCCCTTTTGAGAATCCAATCTGGGGTTGGAGGTATGATAGTAATAGGAGAGCTCTTGTGATCTCTAGAGCTCAGGATCAAGTATAAGTTCTCAACATTTCACACCTGAGTTTCTATGAGAGCATCAACTTGGTAGATCTGCCACTTGTCAACCCAAGCAATAACAGACAAGCAATAAAATTGGCAAGAAGAATCCAAGACAAGGTGCTAGAGGAGTTTAAATTGAGATCAAAATTATATAGATAGAGGCTAGCTGGTGAGATCTTTGGTTAACGGGAAGTTGAGGTAGACCCGAAGATTAGCTTCAAAGGGAAAACCTTGACTGAAGACCCAGAGGTTGAACCTTTGAACAAGCCAGAACAACCAAGTCTTCCATGCATGCACTAAGGAATAAAGATGAACTAGCTTTGGATGTCTTACACTCTCAAATGTGTCTAAGTGTAAGATCTTCCGAAGCTAACAGTTCAGAAGAAGTTACTTCGGAAGTTTCACACTCAAACAGAAAAAATATTCTGTGTGAAATCTTCTGAAGCCAAAGACCAGCATCTTCCGAAGCCAAAGATGAAATCTTTCGAAGCTTCAGAGACAAAGTCTTCTGAAGCTGTGAAGACTGATTTCTTTAGAGGACAGAGAAAATATGCTTTCTCTGAATCAACTTTTGATAAAGCTGACACACGTTCCGCTGCTTGCTCTGGTGGTTCACCTACTTTACACAAGTTGGTGAAACTTCCATGCTTTATCAAAAAGTAGGAATGGTCTTTGTTTGTAACTTACCTTACTTGTTGCTGTAGACTTTTTGTATTAGGAAAAGTCAGTGAGCTATGGCATGTCATAGTCACTAGTCAAAAGGCAATCTGCTTTTTGACTTTAGATTGATCTTGTTGTCTAGATTAGTCAAATCCCAACTGTCTTTACATGTAAGTGACGGTTGTAGGTTGTAGAATAAAAGTGTCTCAGGTCCTTGTAATTTCTTTATGCTTTGTAACACTTGTAAAAGAACTTGAGATCAATATACAACATCCTTGAAAACCAATCTTGTGTTCTTGTATTGTTCTTAGTTCTGTCTCTTTAATTTACTTGTGTTCTTAGTATCATCTGTGTAAGTTATCAGTTCCCTATTTGAATTGTTAAGTGATCTAAGATCTATCCTCAGTGTGAAACTAAGTGTTAAGTACCCTTACCCGATCCTGCATAACTCTTTCCTGAGAATCTTTTAGTTGGATGTGCTACTCTTGGATGACACATATCCAGTATACGACAACTATTCTTGAACTTTTACAATAACAACCCCTTAACTATCGACAAATACAATAAACTAACTAAATAAACTTATTTAGGGAAATCCTCACTCCGAGTTACTACAAGTTGCAAGATCAACCCATCTACTTTACAAGGTGAGTTCATAGCCCCCTTTTTTGTATTTTGGCGGTGCAAACATGCTCTCTATATCAATATGGGAATTCAAATTCTAAAGTCAAAAGTAGTATTTTGCAAACTCAATGACAACTTTTTTATACTAGTGAAACTAAACTCATTATACATGTTGTTATATTCTATAATACTTTTTACTATAAAGTCCCTTTATTTTCTTAAATCTGCACAACCATTAACTTCAGGGAAACCACAGGAGTACATAGATAGATCTACTGGGCTCACAAGCCCATTCGGTACTCGGGTTAATACATGCCAATAAATATCGAACGTTCTTTGAGTCAATGTATTCTTTTTGACTTGGAAGAAGCTGGATGTTCAGAAGCTGCATACTAGAAAAACATACAATTGGTTTGACTTCTTGTGCCAGGGCGGGAAGGCATTCGATCATCAGGGTTGGTTGTGGACTTATGTATAATAGTTTATTTACTTGTATTTGGAAAATTGTTTATTGGTTTGTATATTGCTATCTACTATATGTATACTTGTAAACCTATATTCTCACCAACTTTTTAGTCGACATATTTTAGCATGTTTTTAATTGATGAAAACTAAGTTCGTTGCTTTGCTTACGCTAGGTTTCAAGGATAAGCTTTAGTTGAACTTAGTTAGACTTTGAATAAAATGACAACTTATTGCTTGTTTAGTTTATTTGTTTTTAGAATTGGATGTAATCAACTATTTGATTTTAATAAGTTATTTTTTTTAGTACTCTTTATCTTTTTGTTATGATTTAATTTTGTCACGCCTTGTTGTTTTCGTTTTAGCCGGGGTGTGATATATAAGAAAGAGGATAAGATCATATGTCAAACACCTCGCTTGGAATATACAAACATAACAATAATCAATTGAAAACCATATTAAATATATTAAGAATAACTTGATGTTTTGATTTATAGCCGTACAAAGCACCAAAGGAAGAATTGCAATTTGCTAATCTTCAACTATAGTAGCTAAATTTCTTAGCAAATGGCAATTCGTAAATAGCATACTTTCAATTAGGATAACTTTTAAGTGAACTTTTAGAGATAATTATAGAATGATAGATTGGTAATGGGTTTAAATTGGGCTTTTAATTAAATAAACGATCTTAATAGACTTAATAAGAATAAACTTAATTGCCTATTAGATTTTAGCTATGCTTATTAGTTTTAACAAAAACGAGCTTTTAATTTAATTGTTAGTGGGTTAAAAAAAATTAAAATTATTTGGGTTTAGGGTCGTAAAGTTTTTCATAGGGGTTGACATGAAAACCGTCAAGACACGTTACATATAAAAAGAAATTTATGTGGTGACCCCTCCCCCACCTTGCAAGTCCGCCCCTAATAACATCCAATTATTCTTAAGCTCAAGTGATTGAGGTGAGATATTTCAAGATTTATTAAAAATAGAGGAAGCTATTGGGTTTAATTAGCTATGATAAAAAAGTGGTTTTTAGGTTGGGCCAAGGGGTTTTATCACCTAACGTGAGTTTTAGACCGAGGGTGGTCTTGGTTTCGTACTTGAGTAATAAAGATAGTCGGGTGATCAAGTGGCACATCAGTGATATAAATAAGAGTAACGTTAAATGAAGTTACTTTTAGCCAGGTTGGTATATTGGACCTTTAAACCAAGTGATCATGTCTTCAACTTTTGCACGCTTATTTTTTTTACAAAACCTTTCGATTACATTTTCTTCATTGGGTATTGTCAAGGTGTAATTTTTTCCTTTTAATGTACTAACTAGTTTTATTTACCCGCCACGCGTTGCGTCGGCGTCGTACCAACGTGATAAAATATGAACTACAATTGACTTGACTCGTTTTTGAATTAAGTTTAGGGCGAAACATGGAATAAGTCAAATTTTACACTCGAATGAAAAAATATTATATTTGACCAACTCATTTCCAAACAAAATTTAAGTCGAAAGGTAGACAAATCTACAATTTACTTGACTCGTTTCTGAACTAAGTTTACGACGAAACGTAGAAGAAGTCGAATTTTACCCACGAATGAAAACTTATTACATCTAACCAACTCGTTTTCAAACAAAATTTTAGTTGAAATGTAAACCAAATCAAAATGTACATAAAAAATAAGCACGTGTCACGACACCATCCGGCTTGATGAAGCATAGACTATAATTGCTCCGACTCGTTTCCAAACTAAATTTACGTCAAAACTTAGATTAACTCGAATTTATAACAACGAAGAAAACTTGTTATATTTGAAACAAATTTTAATGTAACTAACTCAAAATGTTCATAAAAATAAGCATGTAAATGTTTTTATATTTAATCTGGTTTGTTTCCGAACAAATTGTTTTATATTTAAGCACAGACAAACTCGAATTTATACAGACACCTACATAAAAATAAAAACGCAAGAAATTAGTTTTTTAGTAAAAGCATATAAGAGTAAACCCGAAACTTTAGAAAATCAAAAGGGTCAAAGTGTTACTTTACAAAGTTTATACAAAAATTGAGGGGGATAAAGACCACCAACCATGGTTCTTTACATAGGTAGACAATAATACTATGACTCACACGTTGAGGCCTAACAATTTATATAAAGTTGTTTAATCAAAAAAGAAAAAAAAGGCTATGTTGTGAGGTTCGAACACGCGACCTCTCAAATCTGAAAAAAAAAATTGTTTATAAAGTTCTAACAATTTATATAAAGTTCTTTATAAATTTAAAACGAATTTATATATATCGACATATACCGACAGAAATCTAAAAAAAAAAGAAAAAAAATTGTTTATGAGGGCCAATGGGATGCTGCCACGTGGCTGCCGGTGGATTGCCCACCGACCTTGCTTTTTAAGTAGTAGTATAATATTATTCCTACCAACCAATTCTTTAAATTCTTTTTTATATAATTTTTTATTTTTTTATGTTTCTTTCAATTAAATTAATTTTCTTAAATTAATAAGTCTAAAGTGCGAGACATAATATTGTTTTTTATTTATGTTTCAATTTACAAAACCAATACACACCAACATCATACTCTTGTTACGTACTTAACCACATTAGCATCACATGGGCAACTAATGAAGTTCGCAAACACACCATGATATGTCATTAACCACGCTAATGTTATTATACAACTCAGCTGCAACATGCATGCCAAAATTTCTCATTTATTATACTATAATTTAAAAACAAAGGTCGGTGGACAATGAGAAGCCACCAACTTTTGTTTCACATTAATAACTAGTTTTCAACAAGTAGAACAACCGAATTTATGGTTGGGTTGTTAAGCTCTCTACAATTTTACTTTGCTAACCTGGGTTCGAATCCCACTAATAGCAAACGTTGTTTTTTTCTTTTCTTTTTCTCTTTATCCTTTTCATATATTCCTTTTTTTTCATTTCTTATCTTCATATTTGTCGGTATAAATTCAAGCCTGACTACAATTGGACGTAATAAGAAACGATTCGGGTCATATATAAATGTTTACGTGTCTATTTTTATATACACTTTAAGACAATCTGTGTTTAGACATAAGTCTATGTTTTGTCATGAAATTTTCTTCATAAATGAATTGGCTCACATATAAAACGTTTCGTGCTTATTTTTAATTACGCTCAAGTTAATCTACATTTCGACGTAAACTTTGTTTGGAAATGCGTCGGGTTAAATATAATACGTTTTCATTTACTTTTACGTTTCGATGTAAAATTAGTTTGGAAAAGAGTCGAGTCATAAATTTTTTTACATTGCAATAAAGTCGAGTCAAATGTAATACGTTTGCATTTAATTGTATAAATTAAAGTCTATTAAGTTAACCCTCAGAGGGGATCAAGCTCCGAGAACTAGAGTGAAAAACACGAGTTTGCTCAAATTTTCTTCTCTATTTTTTAATGCAACGATTAAAATTTAAATGAACTAATTTAGAAACATGGAAGTAAACATGGGTCCTAATCTGACGCAAATGAAGCAAAACATGGAGATAGTGGTGACACCACTCTTTTGGCTACATGCATGCAAGAAATTAAACGTGAGAAATCAAATATCAATTTTGAAAAGTTCCAACCTCTTAATCGGTGGTTTTGTTGATTGGGTCTTTAGCCGGGTCGAGTCCTGGATCAATAGCGCATCGGGTGTACTAGATTGGGTCAACAATCACATGGGTCGTATCAAAGTCACTCTACATATTGACATAAATTTAGTTCGGAAACAAGTTAAGTCAATTATAGTCTATACTTTATTACGTTGCTTACGATGCCGCGGCAACGTGTGGCGGGAAAAAAATCTAATTAATATTTAAACGTAAGACCGTCTTGGTGTTTTTGCTGAATTTACTCGATCTTTATATTTTTAAAAGCATCATGTGCAAGCAGGTGATGCCTAGAAATTTTTTTACTTAGGGTCTGTTTGGTATGAGGTAATGGAATGGATGAGGGAATGGAATGGATGAGGGAATGAAATAAATTATTATATTTCATTATCCTGTTTGCTTAACATGTGGAAATGGAATAAATTATTACTTTATATTGTTTGTTAGGTAGGAAAAATTTAAAGGAATGAAATATAAAAGTGGTTATGATAGTGACGACCAATGGAGGTGGTGGCCTGTGGTGGTTGCTGGTGATGGTGGTTGCTGGTGGTGACGATGGTGGTAGTTGTGGTGCTGGGGGTAGCTGGTGGTAAATGGTGATATTGGGCGGTGGTTGTCGGTGGTGGTTGCCGGTGGTGGTGGTTGCTGGTGGTGGTGGTGGTGGTGTCTGATGGTGGTGATGGTGGTGGGTAGTGGTGGTTGAGGTTGTGGTGCTGGTGGTGGTCGATGGTAATTAGTGGTGATGGTGTTTGTCGGTGGTGGTGTCTGATGGTGATGGTGGTCGGTGGCGACCGATCTTGGTGGCCGGTGGTGATGGTGGTGGTGGCTGTGGCGGTTGGTGGTCGGTGGTGGTGGTCGTGCCTAGTGGTGGTGGCCGGTGTTGATCGATCTTGGTGGCCGATGGTGGTTGTTGTGGTGGGTAGTTGGGTGGTGTTGGTGACTAAAGATGGAAGAAGGAATGAAATGAAAAAAAAAAAGAAGGGAGTGGATGGAATGAATTTAACTATTTGAGAGTATGAAATCAACTTTTAATGTATTATTACATTACCTTCGCCAACCAAACATGTATTTTTTCATTCACCCTCAATGGTTCATTCCATTCCGCCCTCATTCCTGCGTACCAAACGCTACATTACTTTTTTTTCGCAAGCTGGCTCCCTGAGTTGGTTTATGTTATGTTTAGGTTTTTATTTTTAGTAATCTTGAATCTTAAAAATTAATCTTGGTCATATTCTTTTTACTCTTATCACTTCTAAAATGTAATATATTTTATAAAGTAGTGTTTGACGTGCTTATTTTTGTTTAAGCTTCAACCAATGTTTATCTTAAAACTGACACGGGTCGAATATAAGGTATCTATCCTTATTTTTATTTTTGAATTTACTTTCGTACACGCTGTTTTGATGTGCTTATTTTTATCTACGTTTAGATATAAATTTTATTTGACATCAACCTGGGTCATGTATAATATTTTTTTAACTTTAAAATACCTTAAAGACCGTTGTGACATGATTATTAATTCCTACATTTCAATGTAAATAGCAAGGAGTGGGAACCTGAAAGTGGTGGGGAATACTCAGCCCTAGGTTGGAAAATCATCCCCCGAACCCGACTTCAGAAGTTACTCCTAGACTCGGTGAATATTTACCAGGTACGGGACCGGTTATGGTTGTTCAACAATAGTCTCACAGTTAGAGATAACACACTTACTAGATCAAATAGGAAACCAGGCAAAGAAACAAAGAACAAAGATAAGAACACTCAGAACACAAATATTTGTTTTCAAGGATGATGTATATTGCTCTCAAGTGTTTTACAATTATTACAAGGCTTAGTCCTAAGACTGATACAATGAGATACTTTATACTACATCCTACAGCCGGTCATACTTTGAAGGCTAGCTGGACACTAATCTAGACAAGAAGATTAATGTAAAGTCAAAAGTCAGATTGCCTTATGACAAGTGACTATGACATGCCATAGCTCACATCCTATTATATTACAATAAGGATAAAAGTACTAAAGTAGAAAGTTACAGACAAAGACACCATACTGAACAGTTGACAAAAGTAAAAGGTAATCACCAACTTATATAAGTTGGTGAGTCTTTAGAGCTGGTAGCGGAAAGGTCTTCTGCTTTTGTCAAAAGTATGTCAGAGAAGCATGTCTTCTCTGTCTTCAGAAGAGTTCAGTCTTCAGGCTTCGAAAGACTTTGTCTTCAACCTTTGGAAGACTTCACTTTTGGCTTCAGAATATTTCTGTCTTTGGCTTTGGAAGATTTGACACTTAGTTATATTTCCTTGTCCATGGTCAAATCTTCTGAAGTAACTTCCTTGTACTTCAATTCATGCTGAGAGATCTTTGGTTAGCATCAGCCATTAAGATAAACTCTTACAAACTCCCCCTAGGCTGATGCTATCAAAACTTGAATATTACTATGAGTCTTGATCATTCACTTGTTTATAGCCATCATTAGAATTAGAGCCATTGCTCTCTTCATCAGTTGGTTTGGATTCTTCAGGCTCTCATACTATCTCCTTATGTCCAAGAGATCATGCTCTTGAAGGTCAAGTATATTATGCTAGAAGTATACTTGTGGACCTCCTTGATCTCTTGTGACATACCATTTGTATTGGTTTAGAGAGTACACCCAAGACGGGATGGGTCTCTCAATAGCTAGAGGCTCTACTTGTAAGGGAGTTGGTAGAGCAGCCTCTTTTGGTTTAGCCTCAGGATGTGCTGACTCATCCTGAGGTGCAGAGGTGGATGTCTTAGACTTCTTCTTCTTTGACTTTAAATCTCTTCTAATAGCCATCCTCTTCCTCTTTTTATACTTCAATTGAGAAGGTTAGTATGAATCACCTTATCTTCTTTTTTCCTTCTCAGTTTGGTCCTTCCCTTTTGCATGTTCAGAAGAAGGTTCAGGACCTTGCTGTGGGTTAGAAGATGAAGCTATCTGTGGATCAACACTAGGTCTTGGTTGTGTTGTCTGTTGGGGTTCAACCTTGACCTCAGGTTCAGGTGCAGCTTGACTTGGTGGAGAATGCAAGTATTAAAGCTCACCCATCTTGATCTTCTGCTTGATCACCCTGATATGCTCATCCATTATGGATAGAGACATGGGACCAAGCCTCCTCCCGGAGAACCCATACAGCTTCAAGAAACTCACCATCCTTTGTCTATCTTTAGATTTCTTCTTGTTTGCTTTGATGGTGGCCCTTGATTTTATAGCTTTCTCCCTCATCTTTCTCTTAGCAGTTTTTCTTTCTTTGATATCTTTTTGTTCCAGCTGCTTAACATACTCAAACTCTATGTACTCATAAGTTAGAGGGAGTAAGCTTCTTCCTGGTAGAGACCTATGGCACTCAAGTAGTTGATCATTATTTTTCTGTCTTGTTCCTTTCCTACAACCATAGACTCTACCACAAGCCTTTCTTGAACTAGGGAGAGGACGGGGGCTTTATATAATATCATCTTATTCTTTCATCTTTGGTCTTAAGGAACAAAGCAGCAACCTCAGCCTCATTCCTCTCTCTTAACACCTCTGTGTCTGCCATTTCATTTTATTCCTCTAAGGGAAGAGAGATTAGATCATCTATATTGTAGTTTCTAGTTCCCAGGTAGTTCAATCTGGCTGCCCTTAACTCATCCTACTAAGTGTTTGGCCTATGAGTAGCTCTGATTGCAGCCTGCATGAAACTGGGAGTTCCTCTTAGTCTTTCTTCCCTTGCCTTCCTCTTCATCTCCTTTTTCTCCTCCTCAATCTCCTTTGAAATTAAGACTTTCTTTCCTTTGTCAATCACTGGCCTATGTGAATCAAGGAGGAGAGAGCTTTGGCCTACTTGTTCTGCACTTGAGCTCTAGCCAGGGAGAGGTTGTGAGACACCTTCACCAACTGGTGTCTCACTGAGGGTAATTGGTGCTGAAGGAGTATGAATCTTAAGGTTCACAGGGTCCGCTACAGGGCCTTCAACTAAGGTTTCCCCTTCAAAGCTAATCTTAGGGTCCAACTCAGTATCCAGTTGACTAACTGTTTTTTCTGCTAGCCTCTATCTATATATATACTTATTCTCCTTTTAAACTCCTCAGACACCCTCATCTGAATTCTCCTTGCCAACCAATTAGCATGTCTATTTTGACTAGGATTGACAAATGGCAGGATTTGCAGAGGAAAGCTTTCATGGAATCCCAGGTTATAGATGTCTATTTTGTGTATATATACTTATTCTCCTTTTAAACTCCTTTGACACCCTCATCTGAATCCTCTCTGCCAACCTATCAGCATGTCTATTTTGACTAGGATTGACAAACGGCAGGATTTGTAGAGGAAAGATTTCATGGAATACTAGGTTATAGATGTTGAAAACTTCTTGTTGACCCTGGAATCTAGAAAGCACCAAGGCTTTTCTATCACTATCATACCCCCATCCTATGATTGGATTAATAATAGGATTGGATGGAGGTGAAATGGCCCTTGGTATGAAACCCTCCTCAAATATGCTTTAAAGAATGGCATCCACATTGATATCGGCCAGAGGATGTTGTTGAGTCTGGATAGTTGCAAGTAAGGGTGGTGAATCTTCAATGTCCATCCTCTAGGCAGTGCTCTCATGTTCTATGATTGTGGTGACTTTCTCCCCCTTTTTGGTAGCATCACTTACTTGCTCAAGTGAGCTAGAGGTTAGGTCGACCACTTCCATAGGTTCATGTGGACATGGTTGAGCATGCCTGGCAGGCCTCTCAACTAGCTTACCCTTCAGATCGGTGATCTCAAGTTGCTGATGAAGCTCCTGCCTTTGTAAGGTAGCCACCTGAGGTTCCAGGTGACTAACCTTTGAAATAAGATATGTGCAGGGAGCCATCAATTCTTGCATCTTTTGTTTCATTCTCCCCTCATCTTCATTAGAAGAATCACAAGAGGATGAGAGGACATAACCAAAGTCATCCCTCTCACCACCAAATATTTGTTCCTGGTCTCTGGATTTCCCCTGCTCTTAAGCATGTAATCACTTTCAAAAGTGAGAGCCTCTTCCATATTGACCTCTTGAACTTGTTCAGAGAGGTCCACCTCAATAGTAGGTGGATGATGTAAGCTAGACATGGGAGTGTCAAGAGCACTCATCTCTCCTTGAGTAAGGGTGGAGAAGAGAGACTAATGGTACTCACTGAATCCCATGTCTTCAAGATCATAGAATTCAATGTTTGGGATTGGTTGGTTGAGGTCTAAAGGCTAGGGATGGTAGCTTTCCCTTGAAGGTTGATCATCTGAGTATTGAGACACAGGATGATGGCTTAAGGCTGGGGTTATTAGGTCATCAGGCGGAGCATGAGGAACCTCAGCACTGATCATAGAAGGAATGTGAGTGGTCTGCTCCTCAGGAGAAGTAGGATCACTTGGTTCCACTTGCTCCTACATGGGTGAGTATATGGGGGCCTGCTTAATCTGAATAGAAGGAGTTCGTTTGGATTTTCTTATGTAGGGGATGGTTATTTGTGGCTATGTAGGTGGTAGTGAAGAAGGTGTGGGTTTAACATTGATTGGGATTGCCAAGTTGTTACCTTGAGCAGCTTATTCTAACATTTTGGGGTCAAGGGCTGTTTCTACCCCAGAAAAACCAACATTGGTTTTCCTTATTAGTTTAAAGATTTCGGGCTTCATGTGTTCTAGCTTTAGAATTTTACCTGTTCCCTTCAACTGTGAGCCCATTTCATAATTGAGAATATGCTGGACATATCTAGGGAACATGTAATATTCAAGGGAATCTACGTTATCAAGTAAATTTGTATAAACAAATTGCAAATACCTGAACTTAATCCCCTGGACTATATAGGAAAGATCTTTTGGAACTTGGTTCCATTCTCCATGCTTGTAGGTTAGTGAGTGGATGGCTACATGGAGGAGGTATTTCCATTGACATGAGACCTTCCCTTTCCTGAAGGTTCTGATTGAGAAGTCACCTTTATAGCCCATCTGGAGGAATGACCCAATTACTGCCTTCTTGGTGAAGGATAATTCACCATCTTCATCATCCAGCCTCAGATGTTGGTTTATGGTGACTGGAGTGATAAAAACCGTCCTCACCTGCACCGAAGCAGAGAGTGCCTTCTCACCATCCATTATGACCTCTTTGCAGGTTCTCTAGAACTCTAGCAGTTGATCTAGCAGTAGATGTCTGAGAAACCAGGGTCTTTCTCGGCGGATAACAGAGCAACTTGGTTGTGTTGCCTATGAAGGTGCATGATAAAGGCTGACTGGTTTTGGGGTTTAGGGTTGGCCATTTCATGAAGCTTTTAGAGAAGAGATTGGAAACATAATAAGGGTTCATGGAGTAATTTAGGTCTTGAAGATTTGCAAATGAAGAAGAAGAGGAGATAGGGAGACCCATTGGAAATGCTATTCATATGCTTGGATTTGAGACAAAGCTATTGCAAAAGATAAACTTTAAAATCTGAATGTCGGTCCCACCTCTGAAAAAGTGCCCAAAAAGATAGTTATCTTGGATGTTTATAATCTTCCAAAGGTAATTTCCCTTCGGAAGTTTAAAGAAAGCTTCCGAAGCAAAATTGGCTTCAGAATATATTCCTCAATTTCTTAGAAGAATTGCTTCAGAAGAAAATCTACATAGAGTAATTTTGCTTCAAAGACTGATTTGGTTTCGAAAGATATTAAGCTTTTGAAGTTTTATTTAAGAAGTAAATAAAACTTCCAAGACTAAATTGCTTTTGGAAGAACGTTGTCCTTTAAAACATATAAGTACTTAGAAGTAGACTTAAGCTTTAGAAGATATATCAGAATTTCTTTCGAAGTTAAATTCCTTAGTAAGTAGTTATTAGTTTTGAAGAGATAAATTTTCTTCAGAAATCAAATTAATGTCTTCCGAGAGAAAATTTGTCTATACTTCTTAAAATTCTAAGGAATATATACTTTGAAAAACGTCTTCCAATATAAACAAGGCTTATATGAGTGATAAATTAGACAACACTAAAGACACTCATGTTTGAAAAACAATTTTGAAAGTAATTTAAGAAAATCTACTCAAAGTTAATAATCCAAATAGCTGATACAAGATATTTAAATCTCTATTCATCAAATACTTTTGTGAGCAGATCGGCATATTGTTCATTTGTGTAAACTTTGACCAGTTTAATCAATCCTTTTTCAAAATTATCTCTGAACAAATGATACCTGATATTGATGTGCTTTGTCTATGAGTGTTGCACTGGATTCTCTATTATTGAGATAGCGCTATTGTTGTCTATGTGGATAGGAGTCTTCTTGAAGTTGAATCCATAATGTAGCATCTGATTTTGAATCCAAAGCACTTGAGCACAATAGCTTGCAACAGAAATGTATTCAGCTTCAGCAGTTGATGAAGATACACAGGATTGCTTCTTGCATTGCTATGAGACTATCCTTCCACCAAGAAACTGACATCCCCCAGAGGTAGACTTGGCAGTCATATTACAATCACCATAGTCACTATCTGTAAATGCATATAGACTGAAGTCAGACTTCTTTGGATACTAAAGTCCTAGTATGGGAGCTCCTTTGAGGTATCTAACAATCCTCTTGACAGCAACTGGGTGTGACATCTTAGGGTGAGCTTGATATCTTGCACATATGCATGTAGCAAAAATGATATCAAGCCTGCTAGCTGTTAGATACATAAGAGACCCAATCATAGCCCTGTATAGATGTTCATCAATACACTCCCCCTCAAGATCAGGTCCTAGGGAGTGGTTTCTGGTTATAGGAGTCTTAGCAACTTTACACTCAGACAGATGAAATCTGGTTAGTATGTCTTGTACTTTCTTTGACTTGTTTTTGAAGATGCCATTATCAACTTGCTTCACTTGAATTCCAAGAAAGAAATTGAGTTCCCCCATGGCGCTCACTTCATACCTATTCTTTATCATCTTCTCAAACGCATTGCCAAGCTTTTCATTAGTTGACCCAAAGATAATGTCATCAACATAAACTTAAACTAGCATCAAGTCATTCCCTGTTCTTTTTATGAAGAGTGTGCTGTTAATAGTACCTCTTTTATAACCATATTGAACTAGGTACTATGACAGTGTCTCATACCACTTATTTAGAGCTTGATGCAGTCCATAAAGAGCTTTTTCAAGCTTACAGACATAATCATATGATCTGGATCTGCAAAGACAGGTGGTTGCTTGACATACACTTCTTCATCTATCACCCCATATAGAAAAGCACACTTGACATCAAGTTGGTAGAACTTGAAATCCTTGGATGCTACAAAAGGAAGGAATATCCTTACAGCTTCAAGTCTTGCTACAGGAGCAAAGATATATGTGTAGTCAATCCTTTCTTCTTGAGTGTACCCATAGAGTACTTGTCTTGCCTTGTTCTTGATGACTAGCCCTCTATAATCTTTCTTGTTCCTGAATACCCACTTGGTGCCTATTGGCGTCTTCCTAGGAGGAAGAGAACATAGGTTCCAAAAACCTTGTCTTTTGAACTGACGCATTTCCTCCTGCATTGCTTCAATCCAGCTTCCATCTCTTAAAGCTTCATCTACTTTCTTTGGCTCAATCTAGGATAAGAAGCAATAGTGCAGACAAACATTTTGATCATGAGTTTGTCCTATTGTTCTCACCCTAGTCTTAACATTACCAATGATGTTTGTAGAAGGATGTGACTTGTGGATTCTTAGCTGAGAAATCACAGCAAGTTGATTTGATAGATCTAAAGTAGAGAAATTTAGATCTGGTGATTGAGTATCACCTACCACATCAACACACCCATCAAGTGTGACTTGATTTAGAGAGTGTGTAACATCATTGATGTTGTCTTTAGTGGAGTGGTTTTCAGCATCATGAAATTCTTGATCACTTTCACCATCTCCATCTTCTCCTACATTAGAAATACCTTTATTTGAGATTTATGCCTCATTGCTGGAATTGGTTGGCACCTTAAATATATCAGCTGAAGAATTTGTTATGGTTGTGTTGACAGGATTTCCACATGCAGTGCTTGTTACCACTAGTGCTGAAGGAATTCTATCATTTGGTCTTCTCAGCTCAAATCTTAGATGAGGATCTTCTGTAGACATATTACCTATTGTTCCTGAAACATCTTCACAAGAGATCCACGTGTAATATGTGTAGGGGAGTAGTGATGAAGTTCATTTCACTTGGCTTGTGTGACACTTTGTGTTGCTTTCCTTTCAGACATGCAAAAAAATGGTCATCACTTGTAAACTTTTTCTTTGGCATTACAGTTACCAAATCATTCTTAATAAGTTTATTCAAGTTCTTAAAGTTTACATAAAACATTCTTTTGTGCCAAAGGAAAGACTCATCACTATTTACTTTAGATAGAATGCAAGAAACTTCTCTTGAAGGGAAGGTTTCTTACATATCCATCTTGAATATGCTCCCTTTTCTGGGGGCTCCGAGCAAAATATACTCTTGAGGAATGATTACCTCGGGCTTAAGAACAATGCACTCATGCTCAGTGAAGAGCATGTTATGTCTCTAGTCACAAAATTGAGATACACTTAAAAGATTTTACTCAAGCTCTTTGAAAAATTTTACATTCTCAATGCTGAGCTTACCATTTATGACCCTGCCCCTTCCAGTAATGTAATCACTTGATTCACCTCCAAAGGCAATTGCCTTCCATCAATTTTCTAAAAGTCTTGAAGCAAAGAGCCATTACCAGTCATGTGCCTGAAACAACCACTATCAATGATCCATACATTTCTTTTGGTCTTCAGTTGTTCCTGCACATGAAAATAGATGATTAGTTACATTTGGAAAGCCAAGCCTTGTTGGTGTGGGCTTATCAGAATGAACTGAATATAGTTCAATAGTTATTGATCCAATATGCAAGCTTTGAGGATCCTTGGCTGTTTTTGATGAAGAAACTTTAGTCACATGGCCTTCCTTCATATTCCACACCATCTTTGGAATATTAGACTTGGCATTCAAAAATTTCGGAAGTTTTTATGACTTCAGAAGTTTTGGAGACCGAACCTTCCGAAGCTTTTGCATCCACTACAGCAGACTTTAGTGCTTTGGAAGCATTCCTTTCTTCCAAGACCAAACTTGCTTTCGAAGATAGTTTTCCACCTATGTTCTTTTGGTTCACCTTGATGCTTTCAAAGGAAAATGGTTTTCCTTCCGAAGCTATTTTCTTCTTCTCAGAAGTCTTCTTCTTGTTCATGTGGATGGTACTCTTAGGATTGTAAATGCAATCCTTAGCATAATGAGTTGTACCACCACACATGATTCATTCCATAGGCTTCCTTCTGAGAGTCTTGTCCTGAGGAGAAGGTATGTTTTGATCCTTTTCCAGCTCCTTCTTCATCTTCTTGGATGATGCAGCATGCTTCTGAGGGTGAAGCTTGCCTTTGGCTTGATCTCCTGCACTTTCTTGGATCTTCTTTTTGCATATCTGATCAAGTTCTTTCTTGCAGACTTAGCCATCCTTGGTTTCCTCATTTTTTCAAGGATATATTGACCCCTTTTAGAATGACCCTCTTAACTCACTTCTAGTTCATCCTTCACTATATCCTCTTCATCTTCATCTTCCTCTTGGATAGGATCAATAGAAGGTAGCTCATCTTCACAAGTTCCACACCTTAGTTCTCTGACTGATAGTAATGGGTGTGGAGGAGCTATTTCACTTGATCTAAGTCCCTGCCTATTCTGATAACAAACTTTTGCATGCAAGGATGAAGATGTGATGTTCTTGAAGGTTTCCCCTTTAAGAACATATTTTTCTACCTTGGCTCTACTGATCCCAATCTCAGCCTGGCATTCAGTTAACTTTGTAACAATATCTTTGATCTGAGTCCTGTAGTTTGTATGCTCTTGTTTTAGAGTAGAAATGGTTTTCTCTAAGTCTAATATTTTGAGCTTATAATCATTTTTTGCTCATTTAAAATCAGCTTTAAAATGTTTAAGGACTCAAAATCAGATCTTACTTCCAAGATGTAGGACCTGTATATGTTAACTTTAGCAATGCATTCAGGAGAGTAAAGATGTTCCAATACCTTAGATTCATCATGGTCTATCATCAGGGCTTGGTTTGGGGAGACATCTTCCACCTGAAAGCTCCAGTGAAAGCCTCTTTCTTCAATAGCAACTGCAGCTTGCTACTTTGGTTGGTTGGGCTTCTTAGTTCTTAGAGTTACATCAGTGTAGATTGGCATGGACTGTGTTTGGCCAGCATTTGTTCTTGGTGCCTTACACTCCCTAGAAAATTTTCCCATTTGGTTACAGTTATAACACTTTACTTTGCTTTTGTCCGACCCAAACTTTTTAGTAGTCACATTGCTTGGAAACTTCCTTCCTGTCCTCTTGTAGAACTTCTTGGCTCTGTGAGTGAGAAGAGCCATCTGCTGGACTATCTCTATGTACTTCAGATTATCTGTATGGATGCAGTCCGGGTCTTCAAGGGTGAAGAGAAATTTCTAGAACTTTCATTCGAAGACACGAAGGCCAAAGAAGAGCTGGGTTCTTGGAATGGACTTCCTTGAGTATAGCTATCTCTTAGTGTCTCTAGGAAGGTGATGAAAGGACCCTTTGGTGAGTTGTCAGGGTAGAAGATGAGATGATGTTGTTGTTCTCTACTATCCCTTTCAACCACATGAAGGGCTAAACTCTTTTGGGTGCTAGATGAGATAGGAGAAGGATTTTGCATGTTCATCTCCATTTGGTAACTACTCAGGATACCATACAGCTCAGTGAGAGTGAGGGTAGTGAGGTTCTCAGTTCTCTTAATGGCCACACAATAGTGTGTCCATTCTCTGGGAAGAGAGAACATGAACTTCCTCACTATATCCCTATTCTCAAGTTTGACTCCAACATCCATCAGAGTATCTACAATCTCAACATACTTGAAGTATTGTTGAGTCATAGTTTCACATGTCTTGAAGGTGAAGTTTTCAAACTGCTGCTTCATGATGTCTTTCTTATTCTCCTTAGCTTCCGCAGATCTTTCATACATCAACTTTAGTGCATCCCTGAGTTCTTTTGTAGTCTTGTACTTCTTAAAGCCTCTATTGATGGAGTTGGGAAGAGCAGTTTGAAGAGCGGTCATGGCTTTCTGATCAATATCTATCTTCTTCCGGTCTTCTTCAGAATAAGTAGCCTCTTCCTTGGGTATCGTCTCACCTCCAGCAGTTACTGAAGTAGTACTTGGGATGTGAGGTCCAGAGACTACAGATCTCCACATCTTGCTGTCTTGAGACTTGATGAAGCCTTCCATCCTCATGCACTAAGTGTCAAAGTCTAATGGAGTGATCAGTGGAGACTTAGTCATTGTGCCGGTTTCCATATCAGCTTTAGTGAGAGCTGCCATTTTAGTAAGTAAGTGTATATGAAACTAAAGAGTGATTCAAGATGGTGAGATCTTACAATCAAGAGCCTGAGCAGCTCTAATACCAATTTCAGGATCGGTTATGGTTGTTCAACAACAGTCTCACAGTTGGAGATAACACACTTACTAGATCAAATAGGGAACCAGGAAAAGAAACAAAGAACAAAGATAAGAACACTCAAAACACAAAGATTGGTTTTCAAGGATGATGTGTATTGCTCTCAAGTGTATTACAATTATTACAAGGCTTAGTCCTAAGACTGATACAATGAGATACTTTATACTACATCCTACAGCCGGCCATACTTTGAAGGCCAGCTGGACACTAATCTAGACAACAAAATAAATTAAAGTCAAAAGGCAGATTACCTTTTAACAAGTGACTATGATATGCCATAGCTCATATCCTGTTGTATTATAATAAGGATTAAAGTACAAGAGTAGAAAGTTACAGACAAATTACCTTAATCTACAGTTTGATAAAAGTAAGAAATTTTTACCAACTCATATAAGTTAGTGAGTCTTCAAAAATGGCAGTGGAAAGTTGTTCAGCTTTTGTCAAAAGTATGTCAGAGAAGCATGTCTTATCTGTCTTCGTAAGAGTTCAGTCTTCAGGCTTCGGAAGACTTTGTTTTCAACCTTTGCAAGAATTCACTTTCGGCTTCGGAATATTTCTGTCTTTGGCTTCAAAAGATTTGACACTTAGTTATTTTTCTTTGTACATGATTTCTTCCGAAGTAACTTCCTTGTACTCCAGTGCATGTTGAGAGATCTTTGGTTAACATCAGCCTTTAAGATAAACTCTTACACTAGGCTTCACCGGTTGAATTGGTATGTCACTACAAAGATTTTGATTATTAGCGGCGATAAATGTCGCCACAAATAGTCCACTTTGTCGCCGCTAAAAGTTCGTCGCTAATGATTGAAAAAACGCCATTAGTGAGTCGCCGCTAATCAGATTATTAGCGATGATTTTTGGCGCCTCTAAAAATCTGGGAGACAATTAGCGGTGACCTTGTCGCAGCTATTGGTCACTGTTTTTCTATTTTTTATTTGTTCTTGTTTCTAGTTTCATAAACCCATCGATCACATATAAAAATAAATCCAGATTTCCCATAAATACAAATACAGAATAAAAAGTTTAACGTTCATAAACGACATACAATGTTTATATATAAACGTTAAGTAGCTAGCTTAAATATTTTGTTTAACTTAAACATAAAACTGTCAGAACAACAAACTTAAACTAGTCATTCGATACACTGTTCATCCCCTTGTCCAAATTATCTTTTTTTGCTGGATTTGAAGCCTTTTTTGAATGTGTAAATTATGATAAAGAATTTGAATTTTGAAACAAACTTGCAATTTGAGCCTACAAAACAAAGTATACATTATATAAGTTATTGTCTTTTGACAAAGTATACATTATAAGGTAACATATGCAACTTTAAGTATATCAAGTGTGTTCGGCTTATTTCGACCCATTTAAACTAAAACCTAGTTCGTTTAAGGGTATTTTAGTTCAAACAAGTCAAAATCATGCAAACACACTTGATATACTTAAAAACATCATAATTTGAGTTAAAACAGGTCAAAATGTCACAAATGAACTTTAGTTAACTTAATACATCCAACTTTAAGTCTATTAACGTTCATTCGTGTCATTTTGACCCATTTAAACTAATACATAGATCATTTAAGTGTATTTTAGTTCAAATATGTCAAAATCATCCAAACACACTTGATATACTTAAAAACATCATAATTTGAGTTAAAACGGGTCAAAATGTCAAAAAAAAAAAACTTTAATTGACTTAACACATCAAACTTTAAGTCTATTAACATTCGACCATGTCAATTTCACCTGTTTAATCTCAAATTATATGTTTTAAGTATGTGAAGTATGTTCGGCTTATTTTGACCTATTTAAACTAATACCTAGATTATTTAAGTGTATTTCAGTCAAACGGGTCAAACTCACCTAAACACACTTGATATACTTATAAACATCATACTTTGAGTTAAAACGGGTCAAAATGTCACAAATGAACTTTAATTGACTTAACACATCTAACTTTAAGTCTATTAACGTTCATCCGTGTTATTTGACCCTTCTAATCTTAAAGTAAAATGTTTTTAAGTATGTCAAGTGTGTTCGGCTCATTTTGACCCATTTAAACTAAAATCTAGATCATTAAGATTATTTTAGTTTAAATGGTTCAAAATTATCCAAACACACTTGATATATTTAAAAACACAGACTACCAATATAGGCTAAGTATCAACATTATCACAATTAACAAACTACTATCATAAAATAAATTTACCAACTAAAAATAAGTTACTTTTACTTGGGTAAATGACTGATGTGTCTGCTCCTGCTCATGAACAAATAAACTTGCCCCTAAGGCGTCTTCAATATCTTTGTCATATAAATAAGAACATTTAGATAGGCAATTTCGTTGGTTATCTAGACATTAATAATTTTTAACTACTTTTAGTTACAAATTACAAAATACCCAAATCTATTTTTCAAGTATAAATTCAATGATAAATTGAAGGTTATCTCATAAACTCATCATCTTTAACTACATTTTCCTCAAACTTACAAAATACACAAATACATTTCACAACTAAGTATAAATTCAAGAAAAAATTGTAGGTTATCTCATAAATCACCATATTTAACTACTTTAACAAATTTTAGTTAAAATCTAAAAATTATATAAATTCATTTCTCACCTAAGCACAAACACAAGCATAAATTAGATCAGTTTATGTTTTAATCACGTCATGTGTTGAAGAAAATTCTAATTTTTTTTATACGGTGGCTACAAGAACAACAGTAATAAAATTAAGCCAGATCCAAAACATAACAGAAAGAATATGAATCTTAATTTACCTTAGTTGTGAAATCAAAATCTAGCTCTAGATGAATTCAAACAAACAATCAACAACCAGCAAGATGATGGTGTTTGAACAACAACTTCTATATAAAACACTAAAAACCAAATCAAAAATAAAATCAAAACTAAGAACCAAATACAAAATTAAAATAAAAACTAAAAAACTAACAAAAAGATACCTTTTAGCGAAGGGGGCAGTGGTTGTGGCTTCCTACAGCGGCGAAGGTGATCGTAGTAGGAGTGGGAGTTGTTGGGTGGCTGATGATGGTGGGGATGATGGTCACAACTGGTCTGAAGCGGCGAGAGAGAGATGTCAAGTTAGGTCAAAGTAAGGTTGAGAATGGCTTAGTAGCGAGGGAAATAAGCCCGCTATATTTTTTTAGTCATTAGCGGCGCATGTCGCCACTAAAGGTGTCGCCACTAATGGCTATGTTGGATCATATGAGGCTGGTGCAACCAAAACAACACTTAGAAAAATTTAGTGTACAAGTTGAAGAAGTCTTCCGAAGACAAAACTACTCTTCCACAGCTATGTCAAAGATCTTCCAAAGCATTATGTCTGAAGAGCTTCCGAAGGAAAACTAAGTCTTCTGAGACTAAGTAGTTTTCCTTCCAAAGTATATGAAGAACTTCTGAAGGATAGAACAAAGACTTCCAAAGACCAAGCGGTTCTCCTTCCATAGTATTCACACTTAGAAGATCCAAGACAAAGTCTTCCGAAGAATAAAGTCATAAAGACATGTAGAAGATTCGGAAGAAGTTGTTTCTTCCGAAGTATAAATAGCCTCGAAAGAACTTATTCTTTCAAAGCCATTTAGCTTCGAAAGAATCAACTATGAACCAGTGGACAAAAGTATGGTCTATTTGACAGACTTTGATACACTGCATGGTGCTTTTCCTAACCCATGAAGTTGACCATACTTTAATCCACTGTTCACCTTTTCAACTTAGTATAGATACCATCCTTAGTTGGTGCCAAAAGGTAAGTCCCGGACTTGTCATAACTACCTTATCTAGGATATTATTTTATCTTAGATATTTTACTTCTAGCAATGTAGTATTTGTCTAGTAGTAGATTCCAGCTAGTTTTCCAAGTATAACCGGCTGTAGATAGTAGTATATATAGTTTCTCATTGTAACCTAAGTAGCATGAGCTTAAGAGTCTTGTAATACTGAGTTGAGAAGTAATATATACAAGTGTCTTGAAAACCATTCTCTTGTTCATTAAATTCGTATATTATTATCAACTTTAGTTTGAGATTCTGTGTTTCATCGATCAAGTGAGACTTAGTGAGTTCTGTGTTTAGAGTCAAAACCGATCCTGCAATTGGTATCAGAGCTTTCAGGCTCTTGATTGTGAGATCTAACCATCCCAAATCACCCTTGTTTCTTCACACTCACTCGCTTCACTGTAATGGATCTTAACCAGAAATTTTTTGAGTTCGAAATAAGAACCATGACCAAGGCTCCTCTCATCACTCTTGATGATTTTGGAACTTGGTGCAAACGAATTGAAGGGTTCATCAAGTATCAAGATAACCGCATGTGGAGAAATCTGTCGCTCATGGTCCTTACGTTCCTAAGGTAGAAGCCCCATCGGGTAATGGTTCCATGATAGAGAAGGCCGTTGAAGACTACTCTCATGAAGACTTCAAGAAAATATACATTGACTGCAAAGCAATGATTTTTTTGCTTACAGCCATACCAAACTCCATAATAGTTGGCTTTCAGCAATACGAGTTAGCCAAAGAACTCTTTGATGCTTTGTAGATGATGTACTCTGGTTCCATTGAATCCAAGGAGTCCAAGAAGGATGTACTGAAGCAGAAGTTTGAGAACTTCACATATATCATTGGTGAGACCTTGAGCCAACAATACTTCAGGTACATAAACTTGATCACCTCTCTTCAATCTATGGGAGTGGATCTTCAGAAGAGAGACATTGTAAGGAAATTCATGAGTGCACTTTCTAATGAATGGACTTTCTATTGTGTTTTTATCAAGAGAACTGAGAATCTTAACACTCTCACCATGACTGAACTGTACGGAATCCTTGATGGATACCGTATGGAGATGGAGACTCAGAAAAGCCAACAGATGAATCGACCCTCAAATCGTGCTGTCAGCAATGCTCTACATGTTGCTGAAGGATCAAGACAACCTCAGTTGTACCTGAACTATCCCCAACAGCCATCATCTTCCTCTGGGCCATACATCACTTTCCTTGAGACACCCAGGTCTCAACAGGCTCAACACACTCCTTTTCAGGATAGTTGTGCCTTTGTCTCAGGAAGTGAACACTCTAGAGATTTTCAATTTTGCTTTGATGATATAGAGTGCTTTAGCCTAGATGACATTGAGTACATGGACGTTGTCCAACAGATGGCTCTCCTCACCTACAGAGCAAAGAAGTTCTTCAATAGAATAGGAAGGTACTTCCCTCAAAATCCAACCAATAGCAAATTTGGATTTCATAAAAGCAAAGCCAAGTGTTACAACTGTAACCAGCTTGGTCACTTTTCTAGGGAATGTAAAGCTCCAAGATCTAATCCTGGAGCAACTCAAGCCTCCCAACATCCTACCACCTCAAGGGCTGCACCAAAACCTACTGAGCATCAAACTGCGACTGTTGTTCAAGAGGTTGACTGGAGCTTCATGGTGCAAGATGTCACTCCTGCTCAAGCTCTCATGGCTGGAACTGAATACAGCAAGGTATATGAAAACCTCTGTACTCCAGCTTGTATTGCTAAGGTTAAACTTTAGCAGGATTACAACAGGGAAATTAAATCCAATATTGAGTCCTTAAACATCCTAAAATCTGATTTCAAGAAAGCAGAATCTGACTATAAAATCAAAATTAAAGAGTTAGAGAAAATTGTTTCTTCTTTAAAACATGAACATGCAAACTACAGGACTCAAATAAAGGATTTGATTTCTAAGTTGACTAAGGCTCAAGCCTAGCTAGTAATAGCTGAGGCTAAAGTAAAAAGTATGCTATTGAAGAGCATAACTTTAACACCATCATTGCATCATCCTCCTACTCAAAGATGTGTTATCAAAAAAAAAGTGGGTTGGGAACCAATGAAATTGCTCCACCACACTCTTATGTGTCTGTTAGATAGCCAAGATGTGGAACTCATGAATAAGAGGTTCCAACTGCTGACCCACTACCCAATGAGCAAAAGAATGATGCAACTATGGTAACCACCATAGGGAAGGATAAGGTAGAAAACCTCATTGCTACCACTGATGTCCTACCCCTAACCACCAAAGAGAGAAAGAACAAAATCAAAGAAACAAAGAAAACTGCCTAGAAGGTGACTGAGTCTAGGATGAAGATAGATACCAGACAAAAAGGTGTATTCATTTCAGCCGGATTCTAAGTGGTTAGAAACTTTGACCCAGGAAAGGAATATAGTACCAGCATTCCTGTCCAACTGAAGGATCAGAAATTAAAAGGGAAAGTTGTTGAAGAAAAGGAATACAAGAACCAACAGCCATCACGCCCCATCAAGAGTAATATTGAGTGCATAATCTGTGGTCTGCATAACCACATGGCTAAAGATTGTTACTACAATTCTGCAAGCACACATTATGCAACCAATGTTAAAAGAGAAGGAGTCAAGGAAGGTTTCACATTTGGACCTTATCACATGGTCCAAGTGACAAGAAAAGGAAAGCTTTTTTCCGAAGCTAAGTTGCTTTCGAAAGAAAATCATTCTCCCGAAAGAAAAGTAGCTTCGGAAGACAAGCCAAAGAACAAACAAAGGAACAAAAGGGATCCTTTGAAATCTTCCGAAAAGAAAGTAGTCTCGGAAGAAGGTCATGCTGCTCAATCCTCTTCAAGATCATCTACACTGGTTAGCCATAGGATGGTATAGAAGAACAAAACATATGCTGCAGCCAGTACCTCTTCCTCACAAACACAAATTGAACCCACTTGCCTATACTTTGGTTCAATTAAATCATCTACATTGGAAGAACCTAAGACCAACAAGGCTTGGGTTTCTAATAGTAACTAATCATCTCACTTTATGTGTAGGGACATCCACATGACAAGAATGGAA
This sequence comes from Flaveria sonorensis, assembly GCA_025506505.1. NCBI lineage: Eukaryota > Viridiplantae > Streptophyta > Magnoliopsida > Asterales > Asteraceae > Flaveria > Flaveria sonorensis. The sequence goes on along the minus strand of CM046427.1, from coordinate 51,295,665 downwards.
ATATATGGATTGTGGACAGCGGATGCTCCACGCACATGACAAGGAACAGATCTCTTCTTCAACAATTTGAACATTTTGAAGGAGGTCCTATTCAGTTTGGAGGTGAAGCCGGAGGATACATTTCTGGTAGAGGTAGCGTATCCAATGGTAAGTTAAAAGTTGACAAAGTAAACTTTGTCAAACAGCTTGAACACAATCTGTTAAGTGTTTCTCAATTTTATGATCAAAAGCACCAAATGCTTTTCACAGAACATGAGTGCATTATCCTCAAACCCGGGATGACAATTCCTCAGGAATTGGTGCTTCTTAGATCTCCCAGAAGAGGGGATATGTACAAGCTGGATATGAACAATGCTTCTCCACTGGGTGAAGTATCACGCTTTCTTTCCAAAGCCAATGGTGATGAGTCAACTCTTTGGCATAAAAGAATGTGCAATGTTAATTTTAAAACCATGAACAATTTGGTTAAACATAATTTGGTACATGGTGTGCCTAAAAAGGAGTTTTTCTGTAAAGACAACTGTGTTGCTTGCCTGAAAGGAAAACAACACAAAGTCACTCACAAATCCAAAGAAGTTAACTCTATCACCACTCCATTACACTTATTGAACATGGATCTTTTTGGTCCCACAAGTATAATTAGGATTGGAAGGAAATGATACTACCTTGTGATTGTTGATAATTTTACAAGTTTCACTTGGGTATTCTTTTTAAGAACTAAAGATGAAATGGCTGAAACTTTAAAATCTTTTATTCTTAAAATTGAAAATCCAAAGGATCACAAGGTAAAAATCATTAGAAGTGATCAAGGGACTGAGTTTAAGAATCAAGTTCTTGACTCATTCTGTAACTCAAAAGGGATTGCTAGACAATATAGTGGTCCCAGAACTCCTCAATAGAATAGTGTTGCTGAGAGGAGGAACAGGACACTAATTGAGGCTGCAAGAACAATGTTACCTGATTCAAAGCTGCCTCTAACTTTCTGTGCAGAGGCAGTCAGCACTACATGTTATGTGCAAAACAGAGTTCTTATTGTTAAGCCTCATAGGAAGACCCCTTATGAGCTATGGAACAAAAGGCCACCATTTATTGTCTTTCTTAGGTCTTTTGGCAGCAGGTGTACCATACTCAACACGAAGGACAATTTAGAAAAATTTGCTGAAAAGTTGGATGATCCTATCTTTGTTGGATATTCCTCCACCTCTATTGCTTATAGAGTGTATAATATCAAAACTCAATAGTTTGAGGAATCATCTAACACTATTGTCAATGAGCACACTCTTTGTGTTAGAGGGAATGAACTTGAATATATTTTTGATTTAGTTCCAAACTATTCTAAAACATCTTGTGAGAATGTTTCAGCTAGAACAGGAACTCAAAGTGATCCATATGAAGATCAACTGTTTGAGCTACCTACACCTATTTCCTGTTCTCCAAGAAGAAATGAAGAAAAAGCTCCTACTGCTGAAAGTACTGAAAGCATGAGTATCTATGGAAACAAAGGAGCTTCAACAAATTGTCAGCTCACTGAGCCTCATAACCCAGAGGTTGACAATTCAAGCACTCAACACCAAGCTGATGAAGACAGTGACATGGAGGAACAGGCAACTATTGATGCTGCTTCACAGCATACACAGCATACTGCCTTTGATGATGTCACTCATTCATTCAATCAGTCCTCATTGAATGAATGTGAGACATCAGCTAGAAAATTTATTTGAAGTCCTAAGTAAAACTTCTCATACCTAAACTTATCTATGCAATTAGATGTAATTCCTAGGCTTAGGATACACAACACTCATCCAGCTAAAAACATCATTGGGGATTTATCAGAAGGTGTGAGAACAAGAAGTCAGACCCATAATGGGAATGTATGCTTGTACTCATGCTTTCTCTCTTAATTGGAACCAAAGAAGGTGGAAGAAGCCCTCAAGGACAACAATTGGATTGAAGCTATGCAAGAGGAATTGCTTTTATTTAAGAGGCAAAAGGTATGGAACTTATGTCCTTTGTTACCTGGTCAAGTCTCTATTGGTACCAAGTGGGTGTTCAGAAACAAAAGAGATGATAGAGGTTTGATCATCAAGAATAAAGCAAGACTTGTTGTTCAAGGATACACACAGAAAGAAGGCATAGATTACACTGATGTCTTTGTACCTGCTGTAAGACTTGATGCTGTGTGAATCTTCCTTTCTTTTACAGCATTCAAGAACTTCACAGTCTATCAACTTGATGTCAAATGTGCATTTTTGTATGGGAATATAGACAGAGAAGTCTATATGTGTCAGCCACCTGGATTTGAAGACCCACAGCATCCCAACTATGTGTGCAAACTGGATAAAGCTCTTTATGGGCTGCATCAAGCACCTAGGCTGTGGTATGAGCCTTTGTCTCAGTTTCTCCTAAAAAACGGCTACACTAGAGGCACCATAGACAAGACATTGTTTATAAAGAAATCTGGGAAGGACATGCTGCTTGTTCAAGTCTATGTAGATGACATCATATTTGGTTCCTCAAATGACCAAATGTGTAACTTTGAAAACATCACGAGAAAGAAATTTGAGATGAGCTCCATGGGAAAGATGGATTTCTTTCTTGGGATTCAAGTGAAGTAGATGGAAGAAGGATTCTTTATCAACCAGTCTAAGTATGTCAAGGACATCTTAGAAAGATTTAAGATGAAAGATTGTAAGACAACCAAGACACCTATACCCAGAAATCACAATCTATGTCCTGATTTCGAGGGGGAGGATACTGATTAATGATAAGTACAGGGCAATTACTGGATCTCTGATCTCACAGCTAGTAGACCTATACCCAGAAATCACAATCTATGTCCTGATTCCGAGGGGGAGGATACTGATTAGTGATAAGTACAGGGCAATTACTGGTTCTCTGATATATCTCACAGCTAGTAGACCTAATATCATGTTTGCAACTTGCATCTGTGCAAGATATCAGGCTGCTCCCAAGGTGTCTCACCTAATTTCCGTCAAAAGTATTCTTAGATACCTCAAAGGAGCTCCCAAACTGGGTCTCTGTATCCTAAGAATAAGGATTTCAATCTCTATGGGTACTCTAATAGTGATTATGGTGGCTGCAACATTAACAAGAAATCCACATCAGGAGGATGTCAATTTCTTGGTAGAAAGATTATTTCCTGGCAATGCAAGAAGCAATCATGTATCTCTATATCAACTGCAGAAGCTAAATACATTGCTGCTGCGAGCTGCTGCGCTCAACTGCTATGGATTCAAAATCAGATGTTTGACTATGGATTCAACTTCATGAATACTTCTATCCACATAGACAACACGAGTGCTATTGCCATTATAGAAAATCTAGTCAAGCACTCCAAGACAAAGCACACTGACATCAGGTATCATTTCATTCGAGATATTCATGAGAAACACTTGATTAAACTAGTAAAAGTTAATTTAAATAAACAATATGCTGACTTGTTCACCAATGCCTTTGATGAACAAAGATTTAAATACTTAATCATAACTATAGGGATGATTAACATTGACTAGTTTATTTTTTTGAAAACCTTTTTAAAATGTGTCTTGTTTATATGTCTAATTACAATCTAAGCCCTGTTACTAATGTTTTTCTTCTAAGTGGAAATTCTTCCAAAAAGAAATTTACTCTCGGAAGAGATCTTTATATCTTCCGAAGGTAAATTCCTTCACTTTAGTACTCTCTTCCGAAGAGTTCTTACCCTCGGAAGAAAATTTGATCATAGATCAAATTTATTTCCGAAGGCTATTAACTTCCTCTCGGAAGAAGTCTTTTCTCTCGGAAGTAACTTTTCCTTTGGAAGAAAACTTTTACTGTGTAACGGAAACCTTTGGGCTCCACTGTGTAAAGATTAAGATCTTTTTGGAATAATTTAAATTATCTACCTTGCCACCGTACTCAAGTACACACCCAAACTGTCTTTTCACCTTATCTGAATGGTCTTTTACCCCCTATTTAAAACTTCCGACTCTCTTTCTTTACCCTTTTTACCACCACTGAAACTAATACTCCCATTATCGTCTTTACTTTCTCTTAAATTCCTTCAATCCAACCATACTTTCTTAAAATGGCTCTCAATCCTCAACATAACCAAGTCGCTATCCTTGATTCCTCTAAGGATGCTGACTTTGCCCCCATCAACGATTTTCTGTTCCACTCTGCATACTTTACTTCCCTCACCGTAAACCCCACCATATACTCTAATCACATGACTGAATTTTAGGAAAACGGTCATTGTGAAACTCTGAATGATCAGAGGGCCGTCAGGTCGAGAATCAGCGGACAAGAGATCATCATTTTTGAATCTACCATCAGGGAGCATCTGGAGCTTTATAACGAAGGCACCCTAACTGAATTCCCCAAATCTGAGTTAGCAAACACATACACTCAGATGGGATATGGGGGTGATGCGCACAAGTCCAATGTCTACAAGTTTAATTTCTCTTACAACTAGAAATTCTTGTTGCACATCGTTCTACACTGCCTTTCCAACAAATCAGGGGGTTGGGATCAAATCCCATATGATCTAGGCCGCCTAGTCCATGGAATGGTAAAAGGCATCTGCTTCAACTATTCAAGGTTCGTGTTGAACAATTTGCGAGGAAATCTTACACGGGATTCATTTTTCATGTATCCCCAGTTTATTCAGCATATCATAAACTGTGAGCTGGACCAGAACATACTACAACATGAAGACACTCTAATGGTCCCACACATGAGGTCGGGCATCTTCAAGACCTCGAAGAAGGTGTCCACCAATTTCACGAGGAGATTCATTGATCTTCTCCCAGGTATGCTTGAGCCAACGGCTCCTGGTGACATCCCTGCAAGCCCAGCAGGTGATGAACCCACACCAGACCTCCCCACTAAAATGCCAACTACTTCTTCCCACCCAATAAAATTTACATACACCAGACGCCCCAAGCGAACCCATGATCAATCTACTCTGATTGATCAGGTCCCCACTGTTCACACCAAAAAGGCTCGAGTGGAACTCAGGGCTCCCACTCAGCTAGAGGTCACACCTTCCTCCACCATCGACCTCAATATCAGTGTTGAGTCTCCTCAGTTTCAACCTGATGAGCCCAAAACCCAAGCCATTAGCCTTCAGGGTGAGTCCCAACACTCCCTTGAGTAACCAAAAAGGGACAGCCACATCATTGGCACATCTGCTATTGCAGAAGAGCCATTAGGTGTTGACCAAGGTCTCTGGTCATTAGAATTAACCTCTCTATCCTTCACTGACCTATTAATCCAACCTGATGAGGATATCATGTTTCGTTAGGGCCATGAAGTTAATCTACAATACCTCTCTCAAGATCAACTGAGCCCCAGGGAACCTCTGATATCTAGCCAACATCAGTTCAGCCAAACTGAGGTGAGTCCAACTGGTGTGGAGGTGACTCATGTAGACTCAGCCGCCACTATTGAGAGTGCCTCACTGGCCTCTCAGGAAAGTGGTGGCATCAGTAAGACTGAGTCTACGAAAACCTTGCCAATTGATGTTTCTGAAAAGGACATCAGTAGGGAAGGGTATCCAGGGCGCCAAGAAACCATAACTGGTGGTGACGATGAACATGCCAGGCATGTTATCTCATCTCTCTATGATTCTTCAAAGGAAGATGACGGTAGACTACAACTCATTATCAAAGACCTGATTTCTAAAGTCTTAAACCTTGAATCAAAGGTTAAGACTTTAGAGGATAGGTCTGCCACTCAGCAACTTAAGATTGAATATCTCAAGGATAAACTAGCTGAGACACAGATTGAGAAGTCTGTCAGGTACGTACCTATCCAAGTTTCTTTAAGTTCTTCCTCCAGCTCATCTACTTCTTAAGATGATGCTACCAAAAAGGGGGAGAATGTACAGAAACAACATCATGTGGAACCCACTTACCCCATAGCAACAACTTCTCCTGATGCCTTATCTATCTTTTACCCCTAATAGCATCACCCTATAACAGTCTTCCCTCAACCAGCTCCCATTACCTTTCAAGTTGACCAAAGGATGCTCATAGATCTCAATAGATTTCTAACCAAATTTCTGTTGAGCTCCTCCATTAAACAGCCCTCCCCTGATCTAGTGAATGCACCACCTACCTCTAAAGAGGAAGTTGGTCAACCTAAGGTCTCTACTGAACCCAAGATTAACTTCGAAGGGGATGTACAGACTAATGGCCAAGCAACTGATTTGAATGGGACAGGTGATGCAGTTCTAGTTACTTCTAAGGTAGAAATTCAAGCTTCCGTAGGAATAATTGGACTGTCTTCATTGTCTAGTGATCTGTTCATCACAGAGGCAATCCTTGAACTAGCCTCTAAGATTAACAGTGAGGACTTCCGTACAACCCCTCTCTTACAAGAACCACTACTTCAAACACCTTTACTCCGACCTGAATCTTCTGAACCTGAGTTCCTAAAGGCTGAATCTTTCTCTGATCCTAAGGGGAAGAGAAAGCTTACTGCTGAGGAGCTACTAGAAAAGAAAAGATTGGAGAAGCTAAAGAAGAAAGGCAGACTTGATACTGGAAAGTTGTTGGCTGCAAGTAGCAAAGCAGCAACAGCCACCCAAGCAAGTCTCAACAATAAAAGGAGGGTGGAAATCATTGATAGGCTCATCAGACTGGGAGTAGCCAACGAAGAAACTCTTCTACTCCCAACTGATGAGCTTGTAAAAGTAGAAAAGGCAACCTTGCTGAACAAAGAAAAAGAAGAAGCAGCAAGGTTGGCCAAAGAGGAGGAATGAAGGAAGAAGAAGGAAGAAGCCATAGAAAGGGAGAGGATGGATAGAATAGTCTTTCTCTACAATAGAGGCTATTCTCAAGAGGAGCTGGCACCTCACAAAAATGACATCATCTTGTTTCTTTTTCACAAAGAGCAAGATCTAATCAACAAGGAGAGGAAGAAGGCTGCTAGGGAGAAGTTGAAAGAGAAGAGAAAGAAAGAGGTAGAGGGAGAACTTGCGGCTACCAAAAAGGAGGGAGACAATGATTGGATGAAATCCTATCTCCGAGCTCACGGCTTCTCCGGCAGGCAAGTGGGTCCCATGTCAATCAAGACCCTACAGAGACATGTCAGCGACATCAAAGCTGACATTTGCTTAGGAAGAAGGTAGGAGGTTGCTCAAACTACACCTTCTCCCTTCCCCATCAAAACATAACCTTTCACCCCTGAACCTTCTCCATCAACCTTACCAATACCATCACCCATTGCTTCCCACCAACCACCACCACCACCTATCCAACGACCCAAAACACAACCAAGAACCCACTCAAAAACCAAACCATCCTCTGATCCATCAAAACCCCTGACCTTGGAAGAATTCAAGGAGATAAAGAAGAAGCTCACAAATTGCACAACACTGAGCGACATCTCTTGTGAGGAAGAGTCCATCCAGCTGACTTTCATTGATGGCTCTTCTAGTTCCCTCACAAGAGATGCATTCCTTGATCTTCCTAGAGGAACACTGGACCAAGCTCTTCAACTTCTTACAACAAATTCAAATACTCTCAATGAAGTAGAGAAGAAGTTAAGAAGAATGTTGGTGACTTTTCTAGACACTAGGAAAGGGGACAAACTGCCAACAAAACCCCTCAATCCTAGAAACCAAATTGTCCAGTGGAGGTTCGATGAAGATTCCCACAGCTTTGCTATGGAAAGGGAGAATGGTGAAATTACCAGGGCTGACACTTCATCTCTGCTACATTCAAGCAGATTTGACATTGATGAGTTAGAAGAGAAGCCATTCTCCAATCCCTCCAACTCTGAGATAACTGCTCACATCAGAAATCATTTAAGCAGCCTTCATCTAGCCGAGCTCACAAAGAAGGCCAATATTGAAGAAGAGTTGAAAAAGAAAGCACAGGATGCTGAAAAAGGCACAACCATAAAAGGGAAGACCTTTCTAGAGATGGTTGAGGGCTCCACTTCAGATCCTATAGTTAGATGGGAATATGACTACCTTTCCCATCAACTAACTCTCTTCAGAGGGATACAACAAAGAGTACATGTCATTCAGAGCAATCGACTGGATTTATTATCTACGTCCCCACCACCACATCAGGGAAAAATAAAGAGACAGATAGATATCTGCTTTCCCTAGTGTTGAAGGCTTTGAAGAGCAGGAGGAAGTAAAGTTTTGGTAGCATCAGCCTAGGGGGAGTTTGTTGGATCATATAAGACTGGTGCAACCAAAACAACATTTAGAACAATTTTGTGTACAAGTTGAAGAAGTCTTCCAAAGACAAAACTACTCTTCCGCAGCTATGTCAAAGATCTTCCGAAGCATTATGTCTGAAGAGCTTCCAGAGGAAAACTAAGTCTTCTGAGACTAAGTAGTTTTCCTTCCGAAATATATGAAGAACTTCCGAAGGATAGAACAAAGTCTTCTGTAGACCAAGCAGTTCTCCTTCTGAAGTATTCACACTTAGAAGATCCAAGACAAAGTCTTCTGAAGAATAAAGTCATAAAGACCTATAGAAGATTCGGAAGAAGTTGTTTCTTCTGAAGTACAAATAGCCTCGGAAGAACTTATTCTCCTGAAGCCATTTAGCTTCGGAAGAATCAACTATGAATCAGTGGAAAAAAGTATGGTCTGTCTGACAGACTCTGATACACTGCATGGTGCTTTTCCTAACCCATGTAGTTAACCATACTTTAATCCACTGTTCACCTTTTCAACTTAGTACAGATACCATCCTTAGTTGGTGCCAAAAGGTAAGTCATGGACCTGTCATAACTATCTTATCTAGAATATTATTTTATCTTAGATATTTTACTTCTAGCAATGTAGTATTTGTCTAGTAGTAGATTCCAGCTGGTTTTCCAAGTATAACCGGCTGTAGATAGTAGTATATATAGTTTCTCATTGTAACTTAAGTTGCATGAGCTTAAGAGTCTTGTAATACTGAGTTGAGAAGTAATATATATAAGTATCTTGAAAACCATTCTCTTGTTCATTAACTTCGTATATTATTATCAACTTTAGTTTCAGATTCTGTGTTTCGTCGGTCAAGTGAGACTTAGTGAGTACTGTGTTTAGAGTCAAAACCGATCCTGCAGGCTATTAGTACGTTAAAACCTGATCCGTTAGATTTAGACTTTTATCAATGGCCAGATTTCATGTAGGTATGCAAACTCAGATCACTACTCAATAGTGGCTACATGTCGCCGCTAAAGGTGTCGCCGCTATTGGTGTCGCCACTAATAATGGTTTCGTCACTAATGCTATCTCCCCATATGCTAAGATTTCTTGTAGTGTGTATGCAAGTTGTACTTTACCACACCAATGCACATAGGGGAATGTAGCAAAAAAATCAGAAATAATAGGACGACACCCTCCAAACTAAGAGAAAATAAAAGAAATCTGATGTAACGCTGATATGTCGTACGAGAGAAATTGAGGAATGGGACGGCTCCCTACGTTTCTGTATAAATTTTATTCAACACCCACCTCACACAATACGCAGCTAAAATCCACATGTCAAATGTAATATATATTTTTTAGGTTTTTTAACAATAATGTTATGAATATACTTTTTCAATGTCAACGTTTCAATATAAACTTTAGTTGAAATCGAGACGTCGCAGCATGTAGAAAAAGTTTACTAGTAATATATGAAAGTGAGGCTCAATAGTTAATGTCTTTGTCTTACTTGAGCCTAATCGCATTGTTCTCGTTCACTACATCTTTTAACTTGCGAAATACAAAAACAATTAATTAAAAGTGTAAGATATCATAGCAAATTACTACATTTAAACAGTGATTAATATGAAATAAAAGGCGCATCGAAAATAACCAATTAGTTTGATCCGTCGTCTCATAGCAGAAGTAGAATTTTTGCATTTGCTCTTTGTGTAAAACCAAACTCAAACATTTTCTAATTATTGTGATCGATGGAGTATCTTAGAAAATAAGACTTCCACTATATATAAAATCATTTAGGAAGGTTGGTTGATAAATATGTAAAGCAAGTGGATGCTTTACTTAAGTGTCACCTTTTCATTTAAAAAAAAAAAAGCATTCTCGAAAACATATTACAATTTAGTTCCTTACAATTTATAGTTAAATTTAGTGTGTGTAATTTCTACTAAAGAAGCTTGCAACCTAATAGTTCTACCTTACCAAACATGAGTGGCTATTAAGGTATCACTTCACTTAAAAGTCATATCCAATCATCCCACATCTAGTTTATTTATTAATAAATACTTTATTTCTTAATAAATACTCTAATGATGTATCGATATCTATATTACTATATAAAATATTTTTTTAGTACATAATTTTAATTTTATAAAAAAACTAAAACACCTAATATAAATTTTAAGCATTAGGTATAAATTCATGCAATTATTCCTAATTTGCCTTTTATTTAATAAACTTTTTCTAATTAATACATTTATTAATGCATATTACTAATACATAATTTAACAATATGAGATTATTTAATTTATTATATTAAATATTATATTATTTATAATCAATATTAATATATAAAACATCTTTTTAGGATACTAAGTGTAATCTTAAAAAAATAATTAAGACACCTAATATAATTTTTTAAGCATTAGCTATAAATGCTTCATGCATTTATTTCTATTTTGTCTCTCATTAAATAAATTTTTTAATTAATACATATAATTATTACATAATTTGATAATGTGATATTATTTAATTAACTATATTAAAAATTATATTATTTATAATACTTCAAATTAACATTTAAATTTATAAATAAGTATAATCTTATTTGAATAGTTAACTAAATAAATAATAATAATAATAATAATAATAATAATAATAATAATAATAATAATAATAATAATAATAATAATAATAATAATAATAATAATAATAATAATAATAATAGAAGTAATTATAATTACACACAACTATGATAAGTGTTTAAGACAGGTCGGAGATATATTGGGTATTTAGTATTTTGATATGACTATATTTTATATTTAATGATATATTATTTAAATTAAAAGATTAAATATAAACATTTAATTTTTATGTTAAAAAAATTAATAACTCTAAGATATATGATTATAATGTAAACCTATACAAATCATTTTTGGATCAAAATAATTTATTGTGATTGTAAGGCCCTGAATCCAAAAACACACACAGTTGGTCATTCATATCATAAAACATTGAATAAAAACTTGTCTCGAAAATTCATTTAAACATATTAATTTAAATATCAAAATTGTTTTTAATGAACATTTCATCAAAAATACGGATTCTAGATATTAAAGTGTCCCAATAACTCCATTATCCATGCCTGCATTTTCTTAGCATCCACAGTTACCTGCCAACTATTATGCATACGAAGTCAGTGACGCTAAGTAAGTTCTAGTTTTATAATAAAAAAATACTTTACATTTTTTAAAACCTTTGCCTTTTCATACATGAGCACACATTAATCCATACATATAAGCATGATCACTTCACTATCTTTCATCATCAATTCATTCATTCATTATCTTTTACTGTAACGAATCAGTATCAAAATGCTAGGCCCCCAACATAAGTTATGAGACCGATCACAATCTCAAGGCCAAGCAACAAAGACCTCATTCCGTCTGTGGTCGATCACAAGGATTAGACCTATGTGAGTATCCTTCTAGGCTAACAAGCCATCCACAATTGAGCTAACAACCTATTGGTTATGAATCTCCATTCATACATGGTCAATCTCATGGATTAGACCCTTGTGCGCATCCTTCTAAGTTAGCTAAGTCATACACAGTTGAGCTAACAAACCCACATGGGGAATTATGAACCTCCATACATTTTGCTTACAAGACTTCCAATCATTCATTACATTTCATCAACTTTATTAATTTTATCTTCCGCTTTCACTGCATAATACTTTACTTATAATAGCACATACTACATTAGGTAGATTTGCTTTAAAACCTTTAATCTTTAAAATTAGTTTAAACCACAATGAAAAACATATTTCGCATATAAACTCATGCGAGAACTTAGCCATATGCGACAACATCAACACAGGCAAAACCATTAACCTATGCGAAAACCATACTATATGTGAGAACAAACATTTGCGTGAGAACATCACCAAAATCAGATCCTTGCACTCCTAGTTACCCACAAGCGAGAACATACCTTTTGTGCGAGAACTACCCAAGCGACATCATGAACCTAAGAGAGTACTTCATTCAGTTACATGCGAAAACATCACTAAATCACTTATTCATCGACTTAGACTCGAAAAAGCTACACATTTGCACATAATGATCATCATTACTCATTCCATGGTACATAAATGAATTAAAGAACTGAAATACATACCTTGAATACCACTTCTTCTTGTTTTCTCTCTCTCACTTTCCTCTCTTTCTCCAAACAGCAACAACAACAGTTCTTGCACGATGGTAGGGGCAATGAGACACCCTTACCCTTTTATAGGGCATTCCTATCTATCGCCCAGGTTCTCACGTGAGAAAAAACATTTCACGTGAGAACTTCATCCTGCATGGGAACTTTCATTTTCTTTTGATTCCTTGGAATTTTTGTGGTGTTACAAGTCTATCCCCCTTTATTTTATGTTTCATTATCAAAACCTGTTAGTCGTCGAACAATTACGAATAATGCTGCCTCATCTCTTTTTTAGTCTCCTATGTAGAATCTAACCCTTTTCTATGTCTCCACTATACTTGTATAAATGGAAGCAATTTATTCCTCAAACGCATCTCTTTTCTATAAATGATAGCCACATGCTGTTCCATATAATTCAACTCTTCATCTACTTCGATATCTTTAAGTGGCACGATATTATCATCATCGGCCAAACACTTTCTCAAATGAAATAGCATGGAATGTAGGATGAATCCCACTTAACTCATTTGGTAACTCTAATTTGTAGGCCACCTCTCCTACCCTTGCAATGATTCAAAACGACCCTATATATATTTGGCTCAACTTCCCTCGCTTTCGAAATCCGATAAACCCTTTCCAGGGTGACACTTTCAACGTAACTTTGTCACCAACTTGGAACTCTATCGGTCTTCGCCTCATACCGACATAGGTATTCTGCCGATCATTTGCTGCTTTCATAAATGCTTTAGTCTTATCCAAAATCTTTAACGTTGCCTCAATTACCTCGATAGTTAAAAATTCATTCTGCCCAATGTCATCCCAACATACTAGGGTCCTACACTTTCTACTGTATAGCATTTCATAAGGGGGCATGCCAATACTAGTGTAACCTCGTCCCCATCGTATCATGAAACTTCTTCCAGAACTTGGATGTAAACTAAATGTCTCTATCCGAAACAATAGACACCCCTTGATAAACAAATTCGCCTACCTTCCAGAGGAACACGTCTCTCGAATTGGTAGAAAATGAGAACTCTTCATCAAACGGTCTACAATCACCCAAATTACATCAAACCCTCTCGCCGTTCAAGGCAACTTTGTAATGAAATCCATCGTAATATGCTCCCGCTTCCACTCGAAGATGTCCAAAGGTTTGATCTTCCTGTATGGCTTCTAGTGTTCTATCTTCACTTGTAAGAAAGTTAGACACTTACTAACATACTAAGCCACGTCTCGCTTCATCCTTAGCCACCAGTAATCCTTCTTCAATCATGTTACATCTTTATAACACTAGGATGAATGGATTATCGAGTCTTATGGACGTCATACATAATCTTTCCCTTTAGATCCCCTTAGCCAGGAATCCACATTCACTCAGATCAGGTTCTAACACCAAGGGTGTTTCTCCCAAATATAAAATATGTCCGTTCATTCGTTCAGCATTGATTTTGTCATCTTTCAATGCCTCATCTTGGAACTCTTCGATCTGCCTTATTACATCAGGCATCATACTCAACTGATAAGCCTTCACCCAAATTGGTTCAAGCCTTTCCTTACGACTAAGGGCATCAGCCATGCACCATATTGGCTTTACCCTGGTATTAATGAATCTCACAGTAGTAATCCTTAATAAACTTCAACCACCTCCTCTATCTCATTTTAAGATCCTTCTGTTTGAAGAAGTACTTTAAACTTTTAGGACTATAAAGATGGTGCACTTGTTCCATACAAGTAATGCCTCCAAATTTTCATTGCAAAACCACGGCAGTAAATTCCAAATTATGAGTAGTATTATTGACTTCGTGAATCTTTAGTTTTCTAGAGGCATTGGCTGTAACCTTTTTTTGTTGCATCAACATGCAACCCATACCTAAATATGTGGCAACTGAATAAACTTCAAGATAAGAGCTTGAGTTAACCTCGTCTTCAATTCCTGAAATACGCTCTCATGATCCAGCCCACATTCAAACTTCATATCCTTACAAGTCAACCTGGTTAAAGGAGAAGCTACTTTGGAGATATCCTGAATAAGTCTTCGGTAATAATCCACCAAACCTAAGAAACTATGGATCTTAGATGCGTCTTTGGGGATTCTTATTGTAGCACTGCTTCATCTATCATCTGGTCCACCATGATCCAGTAGGGTTTAATCACATGGCCAAGAAATTAGACCTCTCATAGCCAGAATGCACACTTAGAAAATTTTGCATACAACTTCTAATTTCTAAGTGTCTCCAATACTTTTTTGATAAGACCGGCATACTCCTCCTCGCTTCTTGAGTAAATAAGGATATCATCAATGAATACAATCACTGATTCATCCAACATTAGTCGACATACTTGATTCATAAGATCCATAAAAGCAGTTGGCGGGTTGGTTAAACCGAAGGACAGCACGAGGAATTTGTAATGCTCATAACGCGTATGAAAAGCTGTCTTAGGGATGTCATATTCTTTCACTTTCAACTGATGTTAACAAATTGAAGATCAATCCACGAAAACAAACTACCCCTTGTAGCTGATCAAACAACTCATCAATCCTTAGTAAAGAGTATCGATTCTTTAAAGTCAACTTATTCAGCTTGTGATAGTCAATGCATGTCCTCATGTCCCATCCTCCTTCTTTACAAACAAAACTGGAGAACCCCATAGGGAGATACTTGGTCAAATGAAATCTTTATGTAATAGGTCTTGCAACTGAGTCATCAATTCATTCATCTCAGAAGTAGCTTGGCGATACGATGCCTTAGCAACAGGCTGAGCTCCTGGTAACAAATCAATCTGGAACTCAATCTCATGGTTAAATGGCACACCCACCAGATCTTTAGGAAAGACGTTAGGCAAGCCACGCATAGCAGGTATGTCAGACAATTATGGTTTTGTCGTATTTACATCTTTCAAATACACTAAATAAGCACGTATCTGCGCCTCAAACATTTCTCAACCATCATCATTGAAATCACCTTTAGAACCAAACAAGCCCTATCCTCATTATTTGCTATAAAACTAACATCATGCGTGATCAATCGAATCATCTTCTTGCGACATACGATGTTAGCCTCATACGCGGCTAACCAATCCATCCTTATGGCCTTCTAGCTCTATGCCATAGTCATCTATAACATTAGATATCCTGGTGGACTTACCAATGGCAGTTTCTACATCAAACGGCTCATCAATCTTTCTACTTCTATCAGGCAATTTGCACATAATGTAGTAGAAATAAAACTCCTACTAGCATCAAAATCGAAGAGTACAGAGGCTCAAATATGATTTACTAGAAATGTACTTGACACCATGTTGGGGTCTACTCTAGCCTCTTCCTGAGGGCCCTCGTCTTAGCTTTCTGTCCATCATTTCCCTTCTCGACCACTTTTCTTGCCTCAAAACCTTTAGCCC
Source organism: Flaveria sonorensis (assembly GCA_025506505.1). Lineage (NCBI taxonomy): Eukaryota > Viridiplantae > Streptophyta > Magnoliopsida > Asterales > Asteraceae > Flaveria > Flaveria sonorensis. Next base: position 51,279,899 of record CM046427.1, on the reverse strand, counting down.
TCCGCTTTCTACAACCTATACTCAGATGACCCGTTTCCCCACAATTGAAACATTTAGTTTTTTCTACACAATCCTTAGCCATACGCCCTCCTACCCATAGCTAAAGAACAAATTCCCCCCACTTACATTCACCCGAATGATTTTTTAACATTCCCTATAGTCCTTTCCCCCACCTGCACCAACAGTGACCACCTTGCGATCATCCACTCTCGCCTTCTTACCACCAGATGTAAAATTACCACTGTCATACCTTTTCCAATTCCTATTCCTATCTCCACTCCATTTCTTCTTCACCTCAACTATATACACGTCCTTTCACTCGTCATAAAGCCTTTCTGCTAGATCAACTACCAACCTAAACATACTTGGTCGGGGAATAATCCTATGTCTACAGATATCCACTAGTAAACCCTAAATATACCTCTTGATCTTCTATGACACTGGTGTGACTAACTCTGGCACCAATCTTTCCATATCATTAAATTTGGTTATATACTGCTGAAGGGTCATACTCCTTGCCTCAACTTGCGCGTTTAATCTTATTATGTTCCCGGTGAGGATAGAATTATTCGATCACCGGTTTCTTCACCTCACTCCACCCCTATCTTGCTTATTGCACTACTACCCTCAGCCTAACAATATTTTCCCACCAACATAAGACTGAATTCCCAAATGAGTGGGTAGCAAACTTCATATTTTGATCTCCCTACACTCGCTGATATCCAATAAAGCCTCCATCTCTCTCACCCACATGTGAGCAGCCGTAGCTTTCCTATTTCTATCAAAAGTCAGGTGCTTGCACCTCTAGAGTGCCCCATAGTTATTTGTTGATTTCATTGGTTGTTGCTCATGTTAAAGAAATATTTACTATTGGTTTCTGATGTTAAATAGTTTCCGTGTTTTTTAGGATACTTATATTTCTTGTGTTCCTCGTATGCTTTGGTTGATTCATTTTATGCTATTCGATTAGAGTAGAGATTTTTTTTATTATTACTATGTGTTTTGGTTGGATTTTGTCACACCCTCGCTAAAGTGAAAACACAAAATGTAAATAAATTGAATATCAAGAACAATATTATTATAAGAGAGTGTTTGGAGTTTCATTACAAAAAATTGACACGTATGTTCCATAGCCCTGATGTCTATCACATAAAGCAAATACCAAATGATGCTAGGCGGTTCTCCAAAGATAACATGTAGCTCTTCCAGTCTAAGACTAGTTGAGATGTCCTTGGTTTTCAATTCCCGAAAAAAATGCTTACAAAAGTGTCAACTAAAATAGTTGGTGAGTTCATATCTTTTAATGTTTCAAAAATGTCATTTCACTTCAAAGACTCTGTTACCGTATAATGTGATTTGTACTTAGTTTTGCCAATTAGAGACAATACGACCAATGATGCAGTTACCATGAGTTCCCATGACCAAACTTGACTGATTTTGATATTGTGCTTCAAATGTGACAAAAATAACATTGGTGAGTTCACAAGTTTAGTAGTTACAAAAATAGTTTCTAGTTAGACGACAAAACTCCAATGTGTCTATCATTAATTAAAACAATGTCATAAGTCTATGCTAACATGAGCTCCCATAACTAACGCTTGACGTCTATAGTTACGCTCAGACCTAATGTTCTATCTCATAACATTGTAATGAAATAAACAATTATACACCCGGTTAGTACATGGTTAGAGCTACCAACCACGGGTGGGGATGTCAACCCAAATAGATCTATCTGTAACTTTTATGCTCATCCACAATTAATGGTTAGGGACTTAATGTGATAATAATGTCTACTCATGTAACAAGGTAGTCATGTTTCTACTTGTGTCCAACAAATATGTATTAGCATGTATTCTCCCCTAAATGATTAGAAGAAAGTTTAAAATAGTAGGACTCACTAGGTGTCCGAAAATGAAAGTCTATGTATACTGGACTGCGATAACTAACCTACAAAGGTCTTAATAACCAAGACCCAAAATGTGTGTTTACTCTAACATGACCGTCCTTTTCTCGACTTCATGACATCTAACAAAATATTTATATTTATGTAATCATCTTTAGAAAAACAAGTAATAATGTTACCACTTATTGCCTTGATTAAAATGTGTTTTCACTTGATTTTCGTTTGTATTTAACTTGTTAAACGCTCAATTAGTTTTCAAATCTATATAGTATCGTAAGAATGCTTTTCCCCAAAGTAATGTAAACAAAAAGGTGTTGTGAAAACTCATCTGATTTCTCTTACAAGTACATGTATGTCAACGTTGAGAGGTCGCAACTATATATAGGAATTCACCAACTAGATTCCTATTTACACATGATATTAGTCTCTAGTATTAACACAATGTTACTACACGTACGATTGAGCTTTATTTGTTTAAAGTGTCATAATCGAGTACCATAGTTGGATTGTATGTTGGGGGCTGATATGATGTTAGTTATATCAGGGTTAGGGTTAGGGTTCTCAACTAGTACCGTCTGTTAATCACACTTTGTATTACTTATGTGTCAGAGCATATAAGTGTGTGCATGTTAACATATTTGCTTCACGAATAGGTATTTATTAGAATTCTATAATAGGTGGGTCTAAGTACCATCACATTGAGTGTAAATGGTATACTTGTTTAGATAATAGAATATGTTTAAGTCTCAAATAGTATTGTTATTTTCGTAATAAAGCTAACAGTTAGTTTTGTGACAATAATGTGAGAAATAATATTAGTCTGAAATAATGGAGTTTGTATTAATACTAATTTTTCAATTATATGTATATCTATATGTGTGTGTTTATGACTATAAGTTGTACCAACATATGTTTGTTAATATCGGATAATATGCAGACCAAACAGTAATATAGTTAAATCATTATTTTCTCGAAATTTCATTGATTATATGGTGTATAGGTACATAAGTTTAATAATCAAATATGTTAACTACTATTGAAATACAAGTAGATTTTTATATAGAAGTTACGCATCACTATTATTCTTAAATAATATTTAACATGTGCATGTAACGATTATCTCATTTTAGTAGTGGCACTTGCACGTCATCGCTAGGGGTTCTTAATAACAAGTAATTATTTATTTATTGTTGTGTAACGTTTTATCCTTTTCAATGACATAATTATCCAAATGTTACTCGTTCTAGTTTTAAAATTCATGCCAATTATTGCGTTAGAATTCAACGTACAAACACACGGGTGTAATTTGTTTATCAAACATTAAACATAGAAGGTGCACGTTTATACCTTTCGATCACTCAGTTCGCGTATGCGAAGCCATTCAAACCAATTCGTATTTGAATCATCGGTGTCGTTGGACCTTTTTTTCATGCTCCGATCTTCTTTAGGTTAATGTTCATGTCGTTAACTGCATTTTACTAAACTTTGATCGTCTTTTCAACCCTATATTGTTGCCACGACACCAAGAACCACCACAATCTCACCGTCACAGTCGTGTCCTGTTGAAATCCCACCAGAGTTCACTTGAACTCTAGGATCTCGTCAGAAAACATACATACAACCATAGATCTACTAGCTAGCAATGAGTGTATTTTCCTAAGAACCTTAAATAAATCTTTAAACTTTACCGTTGTTGGGTGGAAAATCACACACACACTACAAGAACGTCTCTACAACCCTATCATCACCTACATCACCACCACCAATCACCATCAAACAGCCTAACACACCCCACCACCGTCATCCTCAATGCCATGTTTCACCCCATCAGCCACCATACAAACTACCTGAGCGACCACCACCGCTGTACCACCTTCGCGGCCATCATCACAATATCCTTCACCATCATGATCTCCATGTAACCACATTCACTACAAGAAAGTGGGTCTATAGCAACGAAAATCTGACACCTTATAGCGACGACATGTCGTCGCCATAGCTTATTTTGCTCTATAGCGACGACTTATCGTCGCTATAGACTTAGTTCGCATAAATTAGTCGTAATAGGCAGAAGTGTCATCCGGATAGATATCGTCGGCACAAGTTCGTCTATAGGAACGACAAATCGTCCCTAATAGCGACGACATGTCGACGCTATAGGTCGTTTTCTTATTTTTTTTGAAAAAAGGAAAATGATCTATAACGACGACCTGTCGGTTCTATAGGTCTTTTTCATATTTTTTTAATTTTTTAAAATTTTTGTTATGACGATGATATGTCATCGCTATTGATCTCATTTTATTTAATTTTTTTCATTTTATGCAGGAACCTAATTTTTTTTACAAATTTAACAAACTTATAATCTTTAAAAATCCAATGCAAGTTTAACAAACAAATAATTTATACAACTTCAAATTTAAGTTTAACAAACAAATAATTCATACAATTAGTTTAAAGTTCAACAAAATCGAACAAAAATACAAACGCTAATGACCACTAGGTGGTCGTTGCTGCTGCCAGTAGCGCATCATTTCCATTTGCTATTGAAGCAATCGCTGCATTTCTTGTAATTGTTGTTGTTGTTGTATAGTTTCTTGATTTTGTTGTTGTTGTTTTCTAAGTTCTGCAACTTCATCTTGCAAATGTTGTGTTGGAGGAGGTTGCGAGCTAGAAAAATCAGGGGTGGGATGTCTCACCACACGACCAACACCTCGTACATGTCCTCGCCTTTGACCTAAGGCACGCTCAATGCATTGAATCTCATCAACGGAAGATGAGTCTCCACCAGTCTTGCTAGAGGATCTCACATACTCCTCTTGAATTCTTTCCTGCATATTGAAAATATTAGTTCAAATGGGTCATTTTGACCCAAACATACTTAAACATACTAGAATCAATCAAAAGTTAGTTCAAATGGGTCATTTTGACCCAAACACACTTAAACATACTAGAATCATATAAAAGTTAGTTTAAATGGGTTATTTTGACCCAAACACACTTAAACATACTAGAATCAATCAAAAGTTAGTTCAAATGGGTCATTTTGACCCAAACACACTTAAATATACTAAAATTACTCAAAAGTTAGTTCAAACTTACCCAGTTCGATTCTACAGTTGCATTCATCTATCCCGTTCCTTCTTTGAAATGCATCTTCTGAAAGAGATCAATCGAACGACTCCCCTGTGAATAATAAAAATTCTTAGAAATGCATCTTCCGATAGTTAATACTTATTTTTATTCTTACAATTATACTTTTACCTCCATATGTCACATCTGTGCATATGATTGACTCCCATGGAAACTCGGATATTGTTGTTTACCTCTGTTTAATTTGTTTGCCTCAGATCGGCTCCTATAAGCGGGATCTAAGAACAACTCATTAATCACCCGAGCCCATGTTTGCGGGTCAATTCCCTCAGGAGGACAAGTCAACGTTGTTTCCACGTCATCATAACCACCCACATCATCAAAATGAGACTTTAGATGTTGCTTTCGATCTTTATAGGCTCTTTGACACTCGACAGTGATTCCAAGCCTTATGCCTTCCCACTGTTTGGATTCCCTCCATCTAGCAAGATCAAAATATTTCTGCAAAGCATGTAATTAGAAAACATGTAACACATATATAATTAAAATACAATAAAAACATAACATTATATACTTACAAAAAGTGTGGGATATATGGCTCTTTTAAATTCATCGGGAATAGCTTGCCAACTGGGATAATGGAAAGGAACAACCTTAATAATCTCATTAGAAATTAATCTTATAAAATCCGAGTTGATCTCTCCAACAAACTTATATTGGCCCCCCTTGCTTTCAACTTCAATCGATAGTGGTTGGCCTTCATTTTGCTTAAATTTTTTAAATAATTTAATGTTTTTTCCTTTTGATCTTCTTTTTCTTACGGGTTGTGCTACATTAATATATGCAATTGAAAAGTTAGAAAACATAGATTATGTTCAACATAAAGATGTATTTTTTAACTTTAACAAATAACTTAGAAGACTCGCAACCTGTTGGGATCTTATTTGGATCCCCATGCAGAGGTAGATCCCCGCTATCCCCACCATGTCCTCGAGCAATATATGTTAGCATGCTTCAACAAAAATAGGCAATAAACATTAACAACATACCTATGCAAAGATAATAAACATTAACAATAAACACATGCAAAAAACCAATAACCAATACACATTTGAAATCCAAAACCAATAACCAATAACCAATAACCAAATCAATAACTAAATAAATAAATTAAAATCCACAAACCAATAACTAAATAAAATAACTTTTATATTATCATTCTAACAACACAAACAAATAATCAACTCAAAAAACTTATATTATCATTCTAACAACACAAACAAATAATCAACTCAAATAACTTATATTATCATTCTAACAACACAAACTAATAATCAAATCAAAAAAATAATATTATCTTTCTAACAACACAAACTAATAAACAATTCAAACAACTTATATTATCTTTCTAACAACACAAACTAATAATCAACTCAAACAACTAATATTATCATTCTAACAAGACAAACAAATGATCAAATCAAGAAAATAATATTATCTTTCTAACAACACAAACTAATAAACAATTCAAACAACTTATATTATCATTCTAACAACACAATCTAATGATCACATCAAAAAAATAATATTATCTTTCTAACAACACAAACTAATAAACAATTCAAACAACTTATATTATCATTCTAGCAACACAAACTAATAACCAAATCAAACAACTTATATCATCATTCTAACAATACCAACTAATAACCTAATCAAACAATTTTCATATTATCATTCTAACAACACAAATTAGTAACCAAATAAAACAACTTATATTATCATTCGAACAACAAAAACTAATAACCAAATCAACCAATTAATTTATATAATCAATATAACAACACAAACTTATAATCAAACCAAACAACTTAATTATGATTTTAAATACACATATTAACTAATAATCAAATCACACAACTTATATTATCATTCTAACAACACAATTGATTTATTATATTAGGTAATAAAAATAAGATAACATACACACCTTATAATTATTACAAAGATAATACAACAGCCCTAGAATGATGGCAGTGGATTCGTGGTGGTGGCTGGAGTGGTGTCAGTGGTGGGGGTTATGGGAGTGATAAGAAAATGCGATGATAGTGGTGGATTTGAAGATAGGTCGTGTGGCAGCCGGAGCTCGTAATGGAGGAGGTTTTTTGGTGGTGACGGTGAGAGGAGTAAATGGTGGGGGCGAAGGGACTTGAATAGAGGCTAGGAACGATGGTGGTGGTGGGTTTTAGGAGGTGATTTGCCGGTGGGGATAAGATAGGTCGCGCGTGTGGTGGTGATTTGTTTTGGTATAGTGAAGAAGAAAAGATAAGGCAAACTGCATTTAGGGCAAACTACACCCTATGGCGACGACATATCATCGCCATCGGAATATATTAATTTTTAGATTTTTTATTAGTCTCAGGCGGGATACACGCGTGCCAAAGTGAAAACACCTATGGCCACGACAAGGTCTTTCCCTTTTTTTAATTTTTATTGTTTTTATTATTATTATTATTATTATTATTATTATTATTATTATTATTATTATTAATATTATTATTATTATTATTATTATTATTATTATTATTATTATTATTATTATTATTATTATTATTATTATTATTTTATTGTTATCATTATTATTATTATTATTGTTATTATTAGTGAAATTATTATTATTACTATTACTATAATAATTATTATTATTATTATTATTATTATTATTATTATTATTATTATTATTATTAATCTTATATTATTATTATTATTATTATTATTATTATTATTATTATTATTATTTATTATTATTATTATTATTGTTATTATTAGTGAAATTATTATTATTACTATTACTGTAATAATAATTATTATTATTATTATTATTATTAATCTTATATTATTATTATTATTATTATTATTATTATTAATATTATTATCATCATCATCATCAGTATAAGTATTATTATTTATTATTATTATTGTTATTATTAGTGAAATTATTATTATTACTATTACTATAATAATAATAATAATAATTATTATTATTATTATTATTATTATTATTATTATTATTATTATTATTATTATTATTATTATTATTATTATTATTATCATCATCATCATCATCATCAGTATAAGTATTATTATTTATATTGTTATTATAAACAAAACCTAGGTATCATAACAATACATTGTTGATCTTGTTGGACATCCATTGATCCAACTTTACATTCATTGTTCCAATCTTTATGATTCAATATCAACGATTGTAAACTTAATTTTAAATAAAAGATTTGGGTACTAAGCAAAACAAGTAACAGATTTGAGTATTAACACTAACAGACGTTAAATTTTCTGTTAAGTTCAAGGGTACTTTAGTCTTTTCATATTATAGGTCAATTTATATAAACTAGAGGTACTAATTATATAATTTAATTAAAATAACATATTTATATAACTATACACACACATACACATCGATACCTCTACCGCCTTTCTTGTAAGACTCTAAACATTGCCACTATCGCCTTCCCCCTTTCCTTAATCGATATCGTTGTTTAATCTTCCCCTACTGTAGCTAGCCATTAAACCATTTCTACCTATTTCTTCCTCAATGTTGTTTAATGCTTCAGAAGATGACGATGATATTGAGGAAGGCGAACTTGTGCCGACGATATCTATGGACAATTTGTCGTTCCTATAGACGAACTTGTGCCAACGATATCTATCCCGATGACACTTCTGCCTATTACGATTAATTTATGTGAACTTAGTCTATAGCAATGATAAGTCGTCGCTATAGAGCAAAATAAGCTATGGCGACGACATGTTGTCGCTATAAGGTGTCAAATTTTCGTTGCTATAGACCCACTTTCTTGTAATGATTTTTTATTCAACCCTAGCTAATCAATAATGCTTACTCGCGACCCTAACTTCACAGAATCACCATCGACACCTAGACCAAGATCGAGACACCACAAACGACAACCACCTCCAATAGCTAAGTATCTTAACAACCACCATGCATCACGACAATAGTTAACCATCACCAGAAACCCGAAAACCGCTTCCACTCACACAACCACCACCATCACCAGAAACTCTACCATTATGTTCAGGGTGTCGAGGGGAGTTGAGGTGTGTTAGTCATTCGTCGGAGCCGCCGTAGAGCTCCAGCTCGGCCGAAGTCAACTAGAAGGGGGGGTTGCATTCTAGGATTTTAATGATGAGATAAATAAAGAAAGAGAGGAATTTATAGGTAGGGTTTGGTGAGTAGGTCTCCTACCGTGTCGGTTCTTCTCGCATTTGAGTTTGTTTCATATCATGTTTTGATTTTATTTCATGATAAAAATTATAAATTATAGTATATATCATTGTGATATTTATTTTGTCAAGTTTACGTGCCGAGTGAATAATCGAGTCGAAGCATGTTAATGCACGTACCTAATGCGCTTAGTTATTTTAAAGCTTTTACTTACAATATGTAACATCTTTCATGCAATGAAAAAAAATTCATCATTAAATTATTGTATTTATAATTTAATCTAATTATAATTTATAAAATAAACTTCATAAATTTATTAGGTGTATACTAATACATTAATTTAAATCATTTTAGTGTTTCAAATACCATACTTATTTTCTTTAATTAGTTTAGACACTTTTATAAATTATAAAAGTAAGATTTTATAAATTTATAGGGTTTAAATATTAATTACGAGATTTTTAATTAACTAAAATAAATAATTAGATTGCAAAGCTTTGTGAGATTTATAAACATTATAAAAGATTTTTATAAACAAATAATTTGACTAATTTATAACTTGAGTAAATTACTATTTGCATCTCTAACATTTCTCAAAACTAACTAGTTGCATCCTTAAAGTTTAAAAACATTATTATGTCCCCTGAGTTTTTATTTTTTCATCCATTTGAATCCTAAATGATAATATCGTTAAGTTTTCTGTTAAATATTTTATAAAAAGACAAAATTACCCCTAAAGATTAAAAAAAAGAACCTTGTCCACCCACCTCTACAAAGACTCTCTCTCTCTCTCTCATCACACACACACACCCACTTTTTCTCTTTCTCTCTCTCCTCCATAATCTCCATCACCACCACCACAAGCTCCCCATCACTGCCACCGCAACCTCCCATGTCACCGCCTCCACAACTTCCCCTACCACCGACACCGCAACCCCCTATCACCACCACCGCAGCCCCCCATCGCAACCACCACAGCCCCCTATTACAACCACCATAGCCCCCCCCCATCATCACAGCCCCATCACCGCCACCACAACACTCAATGCCATCACCACAACCCTTATCGCAACCACCACAGCCACGCCATCGAAACCACCACAGCCCCCAATCGACACCACCACCACAGCCCTCAACACCACCACCATAGCCCTATTCGCAACCACCACATCCCCCCCTCACCACCGTCACCAAAAACCCATCGCAGCTACCATCGACGTGCGTGTATGAGAGAGAGCAAAATAGAGAGAAAGTGAGAGAGAGAGAGAGAGAGAGAGAGAGAGAGAGAGAGATTGTGTGTGAGTGTGTATGTGTGTGTGTGTGTGTGCGTGTGTGTGTGTAACAGTGATGCAACTAGTTACTTTTTGGAAAGGTCAGGATACAAATAGTAATTTAATATTATAACTTTAAGATTTTAATATTTTGAAGGGTTAAGGTTTCATTTTAAAAACTTAATCTAAAAAGCTTTAGACATGAAATGTTAACTTTCAAAAGATTATGGACTAAAGCAATAAATTGCTTTAAAACCCAAACCACTTCTCTTCCCCGTCGACCAGCAATTCCGGCGGCTTCCGGCAACCACCAAACCATTCCAAAACATCGACTTGAACCAAATTAAACGGTCCCTTGATTCTGGCATGAATTTACTAAGTTGTTACGGGTGAACATTCGAAACCAAAACCCCTGATTCAAAGCCATAACACATCCATCGTGAAACTAATAGATTGTGATTATAAAGCTAAGGGGAATAATTCCATTCAATCCACTATAACTATTCTAACATCTAATTCCATCTATAAAACACCTAAATACCCTCGTCGATCATCCCCACTTATTCGACCTGCAACTAATCTGTTCGCTACCTTTTGAGCATCGTATCTTTCAATTAATTGAGGGTTCTTGTCTCTTATTATCATTGGAAGCTCCTCATATGATCAATTGAACCAAAATCACCATCATTTGTCTCGAATCGGATTCTACCTTCTGTTGCGACTATCTTCGTCTTGTGTTCATCAGTCTGAGCTTTAATCTGGTAATCAAACACACACACTCGGTTTCAAATGGAAATCAAAGACCTAAGTTTAATTTAAGTATAATCATCGATTGGATGTTCAATTTGGATCCAATTCAATCTAGGGTTTATATGGAATTGGGGATTTTTCTGATTAATGTTTTTAAAAGCTTTTAGTGGATTTCAAACAAATTTAGGCCTCCAGCCCACTGGTTAACACCATGTCCATTCACAAGAGAGGTCTCGAGTTGGACCCCGGACACCCCTTAAACTAGTTGTAAAACTATTTTTTTCAATAAATTCAATTACAAAAAATTTATCAGCATATTATTAAATTGATATAAAAATTATTTTGTTAACTAAAACATTTCAGAAATTATTAATTAATTTTTTAAGATTTTAAAAGATATAATTTTTACATTCAATTATCTTTTAAAGAATAAAAGTGTTATAAAAATTATTATGAAATTTACTTATACGTCTTAAAACTTGTATAAAAACCATTTTGTTAGTAATATTTATTCTAGAAACCTCTATTTAATTTCTTGAAATTATAAACCATATAATTTTCTATTTTCTATATTTAACTAGGGTTTAATATTATAAAACCATTACAAAAGTATTTAAAGGTTTATCTTTTTATTACTTTAGAAAATGGTTTCAAATCAAACAAATTATTTTATAATTTATTTAAATAATTAGTTATTCAATCAATTATGTTGACCAAGTAAATTAATAATTAGTTATTAAATTAATTATTTCCTTTTCACACTTTAATACTCAACCTTTATTTAACCAATAATTATAAGTAAATATTTAAGTAATATTAATTATTTAATTTCACTAAAGATTCATTATTATTTTCTGTGAGAATCCAAGGATCGATATATGAATTATCAGATTTGATTTTAACAAGTATTGATCGCGGAATTGCCAATACTTGCCGTTTAATTAATTAATGAACTTGAAATCGATCAAACAGTATAATGAACAATCAAAATATAATAATAAACAAACCATGATTGCTCAATAATTACAATCAATCAATTGTAGTGCTTCTTCTGCTATTGATTCTATTGTTATGATTGTTATATGATCTGATGTTGCTTGATCGTATATTGATCATCCTTGTTACATGTTCTTGATCTCTTGTTATATAGAGATTTTATTCTGTTCCTAAAACATTGCTAATCTTTCGCTATCTTGTTGCTATAATTAAGCTAACTTCCTATAGCTATCCGAATCCTTGCCATATTTATCGACATAGGAGTTCGTGATTTACAATGAAATAAATACAAATAATATTGTTGATGTGACGTGTGATCTTCGCTTGAATTATATGTCTTCCACCGCCATTAATGTTGTTGTTCTGGCACGTTGACTTGTTGACTTTCTGTTGACTACTTGATGATGCGAAATCATGTGTTAAACAGTCTTCCGTAGGAAGTTCTTCTTCCGCATGACCTTTGTCTTCCGCAGTAACACTTGGTCTTCAGTGCCTGTTCTTCAGTGATCAGCAGCAAGCTCTCCCTCGGGAGATCTACGGATGTACACTTCAATTGTATTACCGAGAACATCTACGGAAGAGTTATTTGTTCATCCGCAGTTTTTCTAACACTCAGTCAATTTTTTCAAATTGACCAAGTCTCATGTTTTCTGCAATCACACATATATCAACACATATATTATAAGACATATTATAAATTAATGCAGTATAATATATCATGCAGTTCATTAACTCAACATGTAATTAATGCATTATATTATATCATCAAAATCATAATTACAAAAAGTGATTACAAGAGTTTGATCTATCATCTAAACCTATACAAGACATCTAGACCTAACAATACTCCCCCTTAGGTTTAGACTCTAGTAATCATGGGTTTAGTTCTTTCAGTTCTTGCACTCTTGCCAAAATCTTGGTATTGAAGTAGTTCACGGCATTCTTTTGATCTTCATACTTATACTTGATCTGCCGTCTACTCATTCTCTTCAAAGTCTTGTATTTCAAGCCTAGGATATCCTCTTCAGTTGTAAGGGTTGCAACAACACTATTGTTAGATACCACCTCCAATTCATCCTGTTCTGAAATTCTTAGTTCTGTTATGGGCTTTATCTCTGTTCCAATCAACTGTCCAGCCTCAAACTTCCTTCTTTTATATGCCTTAGCATGTAGTTTGTCTATGACTTGAATCAGATGAACATATAGGCACAGGTCATTTTAAGCAGTTTGGTCATTCAACTTTAGGAAGAATTTGTCATGTAAGTATGATGTGTAGCTTGGGTGCAGGAGTTTGATCTCCACAGGGTCAAATAATCTGATACTCGAGGCTTTCTTCTAGGGATCATTCCTCTGCAGCACCAGCTCTTTTGTCTTTTCAACATAACCCTATTCAGTGATAGGGTATGTATACTGATTTCCCTCAATGACTTTGATGGATGCTTCAGATTGATCTTCATAACCAAGTCTTTGTACAAATTCAGCATCAACATATTAAGAACTGGATTGATGCCTCTTCTGTCTTAGCTTTCTTCTTTTATGTTTAGTATCCTCTCTTTTTGCTTCCTTCATCATATTTCCCTTGAACTTGTGACTAAGCTTAGCCACAAGTCCAGAGAAGTCTCTACCTCTTGGACTGATTGGGTAATTTGTGATAGGCATGTTTTGCAAAGTGGTGAGATCAGCATCTGGAAGTGTAAGGAGGGTCTCCACCCATGGAAAGTATTGTACTATTCCAGATGCTCTCTTCAGCATAACACAGTCCCATTCTAAATCAAATTTCCATGCTATTATCTTGTTTTCTTCTGCTGCACTTAGAGATGTCATCAGATCAAAAAGTTGAATTAAAGTAGTATTCTGTTCAGTGATCTCTTTGACAACAGTGCCCAGAGGCCAGATTTTGTTTGGAATCACATCCCTTGGCTCTCTTATCATTTGTTCAGTTCCTCTGTTCATGTCTTTGACTTCAACTATAGTTGGCTCAGCAGAAGCTTGTTCAGATTGTTGTTTGTATGCAGGATTAGGAGCCCTAGTCCTGAACTTCACTCTTGTGTTCAGCTTAGTATTCATCACATATTCTATCATTCTTCTGAGCTCACCAACTATTCTTCCCTTGAGTTCATGCTGCTCATAATTGTGACTTTGTAACCAGCAGATCATGTTGTATCTTGTCAATTTGGTTATGTCACAATGTCCCAACTCCTTTCTGATCTTCTCCATTGCCTTGAACTTGGAGAAGGTTTCATAGTTGCATGCAGGGAGCATCATTCTGACAGCATCAAACTCTTTCAGTGTTTGAATCAACTCAGACATGTTCATCTTCTCCACCATGTCATAGGGAAAGCCATTATTAATTAGGTCCATGAACATGGCAGAGTGAGGTCTTTCTTCTAGAATGTCTTCTTTTGTTAACAATTCATCATCTTTAACTTCTTCTGCCACTTCAATAGGCTCTTCTTTTGTCAGTTCTTCCCACTCCGCATCACTGTCTTCTTTACTTTGTTCCACTGGCGCTAAATTCTCTGGTGAATCTAGTTTTATTCTTTTTGGTGATTCACTAGAAACATCAGTTGTTTTCCCTAGGTCTTTTCTTTTTCTGCTATAAGTCATCATGGTTGACTCACTTTTGATCAGTTCAGCTTCAGATAACTTCTTCTTTAACCTCTTAATCTCATGATCTTTGGCTTTCAACTGATCTGATTGTTCATCAACTAAGTCATTCAAAGCATCTATTACTTCATTATCTATCTCCATATCTTCTCTCAGCCTTTTAAACCTTCCTTCCAAACTAGTGATTGTAGCATCTTTCTCAGCTATCAGTCTGTTTTTCTCTATCAGCTCTTTCTTCATTTTCCTCAACTTTTCTAACTTCCTGTTGCTTTTAATGATCAAATTGTTGTATTTTGCTACCAAGTAGCTCTTAGTCACATCAATATCTTCTTTATTTAAGTCATCTTCATTATAAGCAATGATGTCAACATATCTCCTCTCCTCTTGTTCAACATTCCCATTTTTCTCCCCTTCATCTTCTATATAGATCTTCTCTGTATCATCATCATTAACAACATCATAAACATCCTCATCTAGGTTGAGTTCCTTGGTTGGTGTTGGGATATCAATGGGTTCAGTGGGTGTAGGTGAGGTGGTTGGTTCTATAGGTGTTGGTGAAATGATTGGTTCAGTTAGTGTTGGAGAGGCAATTAGTTTAGTTGGTATAGGTGAGAGTGTTGGTTCAGTTTGACTTGGATGTGTAGGTGTTTGCGTGAGTGAGGGTGAGATGGGCTCTGCAGCAACAGTGTGTATTGATGACTAAGATTGAACTGGAGTACAAGGTTCAGTATTTTCACTAGAAGGTGAATCCAGTTGAGCGGGTGGTGATTGTGTCAAATCGATTATAGGTGTTGGTGGTTGAGATTGAGGTTGTTTAGGGCATTATGTTGGTGGGGTATGATATTATGGTTCCTCAGTCCATAGAAGTTCCTGAGGTATGTCCTCTACCTCATCTAGGACATGAGAGAACATCTCTACATCTCCTCCCTGGTATTGTCCTGTCAGCTTGTTCAGGAGTGATCTTCCCAGGTGAGCTTGTACGCAGACATCACCATCTCTTGTAATGTTTGGCAGTTGATCATTGATGATGAGTTGAAGGAATCTTGGGAATATGTACATCTTATTCTCTTTATGCACATGTATGTGATCACATAGGCAATTGAGGATGTACTTGGAGTAGTTGTACTTTCTTCCCTCAAATATCCCAATAATTCCTGATGAAATGTGCCTAGAAAACCTATCCAATCCTAACTTTTGATTGGAGATACACTTCAGATAAGTGTGGCACAAGAATCTGTACGGTTTGCTCAGCCTTCCCTTCTTGATCTCACCGTTGCGGTAGTCACCGTCGTAGCCCATCAGACCAAAAACTCTCTGAATGTTTTCATGATCAAATACATCAGGATGGCCTTCTTCTGAGTCTCCAAGCTCGAGAACTCTCCTAATGGTCTGCTCATCAATCCTCAGTTGATGAACGCTAATGGACGCATGATTTACTTTTTCATCCTCTTCTTCCTCTATCCATGCAGACTACCAGAAGTCCATCATATGTGACAGATAGATAATGGGGTCCGCAGTCAGTGCATAGAAGAGTCGTGTTCTTCTGAGGTAGCGGATGATGGTTCTACACTCGTCTTACACGTCTGGATTTAGGAATGCGCACACGTTATGATCCTTTACAAAACGATTAGCCATAATGGCTGTGATGTTTGAGCGGAGTGATACGGTTTGAGTGGAACGATCGATATCAACAAAGGTGAAAGGGGTTTTGGGATCAAAGGATTTCTAGGTCGTAAAGTGTTTTAAAAGTTAATAGAAAGGCCAACGGTCGAGGTGCCCTATTTATACTTTTACAGGCTGTCTAACCTCATCCTAATGACGTGGGAGCCATTTACCCTTTTTACCCCTCCGAGGTTATCAATGTCTACAAGTAATTAATATTTATACAAGGCAGACATTTATTTTGAATCTTCCATAGAATATCTATAGAAGTCAAGAATCCTCTGGTTTAATCTGTCTTCCGCAGGGCATCTACGGAGAATAGATATCCTGATTTATCCTCCATTTTTTTTGAACACTTCTTTCAAAAGTGATGTTAAATGTTGATAAACTTTTCTTTTGAAGTTGGTTTTGTTAAACACTTTCTTCCGAAGTTAATTTTCTTAATTTTGCTAAAAACTTTCTTCCAAAGTCAATTTAATAAAATCTCTTCCGAAGGTTAAAATCTCTTCCGAAGGTAAATTTTCTTCCAAAGGTAAAAGTTTAATGAAAAAACGTTTCGAAGGAAAATTTTAATTTAACTGTATGAACTAACACATAGTCCATTTGTTGTTTGCTGTTGAACCTTATGACTTTGCTTCATGGAAATTGTGCAAAAGTAGTTAAACACTTCAGATATCCTGCAACCAAGCCAAGTTAGTGCTCAAGTTTCAATTTTATTCATATCATTATGTTAAAATTTTAAACTCAGTATGCTTTGACTACTCCCCCTAAATTTATGATTAATCATAAACTTATGTATTTATCAAAAATTTATAAGAGCATAGCATGAGCAGCAGTTAATTTGTCTGACTAATAATCATAGAGAAAATAGACTGTTGTTTATAGCTTGTTACAGGCAAACATAGGATATACTTGGGATCATACTATGATCTAGACATTTTCATGAATATTATGTGTGAGATTAAAGTATACTTGATCTAGTGCTGATTGCAAATATGTGGATCCGTAGAAATTCAGTCAAGAGTGTATATTCAACTTATCATGCTGGTTATCATGTTTTGGTAAGAATTATAGGTAGCAAAGATGAACTCATCATTGAAGTTGTGTGTAAGTTAGTCCTCCATAAGTGAATCAAGTTATCACTTTATCACACTTAAACTATGTTTCGTAGATTATAAGCTCTATCTTAAGATTTCTTTGAAATCTTATTATTGCTGAGATGATTTGCATGCTCTGGAATAATTATACAGTTGATCACATTGGATCCTTTTAGAGCAGTTCCTTTTAGAACTTTCGATGATCAGCATCAGGTCACCAGGTCTTTACTCAAGTAAAACAGAGGTGACCTTTGACCCAGGTCTTTGCTCACTCAAAACAGAGGGTCATGATGCGTAATGATAGAGGTTGTAAGGTGTTACAACATAGTAAGTGTGCGTGGGTGCTACCATGATCACATCCGGATTAGACTTACTTGAATGCTTCTCATAATGACTTGTCCACTCTTAGTCACCTTGACTTTATGTTGTGCATGACATTATTTAATTTCCACTCAAGTTGAACCTATTCACATGTCAAACACATCTAATCAATAGGTAGTTGTTAATTGAAGATCAGGAGTAAATGTCAAGTTATAGTGTACTATCATATCCTTAGGATATCACTGCCTTGTGTGCCTTTTCTCATATGATTACAAGTAGTGGACAAATATTTCTATTGTTTTTATGATCTAATCTAAGTTGAGCATGCCTAAGGACTCAATTAAGAAATTAAATCTAACTAAATCAAAGGCTTTAGTGAACAAATCAACAAGTTGATTTGTTGTGTCCACTTTGATCAACTTGATTAGACCCTTTTCTGAACAGTCCCTCAGAAAATGGTATCTGATTTCAATGTGTTTAGTTTTACTATGTTATACTGGATTGGTTATGATGAACATAGCAGTTGAGTTATCTATGTAAATTGGAGTATGAAGAAAATTGTAACCATAGTCAAGTAATTGGTTTTGCAACCATAGAACCTGAGAGCACCCAGCTGAAGCAGCTATGTACTCAGCCTCAGCTGTGGACACTGAAACATTAGTCTGCTTTTTGCACTGCCAAGAAACAAGTCTTGGTCCAATGAATTGACACCCTCCAGTTGTTGATTTTCTATCGTTGTTATAGCCTCCAAAGTCACTGTCTGAGTAAGAGTACAGTTTGAAGTCTCCTTCTTTGGGATACCACAGTCCAAGTGCTGGTTTTCCTTTGAGATATCTGAAAATTCTTTTTACTGCATTCAAGTGAGACTCCTTTGGATCGGCTTGATACCTAGTCCACACACACGACAAACATTATGTCAGGTCTACTGGCAGTTAAGTACATTAATGATCCTATCATAGATCTATATAATCTTTGGTCAATAGACTTCCCTGTTGGATCTGGAACAATTTTCTCAATTGTTGATGCTGGTGTTTTGCATGTTGAAGACTCACCAAGGTTAAACTTCTTCAGTATTTGAAGCACATATTTCTCTTGATTGATGAAGATACCATCTTGTTTTTGATGTACTTAAAGACCCAAGAATAAGGTTAATTCTCCCATGGAACTCATTTAAAATTCAGATTGCATCAAAGCTTCAAAATCTTCACTCAATCTCTTATTGGTTGATCCAAATATGATATCATCAACATATATTTGCACAACTAAGAGATCTTGATGTTCATGTTTGAGGAAGAGTGCCTAGTCAATTGTACCTCTTTTGTAGCCATGCTTCAGTTGGAATGAAGACAATGTTTCATACCATTTCCTTGGTGCTTGATAAAGACCATACAATGCTTTGTCAAGTTTGTACACTATGTGTGGGTAGTGAGGGTCTTCAAAGCCTGGTGGTTGAGAAACATATACCTCTTTATCAATTTTGCCATATAAGAATGCACACTTTACATCCATTTGGCAAACTGTAAATCCCTTATATGATGCATAGGCTAGAAATACTCTTATAGCCTCAATCTTTGCAACTGGTGCAAAAACTTGATCATAATCTATTCCTTCTTCTTGTGTATATCCTTGTGCTATTATCCTTGCTTTGTTTCTGACGATTATTCCTCTATCATCTAGTTTGTTTTTGAACAACCATCTAGTGCCAATTGGATATTAGCCTTCAGGTAGATCAACTAGGTTCCAGACTTTCTGCTTCCTGAATTGCTGAAGTTCTTCTTGCATTGCTTCAATCCAGCTATTGTCTTTTAGGGCTTCAGTGATGTTAGGAGGAACTACTTATGATAGAAAGCAGGAGAACAGATAAGTGTTGGCAGCTCCCTCTTGCCTTCTTGTAGTTCTGCTGTTGAGTTCACCAATCATGTTGTCAATTGGATGATCCTTATAAATCCTAACTGTTGGAACATTTTAAACTTGGATAAAGGAATCCAGGTTTGTGATGTTATTTGGTGAGTAAACAAAGTAATCTAACTCCTTAGTATGGTGATCTTGTGCGGGTTAATGATGTTCTGCATGGACTTGTGTTTTCGCAGATATGGATATATCTTCCGTAGCAGTTAAAGGATTAGCTGCAGAGTCTGTAATTGGTGTATCTGCATGTGGCATTGATGTGGGGATGTTTTTTGAAGTGTGAGAAACTTTAGGGAGTTTTAGTGCATCATCTGCAGGAGTGGGAACATCCACGGAAGTGGAAGGAACCTCTGTGGAGGGAGATACTTCTGAAGTAGATTGTACTTCTGCTGATGTAGAAGTTTCAAGGACATCAGATATATCTTTACTTGTTTGAGCTGAAGCACTAGGATCATTATGTCTTTGAATATCTGTGTGAATTTGTCTTGGTGGATCAGCAGTCAATGGTACACCCATGTTTGGAGGAACATAAGGATAACATGTATCCATAACACCTGTCACATTGAGATAGCCAGTGTTAAATGAGTTAGTTAATGCATCTATATCAAACAACCAAGATGATCCTTTCACAGACTATGTAAACAAGGATTCATCAAATGATACATTAGGATTTTCTTTCACAATGTTATCAAGTGGGACATATACTCTGTATGACTTAGATGTTGACGAATACCCAATAAAGAAACCATCATATGCCTTTTCAGCAAACTTTCCTAATTGTTCTTTAGTGTTTAAGACAGACACATGACACCCAAAAGCTCTAAGATATCCTATGAAAGGTTTTCTTTTAAACAAAAGTTCATAGGGGGTTTTGTTGTGTTTTTTGACTATTAATGTCCTGTTTTGAACAGTGCATGCTGTATTCACTACTTCAGCCAAAATGTTATTGGTAGCTTTGAATCAGCCAACATTGTTCTTGCTGCTTCAATTAGAGTTATGTTTCTTCTTTCAGCCACTCCATTCTGTTATGGAGTTCTTGGAGCACTAAATTGCCTAGCTATGCCTTTGTCCCTGCAAAATGAGTCTAAGACATAATTAACAAATTCAGTTCCATTATCACTTCGTAAACTTTTGACTTTTAGATCAACTTGATTTTCTATCTTGGTGATAAACTCCATTAATATTTCTAAAGTTTTACTTTTGTGTTTTAAGAAAAAACCCAAGTAAATCTAGTGAAATCATCAACAATCACCAAACAGTGTTGCCTTTTTTCAATGCTTAATACATTAGTTGGACCAAAAAGATCCATGAGCAATAACTTCAGTGGTGTTGTTTTAGTGTTAAATGTTTTAGATTTATGTGTCACTTTGTGTTGTTTTCTTTTAGAACATGATAAACAGTGATTAGAACAGAAAAATTCTTTCTTAGGAACACCAATGACTAAGTCATTTTTCACCAGTTTTTCATGTTGGAGTGAGCCATCCTTCTATGCCACAGTTGAGATTCATCTTCTCATGATTTGGAAATCAGGCATGTTTCTTTACTTGTTATGGTTGTGTTGTTCATGTCCAACACATAAGTGTTATCTTTTCTTGGTGCTTTGAGAAGGATCCAATTTTCTGGAATTTTGTAACCTGGCTTGAGAATGTAACAATTAGAGTTATCAAAGACAGTAGTATAGTTTTGATCACAAATTTGAGATACACTTAGTAAATTAAATTGTAAATTTTCACAAAAATTGACTTTCTCAAATTTGAGAACTCCATTGGTTACCATTCCTTCACCAGTGATTTTACCTCCCTTCTTATCCCCACCAAATGCTACATATGAAGCATTTTTATGTTTGAAGTCATGGAGGAGAGAACAGTTTCCCGTCATGTGTCTGGAACAGCCACTGTCAATATACCACTTGTTGTCAGTCCTCCTTGGATGTTCCTGCAAAACATAATGAACTTAATTAGACCAAGGAGCCCAAGCCTTGATGGTCTTGGGCTTGCCATTTTTATCTAATATAGTAACTTTCTCATGAATGAGCCTTGATGTTTCAAAATTAATTTTAATATCAGTTGATTCATTATCTTTTGTTTTGGGTGAGGATGATTTTGGTGATGATGTTGAGGTAATTTTATCTTGATTCATACTGACTTGGTCAGTCATTCCTTCCTTCAGTGCCTTCTTCTTTGATCCTGATGTTAAGGATTGCCCAGAAAATGTTTCTGCATCCTTTGATTTAAACTGAGGTACATGATTGCCTTTGTCAAAGTGATCAAAGAAGTCATCATCTTCTTCAAGTGCTACCTTTTTGTGAGGTGTTCTGCTTTGAAATTGTTGTTTGTCCTTCTTTTTCTTTGTTTGCATCTCAGCAGCTATTATCCTTTTCTTGGAAGTTTTCTGCTTTTGTTGATGCTTCTTTTGCTTTGAGACTATTGAATTATCATCCTCAGAAGACTGTGAGTCTGATTCAGTGGTCTTTGCTAGCTTCTTCTTGAGGATCTTTGTTTTGTTCTTTTTATTGAAGAAGCATTCCTGAGTTGAGTGATTGTGTTTGTTGCATATTGCATAATATTTGTTGAAGTGACAATCAGATGTCATGTGATTGTTCATATTACATATTGAGCAATAACTGTTGAAGTAGCACTCTTTTATGTTGTGATTGTGCATATCACACTATTTACAATACTTCTCTTCAGCTTCACTATCAGAAGCAGCCTTTACCTTTGCCTTTTTCTTACTCAGTGCCTTCTTTTGCTTCTTCAACTCCTTCACCTTGTTGATGCTGGATGAAGCTTTAGCATATTCTTTCTTATTCCGTATTTCTTCTACGGATGATAGTTTATGAATTTTCTCGGATTTTACAGCTTTCTCAGAAAGCTTCCGTAGGAGATCTGCTGAAGTGAATTTGTTATCTTCCAAAGCTCTTTTTGCTGATTTTCTTTTGTTTGGTTTGTTGAGAGCATGAATGCCTTCATTTAGTTGACCAATCCTTGTGTAAATGGTCTTCAATAGATTTCTTTGTTTTTGTGGGTAGGGAGCTTGATTTCATCCAACACTTTGGGAATTCGATGTTCATTTAAAATAGTTTTCCCATTACCCAAACCAGTATTATGAGGCTCATCATCATCCTTATCCAAATCATCACAGTTATCATAATCAAATTTTGATTGACTTTGTTTTGAAAGTTCTGATTTTGATGATTCAGATTCAAATGATTCAGTGTCATTAGTTACATCATTATGATTTTTATCTGTTGACTCAGATTTGCTACTGGAAACAAAGTGATTAGATAAGCTGTTAGTCATGGACTCGGGTAAAGAAGTGTAATTATCATTTACTGGTGGTGCAACAGCATGAAATCCCAAACCTGATCTGTTCTTTGACTCAATATCAGAGTTTAATAGTTTCTCATACTGCTGTGATGACAGTTTGAATTTTTGAAGTTTCACTTTAGTAGATGCATGATCTGACATAGACTTAGTTAAAGACGTAGTCAAATGCTCAGCTTGGGCTTTCAAATTGTAATTTTTAGATAAAAGTTTATCTAAATCCTTTTGTAAAAATTGATTTTGACTTGATAAAGTTTATGTTCTCTTTCATGTGATTCATTTAAAAGTTCTTTTACTTTATCAGCTAACTGTTGAGCATGTGTTCTATATCTTTCAACTTCAACAATACAGGTGGAAGAACATAACCTTTCTCTTACCTTTATGGCCATTGGTGGAACTTTGTTTTCCATGTTAGCCATCAAAGCTTGATTTTCCTCCGGTACTTCCTTTTCATACATGCTCCAATCACAAGTACCATCCTGCAAAATAATTAAACCAGATCCTTTAGCATTGTTAGTACCTGTAGTGTTACTTGTTGTTGGTGGGGATGAATTGGTCAGTTGAGCTTGTGTAAGACTTCTTGGACTAGACTGTCTTGAGCCATTTGAGTGTTATTGATTGCTGTTACACTCTCTTGAGAGGTGTCCATATAAATTGCACTTAAAGTATGTTACTTTGGACTTGTCAACACCAATTTTAGTTGATCTTCCTCCTACAAACAGTCCTTTGTTCCTCTTCATGTACATCTTGGCTCTGTAGGCGATCATGGCCATTTGCCATTGTAGATCCATCTCTTCTACCTCATCAGGATGAAGTTCTTCTAGATCTTGTTAACAGAAGTAGGCAGGAGTCAAAGTGCTTCCCAGATAATTCTGAAAACTTGAACTAAAGGCTGCAAAAGCAGCTTTCTGTTCTTCTAATTCTAGAACCACAGTAATTGGTTCTGTTTAATTGTTGTTCTTTTTATTCTTGGAGTCATTAGCTTTCGTTTGGGCTTTCTGTGCTCATTGTTTTGAATACTTGATTTGGAAGACTTGGCAGCATAAAAGCTTGTTTCTTCTTCATGTTCACTCTCATCATAAGAGTTATCTTCATCTTCATTGGAGATGAATGCCCTTCCAGCATTCTTTAACTCTTTGAATTGATAAGGTGCTATAGGTGCTTTCACACTCTTGTTTCTGGTCTTTTCATCTAGCTCCAAAGCTTCAACCTTCGCCACCAGTGTGTCTAGTCCTATTACCTTCAAATCAATAGTGTTCTTGAACATAGACACAATCTGTGTCCAACTTTCTGGTAAGGCATGAAGCATCTTTTTGTTCAGCTCTTCATTGTTGTACTTAGATTCAAAGATGTTCATCTCTGTAACAAGTTGCATGAATCGATGCAATTGTTGAGGAACTGACTCACCCGCAATATGATGAAAGGTTTCATATTGCGAGCGAAGAGTATCCTTCTTTATGCTCCTAATCTCATTACTTCCTTCACACAGTGTGTGTAGTATTTTCCATAACGAGTGAGCTGTTTTGTATGATTCACACCTGATCAAAAGATCTTTAGGTAAAGCCATAGTAAGCATACTATAGGCTTTGATGTCAATCTTGACTTTCTTAGCATCATCAGGTGACAGATTTTTCAGACTTATGGGTTGATTATTATCCTTATAATCCGCTCCTAACGTAGGTGGAATATGAGGTCCTTCAGTAATCGAAACCCATAAATCAGAATCTGTATAATTAACATGATTCCTGAACCTGATTTTCCAAGTTTTGAAATCAGATCTGTTTTCCAGTTTAGGAGGTTGATAAGCACCAACAACTGAATTACTCATGTTAATTAATTTTGAAAAAGCAACAACTCTGTTTTAGCAAAAATCGATTAAACAAATCAAACCGATAGATCAATTGATCTAGATCAATGAGCACCAAGCTCTGATACCACTTGTGAGAACCCAAGGATCGATATATGAATTATCAGATTTGATTTTAACAAGTATTGATCGCGGAATTACCAATATTTGCTGTTTAATTGATTAATGAACTTGAAATCAATCAAACAGTATAATGAACAATCAAAATATAATAATAAACAAACCACGATTGCTCAATAATTACAATCAATCGATTGTAATGCTTCTTCTGCTATTGATTCTATTTTTATGATTGTTATATGATCTGATGTTGCTTGATCGTATGTTGATCATCCTTGTTACATGTTCTTGATCTCTTGTTATATAGAGATCTTATTCTGTTCCTAAAACATTGCTAATCTTTCGCTATCGTGTTGCTATAATTAAGCTAACTTCCTATAGCTATCCGAATCCTTGCCACATTTATCGGCATAGGAGTTCGTGATTTACAATGAAATAAATATAAATAATATTGTTGATGTGACGTGGTATCTTCACTTGAATTATATGTCTTCCACTGTCATTAATGTTGTTGTTCTGCCACATTGACTTGTTGACTTTCTGTTGACTACTTGATGATGCGAAATAATGTGTTAAACAGTCTTCCGTAGGAAGCTCTTCTTCCGCAGGACCTTTGTCTTTCGCAGCAACACTTGGTCTTCAGTGCTTGTTCTTTAGTGATTGTGCTTCCGTAGCAGTTCTTGTTCTTCAGCAGCAAGCCCTCCTTCAGGAGATCTACGGATGTACACTTCAATTGTATTACCGAGAACATCTACGGAAGAGTGATTTGTTCATCTGCAGTTGTTCTAACACTCAGTCAATTTTTGCAAATTGACCAAGTCTCATGTTTTCTGCAATCACACATATATAAACACATATATTATGAGACACATTATAAATTAATGCAGTATAATATATCATGCAGTTCATTAACTCAACATGTAATCAATGCATTATACTATATCATCAAAATCATAATTACAAAGAGTGATTACAAGAGTTTGATCTATCATCTAAACCTATACAAGACATCTAGACCTAACATTTTCAATCTTAATTATGTAATCAACTCATTCCATTTTTACTTATTCAAAATATAATTGGAAATTATTTTATTTAAACTAGTTATCAAAAACTCAAATTCTAATTGAAACCCTAATTCATATCTATCCCATGAATCATATTGTTCTAATTTAAGGACACTATTTCTTAGGTTGATCCGTGAGAATTTTGTGCCTATTCTAGCTACTCATTATCACAATTTCATTTTACTATCAAAGTGAGTAATCATTGCCCATTTTAATATGTTTATATTGGGTTCAACAATTGAATAAACTGAAGCTTACTAAAATAATAATCAGAGCCGACTGAAGATCTCATTGTACAAGTTCAGACACCAAGTTGATAAACAGAAGATAAACAAATACAAGACAAGTCAACAAGACAAAGTCAACATCAAGACAAAAAGAAAAGTCAAAATTAGGTCTTGATGTAATAATAGTTTAAATAGACCCACTTGTGTATTTTTGCAAGTGTGGTTCTAGAGTGATTCTTGTGTGTGTGTTTCTGATGGTGTGAACCGCCACCACCAAAGGAGAACTCCTCCTTTGGGTGGGTTTGATCTTCATCCATCTTTGTATTTGATTTTTCATTGTAACTTGTTAATCAACATCAATGAAATCATCTATTCATTATTATCTGCTTCTTTTGTTTTTTGATTCACACACACACCTATCTTAATTTTGAAATTTCCAGATCTGAAAATAATGAATCCTAAGATCCATGCTCAAATAAATCTAAAATATTGATTTAGCAAAATGGTATCAGAGCTGTTGGTTGCCGGATTCATGTATTTTTTAGATCTAATTTCATCTTTAATGATGTCTAGAACAAAGAAGAAACAACAAAAATGAAAAACAAAGTCTCTATTCATCTAAACCCTCACCTGTTCATCAGCAAAATCAACAAAAATCAAGAAATCTGTTCAAGCATCGTATGAATTGAAGATGATTCATCAGGTTACTGAACAAGATTATTATCAAAAATGAAGAAAATGAAGACAATGTTGTTGTTCATCGAAATCAGCTTCAAAATCTGATGGGTTTCGTTGTGGTTCAGAATCGATGATGATTCATCATTGATTCTTGTCCTTCATCAAGAAAGTTTATGATTTGTATGAAATCCTGTGTTCGAAATTGATTCAAGAACACTATTTCAGCAGCTGAAACACAACCGAATGCATCTGTGTTTGGTTAGTAGAATTGCACACATGATGTGCTTTGGGATCCAACTAATGCGGCTGCCATATGTATTCTTGTGAATCCTGTATTTAATGCTGATGATGATTAGAAAACAAATGCTGATAATTTCATACAAATGCGGATGGCGTAAACTAATGGTGATGAATTGCATATAAATGCGGATGTGTAGCATGTAAATGCGGATGTATGAGTTCTCAAAACATACAAATGCGTCTAACATCATACAAATGCGGATGTGTGCAAACAAATGCTGATAAGTTGCATACAAATGTGGATGATGTGCTGATAAATACGGATGTGAGTTCTCTCAAAACATACAAATGCCGCTATACATCATACAAATACGAATGGTTGAACATTAATGCGGATTCAATATGTTACACATGTGTAACAAATGCGGCTGCCTTGATGAATAAATATGGATGAGCTACTCACCTAATGTGGCTGAGTTAGTTTCATATGCAATCCATTCAACAACAAATAAATTCAAATGCAATTCATCCAACAACAAAAAAATGATAAACAAATGATGAACAGTTGACAACAACAAATAAGAAAAAGACATTATCATGAATGCGGATGATTGCAACCAACAGGCACGTCCACTTTGAGCATTCAAAACAAAATAAGAAATCAAATTTGGTCACGAAATCATTGATTTATTCAGGGATTTGTACAACTGTCAGACATTCCTTCTGAAGTACTTGGATTCATCTTCTGTGATGACATTTTGCACCCGTGTCTATCTACTGCGCGGAACAGTTAGACAGACTTTAATCAAGGGAAATAACAGTCAACTAAAGAATTAAATTATCAAGTTATTTCAGAGATTCAAAGAGTGGAAGTGTTCTTAAGATTGATTTATGTTCCTGATGTTGTATATGCCTAATACATTCTAATCCTTTGAGTGTGATATGAACTGTAATCCAAAAGTGATACGACCCATATCCAATGCGATAAGTATTCTCAAAGAGATTCTATCCTTTGTCAGAAATATATTAGGAGAAGCTTAATCTGAGGGGGAGAACTATAGTGAACTATGTCAGAACTTTAGTTGATCAAGAAGACATGTGACAGAGAAGATCTTCAAAGTTAAAGTTTGGCAAGCATCAGTTTAGGGGGAGTATTGTTGGGTTCAGCAATTAAATAAACTGAAGCTTACCAAAATGATAATCAGAGCCGACTGAAGATCTCATTGTACAAGTTCAGAGACCAAGTTGATAAACAGAAGATAAACAAATACAAAACAAGTCAACAAGACAAAGTCAACATTAAGACAAAAAGAAAAGTCAAAATTAGGTCTTGATGTAATAATAGTATAAATAGACCCACTTGTGTATTTTTGCAAGTGTGGTTCAAGAGTGATTCTTGTGTGTGTGTTTCTGATGGTGTGAACCGCCACCACCCAAGGAGAACTCCTCCTTTGGGTGGGTTTGATCTTCATCCATCTTTGTATTTGATTTTTTATTGTAACTTGTTAATCAACATCAATGAAATCATCTACTTATTATTATCTGCTTCTTTTATTTTTTTGATTCACACACACACCCATCTTAATTTTGAAATTTCCAGATCTGAAAATAATGAATCCTAAGATCCATGCTCAATTGAATCTAAAATATTGATTTAGCTGTTTATTATTTGGGAAAATCATTTGAACATATACAATCAATTGTTATTCATTGTTATTCTATTTCAAAGTTCAATTCAAAATATACCATGTTATTACTTGCATTTATGTGTTTATAGTTAGATAAATTTAATGAGAACATAATCATTAATTAATGCAACCATGGTAATAATGATAGATCTATTGGTTTGACAAACTCACTCCATTTGTTTAGTCGCGTGGTGATTGGAACCGGAATCATTCATTCTATAAGGTTTCATCTACGGACCGGTTCAATTCAGTCATTAGGTTTGATTGTCTTGGTTTGTCTTTAATGTTACACTATTGTATTTATAAGTCTTGACATTGTCATGGGAATTGAATTGTTTTCAATCATTTTAATCAATCAATATATGTATGCAAACCTATGTTTACTCATCGGCTAATTCGTTAGATGACTCGTTATTTTTTCACATGATTTTAGGAATGCAGATTAGTGGACTTTCTCATGTTCATTTAGGACTTGGACCTAGTTTTATAAAAAGCTTTTGTGATATTTGTTTGGATTATTGTTTAATTTTAATGTATCATTTGATTAGTATTATTCATTGAAAATGTCGTTTAATATTATTTCAACGTATTTACTATCATATGCTATGAGCAATCGACTCACATTTGTCCGCCCGATGATTCCGCCATCAGTCGGGGTGTGACAAAATAGACGGTTTTATTATTATTTTAACACTAGTAACCAAAAAACCTAGTATTTGATGATACTTTATGAGATAATCCATGGTTGAAAAGCGTTTGAACCAATAATACTAACCCGCGCGTGTTGAACGCGATACTGTCGTTTTTGTATTGTATTTTTCACTTAATCCGTTTATCAGTCTGAACGTTTACTTCAACGCTGATAATGATTCATACCTTATTAAGCTCACGTGGCTATCCTTTGAGCTTAGCATAACTGAACTAGGCTTCAACTAAACCTAAACATCTTATTAGGCCTTATTAGGCCTTGTATGTTTGTTCAAGTTTTTTTGTCTCCAAAAGTTTCCATTTATCGTCTAGATCTTCCAAACGAGTCTGATTTTAGGGTCGTTATAGATTTGATTGAATCACCATAAGAATATGTAACATAATTGATCTAAAAATAGGGAATTGGTTAATTTTGAGACCAAGAGGTAAATGATTATAAATTAGTCTTGATTATAAGGTTTTAGGCTTTGATTGCACGTAACCCTAATAATCTAGTAATTATTGTTAATATAATCAATATTCTCTTTAAGGTATTCCTTGTATTCCCTTACACCTTCTGATGCATTATGAATTGTAAGATTGAGAGACAACCAATTCTCATAACATGTGAACATTGAATTAGATTAGTGAGACCAAGAGGAGAATTAACCTATTTTTCGGTGAGCTTCACACAAATATTTAACTCCTATGAGGTATTGTTAGTGAGACCAAGAGGAGATCCAGCATATCCTTCTAGTTCTTAAGTTGATGAATTTTTAGATCCAGTCACCAATCAAATAACCCTAACCCGAGAGCATTAAAATCACCAATACGAATCCTCGTCCAGATAGTTGCATTTTCAAATATTGAAGTTTGTCTTTAGTTTATCCGCGCAAGTAATTCTAGTATTTAGAATTTATTTTCAAGTTTGTGTTAGATAAAATTTCACTTTGATAAACAGGTTAGAGTCAAAAAAGATTCAGTGAAAGCTGCCAAACGTGTCTCTAGGGTTCGACATCCAAATTTACAAAGCTATACTAAACACGTCCGGTACACTTGTCGATTGTGAAAAGTTTAGTTAGTGATTTCATTTTTAATACTTGAATTTGTATAATATTTTCATAATTAATTATATATTGACTTTCACATAAGTCATTTTGACCTATTAAAACTATAATAGATTTAAATGGTCTAGGTTTTAGTTTAAAAAGGTTAAAATAACATTAACTCATGATACACTTCACACATCAATTTTATATCTATTAAAGTTCATTTGTGTCATTTTGACCCATTTAAAGTTAAATTTGGATGTTTATCTAGTGTGTTCGGATCGGGTCATTTTGACACATTGGAATTAAAATAGAGTTAAATGATCTAAGTTTTTGTTAGAATTGATCAAAAGGATCCGTACACACTTAATAAACTTAAAAACATCCTAGTTTGTATGTGTATGTATGGTTTGCGAAAACTGGGAAGGACGGAAATATATAAAATTAAAACAAGACGGTTACCGATAGCGGCAACAGGGTTGCCTCTAATACTCTTGGTTGGTGTTTTTTTCCGGTCGTCTCTTTAAAGGATACAATATTTTTTTTGCATATATTTCTTCTACATCACGATATTAATTTATATATTAACAAGGAAAATCATAATAAAAAATAGTAAGATTTTTTGTTTTTCTGACATTTTCACTTTCATTTGATTGTGTTGAAAAAGAAAAATACAAAACTCTTCAAAGGGTTCAACCGATTAAAGTGATTTTAGACTCTTTTATAGGGGTTGAACCAAGAGGCTCGGGAAATCAAATCAAGATGAAGAAGATCCAGTCATGCGAAAAGTTATAAGTTGACGCGCGATAACTTGCTTCTCGCGCGAAAACTTGGAAGTCGCGCGAGAACCTGTTAGTCGCGTGAGAACTTTAGAGTTAAGTATAAATAGATCGTTTGTAATGTAATTAAGGGAGCTTTTGCATTTTTCTTGATTTCATTTGTATTGTAACATTATACAAGTCAGAGAGCAATATAATCAAGAAGTTATTTACATTTGTGTTATTCATCTTACTTTCAATCTTGTTCCGTGAAGTTAACATTCCGCATTTTCCTCTTAAGATCGATCTTATTTGTAATGAACCTATCCTTACAATTGGTATCAGAGCTTGGTATGCTCTAGATCGATTGAATCAATATTGATAAGTGTTTGTTGAAGTGTTCTTGAGATCCTATTGGAAGTTACTTGAAGATCTACTGAAATTATGCTATATTTGATCATTTTTGAAGATTTGAGAGCTGTTATGTCGTTGAATGAAGATTTGACAAGTTTTTATGATTAATTGAGCTTAATTCAATCAATTAGAGACAATTAGGATCATAACTGAACCTAAAATCACTAATTGAAATATTATTCAGTTAATTTGATCAAATTGCTGATTGATTGGAGGCTGGAATCGTCGAAGTTGATTGAGATTGAACAGGCGAAAACTTAGGTTTCGCACGCGAGAAGTTATTGTTCGCGCGAAAAGTTGGATATTTCACAAAATTCAGTTACAGAAAGATTCCTTTCGCGCGAAAAGTTGAACATTTCGCAAAAATCAATTACAAAAGTTTCCACGCGATAAGTTTGTGCGAGAACTTGTGCGAATTAGTTTTGCTTAAGACTATTCGTGCGATAACTTTATCTTTCGCGCGAGAACTTCAACTTTGAATATTTTTTTTAAAAAAAAACATTTTTTAAATCAAGATTTCTCAATGGCAAATTTGAAGCACATCACGGCTACTTTGAACCTCAACAATGAGATCGGCACAAGCACAAAGCCTCCTCGACTTCTTAGCAAAGAAGACCATCCTAATTGGGTCTATCGCTTTGAGAATCATGTCATATACACTAAACCCAGGATGATGAGGTCTATTAAACAAGGCCCGTATATTTTGATATATACCAATGAGAAAGGAGACTTGGTGCCTAAGCCTAAACACCTCTGGGATGAGGAGGATATGAAGAAAATGGAGCTTGATGATAAGGCGTATGTTGCCATCACTATGGCACTTACCACTGAAATCGCTTAGAAGTTCAAGGATTATAGGAAAGCCAAAGTTTTATAGGATGCAATGGAAGAACAGATTATGAGGAACAAGGATATGAGGGAAAGCAGGAAAGACATGTTGAACCAAGAGTTTAACATGTTTAATCATATACATGGTGAAACCTTGGAGGCTCAAATGTCAAGGTTCGTGAAGTTGATAACCAATTTGAAAAATACAGGAATCACACTAGAGAACATCTCAGTGAACAAGAAGCTGTTAAACTCACTACCTTACAGCTAGAACAACAATTACACTACCATTAAGAGAACCAAGGATTTATTCACCTTATCCCTTAGTGATCTAATCTCCACCATCAAATCTTATGATATGGATGACAAGTAGAGAGTTGCTCAATACATCAACACGATGGGAGCAAAAGCATCAGCATTGTATGCTAAGATTTCTAGTAATCCAAATTATTAGGTCAGCTACTCCCAGTTGTGTCAACAACAACAATCAGCAACTCCTGCTCATTAAAATGTCAAAGATCCATCTTTGCCTCAATTCCAAGCTTCTCATCAGAATCCTTACAATCTAGCTCAAGCTCTGTCACAACCTCCAATCTATCCACAAAGTCAATCCACTCAACCTTCATAACAAGCATTTGTTGTAAACTCTCAACCTAACAAGCAAACCATTCAGATAGCAGAAGAGCATCTGGCTCTATTTACCTTATTTATGAACAGCTATGAAGCTTTCTCTGCCAGAAGACTTATTGCACCCAACATCTTGGTTGATGACTTGCAACAAGTTAATTCCGATGATGTAAAAGAGAATGATATTAAGTATTAGATGGCTATAGTGGTGTATCGTGCTAAGAACTTTGCAAGAAGAACTAGGAGAAAAGTGTTTGGCCTGAACAATTCAAGTAAGATTGGGTTTGACAAATCAAGCTTGACATGTTATAACTGTGACAAACCTAGTCACTTTGCAAGAGAATGTACTGAAGAAAGGTCTAATCAAGCAGATAATGGAAAGAAGATGGTGACTGTGGAAGTAGAAACGAAAGGAGACAAAGCCAGTTCATCAAACAACAAAGCACTAGTTTCTTAGACTGACGGAGAATATGATTGGTCAGATCAAATGTAGATCCTAGATATCAAGCTTTCCACTTCTTTGTTGGCAAATTTTCAAACTGTTAAAGAACATGTTGATGACATTCCACTAGCTGAGTTTGTATCTAATGGTCTGATAAGTTGTTTGTTTGACAAAGAGAAAAGGGTTAAAGTTAAGGAAGTTGAAGAGAAAAGGGTCGAAGAGGTGAAAGCTAAAGAGATGCAGGATGAGAAGGAGCTTAATAAAGCAACGGTTAAGACTACTCTAGCTCAATCAAACATGAATGAAGGGAAGAAGAATGAAGAAAAGAAAGAAAAGGCTGTTGAGTTCACTCCGGCCAAGATTGAGGAAACTAAAAATGCTGTTGAGTTCACTCCGACCAAGATTGAGGAAACTGAAAATGTTTATGAGTTTACTCCGGCATCTGCTTGTGATGAAAGTTAAAATGCTGTTGAGACCACTCCGGCAACAAAAGTGGAAGAAAAGGTTGTTTTGAAAGCCTTCATGGTAAATATTTTACCTGAAGAAAAGAAAAAGGAGGAAGAAACTAAAGAGGTACATTCCAATCTTTGCTCAAATATATGTTTAGAAAAGGTTCAAAGATATAGAGTTCATAACGAACGCTTGATCTTAGAAGTTGAAAAAATTCAATATCAAGCTCGTAAATATAAAACTAATGAGAAAATTTTTAAAAAAAAAAGGATAGATGGATTAAACAAATCAATTTATCAATCAAATTTGAATCATCATGATAAAGATTGTAACATTAAGGATTTGACAACACGTAACAGTGAACTATCTTTAGAAATCAACAAACTTAACCGTGAACTCTTAACTGCCAAATTGATTGTTGAAAAATTCGAATTATCCTCAAATATGGTTGAAGGAATAATCAAGTCTCAAATGACACAGAAAAATAATGATGGAAAAAGTGGTGTTGGTTATTCTTACATTGCACCACCTATTAATCATGCTTATACATGTTTGCCTTCATCAATTGCTGATCCTGATGAAGAGATCTATGCATTAGGTTTTCAACCAAAGTCAGACTTAATACCTCCAATCAATTTCTCTCTGACTGTTGACCCTGTCATAAAAACTGAAATTAAAATTAATCATGACAATTTTCTAGCAAAAAGTGTGAAGAAGGACGGGTTGGTTGAAGATTGGGAAAGTGATGATGAATTAGTTTTTCAGGAAAATAAAAATTATATTGAAAAATCTTCATGTAATTCATCATCACTTGTTACTGAAATTTCAGATATTGTTAGTATTACAAATGTTTGCTCAAAAATGTCTAACAAAGAAAAGAAACTAAAATCAAAAATAAATTTTAAGGCCAATGAAAAGTAAACGAGTCAAAACATCTGTATCTAACTTGAAAAATGAATTCAAGAATAGATTTATGTAACGCCCCGAATTCGTTTTGAAGAAGGGAGCAGTTTTCGCACGAGAGGTGGAGTTCTCGCGCGAGTCAGCAAGTTCTCGCGTGGAGGCGGTTCTCGCGCGAACAGAAGTTCTCGCGTGAGAACAGCTGCGAGGAGAGAGAGACACTATAGATAGGCCCATGCACCCAATCTTCTCTACTTCTTGCGAAAAGTCCTGTTGTTGTGCTTATGAAAAGAGGAGTAGGTGCTAGGTGGTGTCTAAGGTATGTTCATCGATATTTGATGTAGTTAAGCATGTATGAACCGTATGTAATGATATTGCACAATGATTATGTAGCTTTTGGCTCAAAACACTCTCGGTTTTATGGTGTTCGTGTGCAAGGATATCATTAGGTGAGTTCTAGACCCCTCTTGTACGTGCTTTATCATGTTTTGGGGCTAATATGCATACCTAAACGAATGTTTTGTGAAAGAATTATGTGTATAACTGTTATAGCATGTTTTGGGTGTAAAAAGGGCTAAGGGAGCGATAACTTGGGGAGCAAGTTGTGTACAACAGAAAAAATATCACGCGAGAGCAAATGTGATTTTGGCGGCTGATGGTTATCTTTTGAAAGTTCTCGCGCGAATGATAAAGTTCTCGCATGAAAGAGAAGTTCTCGTGCGAATGCGGGTTCTCGCGTGAAAACTCCTGACTGTTACATGTTATGTTATCCCGTAAACGTGCGTTAATAATGACTTAATGATGAATTTAATGACTAAAGAATTAAAGTACGGATGTAGATATATTATATATATCATGATAGTTAAAGGCTAAAGAACGATGTTAACTCACATGTGAAATGCCAAAGAATAAGTTAACCTGTTACCCTGTATAGCGCAGCTGTAAAAATGTTAAAGCGCTAAAAAAGTCTTGCAAGCACTTATATGCTTCGTGCATTCTCACCCGATAGGAGCTACACTTCGGTGTGCTCAACTGATAGGAGATATGCTTCGTGCATTCTCACCCGATAGGAGCTACACTTCGGTGTGCTCAACTGATAGGAGATATGCTTCGTGCATTCTCACCCGATAGGAGCTACACTTCAGTGTGCTCAACTGATAGGAGATATGCTTCGTGCATTCTCACCCAATAGGAGTTACACTTCGGTATGCTCACATGATAGGAGTAATGCTTCGTGCATTCTCACCCGATAGGAGTTACACTTCGGTGTGCTCACCTGATAGGAGACATGCTTTGTGCATTCTCACCAGATAGGAACTAAGCTTCGTGCTATGTTCAAATGAAGAACTAAAGTGTATGGTAAAGTAAAAAAAGATAAAGTATGGGTAACGTAATGTAAAGCAAATGGTAAAGTAACGTATGGGTAATGTAACAGTACAGTGTAAAGTAAAGTAAAGTAAAGTAATGTATGGGTAATGTAATGGTAAAGTGGATAGTAAAGTAAAAGTTAAAGTATAATTATCGAACGAGTTCGGTTAGATGATATGTACAGTTAATGATTTTATTAATGTTGAAAATGATAAGGTGTGCGTTTATGTCAGAGTTTTGTTCTTGTTAACCTAGAGCTCACTCAGCATTACAGACTTTTGTATGCATATTAGATTGACAGGTATGCTATACTTTTAGGGGGTGAGCTTGGCATGGATGGGAGAGAGCTACCTGGCATATGATCGAGACAGGCATCCCGGCATAGAGCTTTAGATAAATAGCTAAAGTGATCTTTTGATGTAAATGTTTAACGATAGAAATTTTTGTACGTTCCGCTGCATATATTAATGAAATTTGATGTTCGAGAACTTGTGTTTCTGATGTCCAAATCTAACTGTGGGGTTTCCCGGAACGGGGCCTTACAAGTTGGTATCAGAGCCATAGTTTGAGAGATTTAGACACTCCGATGTCTAGACTCAAACTTAGAATAGGATTGATTAAGGGATGCCAGTACCAGTAGCTCCATGCCAGGAAAGTTATGACTATTAAAGGTTCCTTGAGGTTGTAGTGCTATTAGTGAGATTGAGAGCTGATGTGACTCAGGATAGGAAACGTTTAGGACTTGAAGAGTAAAGTAAGTAGTTAGTTACAACTGGCCACTATCATTTGAAACTTACTTTACCTAACATGATCTGAACTATTAACTGGAATGATAATGTTAGCCTTTTGTATCTTATAACAAGCTATGGATGGAAGAAAAGCTACTCGAGGAGGTGCTTGTAGTGGTAGGGGTAGACCACCAGTCACCAGAAACCAAGGGCAGACGACTGAGGAGGTGCCTGTGGACTCTGTTCATACTACTAGCGAAGAAAACTCTTAACATTCTGAAGAGAGGATTACCTTGGAGCTTGTTGTTAGGGAGGCTATAGCCGAAGAGGTCCATAAGATCCTTCAGGACCTCATGCCTTCGATCATGACTGAGGCCATGAAGGAGGTAACAAAAGAGTGGACGTTGGAGGCAAAGAACAAAGCTAGCAAGAAAGACAGTGAAGGTACCGGGGAAGGCTCGGGGAAGAATGAGGGGGATGAAGCTGATGGGGATTTAGCCAAAGGGTGTTTGTACTGCAATCTTCAAGGGATGCAACCCTCCATCCCTGTATGGAAAGGTTAGTGTTATTGCCACTCTCCAGTGGGTGTCTGAATAGAGGCAGTGATGGAGATTAGTGAGTGCAAGGCTGACCAAGCCGTGAAGTTAGCAGCTCACTCATTTGTGGATGAAGCTATTCATTGGTGGAACACTATAAAGCAGACTAAAGACCCTCGTGAGTTCAAGAACTTGAGGTGGGATGACCTGAAGGAGATGGTAATAAGGAAGTTCTACCCTCAGAATGAGATTGACAAGGTGGAAAAGAAATTCATAGGATTTAAAGCTGGAAGTTTGACCCACAGGCAGTACACATCTCGCTTCAACGAGATGGCCAGGTTGGTGCCTCACCTGGTAAGTACCAAGGATACAAGGATGAAGTGTTATGTACAGGGTTTGCCTTCAAAGGTTAGGACGTATGTAAAGGCAAGCGGGCCGAAGACCTTCGAGTCTTTAGTGGAACTGAGTGGGATAGTGTATGATGATGTCATGGCTGATGAGCCCATTGAGGAGGCAAAGAAAACGATTTGGTCGGGGAATGTGAAGCGAGAGAGAAATGAGAGGTCTGCTGCTCAAGCCAAAAAGATGAAGTTGGAGCCATCTGGTAATTGCCGGAAATGCAGGAGAAGACATGCTGGTGAATGCAGGCTCGGTTCAAGCCTGTGTTTCAGATATGGGAAGACTGGGCATTTCTCAAAGGATTGACCTAGTGCGGGAAAGTGCTACAACTGTGGCAAGTTAGGGCACTACAGCCTAGATTGTAAAGAGGCACGAGTGGTTGACTCGGCCAAAGGAAAGGAGATTGAGAAGGAAACGAAAGCTGCTGACAAGCCAAGGGCCAAGGCTAGGGCTTTCACGATGACTAGAGAGGAGGCCAGAGCAGAACCTGATGTTGTGTCAGGTATGTTCCCAGTTAACAACATACTTGCTTCTGTTCTGTTTGATTCTGGTGCAAGTAAGAGTTTTATAGCTGCCACCTTCTATGATGTGATGAATGCTAAGGCCAAAGAAATAGATTATGTGTTTGAGGTAAAAACTACCATTGAAAAGACTACTAAGATAACTGAGGCCTTAGAGGATTGTAGCATAGAATTGGAAGGTCATAGATTCCCCGCTAGGTTGTTTGTTATGACCCTAGGAGGATTTGACGTCGTGTTGGGTATGGACTGGTTAGCCGCCTACGAGGCTAACATAGTTTGTCAGAGGAAGATGATTCAGATGAAAGCGCCCGATGGTTGCTTAGTCACGATTTACAGTGACAGAATCTGTGAAGTTCCGAAGATGATTTGTATGATAAAGGCAGAGAAGTTTATGAGATGAGGGAGCGGAGCATTCTTGGCATACGTTAAAGATGCTAGAGCTGAAACTATAAAGTTGATAGATG
Organism: Flaveria sonorensis; assembly: GCA_025506505.1. Classification (NCBI taxonomy): domain Eukaryota; kingdom Viridiplantae; phylum Streptophyta; class Magnoliopsida; order Asterales; family Asteraceae; genus Flaveria; species Flaveria sonorensis. The sequence goes on along the minus strand of CM046427.1, from coordinate 51,240,709 downwards.
TGCCTGTGGTGTGTGCTTTCCCGGATGTGTTCCCTGATGACTTGACAGAGGTACCACCCGATCGGGAGATAGAGTTTCAGATCGATCTTGTGCCAGGAGCTCAGCCCGTCGCTAAAGCACCGTATCGTCTGGCTCTGTCAAAGTTGAATGAGTTGTTAGCCCAACTACAGGACCTTCTCGATAAAGGATTTATCAGACCGAGTATTTCTCCTTGGGGTGCTCCGGTGTTGTTCGTGAAGAAGAAGGATGGTAGCATGCGAATGTGTATAGACTACAGGGAGCTGAATAAGCTCACGGTGAAGAATAGATACCTGTTGCCTTGGATAGATGATCTATTTCGACCAGTTGTAAGGTGCGAGTTGGTTCTCGAGGATTGATCTTCGGTCGGGTTATCACCAACTAAAGGTTAAGGAACAGAATATCCCAAAGACTGCGTTTCGGACACAATATGGGCATTATGAATTTCTCGTGAAGTCGTTTGGTCTAACTAATGCTCCTGTAGCATTCATGGACTTGATGAATAGGGTTTGTTGAACGATGCTCTACAAATCCGTGATAATGTTCATAGATGATATCCTGATCTACTCGAAGAATGAGGGAGACCACGCATGTCACCTCCATGAGGTGCTGGAAACTCTAAGAAGGGAGAAGTTGTATACGAAATTCTCCAAGTGCGCATTTTGGTTACGCGAGGTGCAGTTTCTGGGTCATGTGATTAACCAAGATGGAATCATGGTTGATCCTGCTAAGATGGAGGCGGTGAAGAAGTGGAATTCGCCTAAAACGCCATCTGAAATCCGAAGCTTCCTCGGATTGGCGGGTTGTTACCGGAGATTCATCCAGGATTTTTCCAAGATTGCCTCGCCGTTGACCAAGTTGACGAGAAACAATGTGAAGTTTGAATGGGGCGACAGACAAGAGAATGCGTTCATGGAGTTAAAGGAAAGATTGACACAAGCTCCAGTGCTAACGTTACCGGAAGGGAATGAGGACTTGGTTGTCTATTCTGATGCTTCTTATCAGGGGTTAGGGTGCATGCTAATACAGTGAGGTAAAGTCATAGAGTACGCATCTCAACAGTTAAAGGTTCACGAGGTGAACTACCCTACCGATGATCTGGAGCTGGCTGCTGTGGTATTCGCGTTAAAGATATGGAGACACTACTTATATGGTGTCAAATGTATGATTTTTACGGACCACAAAAGCTTAAAGTATTTTTTCAAGCAGAAGGATCTTAATATGAGGCAGAGACGATGGTTGGAGCTCATAAAGGATTATGACTGTGAGATTCATTATCACCCGGGTTAGGCTAATGTGGTAGCTGATGCCCTAAGCAGGAAGGAGGACCCGGAACCAATTCGGGTGAGATCTTACCAGTTGATTATGACTCCTGATATGATAAGGAAAATCTGCGAAGCTCAGAAAAAAGCTCTAAAGCCCGAGCACGTTAATGAAGAAAGGATGAAGGGGCAAAACATGAACCTAGAAGAAAACGCCAATGGTGTCAAAATTAGGTTTGGGCGCATATGGATTCCTAGACATGGAGGTCTGGGAGAGAAAGTTTTGGATGAAGCCCACAAGACTCGTTACTCCATTCACCCGGGAACCAACAAGATGTATCATGATATAAAGGAATTATTAGTTGTCGGGAATGAAAGCCAACGTAGCAAGGTATGTAGAAAGGTGCTTGACCTGTCTCCAGGTTAAGGCCGAGCATCAGAAGCCATACGGGTAAATCCAATCCTTGGAAATTCCCGAATGGAAATGGGAGCATATTACTATGGATTTCATAACTAAGCTACCTCGTACAGCTAAAGGTTATGATGCCACATGGGTCATAGTGGACAGACTGACAAAGAGTGCTCACTTTCTACCCATCCGAGAGACGTATAACTCAGAGCGGCTTGCCAAAGTGTTCATCAATGAGATAGTTTCCCGTCATGGTGTGCCAGTGTCGATTGTCTCCGACAGGGATACTCGGTTTACGTCCAAATTTGGGAAGAAGTTCAATGATGCAATGGGAACTAGATTGCACATCAGTACAGCATACCACCCACAGACAGATGGACAATCCCAAAGGACTATCCAGACCTTGGAGGACATGCTTCGGGCATGCATCATAGACTTTGGCGGGAGCTGGAAGAGTCATCTACTGTGGTAGAGTTCTCATACAATAACAGCGACCATGCTAGTATTGGTATGCCCCCGTAAGAGATGTTGTATGGCCGGAGGTGTAAGTCCCCGATATGCTAGGGAGATATCGGTCAGAAGGAGTTAGGGAGTATTAAGGTCATCGAGACGACCAATGAGAAGTTGGGTAGGATTAAAGCCTACATGAAAGCCGCTAAAGATAGACAGAAATCCTATGCTGACAAACGTCAAAGACCAATTGAGTTTAACATCGATGATAGAGTGATTCTAAAGGTGTCACCTTGGAGAGGAATCATTTGATTTCGAAAGAGAGGAAAGTTGAGCCCTTGTTTTATTGGGCCTTTCAAGATCGTAGCCCGTGCGGAGGAAGTGGCGTATAGGCTGGAACTACCAGATGCATTAAGTGGAATACATCCCACCTTCCACGTATCATATTTGCGTAAGTGTCTAGAAGACGAAGACGCTCATGTTTGTCTTCCACTGGAAGACATGGAGATTGATGAAAGACTGAACTACGTGGAACAACCAGTAGCAATAATAGATAGAAAAGAGAAACGACTGAGTAATAAAGTAGTTCCACTCGTCCGAGTACAGTGGAAGTAAAGAAAGGGGTCGGATTCTACTTGGGAATCCGAAGATGAGAAGAGGCAGCATTATCCCCAGTTATATGAGGAATGACTGGTTTCGGGGACGAAACCCAAATAAGGGGGTGGACTTGTAATGCCCCGAATTCTTTTTGATGAAGGGAGAAGTTCTCGCTCGAGAAATGGAGTTCTTGCACGAGTCAGCAAGTTCTCGCGTGGAGGCGGTTCTCGCGCGAACAGAAGTTCTCACGCGAGAACTGCGAGGTGAGAGAGACACTATAGATAGGCCCATGCACCCAATCTTCTCTACTTCATGTGAAAAGTCCTGCTGTTGTGCTTGTGAAAAGAGAAGTTGGTGCTAGGTGATGTCTAAGGTATGTATTCGTTGATATTTGATGTAGTTAAGCATATATGAACCGTATGTAATGATATTGCACAATGATTATGTAGCTTTTGGCTCGAAACACTCTTGATTTTGTGGTGTTCGTGTGCAAGGATATCATTAGGTGAGTTCTAGACCCCTCTTTTACGTACTTTATTATGGTTTGGGGATATTATGCATACCTAAACAAATGTTTTGTAAAAGAATGATGTTTATAACTGTTATAGCATGTTTTGGGTATAAAAAGGGCTAAGGGAGCGATAACTTGGGGATTGTGTACAGCAGAAAAGTTATCGTGCGGGAGGTAAGTTCTTTCGCGAAATGTGATTTTGGCGGCAGACGATTGTCTTTTGAAAGTTCTCGCGCAAATGATGAAGTTCTCGCGCGAATGCGGGTTCTCGCGCGAAAACTCCTGACTGTTACGTGTTATGTTATCCCATAAATGTGCTTTAATAATGACTTAATGATGAATTTAATGACTAAAGAATTAAAGTACGTATGTAGATATTATATATATATATATATATATATATATATATATATATATATATATCATGATAGTTAAAGGCTAAAGAACGATGTTAACTCACATGTGAAATGCGAATGAATAAGTTACCCTATTACCCTTATAGCATAGCTGTGAAAACGTTAAAGCACTAAAGAAGCCTTGCAAGCACTTGACAGGAGATATGCTTCGTGCATTCTCACCCAATAGGAGCTACACTTTGGTGCACTCAACTGATAGGAGATATGCTTCGTGTATTCTCACCTGATAGGAGCTACACTTCGGTGTGCTCAACTGATAGGAGATATGCTTTGTGCATTCTCACCCGATAGGAGCTACATGTCGGTGTGCTCAACTAATAGGAGATATGCTTTGTGCATTCTCACCCGATAGGAGTTACACTTCAGTGTGCTCACCTGATAGGAGTTATGCTTTGTGCATTCTCACCCGATAGGAGTTACACTTCGGTGTGCTCACCTGATAGGAGACATGCTTTGTGCATTCTTACCCGATATGAACTAAGCTTCATGCTATGTTCAAATGATGACGTAAACTGTATGGTAAAATAAAGAAAAGATAAAGTATGGGTAACTAACATAAATCGAATGGTAAAGTAACGTATGGGTAATGTAACGGTACAGTGTAAAGTAAAGCAAAGTAATGTATGGGTAATGTAATGGTAAAGTGGATGGTAAAGTTAAAGTATAATTATCGAACGAGTTTAGTAAGATGATGTGTACAGCTAATGATTTTATGAATGTTGAAAATGATAAGGTGTGCGTTTATGTTAGAGTTTTGTTCTTGTTAACCTAGAGCTCACTTAGCATTGCTAACTTTTGTATGCATGTTAGATTGACAGGTATGCTATACTTTTTGGGGGTGAGCTTGGCATGGATGGGAGAGAGCTACCTGGCACATGATCGAGACTGGCATCCCGGCATAGAGCTTTAGATAGATAGCTAAAGTGATCTTTTGATGTAAATGTTTAATGATAGAAATTTTGGTATGTTCCGCTGCGTATATTAATGAAATTTGATGTTCGAGAACTTGTGTTTCTGATGTCCAAATCCAACTGTGGGGTTTCCCGGAACGGGGCCTTACAATTTGTTTCAAAAGGCAACATTGATAAAGAAGAACATATTTTTAAAGAAACCAATGTCAGTTTCTTTAAAAATAAATCTTCTGTTATTGCTAACTCTGTGAAACAAGATGTTTGTAAAACAGGTATCAAAGACACTGGTCTAATTCTAGTAATTACGACTCGAAAGGCTAAAGCTATAGTTCATGCCACATTGTGAATCAAAAAGCTAAAATAGATACCTCAATTCTTTCAGAATCATCTCAAACAATTCATAGTGATAGAAAGATAAGAGACACCATTAAAGAATCACAAGGCCAAAGAAATACTAAGGCCGGATTCTATGATAACTATGGAAGTTATCATAAAAAGTTTGTGCAAAATACACAAGCATCAAATACAAAAGGAATTATCGTCATCAACATCAAATGTCAAGCAAACAAGTTATCATAAAATGCATTGTTATATGTGTGGCAAGCCAAATCATAAGGCTAGAAATTATCGTCATCAACATCAAATGTCAAGCAAACAAAGATTTCACAATTTAATTTCAAAGAATAGAAAACATTTCTTTCTAAATGCCAAATTCAAAAGGAATTCAAATCAGTCAAAATCTTTTGCTAATAACAGTAATGATTTGAATAAAAAAAAGTCAAACGTGAAATCTGTACAAGTTGTTGATAGCACTTCTACTTCAATTCAGACCACTTTAAAGAAAATGGTTACACATCTGATTAAACCAATTCAAAAGTGGAAAATTAAAGAAAAACTATCTAAGCCTGATATTGTTGAACAATGTCCTTTTGATGACAAACAAGATATGATATTACAGTCTGTATCATATTTGGATAAAAACAAAGTACTCAAGTCAACCATGGCTTGGGTTTCTAAACATGAATAAATTCATTGATATGTGCAAGAACAACCAAGGCAAGTTATAAGTAGTGTTTGGCATGTTAACAGTGGTTGTTCAAGGCACATGACCGGCAATATATTTTTGTTAAACAACATACAACCTTACAACGAGGATATGTTATATTTGCAGGAGATAAAGGTGGTAAGATTACAAAGAAAGGTACAGTATCTAATGGTGTGTTAAGTTTTGAAGATGTCAATTTTGTAAAGAAACTTAAACATAATTTGCTAAGTGTCTCTCAAATTTGTGACAAAAAATATTCAACACATTTCACTGATAAAGAATGTCTTATTTTGAAACCTAGCTTTGTAACTCCTAAAGAATAGATTATACTGAGAAAACCGAGAGACAAAGACACGTATTTACTTGACATGAATGGTTCATACTCATTTGTAACTGCGTCGTGTTTGTTATCTTAACCCTCGGAAAGTGATTCATTGTTATGGCATCGTCGTCTTTGCCATGTAAACATTAAAAATATGAACAAGTTGGTTAGAGTAAATCATGTTGTAGGCTTACCTTTGAAAGAATTTCAACTTCCAGAACATTGTCTGTCATGTTCAAAAGGCAAACAACACAAGCTTCCTTGTAAACTAGTTGTTCATACCAAAGTTGACTCAGTTCTACATGGATATATTTGGCCCGGTTAATGTTTTGATTTTAGGACCTCGTGCATATTGTTTGGTTATTACTGATGATTTTTCCATATTTACTTAGGTTTTATTTTTAGAAACCAAATATGACACATCTCACTTGCTAATAAAATTCATGACCCTAGTGGAGAATCAGACTGACAAAACCATCAAGTGCATTCAGAGTGATAATGGAACCAAATTTTGTAATCATACACTGAATGAATTATGTAATTCAAAGGGGATAGCAAGACAATTTAGTTCTGTAAGAACTCCACAACAAAATGAAGTTGCTGAAAGACAATAACAAAACTTTAATTGAAGCTGCATAACAATGTTATCAGCAGCCAAATTCCCATCATTCTTTTGCGCTGAAGCTGTTAACACCGCATGGTATGTTCAGAATCATGTGTTAATCAACAAACAACAAAACATGACTCCCTGTGAAATCTTTTCAAACATAAACCCAAAGTCAAATATTTCAAAACTTTTGGATGTTGTTGTACTTTGTTAAACACATCTGATTCTAAATCAAAGTTTGATGAAAAAGCTGACGAATGTTATTTTGTTGGATATTGACTCAACAAAGTCGCATACCGGGTTTATAATAAAAGATCTAAAAAAATAATTGAGTCATTTGATATTGATTGGCACAAATCTAACAAAACAGATGCGGATTCAGCACCTTCATGGGTATATGATTATGCTTCATTATTTGAAACATTTAATCGTTCATCTATTGTTTCAACAGCTAATCTACCTTTGAATTCATCATTTCAAGATATTTTCGCTGATGATGTTGGACCTATCTCATCTTCAGTAATAGGAAAATCTTCAAACATACTTTCTTCTTCAAATGTCATAGCTGTTCCACTCTCTGTTTCTGAATTTGATCCATCTCATTCTGATCGAGTAGTTGAACAAGCTCCACAGGTTTTTTATTAAAGTGTTTCTTCTACACAAATCGATCCAATTGATACTATTCAAGTTCCATTTGAAGATTTATCTATTGATAATGATATTCTTCAAGAGGAAGATATTGTGTATCAACTGAAGGAGGGAACAATGTTGGAGAACCAATTGGTCATATGTCTAATTTAGATGAAGTTATTTCTGAAGATATCATTCCTTAGCTGAGAATTCAAAAAAATCATCCAACTGAAGCAATTATTGGTCTATTATCACAAGGTGTCCGAACTCAAAGTCAATCGGGCATAATAAATACATGTTTGTATTCATGTTTTATATCTCAAATTGTGCCAAAGAATGTTGAAATGGCATTAAAAGAAAATAGTTGGGATGAGGCCATGCAAGACGAACTGATGCAATTCAAGAAGCTAAATGTATGGCATATGTGTGAACTACCAAAGGGTAAGTTACCGATTGGTACGAAATGGATATTAAAAACAAAACGGATAAAAAGAATGTAATTGTTCGCAACAAGGCCAGACTTGTTGTTCAAGGATTCTATCAAATAGAAGGTCTTGATTATGAAGAAGTATACACTCCTGTTGCAAGACTAGAAGCTATACGTATTTTTCTGGCTTATGCTTCATACAAGAACTTCAAGGTGTATCAGATGGATGCCAAAACTGCTTTCTTATATGGCGAAATGAAAGAAGAAACCTATGATTGTCAACCACCTAGTTTTGAAGATCCAGATCATCCAAAATATGTGTATAAGTTAGACAAAGCACTGTATGGCTTACATCAAGCACCACAAGCTTGGTATGCCACTCTTACTAAATATTTGCTTACAAATAGTTATACAAGGGGTGTGATTGATCAAACTTTAGTCTTAGGGAAGACTGGTAATGATCTTATTCTTGTTCAAGTATATGTCGATTATATTATTTTTGGATCTACCAATGATGCATTATGCAAGGAATTTGAAGCTATGATGAAGAAGAAATTTGTGATGAATTCTCTTGGAGAAATGTCATTTTTCTTGGGTATCCAAGTTAAAGAAGCTAATAATGAAATACTGATTCATCAAGAAAAATACGTTCAAAGTATCCTTGAAAAATAAAAATTTCAAGACTCCAAGATTTCTTCCACTCCAATGACTTCTCGTCCTACTTTAACTCTAGATCTCATGGGTAAAGACGTTGATAAGCATTTGTATAGGTCAATGATTGGATCTCTGATGTATCTCACTACCAGTAGACCAGACATCATGTTTCCTGTCTATCAGTATGCATGTTATCAAATTAATCCGAATGAATCTCATATGAAAGCTGTCAAGCGGATTTTCAAATATCTCAAGGGTCACCCAACACTTGGCCTTTAGTATCCTAAAAATTCCGATTTCAATTTATATACTTATACTAATAGTGATTATGCAGGGTGTAACTTGGACAGGAAATCAACCACCGGTGGATGTCAATTTCTTAGAAACAGGCAATGCACAAAGCAGCAGATAGTATCCACATCCATTGCAGAGGCTGAATATGTGGCTACATCAAGTTGTTGTTCTCAGATTGTTTGGATTCAGCAACAACTTCTTGATTATGGCCTTAATCTTTATGACACCAAAATTTAGTGTGTAACACTGTAGTGTTAAATATTTTGAAGAATCCAATCCAACACTCAAAGACAAAACACATCGACATCCGCATGCACTTTATTCGTGATTGTTTTGATCGAAAACTTATCCATTTAGAATCAGTCCATCAGAAAATAACATTGCTGATTTGTTTACTAAGGCGTTTGATCATTCCAGATTTGACTTTTTAGTCCAATCTCTGGAAATGATTAACTTTAGTTAACATTTATTGAAACACCCTTTTTCAAAATTTATTTTCATTCTTAGGTAAAATTGTTATTTTCTTACAGTTAATCACAATTTTAGGGGAAGAAAATTTGAAAATGTCTCGAGAAAAAATTGTTCTTAGGGGGAGTAAAAGAAAATTTGCAAAAATATTTTATCTTACATTTTAAGAAAATTAAAATTTTTAAGGATATATAGGAAATGATAGTACATTTCTTAATTTTTGATTCATTACATCTTAAGGCATAAAAGAAACTGACTTTTATGTTTATTGATAGGCTCTACTTTCAAGACTGAAAAGCACTATGATCTGTGATACACTTAAAGTAAACTCAAAATGATTGAAGTGGGTTACTCATCAAGGTTTTATGGAACAAGACAAGTGTGGATGACTAAGTCAATGTGCATAAGCTAGACCAATGCAGGTGAACAAGGCAAATGCAGATCATAGCAACTGTTGGATCAATGCGAAAAAACTACCCAATACGGTGTCACATCCCGGCGGAAGCGTGAAATGCTTAGGTGTGACTTTTGGCTCAAAACTCATCGCTTTCAGATACATACATTCAAAACAGAAAAAAGAACTAGATTTTCATTATATATATATATATATATATATATATATATATATATATATATATATATATATATATATATATATATATATATTGGGTTACATCATACCATACAAAACTTGTTCCAAATGAAACTTTAACATAAGATTCTACAACCCAATATCAAAAGATTCATTATATCCATTACATATAATTATTCAGCTAAGTATGGACGTGAACGTCCACGAAGAGGCTGAAATCCATCAAGTCTATTGTCACCCAAACGCATAGCTGTCCTAAGTATTCATACCATTCATTGAACAAGTTGAACGTGTAAACGAAATTATAAAACATTTTGAATACCTAAAAAAGCACATTTCAAAAAGTCAACATAAAGTTTGTGGGAACATAGGTTTAATAAACAACATAATGTTTCTTAATTGATGCAACATAAACAAGTTCACAACCAAACCTACTTATATGCCGGGTGATTCATAACTGTCACAAATACAAATCACATAATCAAATAATATAACATCACGACCCCTATCTTAAATTTAATAAGATCATTATATAAAGTTTTCAGATTTTTATTAAGTCCCGATCTTAAATTTTATATTTTCTCTTTTATTTCATTATTTCAATTATATAAATTATTATATCTTATATAAATTCTTCATAATTTCCAGTTTATTATTTTTATGCATTCTTAACTAATTTCTAAAACATTTATTCCCACAATCAAAGTCATTTAAATACTCAACCTATTTTAACCTAATTATCATGTAATAACAACTATATGAATACTTTAAACCCTTCATATTTTTTTTAAACTTTTGCTTTTATAAAACCTACAAAACTTTCTATTTCATAAAATTTGTTATTGATTTTTGTTGGAATCAAAGAATTTTCTAGAATTTGTAATTAGATTTTGATTGTGAGTATCATAAAGGTTTATATGTATGTTGAACACACAAAATTTGTAAGCTTTTAATCATAAAATTTTCATGAATCTAACCTTGATTGTATAGGAAAAAGTGTAGAGAGTAGATAAGGAAGTCTTCAAGTCTTCTTAGAGCTCCAAGCTTTCTGGTGGATGTTCTTGAACTTGGATGATACCACAAAGATGTTGCTAGTTAATGATTGATGATTTTATGATGGTGTTATGGTGATGTTGATGGTGGGTTCAGGTGGTGTAAGAACCGAGAGGAAAAGGAAAATGTTGGAGAGGAGAGTGGTGTAGGGAATGGTGGTGGTTTGTGTGATGTTGGCCGAGAAGATGAAACAAGAAAAACGGATGGTGGGTGCTCGAAGATGATAGTGGTGTTTAGAAGTTGGTTCGGCCGAGGTACAAGAGAGGAAGGAAGATCAATTTGTTCTTCATGATTATTCCTATACTAGAGTTATGAGATGGTTACCTAGGGTGTGGTTGGGTCAAGAGGTTAGGATGGTTGAGTGTCAAGAGTGATAGGTCGCACTCTCACACACTAATCACCCTAATGATGTTTTTTAGCTCTTAAGTTAGTGATTAAGTTTTGTAAGTATTCTAGTAATCCATTGATTAGGATTAGTTTGTGTAAATATCTTAGTAATCAAGTGACTAACATTAGTTTAGGTTTTAGGTTTATTGTTAACTTCTTAATGCTATAGTCTATTTGGTTATTGTTAGTTTAAGTTTTGATATTATTTCATTACTTATATTCAGAAATATGTATATATATCAAATGTCGTATTGTAAACTTACATGATTTGGTAACTTACATGCATGTCTTTAATAAATTATAAAATTCATATTTCCAAATATTCACATACATGCACACGTAAATAATTATGCATGCATGCACATTCATGAAGCATATACACATACTTACATATGCTCAATATATATATATATATATATATATATATATATATATATATATATATATATATATATATATATATATATATATATAAAACTCTTATAATTATAATAAAATAAAGTCACCTTAGCAAACTTCAATTAATATATATATATTACTAACTTATAATAAATCTTGAAGTTTTAATTTATCTAACCTTAGTTTTAGGGTTGTCACATTCTCCCCCTGTAAAAAGAATTTCATCCTGAAATTCATTTGTTGTTACTATCTGATGATGTGGAGAGTTTGTCTTTGTAATTGTCCTTTTCATTCAGTTTAACCTCAAATAAATGAGGATATTTTCTTTTGATTTCATCTTCCCTTTCCCATGTAAATTCAGGTCCTCGTTTTGAATCTCATTTGACCTTCACAATTGGGAATTTACTTCTCTTTAAACTTTTTACTTCTCTATCCATAATTGCTACTGGTTCTTCCACAAAATTAAGTCATCTATTTTGATTTCCTTTATTGGTACCTCTAATGTTTCATTAATCAGACATTTCTTTAAGTTAGATACACGAAATGTGTTATGTACTCTACTTAACTCCTGAGGCAGGTCTAACTTGTATGCTACAGGACCAATCCTATCAATTACTTCAAAAGGACCAACATACCTAGGGTTTAACTTATTTCTTTTTTCGAATCGAATAATTCCTTTTGATGGTGATACTTTTAAGTAAACTTTATCTCCTATTTAAAATTCTAAAGGCTTTCTTCTTTTATCGGCATAACTCTTTTATCTATCACGTGCTGCCTTCAATCTGTCCTTGATTTCACCAATTTTATCAGATGTTTCCTGTATAAATTCTAGACATATAAGTTGTCTATCTCCTACTTCATTCCAACACAGAGGTGATCTACACTTCCTTCCGTATAAGGCTTCAAATAGAGCTGCCCTAATACTGGCATGGTAACTATTGTTATATGAATATTCTATTAAAGGTAAGTGTACATCCCAATTACCACCAAAATCTAACGCACAAGCTCGCAACATATCTTCTAATGTCTGGATTGTTTTCTCACTCTGTCCATCTGTTTGTGGATGATATGCTAAACTCATATATATTTGGGTTCCTAATGCTTTTTGTAAAGTCTGCCAAAATCTTGAAGTAAATCTACTGTCTCTGTCAGATATAAATGAAATTGGTATTCCATGCCTAGACACAATTTCTTTCATATAAATCCTTGCTAATTTCTTCATTTTATAATCTTTTTTGATTGGCAAGAAGTGAGCTGACTTAGTCAATATGTCAACTATAACCCATATTGTGTCATAGCCACTTGAAGTTCTGGGTAACTTGGTTATAAAATCTATAGTAATCTGGTCCCACTTTCACTCAGGGATTTTTGGTTGTTACAAAAATCCTAAGGGTTTCTGATATTCAGCTTTTACTCTTAAACAGGTATTACACTTTTCTACAAGTTCTATGACGGATTTCTTCATACCTGGCCACTAGTACTGATTTTTCAAATCTTTGTACATTTTATTGTTTCCTGGATGTACTAAATATCTTGACTTGTATGCTTCCTTTAGAATAGTTTCTCTAAGCATGTTATTACCAGGAATCCAAATTCATCCTTTAAATCTTAGGATTCCATCTGACGTAGCTTCTAGTTATTTGTTCGGCCCCATCACACTTCTCAATTCATCTTTTTGTTGGGCTTCTCGAGTTTGACTCATTAAATTCGAGTGTAATTCCATTCTCATAGCATGGACTCGTAATGGCTTAATTCTTTCCTTCCAACTTAAAGCATCTGCCACTATATTTGCCTTGCCTGGGTGGTACTTGATCTCGTAATCATAATCACTCAGTAACTCCACCCATCTTCTCTGCCTCATATTTAACATCTTTAGATCGAATATATGCTGTAAACTTTTATGGTCTGTATAAATTATGCACTTGGTTCCATATAAATAATGCCTCCAAATCTTAAGTGCAAATATTACTGCTCCTAATTCCATATCATGAGTAGTATAATTTTTTTCACTTCCTCTAAGTTGTCTAGATGCGTATGCAATTACTTTATCTCTTTGCATTAGAACACATCCGCAGCATTGATGTGATGCATCACAATATACTACAAAATTATCCGTACCATCTGGAAGAGCTAAAATAGGAGTACTACATAATTTGTGTTTCAGGAATTCAAATGCAGTATTTTGTTTTTCTCCCCAAATATATGGCTTATCTTTCTGAGTCAATCTATCAAAGGTTGAGCTATTCGTGAGAAATTTTCTATAAAGCTTCTATAATAACCAGCCAAACCTAAGAATTGACGTACTTCAGTTGGTGTTTTCAGAGCTTCCCACTTCTTAATTGCTTCAATCTTTACTGGGTCGACCTGAATTCCTTCTTGGTTAACCACATGTCCTAAGAATTGTACTTCTCTTTTCCAAAATTCACACTTTGAGAATTTGATGTACAGTTCTTCTTTTCGAAGTAACTCCAAAGTTAGCCTTAGGTGCTTCTCATGTTCTTCCTTACTTTTAGAGTAGATTAAGATGTAATCTATAAAGACTATGACAAATTTATCTAAGTAAGGTTTGCACACTCTATTCATTAGACCCATAAATATTGCTGGAGTATTAGTTAACCCAAATGGCATTACAAGGAACTCATAATGGTCATATTGAGTTCTAAATGCAGTCTTAGGTATATCCTTATCTTGAACCCTTAATTGATGATATCCTGACCTTAAGTCAAGTTTTAGAAAGTAACTAAATCCTTGCAATTGATCAAATAGATCATCTATTCTAGGGAGAGGATACCTATTCTTAATGGTTACTTTATTGAGTTCTCTATAATCAATGCACATCCTAAAGGTTCCATCTTTCTTCTTCACGAATAAGACCGGAGCTCCCTATGGTGAAACGCCAGGACGTATGAATCCTTTATCCAACAGCTCCTGTAATTAATTCGTCAATTCCTTCATTTTTTATGGCGCCAAACGATACAGAGACTTGGCAATAGGTGCAGTCCCTGGTACTAATTCAATTTTGAATTATACTTGACGAGGGGGCGGTAATCTTGGTAATTTATCAGGAAATACTTCTGGATATTCTCTAACAATATGAACATCTTCCAAGTTCTTCTTAACCGGTTCCGTATCAACTACATGGGACAGAAATGATAAACATTTCTTTTTCGAATATTTCTGAGCCTTCATACAAGAGACCATCTTTACAGTACCCCTAGGTTTCTCACCATATATGAAAAGAGTTCTATTATCTTTAATCAAAGGAATTTTAATCATTCTTTTTCCATAGATAATTTCGGCCTGATTCTTACTTAACCAATCCATACCCATAATAATGTCAAAACCTCCTAATTCAATAGGGATCAAATCTATGTCAAAGCAATGATCATCTAAGTTTAAGGTACAATTTAGAATAGCTTCACTGGTCTCTATTATTTTTCCATCAGCTAGTTTTATCATATATTTATTTTTCAGTTTCTCTGATGCTAGTCTAAGTAAGGGTTTAAATGTATTTGAAACAAAACTTCAAGTTGCTACCATATCAAATAATACAGTTGCATACCGATCATTAATGAGAAACGTACCCGTCATAACTTCTGGTTCCTGTCACGCCTCTTCAGCTTGAAGTACAAATGCTCTGCCACGCGCATTGCTTGGGTTCATTGGAGTTTTCCCTTTCAGTTCTGGACATTCGTTGTGAAAATGATTCTCGTTTCCACACTGGTAACAAACTGGTTTAGGATTTGTGGGTCCCTTACATTCTCTTGATGTTTGTCCCTTCTTCTTAAAATTATAATAGATTACCATCATGCATTTCCTATCATGGTATCTTTTGCAAGCATTGCACCATGGTTGACCTTCTGTTTGTTACCTACTTTCCTGGGAAATTCCCATAAAGTTCCTCACCGAATTTCTATTTACCTTCTTATTCCGATTTCCTCCAAATTTCCTTCCTGGGTTGCTGTTGTACCACTTCCTTTTCTCTCCTACCTTTGAATCAGTCAATGATCCATTCCTTATCATTTCATCAGTCAAGCTTCCTGATAAAGTCACTTCATCCTGAAAGGTCTTCGGCATTGCAGACTTAACCATTCCTCTTATCTGTGGCACAAAACCCCAGATATATCTTTCTATCCATTTAGTTTTTGGCATCACTAGATATGGCACCAATCTAGATAGCTCATTGTATTTATCTGTATACTCCTGATATGCAGCAACTTTCATTTCTAATGCCAAAAATTCCATTTCTATCTTCTCTATTTCATTATAAGGACAGTATTTCTCAATCAATAGGTTTCTAAATTCCTCCCAACTTAACCCATTCATAATATTTCTTTCTTTAGTTTGGAGTTCTACCTTCCACCAAGACTGTGCTTCTCCCTTAAGAGAATGTGAAGCAAACATGGTCTTGTAGTTATCAGCACAATTACTGATATCTAACACTGACTCCATTTATTTTAACCAACGTAGTGCTTGTACTGCTCCACCTTTTCCATTAAAGTCTCGGGGTTTACAAGACATGAAAGTCTTATAAGAACACCCTTTTTTAATTCCATCTACAATTTCTTCCTTGTGATTTTCTAATCCGTTGGCATTTCCTGGTTCAGCATTTCCATGCGGTACACCTGCGATGTTAAGGTTTTGCTGAAGTTAAGCCACTAACGTAGGTATTGCAGCTTCTAATTGTTGAGTCATAATCTGAGAAATTCTTTTATTCTCATGTATAGCGGGATTCACTTGTGGAGATTCTCCTCCTAACCGAGTTCTTAGTCGTCCAACACGCGCAGTTCTTCGTACTAGCTGAGTATTTCTGCTTGGCAGCATATTTCACTATATATCAGTTATGTTAATGTAACAAACTTTTACTCAAACAAATATTTAATAGTCACAAACAGAATATTTCATTATATCCTTGTTCTATATTTTTAAAGGAGTTATGTGGGACGAGTTAAGGGATGGTCAATACAATCAGTCTCACAATGAGGAGAGTGTTAGAACACTTAATAGCTCAAATAGGGAACCGGGTTTATATGAATGATACTAAGAACACAAGTAAACAATGAATAGAACTAAGAACAAGAACAAGATAAGTATGGTTTTCAAGAATGTTGTATATTGCTCTCAAGTTCTTTTACTAATCTAGACAATAAGATCAATGTAAAGTCAAAAGGCAGATTGCCTTTTCACTAGTGACTATGACATGTCATAGTTCGCATTCTAATATATTACAAAAAGGATAAAAGGTACAAAGTAGGAAGTTACAGACTCAAGTCCATAATCTACAGTTTACTAAAGCATGGACTGCAGGACCGTGTAAGGGTACTTAGCACTTAGTTTCACATTGAGGAGAGATCTTAGATCACTTAACAATTCAAATAGGGAACTGGTAACTAGAGACAGAAGATACTAGGAACACAAGTAAATTAAAGAGATAGAACTAAAAGCAACATAAGAACACAAGATTTGATTTCAAGGATGTTGTATATTGATCTCAAGTTCTTTTACGAGTGTTACAAAGTGTAAAGAAATTACAAGGACCTGAGACACTTTTATACTACAACCTACAACCATAACTTACATGTAAATATAGTTGGGATTTGACTAATCTAGACAACAAGATCAATCTACAGTCAAAAGGCAGATTGCCTTTTAACGAGTGACTATGACATGCCATTGCTCACTAACTTTTTCTAATACAAAAAGTCTACAGGAACAAGTAAGGTAAGTTACAGACAAAGACCATTCCTACATTTTGATAAAGCATGGAAGTTTCACCAACTTGTGTAAAGTAGGTGAACCACCAGAGCAGGCAGTGGAAAGTGTGTCAGCTTTTTCAAAAGTTGATTCAGAGAAAGCATATTTTCTCTGTCCACTGAAGAAATCAGTCTTCACAGCTTCGGAAGACTTTGTCTCTGAAGCTTCAGAAGATTTCATCTTTGGCTTCGGAAGATGCTGGTCTTTGGCTTCGAAAGATTTCACACTTAGAATATTTTTCTGTTTGAGTATGAAACTTCTAAAGTAACTCCTTCTGATCTCTTATGACATACCATCTATCTTGGTCTTCATTATAAGACCATGACATAATTTGTCTTCCAACAGCAAGAGGCTCTACTATGATTGGAGTTTGTTGAGAGACCTCTTCATGCACTCCCTCAGGATGCTCTGACTCATCCTGAGGTTGGGAGATGGATGCCTTTCTTCTTTTTCTCTTTTAGGTTGATCTTTTGGCCATCGTTTTTCTTCTCCCTGATGATTTTAACTGAGGGGTCTGGTCTTGAGTACCAGGTTGTTCAGTTGAGTCCCCCTTAGTTGGGATCTCCTCTCTCACACGTTCAGAAGGAAAAAGAGGAGGACCCTACTGTGGATCAGAAGATGAAGTTGGCTGAGATGCAGCTATAGGTTCAAGTTGTGTTGTCTTAGTGGGTTCAACCTTCACCTCAACTTCAGGTTGAGCTGAACTTGGTGGAGAATGCAAGTCCACCAGCTCTCCCTTCTTTATCTTCTGCTTGATTACCCTAATATGCTCATCCATTGTGGATAGAGACATAGGGCCAAGCCTCCATCTAGAGAATCCATACAGCTTCAAGAAGCTCATCATCCTTTGTCTGTCAGTAGACTTCTTTTGGCTTTTGTGGATGATGGCCCTTGACTTTGCAGCTTCTTCCCTTAATCTTTTCTTTTCAGCTTGTTTTTCTCTTTTAGCTTTTTCTTCCATCTGCTTATTGTATTCAAACAATATGTACTCAAATGGTAAGGGAAGAAGTGCATCTGCCTAATAGAGACATGTGGCACTTAGGTAGCTGATCATCTTTAGTCTTTCTTCTTTAGTTGCTACCTAAAGTTATTCCATGGCCATAGTCTCTGGCTTAGGACTTTCTTGAACTGGGGAGAGGGCAGGAATGTTCTTGTAGAGTCTTTTCAGCCTCATTTCTTCCTTGTGCTTGAGGAGCAATGTTGCATCCTCTGCTTCCTTCCTCTCCTTTGACAACTCTATGTCAGGCAGTTCATTCAATTCATCTAAGGGGAGAGAGATGAGTTCATCAACATTATAGTTTCTGGTTCCCAGGTAGTTTAGCCTGGCTGCCCTTAACTCATCTTCCTGAGTATTTAGCCTGGGGGCAGCCCTAATTGCAGCTTCCATAAACCCTGGGAAACCACTTGAACTCTCTCCCCTTAGCTTCCTCTTCCTCTCTCTCTTCTCCTCCTCAATCTCCTCAGGAGTCATTTTCCTTTTGCCTTTGTCATCCACAGGCTTTGGTGACTCGGGCTGGAGAGAGCTTTGGCCTTCATTGATTGGTTTAGCTGTCAACCTCTGGCCAGAGAGAGGTTGTGAAACACCATCACCAGCTGGTGTTTCACTAAGGGTAATGGGTGTAGAGGGAGATCCTGTCTCAAGGTTCACAGGTTTAACTTCTGGGCCTTCAGTCAAGGTTTTCCCTTTGAAGCTAATCTCCGGGTCTACCTCAACTTCTGGTTGACCAAAGATCTCACCTGCAAGCCTCCGTCTATATAATTTTGATCTTAATTTAAACTCCTCTAGCACTCTGCCTTGGATTCTTTCTGCTAATTTTGTTGCTTGTCTGTTATTGCTTGGGTTGACAAGTGGCAGATCAACCAAGTTGATGCTCTCATAGAAACTCAAGTGTGAAATGTTGAGAACTTCTAGTTGACCCTGAGCTCTAGAGATCACAAGAGCTTTCCTATTACTGTCATACCCCTAACCCCAGATTGGGTCCTCAGAAGGGGCAGACATTGCTCTTGGTATTCCCTCCTCAAACAGTTGTTGAATGAGCAAATGTAGATCACTATCTAGAGGAGGTTGCTGAGTATAAACATCTGCAAGAAAGGATGGTGATTCCTCTATATCCATACTCTGGGAAGAACTCCCAGGTTCTGTGATTGTCAGAATTGCCTCCCCCTTTTTGGTAGCATCACCCTCTTGCATAGGTGAGCTGGGAGATTGATCCATGACATCCACAGGTTCTTGTGGACCTGTATGAATTGTCCTCATGGGTCTCTCAGCCAATTTGCCCTTGAGATCGGTGATCTCAAGTTGCTGGTCATTGACCCTCTTCTATAAGATAGTCACCTGAGATTCCAGGTGAGCTATCTTTGAAACAAAATAAGTGTAAATTTATGACAGTTTGTGCACCTTTTGTTGCAGACTCCCCTCATCTTCAGATGAAGAATCGTTAGGGGATGAGAGAATTGGACCTAAGTCTTCTTCTTCACCACCAGCATAGGTTTCTTGGCTGCTGGATTTCCCCTGTCTAATGACAACTTCCAGAGAATTGTCAAGAGGTTGGGTTGCCATGGTAGAGGTCCTAGTGATGTTATCACTTGCAAAAGTGATAGCCTCTGCCATATGGATTTCCTGAATAAGTTCAGGACTATCCACCTTAGTAGGGGGTTGCTGATGTGGGCTAAAGATGGGGGAAGTAGGAGTACTCATCTCTCCTTGAGTGTGGGAAGAGAGGAGAGACTCATGGTACTCACTAAAGCCTAAATCTTCATCAGAATAGAAGTCAAGGCTGGGAATGGGGCGGTTTAGATCAAGAGGTTGGGGATGGTATCTTTCCCCAGAAGGTTGATCACTAGAGTGTTGAGACTCAAAGTGATGGCTTAAGGCTGTTTACAGGGTTGTGAGCTCATCAGGCTGAGCATGAGGAACCTCAGCACTGATTGGTTGAAAGATGGGAGTGGTCTGCTCCTCAGGGGAAGTGGGAGCTCGAGATTCAACTTCCTCTTATATCGGTTCTGATATGGGGCTTGCACATACTCAGTAGCAAGTGCAGGGGTTCGTTGGGATTTTCTTTTGTAGTTGATGGTGATGGTAGGCTATGTTTGAGGTGGTTGAGGGGTGGAGGGTGTTGGTTCAACACTAGCTGGTGCTGCTAGGTTTCCACCCTGAGCAATGAGCTCAAACATTTTTGGGACAAGGGATGTTTCTACCCCAGAGAAGCCAACAGTTGGCTTCTTCAAGATTTCGAAGATGTCGGGCCTCATTTGTCCTATTTTAAGAATATTACCTATTCCCCTCAACTGTGGTCCCAACTCAGGGTTGAGATTGTGTTGCACATACCTAGCGAACATGTAATACTCTAAGGAGTCCAAGTTTGCACGTAAATTAGTATATACAAACTGAGAGTACCTGAACTTGACCCTTTGTACCATCCCATGGACTATAAAGGAGAGGTCTTCTGGAACATGATCCCATCCTCCATGCTTGTTAGAAAGGCTGTGAATAATGACATGGAGGAGGTATTTCCATTGAGATGAGACCTTTACCTTCCTGAAGGTTTTGACTGAGAAGTCACCTTCATAGCCCATCTGCTGAAAGGAGTGGTTGACAGTAGATTTGGGAAAGGACAACTCACCTGCTTCATCATCCAGCTGCAAATGGGTGTTTATGATGGCCGGAGTGATGAAAACTATCCTCCCCTACACTGTAGCAGACAGTGCCTTCTCCCTGTCCATGGTGACCTCTTGACAAGTCCTCCATAACTCAAGCAATTGATCCTCATAAAGAGGAGGATCAATTGTAAGGGAGGTGAAGTAGTGTGATGAAGAAAGGTACCTACACACATCTGAGAAGCTTGGATCCTTCTTAGAGTGTAACAGGGAAACCTGATTGTGTTGCCTGTATAGGTGTATGGAAAAATAAGGGTCGTTGCAGCGATCAATGTTGGCCATTTGAGGAAGCTTTTACAGTGAAGAAAGGAAGAAGAAGATGAAATTTGGGGGTAATTTTAGGGTAAGGATTAGTGAGAGTAAAGAGACGAAATAGAACCGTTTGGAAGATATTTATTGTGGATTTGAAACAAAGTTATGACAAAAGGATAAACTTTGAAATCCGCAAGTGGGTCCTACTTCTGAAAAAGTGCGCCCAAAAAGTTAGTTTTCTTGGAAGTTGTAAAACTTCCGAAGGCAATTTTGGCTTCGGAAGCTTTTTAGCAAAGCTTCCAAAGGAAAGTTTTGCTTCAAAAGATATTTCAAAGAATTTTGAAAATTTGGCTTCGGAAGAAGTGAACAGGTCTTTCGAGACTTAGTTGCTTTCGGAAGATATTTGTTCTTTGAATACATTTAAGTACTTATATACAAATTTAAGCTTCAGAAGATACTCCAAGAATTTCTTCCGAAGGTAAATCTTAGATAAGCTGTTAAATGATTTAAAGACATAAATTTCTTCCGAAGGCAATTTGAGTTCTTCCGAAGGTAAATTTTCACAAATCTGAGGAATATCAGTTAAAAGTTAGTTTTCTTCCAAAGAGAACTGAGCTTATGAGGTGATCTAATAGACAACTTAGGACACACAATTTTAGGAAATAAAGTTGATTAAGTTATTAAAGAAAATCTATTCAAAGTTAATCATCCCAATAGCTTATACAAGATATTTAAATCTTTGTTCAACAAATGCCTTTGTGAACAGATCAGCATATTGTTCATTTGTGTTAACTTTGATTAGTTTGATCAATCCCTTTTCAAAATTATCCCTAATCAAATGATACCTGATGTTGATGTGTTTGGTCCTTGAGTGTTGCACAGGATTCTCTGTAATGGAGATGGCACTGTTGTTGTCTATGTGGATGGGAGTCTCCTTGAAGTCGAACCCATAGTCTAGCATCTGATTTTGAATCCAAAGCACTTGAGCACAGCAGCTTGTAGCAGCAATGTGTTCAGCTTCAGCAGTTGATGCAGACACACAGGATTGCTTCTTGCATTGCCAAGAGACTATCCTTCCACCGAGGAATTGACATCCCCCAGATGTGGACTTTGCAATCATGTTGCAACCACCATAATCACTATCTGTATAAGCATATAGATTAAAGTTTGAATTCTTTGGATACCAAAGGCCTAGATTTGGAGCACCTTTGAGGTATCTGAGAATCCTTTTGACAGTGATTAGGTGTGACATCTTGGGGTTGGCTTGATATCTTGCACATATACATGTGGCAAACATAATATCAGGCCTGCTAGCATTAAGGTACATAAGTGACCCTATCATAGCCCTATAGAGATGTTCATCAACACACTCCCCCTCAAGATCAGGACCAAGGGAGTGGTTTCTGGCTATGGGTGTCTTTGCAACCTTACAGTCAGTCATCTTGAATCTTGTAAGTATGTCCTGTACATACTTTGACTGACTAATGAAGATGCCATCTTCAACCTGCTTTACTTGAATTCCTAGAAAGAAACTAAGTTCCCCCATGGCACTCATTTCAAATCTATTCTTCATCAGCATCTCAAAGTCTTTGCAGAGCTTTGGATTAGTTGAACCAAAAATGATTTCATCTACATATATTTGAACTAGCAGTGTGTTATTCCCTGTTTCTTTGATGAAGAGAGTCCCATCAATAGTACCGTGTAAGGGTACTTAGCACTTAGTTTCACACTGAGAAGAGATCTTAGATCACTTAATAATTCAAATAGAGAACTGGTAACTAGAGACAGATGATACTAAGAACACAAGTAATTAAAGAGACAGAACTAAGAACAACACAAGAACACAAGATATGTTTTCAAAGATGTTGTATATTGATCTCAAGTTCTTTTACAAGTGTTACAAAGCATAAAAAAATTACAAGGACCTGAGACACTTTTATACTACAACCTACAACCGTCACTTACATGTAAAGACAGTTAGGATTTGACTAATCTAGATAACAAGATCAATCTACAGTCAAAAGGCAGATTGCCTTTTGACTAGTGACTATGACATGCCATAGCTCACTGACTTTTCCTAATACAAAAAGTCTACAGGAACAAGTAAGGTAAGTTACAAACAAATACCATTCCTACTTTTTTGATAAAGCATGGATGTTTTACCAACTTGTGTAAAGTAGGTGAACCACCAGAGCAGGCAGCGGAAAGTGTGTCAGCTTTATCAAAAGTTGATTCAGAGAAAGCATATTTTCTCTGTCCTTTGAAGAAATCAGTCTTCACAGTTTCGGAAGACTTTGTCTCTGAAGCTTCGGAAGATTTCATCTTTGGCTTCAGAAGATGCTGGTCTTTGGCTTTGGAAGATTTCACACTTAGAATATTTTTCTGTTTGAGTGTGAAACTTTCGAAGTAACTCCTTCTGAACTGTTAGCTTTGGAAGATCTTACACTTGGACACATTTAAGAGTGTAAGACTTCCAAAGCTAGTTCATCTTTGTTCCTTAGTACATGCATGGAAGACTTGGTTGTTCTGGCTTGTTGGTTGCATCAGCCTCATAATCTTTAGATGATCTTACAATATATATATATATATATATATATATATATATATATATATATATATATATATATATATATATATATATATATATATATATTACTAACTTATAATAATTCTTGAAGTTTTAATTTGCCTAACCTTAGTTTTAGGGTTGTCACATACGGTAACAATAACAAGCTAATATGGGTGAACTACGTATTCATCCGGTCACACTAAACCTTTAAAGTGTTAATGCGGGCAGCTATCAATGCGGGTAATAGTAATAAGGGTAATGTGGGTAGTCTATAAAAGCGGACAACCGTCCAACTAATATGGGTGAACTATATGTTCAAACTCATTTGCTACACTTATGAACATTCTGGGGTAATGCGGCTACTATCACTAATTCAGGAAACTTTATTTAGCCATATTAGAAACCAATGCGGTCAACTGGGGACCATCTGATGGTGGACCAATATGGTTCAACTATACACATTCACATTTGTACACTTAGTGAATAAAGTGTTAATACGGATGACTATTCTTTAAATGCGGGTTTTGATGAATCACCCGCGTTAATATATACACTTTACCATTTCATTACCATGCATACCATTAGGGTTCATGCAACCCACTATTCATCATGCCAACTTTTATAAAACGTATAATGATAATTTTCATACTTTAAATCCTTTAAGCTTTAACAAAACATTCGTGGTATGCATACTTGCCTCGAAATACATAAAAACACGTAAAAATGGGGATTTAAAACTCACCTTTGCTAACTAGACTTGATAAAACCCTAACCCAATAAGGAACAGCTGAGATCTACACATATACACGTAAAGGTGTCAACTTCATCTATCAAATTGGTGTATAAACACCCATTAAACATAGATCTAGCGTAGATCTATCATATAACACGTGAAAGTTGATAACTTTGGTTGAAATCCTTGACTTTTTCTCTCTAGAAATGCAGCTTTGTCTCTTTAGGCCGCAATGCTTGCAAGGAGCATGCATGGGGCGGCTTTCTTTCTATTTATAGGCGGTTTTAGGGTGTAAAATTTTCATTTGTCCATCTTTAATCCCTACATTTTTTCAATGCTTTAAATCATGCCTCTTATTCTTCTTTAACCGATATTTATGGAAACCAGGGTGTTACAACACTTTACCTTTTTAGTAGGGCATTTTTTTAGGTCCAGCTAGTGGTATGCATATATGACCTCTCGTGAATAAAACATGAATTATGTCTAAAGATTATCTATATTATGTAGCTACATTATGTAATGATAACATAACTTTTTAAGTAATCCAATATGTCTAAAGTTTATATATATTATGTAGCTACAATATGTAATGATAATATAACTTTTTAAATAAACAAATTGTATTTTAATAATTTAAACTATAATACTATAGCTGTAATAATACATACTAGCAGTTTACCTTATAGTAATCTCTACCCATCACTAAGTACAATTCTAGCAACATAATCTTTATTGATTTACATTTGATTATTCATTTTTTACTTTATTTCGTTATATGTTTCCCTATTTCATTAACAATCATCATCGTGAGCAAAATAGAGTTAGGATTATCATTGGCGAACTACTAATATAGATTATATCGTCTAATATGTCATAGTTTAAATTTTTAAAATTCAATTTGGCACTAAGTAATTTAAAGGTTAATTATGAGGTGATGATTCATGACTTTGTCACCGTGTAACATTGGTGATTGTGTCCCTTAAATATGATGTGGGTTTCTTCGTATACATGTTAATTAGATAATATTTCTGAGTGAAAAATAGGTGTTAAATAATTATTGGCGATTTTATTCCATCTGTATTAATTCATTTGATATATTTAACCATTTGATCTTAAAATCATAGAATTCTTTTTAAATTGACTACTTTGTGACAAAAAGTACAACTGTAGTATCTAAATCACAACATATAAATTTCTGTTACATTCTTTAATATTTAAACAATACTATTTTATAACTATTTGTATAATATTGTTCTCTATGTTACATCACACTAAAATATCTTAAACAGTTTTGGAGCATGACCTTAGTTTGAAATGTCACCAACCTCCTCTCCACTCACGGGTGTTTTTTACTACTGAATTGTCAGTAAACATTAATTTTGCTTGTGACGGGGTAATAAAAACAAAATATCTCATTTCATCAAAGAAAGAAAGGATATTTATATACTGAAAAGGATTATGCTACACCTAAGATAAAATATCTTATGAGTATGATATAAAATTTAGTATTATTTATTTTGAAAAAAAAAGGTAAATAATGTCATTACTTGTTACAATTCTGTAAAAACATATTTATTTTTTACTTCTTATTTCTCATTTAATAAATAAGTTTGTTTATTGTTTATCTTTTGTAGAATCTAAATTTTTGTTACTATGATTTGTTTTTCTTGCTTCTTTTCCTTCACCAAACATACAATTTTGTTTTTATTATTTTTCTTCTTTCCTAAATCTTCATTACTAATTACTTAATATTTTTTATTTAATTCTTATTACGTAAAAAGTAAGAAAGTGTTTTTATACTAATATTACACTATGAATATTTATTTATAAGGTCTTTCCATAATAACAAAAGTATTCCTTTTTTAATATTCTTTAGGTTAGACCTGAAAAAGTATCATCTAGTAGTAACCTAGATTTTATAACTATCTTTTGGATTACTAACGGGTTAATGGTTCATACGATAATCTTCATTACTCGAGTACGAAACATTGATGCTTTAGGCTGACACGTCTCCAAATAAACGCTCGTATTTCAGTCCGTACCCATCAATCTTAACTTTAAAACCACCCTCAGCGGTAAACTCGCTTTAGATAAGAAAACCTCCGGCTAGCCCAGCCAGAAACCATTTTTAGCATAGATGAGACTTAAAGCTTTTTTATAAATATAAAAATTAAGTTACCTTAGCTCAACCACGGTTAAGAATCATTTGTACCGGTAACCTGGATATATACTTTGTTACTAAAGTGATTTAAACTTTTTCCAAGTAGAAAGACCACTCTTTATATTATTCCGGCATTGTGAATCCTTTTTATAAATATTTAAATTATGTCACGTAAATAGAATTATTATTATTATTTAGTGATTACTTTATTTCAAATTTAACATGTATTGGAGACGATTATGAAATAAAATAGTTACTAAATAATGAACAAGTTTTATAATTATTCGTTTAAGTCTGAGCAATTATAAGATTTTCCTATCGGTAAAATAATATTAAAACTTGAATGATTTTGTTACTATAAATTTTCACTTTTGTTAATATATATACTTTAAAATTAATAAAAGTAAATGAACAACAGTGTGCGTATTTTTATGCAGTGTGTACAACGTGTTAGTACAAGTGCATATTCTAATGCTTTGTGTACAACATGTTGATGTGTTATTTTTAATTACACATATAAAAAAATAGAAAGTTGATTATTTCATTCATAATTGCGCCTCATCATGATTTCCTGCTTAAGTTTCTGAAAACATAGTCGATGCATTTCGGGCAAGCCATTCACATTCATCATCATAATTCTCTAATCTAATTCATTCATTGCAATCTTCATATTTCCAGCTTCAATCCTTAACTTTTCTGCCTTAAACCACAATCCTTTCATCTTCAATATGTAGTTTTCCCCCTCATTTGCCTTGTCAAACTCCATCTTTTCAGCTTTAGAATAATAATACCTTATCTCTTGAGTGTGTGACTCCTCCAAAAAGGTGTACTAAAGGGCGGTTTGGCAGCATCTGAATCAGACTCTTAATGGTTCGGATGTCAGAACGATTCAGCACTTAATGGTTCAGACTGTTTGTTTCGTGAGCAAATGTCTAAATGGTTCAGACATTTGCCTCTGAATGGTTAAGCGTTATATTAATGTTGAATGGTTAAGAGATCTAAAGTTGAATGGTTAAGACCTCTTATCTGAATTGGTCAGACATTTGCCTTTGAATAGTTAAACGATATACTAGCTCTTAATGTTTCAGACCTCTTAATGGTTCAGCACTTAATGGTTCAGACCTCTTATTGGTTCAGCACTTAATCATTAGACATTGCCAAACAGCCCCTAAGTTAGATAATTTCCTTGGATTACCTGCCTTGGGCTTTTCATTTTCCTTTTTTAGTTTTCCAGCCCATTGGTCGGTCCAATTCATTTTCGATGTCATTTAACATTGGGGAAGGGGTTGTGGTCAAGGTCGGGGATGGGGATGGGACCCCGTTGTTTTTTTCTTTGAGACATTCTTTCTAGGGTGTGAAATTCACTTAGGTTGGTCTTTTAATAGATGCGAACAATACTCGAACCGAAGGTTACACTTCTCTAGCTATTGGTACATTATGTTTGCATGTTCAAACTTGCTTTGAAACAAATAAATATACATGTTAGTGCAATCAAATAAATTAGAACACCATCAAACAAATGATTTTGATCAAATAATTTAGAGCACCATACATACCTGTTACTTCAACTACTACTAATGGAAAGTTTCATCAAATCAATGAGACTAGTTTTTGAGCATTAAATCTAACTTAACTATCAAACTATATATTGTTAATGCGTTTTACAAAGACTTCTAACATATATTTTGTATGTCATAATAGCTGCATTGCAACAAACATCACATATTCACTTCTGCATAGCACTGATAGCCTAGTATGGTAGTAAATCCATCTAGAAGTGTATATAACTTATGCTATGCATGAACAAAAGTTATTTGATCTACCTTGTCATGCTCGATCATAACATTTTAATTTAACCTTTTAACTTAAGCTAGGCATGAAGAAAAGTTATTTGTAGCATTTTGAATACACGACCATCGATGTGTTAAAAACCTACTTGTGTGCTTGGTTGTGGTTTCTTTATATTGCTGAAAATACTTAAAGATTTTTTCCCTGAATTGATAATGTTTCTGATCCATAGCTTGAACTGCATCAAGGCTACAATGTAGCCACGTAGAGACAAGTAATTTATCTTCTTCAATGCTAAAGTTCATACCTCTTGTTGACTTCCTAACATTCATTGTATATTTGGAGGATACGTGTGAAGAGTCATCACGAATTGAAGTAGGTCTCCACTAAAAAGGTTGGTAAAGTACATTTCCCCGTGTCGTGAGTGTGTTTCTTGTAAATCCATATCTACTTTTTGTAGTGATTGATTAATTAGGGTTCTTATACCTATTAAAGGAAGCAAATGCACTATCATGTGTTTATGTGTAAGACAATGAAGTCTCTTTAGCATATCAAACAAAATAACAATCATATTCGATCTTGTATAACTTGTGCATTCTATTTTATAATCTATACAACTTACTATCTCAAATGAACACACCAAATAGCTAAATTATGGTTTGATAATAAAAAGCAAAACTAAATGAGTATAATATATGATAAGAAACCATTGTAAAATAGAAGGTATTATCTCATGGCATCTATTAGGTTATCAAAATGATTACAAGGTAAGACCCCACTAAAACTATTCAAGAGCTACTGGTAAATTCAATCGCAAGTTAAGATGGATTTATTCAATCAAGACTTAATATAATTATCGAATACAACAAAGAACACCTAAAAAGAGATATCAAAACTGAACTGAAGTTTGCTTCTTGGTTCATACCTCATTGGTGAAAATCAGCGCTAAGGAACCAAAAGGAAGAAGCGGTGATGAAGTAGTGACGGTGAAGGCAGCGATAACGAACCGACCATGATGAACTAGAAATGTGAAAGGGAAGAATAATCATGAGATCAACTTCTATAGGGTTTAGAAATTTGGAAGGGAAATGAAACAAAATTTATGGGGTCCATGAGTGGGTCACCCTAAATGTCGTGGAGTATTGTGCTTTCCCTAAAAAAATTTAGTTTGGGTGAAAATGAAAGATGGGGTATGTAATGTAAGAGCTTGTTAACATAAATTTTCATATATCCCTTAAAATTTCAAGATTGGGATATCAATCCTCTTAAAGCATTCACAATTCATTCATCATCTTCATCTCTATAATTTTTAAATAAAAAAAATTATTTTTTAAATTTACCTATCTTTTTTCTAAAACCTCTCACATCATTCCCCATATCTATCCTTAGCTCAATGAAATATTATTTATTTATTATATTTTATAAAAAAAATATATTTTTTTCTACTCACATCCATTTATAAAATTTTGGATTTGGATTTTTGAACTATTCAAAATTATATATATATATATATATATATATATATATATATATATATATATATATATATATATATATATATATTTATTGTAGTTTATTTCAATTAAAATAAAAAATCCAAATCCATCCTGAAATATTATATTTATATATATGTCTATAATTTTTTACTATTTAATTGTTTTGACTATCCGTATCCGAAATTTTGAGATAAGACGAATTGGGATAATGAAATCAAGAATCCGAAAATTAAATTCTGGTTATCCACATTTGAACACCATAAATGTTGTGAAATACAATATTTACAAAAAGATTTTCTTCATTTATACAACATTACATATATAACAGAAGCAATAACCCAAAAGTTTTTCAATAGGTTTATAAAATACAAGCTATGGTTCATATCTCTCTCTCCTCACACGCACACACGCATATATACATATATTTGTGTGTATATATAGTGGTGTAAGCAACTTTCTTGGGTTCATACTCAATTATCAAGAGGAGCCTCATGTATCTTCGCCTCCTATTTCTCTCTACCTTGAGCTTTCACATATTTTCTGCAGGTTTGTATTTATATCTATTTTAATGTAATATTAGGTGACCAATTGCTATTTTTTCTTTGTTATATTTGAAGGCATCTTGAAATATTAATGTATGAAAGTCGACATTATATAACGCAGATATGCTGTACGTAACAAGAGCTCGAATATCATCACCTGTAGCCATGGCTGACAATGGAGTTAACATAAGTTTTCAAGGCAATCATGTAAGTGATGTTCCTTAAAATACTTTAATTCTTTATATTAAATTATCTTATATGTATTTTGTAACCACACGCTCACTAATATATTGTTAACACAATATTGGTCTACAATTAGGCTTAAACAATCAAACACTTGATAGAGATATCATTTCAACACCTTCATACCGTTAGTATATTATCTGCTATCATTTTAGTATATCGTTTTAGATATTTTTAAACTAGTTTTTCACTATTTCTCATTTTTCAATAAAGAATTATTAGTAAAAATAATAATTGTTGTAGGTGATAGAAAATAATAGATTGCCAATTTATATTATTGTAGTTGATAGAAAATAAACTGATTGCCGTAGGAGTGAACCTAAATTTTCAAGAGAATCATGCTAGTGATTTCGCTTAAAATCTAATACCTTTTATTATATTATCTGATAAATCGCATTCAAAGATTGAAGTGTCGTTTTGTTACATCAATTTAGATTTCTTTACCCGTATTTCTCATTTTTAAATATTAATTTATTAGGATTAATGATAATTGTTAGACTTATTTCTGATATTTCTAGTTTAAAAATAATAGATGCAAATGTATATTGTTATAGTTGGTAGAAAATAAACTGTCATATTTGGCTTTAACAGGTAAACAATATAAAGTTATACATTTTGGTAATATTTTGAATTTAATATATTGAAAAAACTTAAAGAAAAAGTAATATTGTATAAATATATTAAAATAACATGTAACAATCATTGAAATTGCTTTCTGTGCTATATGTCTGCCTTGAGAATGACGAAAGGTTCACGAGCCGGCATTTTTGTGTTTAATTTTGTCTAATCAGATAAAAAGAATTGATATATTCTGAAAAAAATTTAGTTGTAAGTTTCTTTCTAAAGAAGTTACGGGTGCCGTCATATTTAGAAAATAAATAAGTAGTTCCGATTAATTAACATATATTATTTAAAGCAGTGTCGTGTATTTACGGTTTAATTAAAGATAAAACGAATTGCATACAAAAGTTGTATCTCTAGATGACTTAATTACAACAAAGAAGTCAAGCAAATAAGTAGAATAAAAAATAAATTAAATACATAAATATGTGGAGAAAAATGGTTTAAAACAAGATTAATTAAACCGGTCTAAATCTTGTAATTTTTATGAATAAATCGAACCCAAGTAACATTTAAACATAAATCTCTTGTGACCTTTCAAACACCTTATCACTAGGTCATCTTGTAATAGTTATGTCATCACCATCTTACACTAAGAACAAAATATTAGAAATATTTATGTTTTTCTTTTACTATAAACTGCGATTAAAACTGACGCATTGCGGCGGGGTGGAAAATTGTTAAAAAAAACTAACGTGGCAACGTAACACATGTTGAATGTAGAAAAAATAAAATTTGAATATCATTGATAACACTAAAAACTTTATATAGATTCGAAACTATACGTCACAAACTCTTGTATTGTGGCAATGTCGTTGATAATATTTGAAACTTTATACAAAAAAAGAATTCGTCTAAAAAATTCAAGTCCAAATGTCACAATGTAAAAAAACAAGTAGTTATTTGTATTAGGTTCAAATAAAAATGCTTTTAAAACTAAAAAGTATAAAAAATAATTTCAACCACTTACATTCTTAATCAATGGTTGATATCAATTTATAGGAAAAATATTGTTAGAGGGGTATTTCAGCAATAGTCGCTTTTGTTAACTTTTTGTAATTTTTTTCATTTTTTTAAACGTTCATAACCTCATGTACGACATTATTTTTTTATAAAAATCCCACAATACAAACACTTTTTTTATCTTTAAAATAAGTATAGTATTGTTATATAAAAAAATAAAAAAATTATATTTTTAAGCTCATATCTCGTCATTGTGTGTTTAGTGTAGTTCATTGTTTCATTTGTTAGTTATTATGTTAATCTGCATACTATTGTGTTTTTCTAATATGATTAATTTTAAAAAATATAACGACGGAATGACATTGTTGTATATATCTAATATGTAAAATACAATAATAAATTAACAACTAATTGATCTAATATACATTAAAAACAATGACAAAATAACACAATATCTAATTGTATCTTTTAATCGTCATTGTGTTATCTGGAGTACTATGAGTTTTGAAAAATAAATTGATGAAATAACATCATTATGTACTTCTAATGGTAAAACACAATGATTAATAATACGTTTATATAATCTACTAAAAAATAATGATAAAAATAACACGTTGTGTTATTTTAAACACTATGAGTTTTGAAAAATACATCGGTGAAAGTATGTCTTTTAGTTGTAAAACACAATGATAGATAACAAATTTATAATCTATAAAAATAATGACAAAAATTACATAAAATAATCTAAAACGTAAAAAATAACTAATACACATAACAAATGATGTAAAATATATGACACAATGAACTGATATTTGACACAAAAAACGTATAAGACACAATAAGTTGACATATTTGATACAATGACCAAAATCCCCTCCTCTTTAAAGCAATAGAAGGACACGTGTCAAACCCATAATTCTTCTTATGCTTTTTAGATTAAACATCCTTTTTACTATAACCTTACCCTAGTTAATTATGCTAGAGTTGATAAAAACAAGTACATACAAATTTGTATTTATTAAAAATCATATTTTAAAAGTTGAAGTAAAGAAAAGAAAAATAACTTGAAAAAAATCAAAACCCATAATCGACTATGACCGCTTGTAAGTTTATGCAATGATAAATTGTAAATTACGACATACAATTTCACTTTGAATGAAATTTACACTATAACGTAGATAAAAATAAGCACATCGCAATAACATGTTCGAAAGTTTGTAAAACATTAAATTTTAATTTTTATATGAGAAAAACAAAAAAAAATTGTAAGTGTCCCAAGAAAACAAATAGATAAATATATATTATAAAGTTTAGATCTAACTAAACTAAGAAGGCCAAATGTACTATTCTAGAGACCTTAATATGAATTACTAATTAAAATGTTACATAGTTCACATGTACATTATACTTAAAAGACGTGCAATATAGGTGTGTATTAATGAGAAATGTATCAAAATAAAATTTAGTAATTTTTTAAAATAACAAATCTATCATATTTCTATACTACACCCAATATATATTACACTTACCAAGGTTTGAATCTTGGATCTTCTTTATAATGATGCACTTAGGGGCAAAGCCTGTATCACTGTACCACCAACCCTAATGATAAATTTTATAAATTCATCACATGAAGAAATAGTAAAGTAAAAAAATGACTAAAAAATTTGTAGACCTTTTTAAATTTTATATCATAAAAAAGATGTGGAATTAGAAAGAAAAAAAAGAGCCATTCCGGTGGGTTGTTAAAAGAACACGTCTCATATGGATTAGTTTATTAAAAGTTTAAGCTGATCTTGTTTGAGATTACTTGCTACTCAAGTTGAAGTTGACAAT
Source organism: Flaveria sonorensis (assembly GCA_025506505.1). Lineage (NCBI taxonomy): Eukaryota > Viridiplantae > Streptophyta > Magnoliopsida > Asterales > Asteraceae > Flaveria > Flaveria sonorensis. The sequence goes on along the minus strand of CM046427.1, from coordinate 51,206,642 downwards.
AGCACACTTGTATAAATAATTCAAGTTGATTTGGTACTATATTATTTAAGAGTTGTATAGTCTAAAATTTTTATTACTTGTTAGTTAAAGCCTTTTATAAGAAGGAACATCTAAAATTATCATATTTAAGAAAAGCGAACCAACTCATCAAGACACGAGCTAGAGGCAAGCCGAATACAAGCTCAGTTTTTGACTTGTTTCGGAATACTGAGTTGAGTTGCCTTGGCTTGTATTTGTCCATTGCTATAGTTGTCAAGAAAGAAAAGTTGTACAAATCTATGGTAACAAGAGGTTGTGGATGAGTAGGTACGGCGGCCTCTGGGAGTGGACAAGCAGATCTTGTCTTTGTGTGTATGCCCCAAGTAGAAGAGGAGATACGTATTCCGAGATCATATATCATAGATTGATGATTTGACAGGAAAGCTAAACGGGAACAAGATAGGAAGATAGGAAAAAACACGAAGGAAAGAAGGTAGAGAAGAAGATGAACAAGACCGTAAAGGGGGAGAGTCGAGAGGGGGCGACGAGCGAACAACAAGACATAAAGAAGAGTTTTGGGAAACTATTGAATCAAGGGATATTGAGGAAACCGTAAAAGAAAGTAAAGGAAATGATTGGAAAAAGTGAAGGAGCGCTTAGATTCAAAGCATTAGTTTAACATCCACTTATAAGTAAAATTATTTGAGGAACCCAACGACAAGCTATCCTCGACTCGAATTTATACGAGTTAACTTGGATAGACTTGAAAAATATATAAGTTGATTTCAACTGATCTATTTTTGAGTTACTTTCTGACGAGTTTTAAACAAGTTTTGATCGACAAGCTCTTTAAGCAACTCTAGCTACTAGTGTTTCTAAAAAAAATGAAGGCAGCCTCAAAGTAAAGCGGCAAATAATATATATACTTATAACAATTATATACTCAAATTATAGAGAATTAATAATTGATTTTATGATATTTTTTTGAACGGCCAACGACTACTTAAAACCAGTCAACCGGGTAAACCAATTGGCGAAAGGCCACCTACGCTCGCGAACATAAACGACCCTAGTGACTCCCCTCCCACCGTTCCAGAGGAAACCCACCACCTAAAGGCCGACTGTGGTAAAACCCCTCGTCCACTTAAAACATATTCAATCAAGTGGGACTCGAACCAATGAACTCCACTTTAAAAAACCATAGGGTGACGGTTTTAAAACCAATTGATTTATGACTCATTGGTTATTTGATTTTATGATATAATATTGTTTTAAACTAATGAAGTACGTACAAGTATCTATGTATAAAAATAATAAAACTTGATAAAAAGTCAACAATGATGAATGTTTTTACCATGTTAGTCATAACACACGCCCAATTAATTAAAAAATTGTCATTGTTTTATCTTAACTATTGATTTGTCTTAATTATTATTCCACTTGGCACTCTTTTCATATTAAATCCAACTTTTGAGGTAGCCTCTATACACACACATATATGATCATGCGTGAAAAAAAGGTTGTGATGTATTATTTGACCGTTATTTTTTCAAATATAATAAAAAAAGGTTGTGTTGTATTTCATACAGAAAATGCTTATTGTAGGTGGTAATGAGTAATGGCATAGTTGAAATCACTATATCAAATCCAGCAGGACATCTTACAGGCATACAGTACAAAGGAATCGACAATTTGCTAGAAGTATTGAATGATGAAACTAATCGTGGGTAAAATGACATATCCTTTATTTTTCTCTACAAATACGTTATTTTGATTCAATATATATATTTTGGTATAACCACAAACAATATAAGATGATAGGTTTTTACTATTTTGTTTTTTGATCCACAAGAGGTTTTATTTATTTTCATTCTTATAAAAATAAGAAATAAATCCAAAAGTAGTAGCATCTGATAGTAATTGCTAATGATCCCACTTGTCATTAATGGACCAAGTTGTTGAGCCACTCGCCACTAATTAACCAAGTTGATACCAACCTTAGTATCATTGATTCTCAGTTATCAATAATAATCAATTTATTGAGGTTACCAATTCTCATGTAACTTTTCATCAACCATGCAAATTCGAAGCAACTGCCAATGGTTTTTTCACATAATAATCTGAAGTTTTTCCACTTTGGGTAACGAGAACCCTCTAGGGGATCAACTATTGGATCCCCCTTTGGCAAAACTCTAGGGCCCTGTTAAAGTGTGAAGCTCTCTTGGTCCTTAGAACTAACAAGGGGGTGGTGCTCCCTTGAACTCTCTGGTATGTTGGTTCCTAAGATCATAATAATCTTGAACATGTTTTTATCTACAGCTCCTAGCTTATATCGATATTTATTATAATTTCATTCTAGTATTACATAAATCCAGGTGTGCTAAAATAGCGTTAATACCACTAAAGTCACCAACATATTAAGTATTATACTTGTTAAATGTAATAAATGATAGATAAAGCAACCATGTATGTAATCTACACACAAGACGAGGTATAACTCTTACCCCTTTTCTATGTATACTTGATTTTCACAAACATTATACTCCAACATGAATTGTGTAGCGTGCCTTTAATGTTAACCCATAAGCTTAATACCTCCTTAACAACAATGTAATCAATTAAATAAAATTAATGACTTCAAATACTTAAATGAGAAAAAAAAGTTCACTATCACATGACTATATTAAACCTAACATACAGAATTAGTATTTTTCGTGTTAGGTATAATTCTCATGCAACTTTCCATCAAAGATGAAAATTCAATTCATCTTTCAATGTTTTTTCTACATAGTAATTGAATATTTTTCCACTTTGGGCGGGCATCACTCGTTGAATAGGTAGCAAGATTCCCACGAGGTGCTTAACCCCTTGGACCCTGCCTGAGGCACCGACCTTGGGTCCCGCTAAAAGGGCTCCCTTAATTATTAGAACCCGTACCAAAGGGGCGTTGCCCCCTTAAACCCTTTGTAGCGCCTAATATAATAATAATCTCAAACAAGTGTGTATTTCACATCTCTAAAATTGTATCAAGTAAATCATATTACACTTTGGTATTAAGTAAATCATATTATACCAAAATAACTTTGATCACATTAGATTCATCAAAATACTAAACATCATACTCATCATATGTAATGTCTAACAGATTAAGCAACCATGCACCCAATCTACAAACACCAAGGTATAACTCTTATGTCTTTATCATATATACCTGATTTACACAAACATTATACCATAACCTAAATTGTGTAGCATGCATTTAACGTTAACCCGTAAGCTCAAGTACCTCCTTAACAATAATCTAATCAATTAAACATACTTAATGACTTAAAAAACTTAAAGTGAAAAAAAAAAAAAAAAGAAATTACCATCAAATGTATGTGCTAAACGCAACAAATAGCATTTAGTAAATTCATGTAAAGTAGAATTCTCTTGAAACTTTCAATCAACCGTGTAAATTCGAAGCAACTTTCAATAACTTTTCTACATAGTAATCGAAAACCTTTCCACTTGGGGGGGGGGGGGCACTCATTGAATGGGTAGCAAGACCACTACTAGGAGCTTAATGTAAGGCCCCGTTCCCGGGACGCTTACAGCTGGACCGTCATCGCATAAATTATTTAAAATAAACATTACTTTTGCAGCGGAATTCAAAGCTTTCATAATAATTAAAACATGTTATCTCATTACATAAATCATTTACATATCAAAATACAATAACATGTCAAAATGTGGATGCTAGTCTTCAAAACACTTCCAGTAGCGTATGCATCCATGCCTGCAACTCCTCAGCATCAACAAAATACCTGCCAACTATCATGCATACAAAAAGTCAGCGACGCTGAGTGAGTTCTAGTTTTAAATAAAATATTTACTTTCGTTAAAACATAACCTTCGTAATCATATGCGATCACACATCATACGTACACTTTGATAAGATTATTATTATCTTCATCATTGTTCAATTCGTATATTTCGTACATTCATCATTATCTTTCACTTCAATCTGGATCCTGTCTCATGCAATACCCCCGACTCATGTCCGAAGACCGACAGTACAGGGGTACGCGACAAGGATCCCCTTCGAGTCACAAAGACTCCCTTCGAGCCATAAGGACTCCCTTCGAGTCACAAAGACTCCCTTCGAGCCGCAAGGAATCCCTTCGAGCCACAAAGACTCCCTTCGAGTCACAAAGACTCCCTTCGAGCCACAAGGACTCCCTTCGAGTCACAAAGACTCCCTTCGAGTCAAAAAGACTCCCTTCGAGTCACAAAGACTCCCTTCGAGCCACAAGGACTCCCTTCGAGCCACAAAGACTCCCTTTGAGCCACAAGGACTCCCTTCGAGTCACAAAGACTCCCTTCGAGTCATAAAGACTCCCTTCGAGTCACAAAGACATCCTTCGAGCCATAAGGACTCCCTTCGAGTCACAAGGACTCCCTTCGGGTCAATCTCATGGATTAAACCCCTTATGAGTCTGTTGTGACACACAGTCACTCACCTCAGCCTGGCATACAAGTTTGTTGTGACAACACAGTCACTCACCCCAACCTTGGCTTACAAGTCTTTTGTGACACACAGTCACTCACCTCAGTCTTGCTTGCAAGACTATTATTACGTTCCACTTTTCATTATCATTATCTTTCATTTCGTTACATAATACTTTACGTTCATTCATAGCCATACATCAAACCACGTAAAGCCATAACATCATACACATAGTATTAGAAAACATAATACATACGTTTTGAAAACTGTTAAACGAAGAAAGACAACACATACACCCATACATCATAAACATCATCACACCATCATGCACACATCAAACATAAGCCAACACATCCCAACGGGACCTATCTCAAACATCACCTCTTAAAGCCTCTTAGAAAAAAAACCTCAGTCTAAAACCAGGCGCATGGGACATCTTAGGCGCATCAGCAGAAAATTCTAAGTATAAAACTTCTTGGGCGCATCAGCACTATTCGGGCGCATGAGCCCTGTTCGGGCGTCCCAACACTTAGCCACAGAAACAATTCTAGGCTCATGGGCACTATGCAGGAGCATGGCCCACACTTAGCCATTCCCACACTTTCTGGGCGCATGAACCACTGTTCAGGCGCACCACCTACACTTGGGCGCATGGGCACTCTGGGCGCATTAGCCCTGTTCGGGCGCACCACCCTTGGGCGCATGAGAACACTTAACTCATAAAGCTTGGGCGTAACACCATCCAAACACAGATCTAACATACTTAGGGCATCTAAAACTTACCAAGCACAATACTAAACCATAAACAAGCCTAGAACATACAACCACAGCACATACATAGAACAAAAAGCTGAAACATACGGTTATCTTTAAAAACCTTTTTCCCGGTATGCAAAATAGCCCCAAAATCAGTTAAAACATGTAAAAGGGGGGTTCTAGAACTCACCTTGAAGCAGCTCTTCAAACTAAACACTTCCACCTGCGATTTCAGCTTCAAAATCCCAAGAACAACCTTTTAAAACATCGAGAGCTTCGGTTACAAGCTGCAAACTAAGCTAAAACCGAACATAAACCCGAGAACTAACCTTTTTTGCAGCTTCTTCTTCCTTCTTCTTCTCCAAAAACCCGATTTCTTGCTCTTCTTCTTCTTCAGCCGAGGCCAAAAAGCAGATCTGCTGCTTTATGGGGCGGCCATACCCTCATTTATATTAAAATAATGAGCTTTGGTACTTTTACACCTTACACCCCTCATCTTGTGCCCATTTACTTTTCTTTCTGAATTCTTTTCTTTTCGTTTTCTTTTTAATAAAATTCGGGGTGTTACACTTAACCCTTTGGACCCTACATGAGGCATTGCCCTTAGGCCTGACTAAAAGGGTGAAGCTCCCTTATTCCTTGGAACCCTAACCAAGGAGGTGTTGCCTCTTTGAAACCTCGAGTTCATTACTTCCTAAAATCATAATAATTTTAAACAAGTGAGCATTCTACATTTCTTAACTTGGATTGATATTTATTATAATTATGATGATATATTTGTTGACGTGAATAGCTTTCATGTTGATTTCATCTTTCCTTATCTTTCCTTTCTATTCAAAATTCACTTTAAAACGTAAAGGATTAGGTTTTTCTCAACCCCTAAGTACAATGTTTCTTCCTTTGTCCTTTAACCCTTAAATTACTGTAGATGACAATATTTTTATTATTCATACCTAATCATTTAATAATTTCATCAGGTTATTGTACATCCAAAAATATGTTTCCTTTAAGAAATCTTTTCAAGATTGCATACATTATGGTAACACTTTCATATCTGGCCTTGGTCTCTAAATTTATGTTAGAACCTTGACTGTACTTTCATTATACCATCATGATTCCAAAAATCTTCTAGTAAAACATCAGCTTTATATAGGTTTAGGATTGCTATAAACACCTTAATAAACAATGCTTTCTCTTACATATGAAGCTTTAACAATCGTGACACCTTCTCTCCATCTTCTTTAATACATTATTCTAAACTGTACACATGAAAACTATTGTAAATCATGTCTAAATACAGGTGCATCCAAGTTTTTGGTTGTTCTCCAATCCTTTTCAATATCAAATGGCCTAATATAGTGAGGTTGGCTTTTCCAAACCTTAGGATTCCTTTCTAAGGCTACACTTTCAGCATCACGGTCACCTACTTTCAACTTTGTTAGTCTTCATATTGGCCTAACTCTTTTTCTTTTTCTGCCTTTTAACATTTATTCTTGTAACGACCATATCTTTATGGTCCTTCTTTCTTCTTTCACATATGAACACATAAGAGTTTAAAGAATACCTAGCCTCAACTCTTTTCATATCAATCACCGTAATAGGATCACACCAACTACAATACCATGACTGAATATTTATAATAAAACTAATTCTCCTACTCAAGCAAAACCAAACAGAGTTAATTACCTAAATCCAGGAATAAAACATATCAAATCAAAATTAAATCCTAACAAACTAAACGAAAGAGAAAACAAAATCTTACCACCTAAGGTAGTAACCAACCAAACTAGGTTGGCCGATCCATTACGAGAACTAAAACAATATTTACCTACCTATTGTTTGTGTTAGGTCCATCATCACTTTAATGCCTAGCATGTTTCTCATTTAATCAAACTTCAATCTTGGTAAAGCATGTAAGTATGTTAGCCTTTTGTTCTTCACCCCTCACGATTACAACCTTGATTAATTCTTTCTTAGCACATCCTCTAATGAAGTGGTGTTGAGAATCTATGTGTTTGCTTCCTTCAATATTTATTATTCACCTTCAATAGTACCACTGCTTCCTTCTATCTCGTGAGTTTATTTGACAATCTTTTTAGCGAAATTGCTTGGCGAGCTCATACTATGGTTGCTATAAATTCAGCCTCACATGATGTAAGAAAACAATATCTTGTTTTTGTAGGCTCCAAGTAATCAATGATTTCGCAAAGTAGTACACCAAACGAGTGGTGTTTTTGCCATCGTCTTGATATACCACGTAGCTACTATAACTAAGTAGCTTCTAAACCCTATCATTTTTATACTTTATCCATATTTGATAGAGACTTTTACATATCACATGATGTATTTTATAAGCCCCAAGTGACTTTCAATTGGTTCTTGCATGTAACGACTTGCAAGACTTACTACAAAGCTCAAATATGGTCTTATATGAAGTAGGTGGTGAAGGTAACCTATTATGAGCCTAAAATCAGTTGTGTTGATAGGTTTACCTCCTTCTTTCTTGAAAAAACTCAAACCTAGTATGTTAGTGGGATTGCAATCATATATGTTATCTTCTAGGAGCTTATATGCAAAAGTCATTTACTTGATTGTTGTTTCTTTTTGGATTGTTTTACTTCAGTTCTCATATAATATGCAAACGAGCCCAAGCCTTTCATTTCAAATTTTCCTTCATTCGGTTTTTATAATAAACGATCAATGCCTTCTTTATAAGAACCAACGACTAAGTCTTACAGATAGACTCTAATAAATAGTATTAGCTTTCCATCATGTTTCTTGTAGACTACTTGTTCTTGAAAGTATCTTGTAAAACCTAGTTGGTTGACGGTTAAATCAAGTTTGAAGTTCTAATGGCTAGAACATTAGTTCTGGGTTACACGTCACTTTTGGGTTGGGTTGTCGGTCTTATTCGATCCATTATCATTATCATCCAGTAGTGGGCTTTAATGAACAGTTAGTTTTTCTTGCTTGGTTTTTCTCTTTCAAAATTGTTAATATAATTAGTCAAATCCCAAGCTTATGTTTCATCAAAGTAAGCATCTTTACTAACAACGATTTTCTTTTTCTCTACCTTGTAAAGATAATATGTTTTGGTACTTGGCTTGGTCTAGAGTAGATCATGGGTTTGTATCAATCATCAAACTTGTTTTGAATTACCTTTATCATTTTGGCATATGCTATCTAACCAAATATCTGTATATACTCTAAGTTAGACTTTTTGGCTACGAATGCTTTGTAAGGAGTTATGGTAATCAAGGCTCTAGTTGGTACTCGATTCAATATGTAAGTGGGATGTTGAAACACTTCAACCCATATGTTTTGTGAAACTTTCATGGCCTTCACAATACTTAGTATGGTTTTCATTATAGTTTTATTCCTCCTTTCCACAACCACATTTTGGTGGGAGTATAAAGAGTGGTATATTGTTGATAAATGCAATTGGATATTGATTTCACAGTAGTTAGTGACATTATGTGATGTGAATCCCCCCTCCCACTATCTATTTGTACTGATTTTATCTTAAATGTAGGCAAATAGGATTTCCCATATTTGATTGAGTTTGATACACTTTGTTTTTGGATTTTTCCACCTTCATTAGTAACTTTCTTCCTTTATCATCCTTCCATAACCTATTATCATCCATTGTGACCTTACATCTAGCTTCCATTGATTGTTGCGTAAGTTTGGTATGTAGTAGATATCAATATTTAATCATTGTTCTCCATTCTTTCATTGAATGAGAACATATAATTTTTCTTGGATATTCACATATGGTCCATCTCCAAACTTAACCTTGTCCATGATATAGTTATTATCTTATGAGAAGTAAGAAATAGTAATGATCATATAGTTGCTAGCTCTGTTGTCAAGATAATAAATGCCTTCTTCTTTAGGTTCTAGCTTATATATATTTGGTAATACTTTCTCCTTATAAAAGAACAAGGTTTCTTTAATGCAATCAACCATCAATAAATTTGTATCCACTTTTTAAAAAAAGGCCTAGCCATATTTGCTTTAACCTGTTTCTTTGAGTTCTATCATGGCAAGTTAAGGCACAATGCCCATATTTGTCATATCTATAGCATTGTATATGTGATTTATCTCGTCCATGATTCTTGGTTGACTTATCGATTCTGTTTTGAGAGTTTCCTTGACCCCAACCCCGGTTCAGAAGACCTTGGCTACTTTTTTGTGCCTCGTCTTGATTGATTTCCAGGGATGCTACCCACCCTTGACAAAGGACCACCGGTTGTTTCTTTTGAATTAGATTCGAATTAAGTGAAAAGTAGTTGTCTTTCTTACTTTAGTTTCTTTGATTCAAAACTCGTTCTTCATAAGTTTTAAGCCTTCTCACTGCATTGACGAACGACATGGCTTCCAAGTGTTTGCAGTACTCCATCGCAACCACTAGTTGGAAGTAATTTTTTGGAACGGAGTCCAAAAGTTCCATTACAAGTGTTGAATCGTGAAGGCTGGTCTAATTGTCTTCAAAACCATACAACTAATCTACGTTTTCATCATTATTCGTGGTTAGCTTTTCAAAATCACTTTTTAGCGTTAAGAGTCTTGCCTTCTATACTCCTTGAGCCCCAACATACCAATCCCTTAAAACGTAAAACTTCTTCTTATACAGCTTGGAACAAAAACACTATGGGTGAACACTATGGGTGATTTTTTTGATAGCTTGTTGATTGATTGTTGGTGGCCTGTACGGCTTCCATGACCCCTTGATCATCCAAGATAGTTTCAACAACAAATATCCGAGGGGTCTAATTTTATCCGATCAAATTTGGAACCCGCATGGTTGCACCTCCAGAATTCATAGTGGGAACAAGTGCATTTTGATTAGGGTGTTTTCATATCGACCATATGTGTGTCGTTTCTTAATTGTGGTTTTCGCTGGTACAAAAGAAGGGGATTGGCTCTGATACCACTTGCGATCTATTTTTTCTTCTTTCACATGTGAACACTAGAGAGTGAGGAATACCAACTTCATTATTTTCTTGTTTTTTTAGAACAAGACTCTTTTCTTAATAATCACCAAAATCAAATCAAACCAATTATGATACCATGACTCGATATTTGTAAGAGTTAATTACATAAATGGCCCCTATGGTTTATCAAAAATAACAGGGTACTAAGGGTTTTTTGTAACAGATTGGGGTATTATGTTTTCAAATTTGTAATGAGAATGGGTAATAAGACTAACCGACATCAATTTTTCTGTTATATTTAAATAAAACGACTAAAATACCCTTTGAGGGACTACTTTTGTAATTTAATATCTCTCTTTTATTTAGGGACCATTTTTATAATTACCTATACCTTAAAAATCCGAACCCCCACCCACCCACCCCACCCACGTCTCTTTCAGAATATCAAACCAAACCACGATTGACTCCCCCATTATCGTTAGGCTACCGCTAACCACCACCATGCATCTTTTTCACAAATTAGAAGATTTAACCCACCATCGCCGCCCACCACCTGGTCACTACCCATCGCCGAGACTTAATGTATGGATAGGATTTCAAGATTGAAATTAGGGTTTTTGTAAATTAGGGTTCTTGGTGTCTATTTTTGTAAATTACAGAGGCGGGTCAGAGAATAGGTTGTTACAGGCGGTGATGGTTGGTTGATTCCATTTGTGGTGGCTTGGTTGACGGATCTGGTGGTTGGTGGGTGGTCAGTTGGAGATTAGGGTTAACATTTGGAAAGGAAACGTGGATTTGGTGATGATGGCTGGCGATGATGATGATGATGAGGGTTCAATGGCCGAAGATGGTGGTGGCGGTTGTTGGTGGGTGGTGGGTGGTAAGTTGGATAGGGTTTTATAAGGGAATGGGAAGAGGTTTTGGTGATGAAGGTTGATGGTGATGATGATGAGAGTACAAGAGATGTGATACGTTGATGACCGGCAGTGATGGTTGGCGGTGATGGATGGTGGTGGTAACCGGCGTTGATGACAGAAGGTGGTGTAATTAATATATATGTATGTGTGTGTATATATATATATAGAAAGAGTTATATGCAAATATTATTTTAATTAAATTACACTAATAGTCCCTCTAATTTACATAAATAGTTCTATAATATAAAAAACTAATATGACCAAAAATTTAACAGAAAATCTAACGTCTGTTAGTGTTAATACTCAATCTTATTAAAAGTGAGTACTCAAAACTGTTATTTTTGTTTAGTATCCAAATCTGTTATTATTTATAAACCAACAAATCTGTTATTTTTTATAAATCACAAGGACCATTTATGTAATTAACTATATTCATAATAAAACTAATCTTTCTATTCAAGCAAAACTAAACAGACTCAAATAATATGTCTTAGTGGGAGTCATCTTTTTCATAACCGATTAATTAATAATATATTAAATAGTGTAAGACATGTTTATCAAGGATTATTTTTTAAAATTTAAGGGCAATTGCATACTTCTCTTACTAAATTTGTAAAATTACATATATCCCAAAACATGTTTAAAAACATTGTATTTTATGCATTGAAACTTGTGTCTTGAAAAAATATGTAATTTTTTTGGTGGAGAGGAAAATATATGTAAATATTTTCTTAAAACAGTAAATTTAAATATTTTTTTGCATAAAAAAAGAAAGTAAAAATCAATTTTGTACTTTTTCCGCTCGTTTTCTGACTCGGTGAATTAATTTTAGATATTGGGATGTTGTTTGGAGTCCACCAGAAAGTAGTAGAACTAAAGGTACTTTAGAAAGGTATACACATCTCTAGTTTATTTATTTTATTTTTATAATTCATTTTTAGTTTGTTTTATTTCGAAGTTTTTATTTGCGATCGAAAGATACTCCAACTTTAGTTTAGTATTTCCATATATTCACAAACTGTTTTCGACTATAATTTATCCTTTAATTTTTATAAATTAGTTTTTAATATATTTGTGATCGTTTTGCAATCATATCTAAACAGCAATAAAGTAATTTACAACCGTTTACCACTGTTTCAGTTTAGTCATTAATTTTACAACGATTAAATTTGGTCACAAATTCCAAGCATAAACTTTGATCGTAAATGCCTAATTTTCTAGTTTTGCTTGCAAAAACTATCGATTTCTTTAGTAAAATCAGATACCAAATACTGTTTTATACGTAATAAAAAGGCTTGCAGGAACAAGTTGTGAAGTCATAGTAGAAACCGAAGATCAAGTGGAACTTTCCTTTTCAAGAACATGGAATTCTTCCCTTGATGGCATGTTAGTCCCGCTCAAGATCGACAAAAGGTTCTTATTTCGATCAATGCTATGATACTAACATTCGTATCGGTCATTCATCATGGTTCTATTTTAGGTATATTATGCTTCGTGGATCATCGGGCTTCTATACGTATGCGATTTATGAACATTTAGAAGAATGGCCAAGTTTTAATCTTGATAATACAAGAGTTGCTTTCAAGCTTAGGAAAGACAAGTAAATACATTCCTAACATCTTTATCATAAAATGGTGTTTATTTGATTATTAACCTTTTTTGTTGATTAGATTTCACTATATGGCGAATTCCGATGACCGGCGTAGGGAGATGCCTTTGCCAGATGATCGGTTGCCCGGAAGAGGTGAACAACTAGCCTACCCCGAGGCGGTCCTACTTGTTAATCCGGTGGAGAGTCAGTTTAAAGGAGAGGTTAATGAATTACTCTTACTCTAGCACAAAAGCTGAAAAAATATTCTAACATAGTGATAAGCACTTGATGGTTCTATTTCCATTGGTTTCTGTAATAACCTCTTGAGCGCAAGCTGTAATTTAAGAAAAAGAAAAGAAAAGAGAAGGGAAAAAAACCACAAAATCTATGAAGAGATGAAATTTTTATTTGTTCATCATTTGAATAGCGTTTTTGAATTTCTCTGTCAGTTTAAACTCTATAGACTCATGTTTTGGTATAAAAATGTCCTAAAGTTGGCTAATACTTACTTCAATATTGTACCTATAGGTAGACGATAAGTATCAATACGCTGTTGAGTTAAAGGATCTTCGTGTCCACGGATGGATATCTATGGATCCTCCCGTGGGTTTTTGGCAGATTACGCCAAGTAACGAGTTTAGGGTAGGTGGTCCCATCAAATCAGAGTTAAACTCTCATGTTGGACCTACAACTCTTGCTGTAAGTTCCCTTACTCCTTTCAATTCAGTGACATCATATTGGTTCATAATATGCAACCTTATCATACATTTCAGGTTTTTGCAAGTACTCATTATGGTGGAAGTGATTTGGTCATCAAATTTGGTGAAGGTGAGTCGTGGAAGAAAGTATTCGGCCCAATTTTTATATATCTCAATACTGTTACAGATGAAGAAGACCCTCACATGCTTTGGGCTGATGCCAAACATCAGGTCTAATATTTTCTGATTTCAAAACATATATTGCAAATCAAACTGTTTTCATCGTATTTGTGTGCAGATGTCCGAGGAAGTCGAAAGCTGGCCTTATGACTTTGTTGCATCAGATGACTTTCAATCTGCACATCAAAGGGGCAGTGTTAGTGGTCGATTACTAGTCCAAGATAGGTAAAATCTTTGTCCTGTGACTCGCGTCTACACGATTGACAGGGTTGTCTACAAGATCCATTTTCAGTTTGAATATTATCATTTTTGTTTTGGGATGTAGGTTTGTTGATACCAAAGATTGCATACCAGCAAGTGGTGCTTACGTCGGGTTGGCACCACCAGGAGATGTAGGATCATGGCAAAGAGAATGCAAGGTGAACTTGAATACGCGAATTTTCTACTCTTGGTTATATTTAGGGCCTTTTAGCTAGATTTATTAAACAAACAAACAAACATACTCAGTAAAACTCTGCTCGATAAAGGCAAATCTTTTCTCTACCTAAGGAGGTAGAGAGACCGCATTCACCGAGACCGCTGGCTATTTAGCTAGATTTAGTTTTAGATCATATCTAGTATCATACTAAACTTCTTGTTTGGTTCACTAGAAATACCAATTCTGGACTGAAGCAAATGAGGAAGGGTATTTTTCCATACCAAATGTACTTACTGATGTATACAATCTATACGCTTGGGTCCCCGGATTCATAGGCGATTATAAGAATTCTACAATGATCAACATTTCCTCAGGTTCTAGTTATTATAGTTAGTCATTGTTCTACTCATTGTGTAAAACATACACTTACCGAAAGAATAAACTAACAGGTGTTAATATCGACATGGGTGATCTTGTATACGAGCCTCCAAGAGACGGTCCAACGTTATGGGAGATTGGCTTTCCAGATCGCTCGGCTGCAGAGTTTTACATTCCTGATCCTGACCCAATATATGCCAACAGTTTTCTTCTCAAAGATCCTAATAGGTTTGGCACCATTTTAGTTCAATACTTTTTTCATGATGGTAACACATACCTTAACTGTTACTGATTGTACCACGAATTTAACTGTTCACTGAGAATATTGATTTAACAGGTTTAGACAATATGGGTTATGGGACAGATATTCTGAACTGTATCCAGTTGATGATCTAGTATACACAGTTAAAGAGAGTGACTATACAAAAGATTTCTTCTTTGCACATGTTCTTAGGTATGTCATTTTTCTGATCAATTGTTTATGATTCAATTCAAATTCTTTTAATTGGAAAAGTTCATTTAAACCAAGTTTCTTAATCTTTATGCTAAAACTACTCAAACTCAACGTTCATTAGGTGTTCAAATCTTATGAATGTTTTTATAAAAGTAAGAATTTTTTAAATTGTCTTAAATAAAACATATATTAATCTTGGTAGCATTAGTGATTAGTTTTTCAGTTTAGCTTACATACACAGTTATAAAACTTTGTTATTTGTTAAGTGATTTTTTTTTCTGTTATAATTAACCCTACTTTAAGTTAAATTTAAAAACATTAATCAATAAATAGTAATCCAAATTTATATAAGTTCTATTCAGGTCACTTAATTAAACAAAAAGTTAGCATCTATATAAGAATTTCACAACACTAAAACACGAAAGGTGAGTGGTTTTTTCGTAAAAGAAATTTGAATGACTACGATAGAACATTTAAGAAATTTGATTATTATTATGTTGATTCAATCCCTTCTTCATTGTAACAGGAAAACAAATAATGACACTTACGAAAAGACAACATGGACGATTAAATTTACCCTTAACAACGTAAACGAAAGCGAAAAATATATACTCAGACTAGCACTTGCTTCTGCGCACCAGTCGGATTTGCAGGTACTTGATCAAGAAACTCTATGCATACATTTAAATCATGTTTAACATGCGTATAACTTTCTAGGTGCGCGTTAATGATTTGAACGAGGTCCCTTTGTTTTCGACTGGGAAAATAGGGGGAGACAATGCGATTGCAAGGCATGGAATACATGGCATATACTGGTTGCTGAATATCGAAATACCTGGCACCTATTTATACTCTCAAGGGGAGAATTCAATCTACTTAACACAAGTAAACAATCAGAGTCGTTTTCAAGGGGTAATGTATGACTATATTCGTTTAGAAGGTCCTCAGGTTTCCATTAACGACATAACTCTTAATAGTCAACCTTGAGGTTGAGACTTCCATTATCAACAAAATACCTTCACTTTGATTATCATAAAGAAATATATTGTTTAGTTCTGATTATTTTTTTATTATATGGTGATATTAAATAGATGTATTTGTTGAATTATGAAGATAATTTATGTAATGGTTGTAAATTATCATAGATTTATTTGAGTTGTTCTCGGTTACATAAATTACCTATATTTTTTAGGATGTTCCTTGTACTAGATAGAAATAAAATCTCTCATGTTTAATTTTACTAGAAGGATACCCGCACAATGCGGCGGGGCGATATTTTACATTCGACACGTGTTTCTAATGTTTTGTTATTCTTGTAGTATTTTTACAAAAACCTTTTATGTTTTCTCTAAGCTAAGATTTAAAGCACCAAATAAATGAGTTCTGCATGACGACTTGTACATTTACGTATTAACTATTGTATCTCATAAAATACAGATCGGTTCAGCAAAATGTTTATACCAAAACATTTAAAAAAAAACACATGTTATAATTGTAGTCTCAAAAAGTTTTTAAACATGATAGATTAAAAGAAATAGCTGAAATCTTAAAACAAATTAAGTATTATTGGTTTATGGGTAGATAATGTAAAATTTTATGTAAGTGTTAGTAAGTGTAAGGTTATTATGTAACTAACTGTAAGGGATAATCTGTAAATAATGTTAAAAATACTATTTTACCCTCAAAATTGATTGTATCTTATGCATTGAATAAAGTAATTGTTCTTAATTTTATGGTATCTTAAAATACCCCTCTCATATGCTTTATATATAGTATAGATAAGTTAGTTATGTTGAAGTGATTAACATGCATCTTTTTGTCATAAAATCATGATCCCAACTATTGTTAATTCCAACACAACCATTCAAACTCAAACGAAAAACGAACAAGATTACGAATGATAGGAATTTAAACAATACAAAGATAGCTAGATTCAGACAATCAATACTATGGGTACTGAAATACACACGGTTAGACAAATTAGTATCATCTAGATGAAGACGAATATAAGTACTTGGTTCTTGGGTCAAAGAAGAAGATGCATGCCATACATTGATGTCTGCAACATCATATAAACTTGAGGTAAATACCAAGGCTAATTAGGTCAACTGGTCATCAAGGATCCCAGCTGCATATTTCTAGTAGCCCAATATCAAGCTACTGCTTAAGTCTAACTACTTACCAATTAGCTGCAATCTTTAGCCCAAAATTGACCAGCTAGCCCACATCCCTTATCCTTAGCATAACATGAAACATAGAACATCTCAAAGTTAACCAATTTGATAATAGGTATTAATTTATGTTTGATATTGAATTAGAACTAGTAATTGAATCAACGCGCGTTGCTGCGTGGTTCGTTTTTTACAAAACACTATATTTTTACTAATCACAATATTTAAAAAAAGCATCAGACCAATATATTTTATATTTTTGTTAACTAATGTCACAAGCATATTTTATTATAATCAAATGTATAACAAATTTAATTAAAGCTTATCCGAAATCTTACACTTTGTGTGGGTTCCGTACCTGTTCAAAAACAATATGAATGGTAGCTTCAAATCTTCAAAAGATACTATAGCTCTTTTCATTATTTTTATTTATTCAATCTACTTTATGAGTAATATTAAAAGAAAGAAGATCAGTTTTTTTCACTCTTCAATAACTTTCGTGCAACATATCCATAAACTCTACACGAGCATTTCACATTTTTGTGGATAATCTTGGAACAATTGTTTCAAGTTTCTGTTGAAGCTTTTTTCTAACTTTAAAAATTAGACTTTTCCTTTTCATGATTTTTTCATTGTCTTTTCAGATCCATTGTTATCTCTCACAAACACATGGAACCTATAAAAACTATTATAACTCCAAGTAACTAGATGTTGAAATATTCCTCTAGTTTCAATTCAATGTTAAACTTATGATTAGTATAAATATTTCTAATGAGTTGCTTTTTATTTTGGATTTACATATATATGATCTCAGCTAACATTGTTGCACTTAGGTTGATGTAGTTGTTGGATTATTGGGCTTGACTGATAGTGCCTCCTGGTTTTATCTGATTTATAAATAGAGGAAAGGACACAACAAGTTATGGAATTCATCTATGGTTTTAACCCTTCTAGTCTTCGTTATAATATGATAAAAGAAGCAGACATCTTCTTCATGGTTGAATGGTCACAAAGATTAGATTGTCATATTGAGTTCAACCATAATCTCCATCTGGATTTCTTATTATCGTGCGAGTCTTCTTGTGATCATGATCATGTCTTCTTTATATCTTCATCATCAAAGATACCAAGTGTCTGGTCGTCTTCTTCAACTATATGGATATTCATCTACATTTTGATTGTATGCGTTATGATTTTATCATTTTATTAAGTCTATTTCATTTTGATCATGTCTTAGTCTTGTTTTAGACATGCAGGTGCAATCCTTTGGTAGGTTTTATTTTGGTATTAAATATGTGTTTTTGAGTTGTAAATCTTACAAGTTGCTTGTGTCTTAATCATTGTCATTCAAGTGGTGGCTAGTTTTGTGTTTAAGAATTATAAAGTTTGTATTTATTTTATTTGTTTTGTAATGAGATTAATGTTTAATGACACTAGACTTCATTCCAGCAATACGAGCGTTGCATATAATAAACAACAATGTGTGATAAATGCATGATATGTAATCAAAATAGATACAAAAAATATGATAAAATATGACTAAAGTGCACTAAGAGTCTTTACTAACTACGGATGAGGTATGGTGTGTGATGTTTGTTTGTGATATGAATAACATACAAAGTGACATCAAATTATAGAAAGAACAAAGTTGTTGTTTATATATATTAAAATGATAGATTATTGATTAAATAGACTCCTACAAGTGATTTTCAACCATCGAAATTAGATTTGGAGATTCTATACTAAAAATTTATAAATTTTTCACCTTAATGAGTTTACAAGTTTATATTTTGTACATATGGATAAATGAACTTCAACTTGTTCTAAAGGATTAGAAAAATGTCTAAATAGAAAAAAAAATTCTATAAGTGTACATTTAGTGCATAAGTAGGATACAATCAATTATACTATATTAAATGAGTATGTAAGATGGCTAAAAGTGTATATATTGGTAGCTTTATGGTGTGATTTATGTAACTTTCACTGTCATGGTACATGCCTATGGCACGAGGGACCATGATCGTGGGCTATGGAATGTAGGGTTGTTCAAACCGCTCGCCGCTCGCTCGACGTTCGTTCGGAATTTGCTCGAAAAATACTCGTTCGAATTTTTGCTCGGTTGTAAACGAGCCTATCGGCTCAGATCGGGTTGTAAATGATCCAAGCACGAGGAAAGGTCCGCTCAGCTCGGTTCGGCTCGAATTTATATACATATATATGTTTATATAGTTTATACATAGTACTCTAGTCGATTTGGCCTACTATATATAAATTTATAATTATATTTACGCATACTTGAACAATCAACCTAATAAAGAATTTCAAACTAAGCATAAAATTTAAATCACAAGTCGTTAAGAGACAAGTTTTGTCAATCATCTCCCGCTCTCACCGTCATCATTCTCTGCAATATACTCTCCGCCTTATCGGCTAAAGTCTTAGCATTATCGTCAGCCACAACATATTGTTATCCATAAAAATATTATGTTATGAAATGTGATACTTTTTAAGTCATTAACACATGTTAACCGCAATATAAAATCGTATGACATACAAGATAGTTGGTGTTAGGGATAGAACTATTGTATAGGGATAGAACTATTGTATAGGTTTAGATGATAAAACATTCTTGTAATCATTCTTGTAATTATGATTTTGATAATATAATATGAATGGTTTTGATAATATGTGTTCATGAAGTAAATAATATTACATCTCATTATATATGTCATAAATATATGATATAATGTATTTTATAATGTATGTGTGAAATGTGCAGTAAACATCAGACTGTGTCAAATTGAGAAATTGACTTAAGTATTGGAACAACTGCGGATGAACAAATTACTCTTCCGTAGATGTTCTCAGGAAGTATACATCCGTAGATCCTCTGCGGAAGAACAACTTCAGCTGAACAAGTGAACAACAAAGTGAAGCTACTAGAGGACTTGCCACTGAAGAACAAGTCCAAGAACTCCTACGGAAGCATAATTAAAGAAGAACAAGCAATGAAGATCAAGTGTTGCTGCGGAAGACTAAGTTCCTGTGGAAGAAGAAATTTCTACGGAAGACTGTTTAATACTTGTATGATTTCAGATCATCAAGCACTCAACATAAAGTCAACAAGTCAACGTGGCAGAACAACATCATTAATGACGACGGAAGACATTTAATTCAAGCAAATATTCCACGTCACATCAACAACATTATCTGTATTTATTTCATTGTAAATCTCGAACTCCTATGCCGATAAATGTGGCGAGGATTCGGATAACTATAGTTAGCTTAATTATAGCAACAATATAGCAATAAGATTAGCAATGAATTAGGAACAGAATAGGATCTCTATATATTACGAGATCAAGAACATATGTAAAAGACGGATCAAGATAATCAGTATAATCAGTGAAGGAGAATCAGCAACAATTACATCAATATAGCAATAGCAACAGAAAGCATTACGATCAACGTTCTTGAGCAATCATGGTTTGATTATTCATATTATTTAATTGCTCTTTATACTGTTTGATTGATTTATAGATAGATAATTGAATAAACAGCAAGTGTTGATAATTCTACGATCAATACTTGTTAAAATTAAAATTGATAATTCTTGAACGATCCTAGGATTCATAGGTGGTATCAGAGCTTGGTGCTCATTGATCCAGATCAATTGATCTATCAGCTTTGATTTGTTTAATCGATTTCTGTTCAAAACAAAATTGTTGCTTTTTAAAAATTAATTAACATGATTAATTCCGTTGTTGGTGCTTATCAACCCCCTAAACTGGAAAACAAATCTGATTTTAAAACTTGGAAAATCAGATTCAGGAATCATGTTAATTATACAGATATTGATCTATGGGCTTCGATTACCAAAGGACCTTATATTCCACCTGCCTTAGGAGCGGATTATAAGGATAAAAATCAACCCATAAGTCTAAAGAATCTGTCACCTGATGATGCTAAGAAAGTCAAGATTGATATCAAAGCCTATAGTATGCTTACTATGGCTTTGCCTGAAGAACTCTTGATCAGGTGTGAATCATATAAAATAGCTAACTCGTTATGGAAAATCCTGCACACTTTGTGTGAAGGAAGTGATGAAATTAGAAGCATCAAAAAGGATACTCTCTGTGCACAATATGAAACATTCCATCATATTCCATGTGAGTCAGTTCCTCAAATTGCATAGATACATGCAACTTGTTACAGAGATGAACATCCTTGAGCTTGAGTACAGCAAGGAAGAGCTGAACAAAAAAATGCTTCATTCATTGCCTGAAAACTGAACACAGACTGTGTCTATGTTCAAAAATACTATTGACTTAAAAGCAATAGGATTAGACACTCTAGTGGCAAAGGTAGAAGCTTTGGAGCTTGATGAAAAGACAAGAAACAAGAGTGTGAAAGTACCTATAGCATCTTATCAATTTAAAGAATTGAAAAGTGTTGGAAGTGCATTCATCTTCAATGAAACTGAAGACCACTCCTGTGATGAGAGTGAACATGAAAAAGAGACAAGTTTTTATGCTGCAAAGTCTTCAAATCCAAGTACTCAAAGCAATCAGCACAGAAAGATCAAAGTAAAAGCTGATGAATCCAAAACCAAAAAGAACAACAAACAAACAGAACCAATTACTGTGGTTCTGGAGTCTGAAGAACAGAAAGCTGCCTTTGCAGCCTTCAGTTCAAGCTTTCAGGCTTATCTAGGAAGTACTTTGACTCCTGCTTATTTTTATCAACAAGATCTAGAAGAACTTCATCCTAATGAGGTAGAAGAGATGGATCTACAATGGCAAATGGAAATGATAGTCTACAGAGCCAAGATGTACATGAAAAGGAACAAAGGACTGTCCGTGGGAGGAAGATCAACAAAAATCAGTGTAGACAAGTCCAAAGTAAGATGCTTTAAATGCAACTTATATAGACACTTTTCGAGGAAGTGCAACAGCAATCAAAGTCAACTGACTCAAGACAACCTAGTCAAAGGAACTTTACACAACCTCAATTAGCCAATACATCCCCACCAACAACAAACAACACAACATGTATCACTAATGCTAAAGAAACTGGTCTAATTATTTTGCAGGATGGTACTTATGACTGGAGCATGTATGAGAAGGAAGTACTTGCCGAGAATCAAGCTTTAATGGCCAACATGGAAAACAAAGTTCCTCCGATGGCCGCTGAGGTAAGAGAAAGGTTGTGTTCTCCCACTTGCATAGATGAAGTAGAAAGATATAGAACACATGCTCAACAATTGGCTGATAAAGTAAAAGAAACTCTGCTTTTAAATGAATCTCATGTTAGAGAACACAAACTTTATCAAGTCAAAATTAATTCTTTACAAAAAGATTTAGATAAACTTGTATCTGAAAACTACAATCTAAAAGCACAAGTTGAGCATCTTACTACATCTTTAACAAAGTCTATGTCAGATCATGCATCTACTGAGGTGAAATTGCAAAAATTCCAACTGTCATCACAACAGTATGAGAAATTATTAAACTCTCATATTGAGTCCAAAAACAAATCAGGGTTGGGATTTCATACAGTCCCACCACCAGTAAATGATAACTATACTTCTTTGCCCAAGTCCATGACCAACAGTTTATCTAATCACTTTGTGTCTAGTAACATGTGTGAGTCAGCAGATAAAAATAATAATAATGTAACTAATAACACTGAATTATACGAGTTCTGATTCATCAGAATCAGAACACACAAAACAAAGTAAATCAGAATTTGATTATGATAACTATGATGACTTGGATGATGATGATAAGTCTGATGATGCTGATTTGGGTAAGGGTAAAACTGTTTTAATTGAATACTCAATCCCAAAGGTACTGAATGAACTTAAACTACCCTATCCATCAAAACAAAGAAACCTGCTGAAGACAATCCACACAAGGATTGAGCAACTAAATGAAGGCATACATGCACTCAATAAACAAAACAAGGAAAAGCCAGCAAATAGAGCCTCAGAAGATAAGTCCGTCACTTCAGTGGATCATCTGCGGAAGACGTCTGTGAGATCCACAGAAGTCATACGGAATAAGCAAGAAACTGCTCAATCATCATCAAGCAAAGACAAATTTCAGAAGAAGTACTTGCAGGCTAAACAAAAACCCTTTGACATCATGTCAGGTAGAGGATAGAAATCAATAGCAGCAAAGTTGGACAAAGAGCTAAAGAACCATAAGGTTTCAACTAAGAAAAAGTCTAAGGCTGCATCAGACAGTGATGCTGAAGAAAAGTACTGTAAATGGTGTGACATGCACAATCACAGTACAGAAGAGTGCTTCTTCAGCAGCTATTGCTCAATATGTAATATGAACAATCACATGACTTCAGATTTTTACTTTAACAAATATTGTGTAATATGCAACAAAAACAATCACTCCACTCAGGAATGCTTCTTAATAAAAAGAACAAAACAAAGATCCTCAAGAAGAAGTATGCAGAGTCCAATGAGTCAGAGTCAAAATCTTCTGAGGATGATAATCCTAGAGGTGCAAAACAAAAGAAACAGCAACAAAAACAAAAAATTACTAAGACAAAGAAAACAATTGCTGAGGTGCAATTAAAAATTAAGAAGGAAAAACAACAAGTGCAAAGGAATACACCACACAAAAAGGTAGCTCTTGAAGAAGATGATGACTTCTTTGATGATTTTGACAAAGGCAATAATGTGCCTCAGTCCAAATCAAAGGATGCAGAAACATTTTCTGGCCAATTCTCAAGATCAAAGAAGAAGTCTCAAACAAAAAGAATGACTGACCAAGTCAATATGAATCAAGATGCAAACACCTCAAAAATATCATCAAACACATCCTCACCCATAACAAAACATAATGAATTAAATGACATCAAAACTAATTTAGAAACTTCAAGGCTCATCCATGAGAAAGTTACTATATTAGATAACATTGGCAAGCCCGAGACCATCAAGGCTTGGGCTCCTAAGCCTAATTAAGTTTCTTATGTTTTGCAGGAACATCCAAGGAGGGCTGCAACAAGTGGTATGTTGACAGTGGTTGTTCCAGACACATGACAGGAAACTGTACACTCCTACAGGACTTCAAACATAAAAATGCATTTAGTGGGGATAAGAAGAAAGGTAAAATCACTGGTGAAGGAATGGTAACAAATGGAGTTTTAAAGTTTGAGAAAGTTAATTTTTGTGAAAACTTACAGTTTAATCTACTAAGTGTATCTCAAATCTGTGACCAATACTATACTACTTTCTTTGATAACTCTGATTGCTATATTCTTAAGCCAGGTTTCAAAATTCCAGAAGACTGGATCCTTCTTAAAGCACCAAGAAAAGGTAACACCTATGTGTTGGACATGAACAACATAGCACTAACAAGCAAAGAAACATGTTTAATTTCTAAATCATCAAAAGATGAAGCACAACTATGGCACAGAAGGATGGCTCATTCCAACATGAAGAACATGAATAAATTGGTGAAAAATGACTTAGTCATTGGTGTTCCAAAGAAAGAATTTTACTGTACTAATCACTGTTTATCATGCTATAAAGGAAAACAACATAAAGTCTCACATAAGTTAAAAACAATTAACACAAACACAACACCACTCAAGTTACTACACATGGACCTCTTTGGTCCAACCAATGTGTTAAGCATTGGCAAAACGCAATACTGTTCGGTGATTGTTGATGATTTCACTAGATTTACTTAAGTATTTTTCTTAAAGCATAAAAGTGAAACATCAGAAATTTTAATGGAGTTCATCACTAAGATAGAAAATCAACTTGATCTAAGAATCAAGATACTGAGAAGTGATAATGGAATTGAATTTGTTAACTATGTTTTAGATACTTTTTGCAGAGATAAAGGCATGGCCAGACAATTCGTGCACCAAGAACTCCATAACAGAATGGAGTTGCTGAGAGGAGAAACAGAACTCTAATTGAAGCAGCAAGAACAATGCTAGCTGACTCATAGCTTCCAGTAACATTTTGGGCAGAAGCTATGAACACAGCCTGCACTGTTCAAAACAGAACTTTGATTGTCAAAGAACATAATAAAACACCCTATGAACTTCTGTTTAAAAGAAAACCTTTTATAGGATATATTAAAGCATTTGGGTGTCATGTCTGTATTAAACACAAAAGAACAGTTAGGAAAACTTGCTGAAAAAGCATATGATGGTTTCTTTGTTGGTTATTCATCAACATCTAAATCATATAGAGTATACATTCCACATGATAACATAGTGGAAGATACTCCTAATGTATCCTTTGATGAATCCTTATTTCCAAAGTCTGTGAAAGGATCATCTTGGTTGTTTGATATAGATGCATTAACTAAACTCATTTAACTCTGGTTATCTTAATGTGACAGGTGCTGCGGATATATGTTACCCCTATGTTCCTCCAAATATAGGTGTACCATTGATAGCTAATCCACCCAGAGTCATTCCTCCAGCGAACCAAAGTGACAATAATCCTGGTATATCAGCTCAAACAAGTAAAGATGGTTCTGATGACCTTACACCATTTACATCAGCAGAAGTACCATCTACTTCCATAGATGTCTCTACTTCCGCAGATGATGGACTGAAATCCCCCAAGGACCAAATCACATCAGAAAACCACCTCACACCATTGCCACATACAGACATATCTTCTACAGAGAATACAACTGATCATTTCCTTCCTACGGAAGGCAAATCCACAACCCC
The DNA here is from genome assembly GCA_025506505.1 of Flaveria sonorensis. Classification (NCBI taxonomy): domain Eukaryota; kingdom Viridiplantae; phylum Streptophyta; class Magnoliopsida; order Asterales; family Asteraceae; genus Flaveria; species Flaveria sonorensis. Next base: position 51,180,956 of record CM046427.1, on the reverse strand, counting down.
GGAAGGCATACCTATTCTTGCGGAAACTCATTCAGCTGCACCAGAAAATATGATGGACTATTTTGTTGACTCTCCCTCACAACTAACCCCATCACCAACAACCAACATCACAAACCTGGATTCATCCATCCAAGTTCATGATGTACCAACAGTTAGAACACATAAGTATCACCCAATTGATAACATGATAGGTGTCCTTGACAGGAGAACTACAAGAAAACAAGGGGGAGCAGCAAACATCTATTTTTTCTCCTGCTTTCTTTCACAAGTAGTTCCACCCAACATAACAGAAGCCTTGAAAGATAACAGCTGGATTGAAGCAATGCAAGAAGAACTTCAGCAATTCAGAAAACAGAAAGTGTGGAATCTAGTTGATCTCCCCAAAGGCCAATATCCAATTGGCACTAGATGGCTATTCAAATATAAACTAGATGACAGAGGAATAATAGTTAGAAACAAGCAAGGCTATTGCACAAGGATACACTCAAGAAGAAGGTATAGACTATGATGAAGTCTGTACACCAGTTGCAAGGATTAAGACAATCAGAGTGTTTTTAGCCTATGCATCCTATAAGAAGTTCATAGTTTATCAAATGGATGTAAAGTGTGCCTTCTTATATGGTAAGATTGATGAAGAGGTCTATGTTTCTTAACCACCAGGCTTTGAAGACCCTGATTATCCTCATAGGGTGTACAAGCTTGACAAAGCTTTGTATGGGCTTTAGCAAGCTCCAAGGAAATGGTATGAAACATTGTCAAAATTCCTACTGAAACATGGATACAAGAGAGGTACAATTGACCAGACACTCTTCCTCAAACATTAACATCAAGATCTCTTAGTTGTTCAAATATATGTTGATGACATCATATTGGATCAACAAACAAGAGACTATGTGAAGAGTTTTAAGCCTTAATGCAATCTGAGTTTCAGATGAGTTCAATGGAAGAATTAACATTCTTTCTAGGATTACAAGTTCATCAGAAAATAGATGGCATATTCATCAATCAAGAAAAGTATGTCCTTCAAACACTGAAGAAATACAACCTTGCAGACTCTTCCTCTTGCAAAACACCAGCATCTACTATAGACAAAATTGTACCAGATTCAACAGGGAAGTCTATTGATCAAAGATTATATAGATCTATGATAGGACCATTAATGTACTTAACTGCTAGTAGACCTGACATAATGTTTATTGTGTGTGTGTGCTAGGTATTAAGCAGATCCAAAAGAGTCTCACTTGAATGCAGTAAAGAGAATCTTCAGATACCTCAAAGGGAAACCAGCACTTGGACTCTGGTATCCTAAAGAAGGAGATTTCAAACTTTACTCATATTCAGACAGTGACTACGAAGGATGCAACAACAACAGGAAATCAACAACTGGAGGGTGTCAATTCATAGGACCAAGACTTGTGTCTTGGTAGTGCAAAAGTAGACAAATGTTTCAGTATCCACAGCTGAGGCTGAGTACATAGCTGCTTCAGCTGGTTGCTCTCAGGTTCTATGGTTACAAAACCAACTACTTGATTATGGTTACAATTTTCTTCAAACTCCAATATATATAGATAACTCGGCTGCTATGTTCATAACTGCTAATCCAGTACAACATAGTAAAACTAAACACATTGAAATCAGATACCATTTTCTGAGAGACTGTTCAGAAAAGGGTCTAATCAAGTTGATCAAAGTGGACACAACAAATCAACTTGCTGATTTGTTCACTAAAGCCTTTGATTCAGTATTTAATTTCTTAATTGAGTCCTTAGGCATGCTTAACTTAGATTAGATTACAACAATAACAGAATTATTTGTCAAGTACTTGTAATCATATGAGAAAGGTACGTATTTTTCTTAAATAACTACATAAGGCAGTTGATATTCTAAGGATATGATAGTACACTATAACTTGACATTTACTCCTGATCTTCAATTACCAACTACCTACTTATCAGATGTGTTTGATGTGTGAATAGGTTCAGCTTGAGTGGAAACTAAACAAAGTCATTCACAACATAAAGTCAAGGTGACTAAGAGTAGACAACTCATTGTGAGGAGTATTCAAGTAAGTCTAATCCGGATGTCATTAGGTTAACACCCATGCACACTTACTATGTTGTAACACCCTATAACCTCTATCTTTACGCATCTTGACCCTCTGTTTTGCGTAAGCAAAGACCTGGGTCAACGGGCACCTCTGTTTTACGTGAGTAAAGACCTGGTGACCGGATGCTGATCATCAAATGTTCCAAAAAGGAACTGCTCTAAAAGAATCCAATGTGCTTAATTTTCAAAGAGCATACAAATCAACTCAGCATTAATAAGATTTCAAAGAAATCTTAAGATAGAGCTTATAATCTACGGAACATAGTTTAAGTGTGATAAAGTGTTAACTTCACTAACATCTGGAGGACTAACTTACATGCCACTTCAATGATGAGTTCACCTTTGCTATCTTTAACACTTACCAAAACATGATAATCAGCATGATAAAGTAAAATACACTCTTGACTGAATTTATGCGGATCCACATATTTGCAATCAGCACTAGATCAAGTATTCGATTATATCACACATAATATTCAGGAAAATGTCTAGATTATAGTATGATCCCTAGTATATCCTATGTCTGTCTGAAACAAGTTATAAACAACTTTTATTTTCTCTATGATTATTAGTTAGACAAATTAATATCTGTTCATACTATTCTCATAAATTTTTGATAAATACATAAGTCTATGATTAATCGCAAATTTAGGAGGGGTAGTCAACGCATGAAACAGAGTTTGAAACTAAGTTCAACTAATTTCAACACAATGATATGAAGAAAATTAGAACTTGAGCACACTAACTTGGCTACAGGATATCTGAAGTGTTTACCTACTTCTGCACAATTGCCATGAAGCAAAGTCATAAGGTCCAACAGCAAACAACAAATGGACTAACTATGTGTTAGTTCATACAGTTAAATTGAAATTTTCCTTCGGAAGATATGAAAATTAAAATTTTCCTTCGGAAGATATGAAACTGACATTTTCCTTCGGAAGATTAGTTAAATCAATTTTCTTTCGGAAGAAAATTACCTTCGGAAGAGTTTTTTTATTAAATTAACTTCGGAAGAAAGTTTTCAGCAAAATCAAGAAATTTAACTTCGGAAGAAAACGTTTAACAAAACCATCTTCAGAAGAAAAGTTTTAATATTTAACATCACTTTTGAAAGATGTTTTCAAATAACATTTAAGGATAAATCAGGATATCTGTCCTCCGTAGATGTTCTGCGGAAGACAGAATGAAACAGAGGAACATTGACTTCCGTAGATATTCTACGGAAGAAATAAAAAATGTCTTGACTTGCGTAAATATTAATGTAGACATTGATTAGTCTGATAACCTCGGAGGGGTAAAAAGGGTAGATGGGTCCCACATCATTAAGATAAGGTTAGACAGTCTGGAAAAGCATAAAAAGGGCTCCGTGACCGTTGCCTTTCTATTCACTTTCAAAACATCTTTCGACCTAGAAATCCTTTGATCCAAAAAACCCCCTGTTCATCTTCATTGACATCGATCGTTCCACTCAATCCATACTCACGACATTCAAACCTTACTGCCACCATCGCAAATAGATTTGTGAAGGACCATAACGTGTGTGCGTTCTTAAATCCGGACGTGGAAGAGGAGTGTAGAGTCATCATTCGCTACCTAAGGAGAACACGACTCTTCTATGCACTAACTACTGACCCACTAATCTATCTATCACACATGATAGATTTCTGGAACACTGCTGCAGTAGGAGAGGATGGCGAGCGAGCTGTAATCACTGCCACCGTAAGGAATCTTCCCTTGTGGATAGATGAAGAAATCATTCGAAGTGCACTAGAGCTCGGGGAAGAAGAAGATGGCCACCCGGATGTATTCGACCATGAATACATTCAGAGGGTATTCGGGCTAATGGGATATGATGGTGATTATCATAATGGAGAGATTAAAAAGGGAAGGTTGTGCAAGCCTTATCGCTTCTTGTGCCATACATATCTCAAGTGCATATCCAACCAAAAGTCCGGGTTGGATAGATTCTCAAGACACATATCCTCTAGCATTATAGGAATCTTTGAAGGAAGAAAATATAACTATGCCAAGTATATACTGAACTGCCTCTGCGACCACGTGCGAGTACAAAAACAAGACAAAATGTTCATGTTTCCAAGGTTCTTACAACTGATGATTAATCAACAATTGCCTGAGATAGAGAGAGAAGGAGATGTATGTGTACAGAGTCATTTGGGCAGATCATTACTAAACAAGCTAACTGGGCAGTACCAAGGAGGACAGGTACATATGTTTGCCTATGTCATGGATGAGTCTGAGGAGATCCCACAGGAGCTGTTATAGGTTGAAGAACCACAACTACCAAGCTCATCAGCAGAATCATCCACCCACTCCCAACTGCAAACTCAAACAGCTCCTGAACCACAATCACCACCTGTTCAACTGGATTCATCATCGAGTGAACATACCCAGCCTGTTACACCTGCACAATCACTATCATCAGTTCACACTGATGCAACAGAACCCATCTCACTCACTCCCATTCAAACTCCCACTTATCCAATCCCAGCTGAACCAATTCCTTCACCTACACCAAGTCAGCCACTCACATCACCTACATCCACTGAACCAATCCTCTCTCCCACTCCTACTGAGCCGTTTGATAGTCCAACTTCCATCGAGGAACTCAACCTTGATGTGGATATTGAAGAAACAGTTTTTGATGGAGACACAGAAAAGGTTTGTATGAAAGTAGAGAAGAAAGAGGAGAATGAGGAGGTAATTCAAGAGTTTGTGGAAGTTGAAGCTTATCATGAAGATGACCTGAAGGACGAGGAAATAGATGTAAGTAAGAGTTACTTGGTAGCAAAGTATAACAACCTCGTCCTGAAGGGAAACAAGAAGCTGGAAAAGTTGAGAAGGTTGAAGAAGGAGCTGATTGAGAAAGATGAACTCATAGCTGAGAAAGATAAGGCAATCACTCAACTGGAAGGTCAACTCAAGAGGCTGAGAGAAGATGTTGAGATTGATAACGAGATGATTGATGCCCTTAATGATCTAGTTGATGAACAAGCTGAACAGTTGAGAGAAAAGGATGCTGAGATTGATACATTAAAGAAAAAGTTGGCTAAAGCTAAAGTGAGCAAAAGTGAGTCACTCATGATCACTTACAGCAGGAAGGGGAAGTACCTGGGAAAACCAACAGATACTGCTGGTGAATCTCCAAAAAGATTAAAAAAAGATTCACCAGAGCAGACAGTCCCAGAGGATCAAGACAAGGTGGATAACGATGCAGTGTGGGAAGAGCTGACTAGAGAAGAGTTTGTTGAGCTTAATAAGAAAGATCCTCCTAAAGCTGATGAAGAAGCAAAAGATGCTGAGCTTTTAGCAACTGAAGACATACTGGAAGAAAGACCTCAATCTGCCATGTTCATGGACCTAATTAACAATGGCTTTCCCTATGACATGGTAGAAAGAATGAACATGTCTGAGCAGATACAGACTGTAAAAGAATTTGATGCTGTGCGGATGATGATCCCAGACTGCACATATGAAACATTTTCAAAATATAAAGCAATTGAGAAGACAAGAAAGGAGTTAGGGCATTGTGATACACAGAAGCTAACCAGATATAGTATGACTTGTTGGTTACAAAGCCATAACTACCAGCAACATGAACTTAAAGGAAGAACAATAAGTGAGCTCAGAGCTATGATGGATCATGTTATGAAGGTGGAGTTGAGCACGGGAGTGAGATTTAGAACAAGAGCTCCAAACCAGGCATATCAACAAGGCAAATAATCACAAGCTGAACCTACTGTGGTTGAAAGCAAAGACATGCACAAGGGTAAAGAACAATTGATCAGAGAGCCAAGGGATTCAATTCCCAACAAGATCTGGCCTCTAGGTACTGCAGTTAGAGAGATCACTGAGCAGAAAGCTACCTTGATTCAATTATTGACCTAATCACAACTCCACAAGAAGCAGAAGAGAACAACATAATTGCATGGAAATTTGATTCGGGATGGGATTGTGTCATACTTAAGAGAGCATCTGGAATGATACAATACTTTCCATGGGTGGAGAACCTACTTACTCTTCCAGATGTTGATCTAAGCACTTTGCAAAACATCCCAATAACAAACTACCCAATCAGTCCAAGAGGTAGAGACTTCTCTAGACTTGTGGCTAAGCTTCATCACAAGTTCAAATGAGATGTGCTAAGAGAAGCAAAACAAGTGGATGCTAAGCACAAAAGAAGAAGTCAGAGAAGGTCACATACCAGTTCTCACCTTGTGGATGCTGAATTTAAACAAAGAACTGGATATGTTGACCTAACCAATGCACCACTCAAGATCATCAAAGGAAATTAGTATACATGCCCTATCACTGAATGGGGTTATGTTGAAAAAACCAAGGAGTTGGTGCTACAAAGAAATGATCCGCAAAAGAAGGGCTCAAGTATCAGATTATTTGATCCTGTGGAAATCAAACTTTTGCACCCAAACTACACCTCATACTTACATGACAAATATTTTTCAAGGTTGCATGACCAAACTGCTCAAAATGACTTGTGCTTATATGTACACATTATGTCACACCCCAACCTTAACGGCGAAAACATCGAGACGTGAGGGTTAAGATTGTTCACAGCCACATAACACTACCATAAATTGTAAATATAATTATTCATAAGTGAAAATAAACATTACAACCAAATGTCTCAACGAAATAAAGTAAACAAAGTTCAACTTCCAAGTTTCAAGATATTTTATTTATTTTTCCTAGGTCCAAATCCTAAGTGTAAGCATGCTTCAAAAGATAATCATCAACCTTGTGCATTTCCTGAAACATGTTAAAAATAAAGGTCAACTTTGAAAGTTGGTGAGTTTCCATGGGTTAAGCATACATATATATATATATATATATATATATATATATATATATATATATATATATATATATATAAGTTTACAAGTAGCAATTCATGTCAATGGTTACAAGTAAAGCAAGTTTATAGATAACATATACCTACAATCAAACCTTGACCAAGAATATCATTTATAAAGATTAGCTAAGTGTACTTGGTTCCCATGATGAACAAGCATACGTCATCAGGAGCCGGCAATAACCTCGGCTTTATCACCAAATAGGCTTGTCAGACCCATAGATCTATGACGTCGCCAGGCTAACAATAGTTAATGATTGTCAACATATAATGTCCATCATATAAGACTCACAATATTACAAATAACCATGACAAAAAGTAAAGATGAATTGCATGTGCATTTACAAGTACCAAGATGTTTACAAGTGCAAGTTTATAAAGTTAACATGTTTCATCCCAAAATGTATGAAATAAAGTAAAAGAGGGGCATGAAAACTCATATGATATAAGTTGGTGTTAAAAGTAATATCAAGTAATGTAAAATGGTGCTCTAACGATTTCTTTTACAAGATACCTAAATGTATATATTCCAAGATTAAGTTTAACAACAAGATTAACGATTAAACGTGAACTAGGGTTTCAAGTGAGGTTTGGGGTTTTTGATATAGATAAAATTTAACAATGGAATCACTTATATTTTATTTCAATGAAAAGTATTATACCATTTAGATAATTTAATGAAATTAAAGCATTTATAATAACAGGTAAAATTAAATATAAAGTGTAAATAATTTCTATACTTATTTAAAATAACACGATTAAACTAAAAGTAACGTCTGGGCCAATAATAATTTATTAATTTAAACTATCATTTTAAATCCATTTTATAAGAAATAACTAAAAATAATTTTTGTTATATTGTTTTAATAAAAGATTATATAAGTATTTAATTTTTAAAAAAATTGCAGAAAATAATTTGGTCACTTTTAAATTAATTAAAGTTTACAAAAAATGATTTTTATAATAATTAAAATTTTCTGTAATTAAAATAATTGTAGAAAACCCTTTAAAAAAAATAGGTTGAGGGTGCTCGGGTTCGAACCCGGGACCTCAAGGATGGGGTAACACGCGCTTAACCAGTAGGCTGGGTAGCCTATGCCTGCTGGAATCCAGTTCCCCTATTTTAAAAGACTTAAATCAGATAAAACCCCCAAATCACATAAACCCTAATTTCAATTTGATTCCACTTGAACACGAATTCAACTATGATTCTCGTAATAATCATAGGGCTTTTGATCAATGGGTAAAACCGAGTGAGTGTGTGTGTTTAATTACCCGAATGAAGATGGATTGATGATGATCAAGACGAAGAACAGTCGCGGCTATGACGTGATTAGTTCAGATTGAAAATAAGGTTAATAATCAAATTCGTTGCACAGAAAGCTTCTACTGGTCTCAATGATCGAAAGCCCTCTGTCAATTTCTGTTAAGATCGCTCGGAAGTTGACGAACACCTCGGTTGTAGGTCGTGATGAAAGGTGTGAATTGTTCGAGAGATTCAAGTGTGTTTCAGGTGAAATTGAGTTCGATAATAGCTTAGGATTAGTTAAACGTTCGATTATGATTCATTTAATTTGATTATTATTGAATTTTAATGTTCGAACGGCTCAACGATTAACGGCATCGGTTACATGAGTTGTTTGGGTTCATAACCGATATTTCAACCCAATTAAAGTACATAACCGTGTTCGATTCGTGTTCACTAACCTGTTAGACTGGTTTGTAGTCGAAATTTGAACAGTTTAGGGCGTTTTTGAGGCTCGCCGGAGTCAACCGGAGTTTGGCCGGGGTTTGACCGGAGAAACGGGGGAAAGATGTGGGAGGGGGTTTGGGTTTTGATTAATTACAGTTTTAGTCCCTGTAGTTTTCAATTTAATATTTTATGTTTAAAACTTTCATTTAAAGTTTTAAATTTGTCACAAAGTCTCCCTCAACTTAATTAAACTTTAAGTTTTAAATGTTTTTATAACTTATCAATTGTTTAACTTTTATAAATTATTAATTTTTATTATTATTATTATTTTTATTTTATTTTGACTATTATTATTATTTTAATATTATAACTTAAAGTTAAGTTTTATAAATTACAAAAGTTATAATTACTTTTATTATTATTATTATGTTTATTATAGTAAAAACAAATTATTAACTCTTAAATTAATAAATTAATGCTCAATAAAAGAAACATTCATAAACAACCCATATAGTTTCTTAAATGACATAAATGGTCCTTACAAGAACATAACAGGGTTAACTATTAATTAACGAAAACACGAAAGGTTACAGTCTCCCTAACTTTTAAGAATTTCGTCCCGAAATTAAGAATGAACTAAACGAACATATACGGGTATTTCTTCTTCATATGCTCCTCACGCTCCCAAGTAAACTCAGGTCCACGCATATTCTCCCAACGAACCTTGACGATTGGGGTGGTAGTGGTCCTAGTCTTCTTCATAATGCGATCTATAACTTCAACGGGTTTCTCAACAAAATGTAATGACTCGTCGATCTGGATGTCATCTAACGGGACATGCAGACTTTCGTCAGCCAAACACTTCCTCAAATTTGAGACATGGAAAACAGGATGAACTCCACTAAGATCGGAAGGTAGTTCTAGTTTATAAGCCACTTTCCCGATCCTTTTTAGGATCTTGAAAGGTCCTACAAATCGTGGAGCTAGTTTACCCTTCTTTCCAAAGCGAACAACTCCCTTCCATGGTGAGACTTTAAGAAGAACCATATCCCCAACTTGGAATTCCAACGGCTTGCGTCGTTTAGCGGCATAACTCTTTTGTCGACTTCTAGCCACTTCAAGGTTCTTGCGAATCATGGAGACTTTATCGGTCGTTTCTTGTATGAGCTCAGGACCAGTGATGAAATTTTCACCAATATCAGTCCAGCAGATCGGGGAACGACATTTACGACCATAAAGCGCTTCGAAAGGTGCCATCTTGATACTCGAGTGGTAACTATTATTATACGAAAATTCCGCGAGAGGTAAATGCGTATCCTATTCACCACCAAAGTCAAGGACACAAAGACGTAGCAAATCCTCTAAGGTTTGAATGGTTCGCTCGGTTTGACCGTCCGTTTGAGGATGGTAAGTCGTGCTTAAATCCAGTTGCGTACCCAAGAGTTCTTGCATAGACGATCAAATGTGCGAAGTGAAACGAGCATCTCGGTAGGATATGATATGCAAAGGTACGCCATGACGACTCATAATCTCATCAATGTATATACGAGCTAACCTTGATGTTTTGTAAGTGTCACGTATGGGTATGAAATGTGCCGACTTGGTCAATCGGTCAACGATCACCCATATGCTATCATGTCCACGAGAGGTGCGAGGTAGATTGGTTATGAAGTCCATAGATATGTGTTCCCATTTCCACATAGGAATCTCGGGTTGTTCAACCAATCCACTAGGACGTTGATGTTCAGCTTTAACCTTCGTACACGTAAGACACTTAGCTACGTAAGTTGCTATGTCTTTCTTCATTCCAGGCCACCAGTATTGACCACGCAGATCCATATACATCTTATCGGAACCAGGATGAATTGAGTAACGAGTTTGATGAGCTTCATTCATGATAAAGGTATGAAGATTATAACGGTTTGGAACCTAAATTCGATTCAAGAAATACATCAACCCATTGGGTTTCGTTTCCAGTTGAGCTCGAAGATTGTACTCCAACTCCTCTCCCATTTTACCTTCCTCTTGAACCGCTTGTTGAGCCTCCAAGATGCAGGTCTCGATGTCATTCTCAATCCTCAAATTTTGCAGCAGCACCGTAGTCTCGTTAACATCCAGACGAATCTCAGTATCAAATTCTCCCAAGGTATCAAACCATTGTCGTCGATCGCGAATTTCTTGAAACTAGATCATCTTATTATGAATCTTACGACTTAGTGCATCGGCTACGACATTTGCCTTTCCAGGGTGGTAACGAATGTCACAGTCATAATCACTAATCAACTCGACCCAACGTCGTTGTCTCATGTTGAGATCCTTTTGATTGAAAACGTATTGTAGGCTTTTGTGATCGGTGTAGACTATACATTGTGTGCCATAAAGGTAATGTCTCTAAATCTTTAGGGCAAAAACCACAGCACCAAGTTCAAGATCATGTGTCGTGTAATTCACCTCATGGACCTTCAATTGCCTCGATGCATATGCTATGACCTTTCCTCGTTGCAAGAGAACACAACCAAGGCCTTGTTTAGATGCATCACAATACACGGTGAAATCATCGTTTCCATCGGGAAGGGTCAAGATAGGAGCATTAGACAACTTGTGCTTTAATGCTTCGAAGGCTTCCTCTTGTTCAGACCCCCACTCGAATGGTTTATTCTTTTGAGTCAAGGAAGTAAGTGGTTTCGCGATTCTAGATAAGTTGGCAATGAAACGTCGATAATAACCAGCAAGACCAAGGAAAGAACGAACTTCGGTTGGAGTTGTAGGAACACACCAATTTTTCACAGCTTCCACCTTTGCACGGTCAACGTGAATTCCTTGGTTATTCACCACGTGTCCTAGAAATTGGACCTCCTCAAGCCAAAATTCGCACTTTGAGAACTTTGCATACAGTTGTTCTTTCTTCAATAGCTCAAGAACTTGTCGCAAGTGAAGTTCATGATCGGTTTTGGACTTGGAATAGATAAGTATGTCGTCAATAAATACAATCACAAACTTGTCTAGATACGGCTTGCATACTCGATTCATGAGATCCATAAAGACAACAGGAGCATTTGTTAAACCAAAGGGCATAACCATGAACTCATAGTGTCCATATCGAGTACGGAACGCAGTTTTTGGGATATCATCATCATGAACTCGTAATTGATGATAGCCAGAACGCAAGTCAATCTTTGAGAAAATAGCATCTCCTTGAAGTTGGTCAAAAAGATCATCGATGTGAGGAAGAGGGTAGAGGTTCTTGATGGTAAGTTTGTTAAGCTCATGATAATCGATGCACATACGAAATGATCCATCTTTCTTCTTCACGAACAGAACAAGTGCACGGTGACAAGTAGCCACCAAGTGTCCATACTTACCACACAGTGTACAGATGCGGCACGGGGTATTACCCGCATGATGATACCTACAGACATTGCACAAAGGTAGAGGACCAGCATAGGCCCTAGCAACAGGTGCTTGTGCCACAGGAACGGGTTGTCTTTGAGGTACCTTGGGTGTAGCCACAGCGAAATTACTAGCCGGTGTGAACTTGCGTTTCTTGTTATTGTAAGACGGATCATTCTTACTCTCCTTAGCTGCTCCAGGGACCGTCTTTTCAGTCTTTTTAGCACCTTTGACAGACATGGTGCCCGCTCGAATATGGTTTTCAGTAATTTAAGCGGTGATGGTAATGGCATCTTCTAAAGTTGTGGGTCTACTTCCCACCACGGCATCTTGGATTTGAGGTGGTACCCCCTTGATAAACTTCTCAATATTTCTAGGAACAGTGTCAACCATGTGAGGCAACAGGATGCTCAACTCGTGATGCCTAGTTGAATAGGCCAAATGATCTCCACCATCTTGCTTGAGATTCCAAAACTCCTCCTCCGACTTTTGCAGCTCACTTCTCGGGCAGAACTTTTGGATGGTAATGTTCTTGAATTCATCCCAAGTTAGTGCCAACACAGCATCAGCACCACGGTTCCTCTGCTCACTATTTGTGGCATAACGGACTTTGAGTGCCTTGGGACAATCACAGTTGATGAAGGTGTTCTCCATGCTTTCAAACCACTCGAGAAGTCCAGTGGCTCCTTCCTTCCCACTAAAGCTAGTGGGTTTGCATGAGTTGAAGTGCTTAAACGTGCAGGTTTGGTTGTTTCTTCCTTGATTTGCACTATTCTCTCCTTGCCCATTGCCATTAGTGTTGTTACTAGCGTTGGCCATCAAGGTGCTACTCAGTTCGGCAACCATGGTCGGAATGACAGCAGCCATTTGACGGGAAATCATGGCGGCTAATTTGCGGTCGGAGCTACCACGCTTTCCATGATGACGAGATATGCTGGATACAAAGTCAGTTAGTCACAAAAATTTGGAGGTAGAATATAATAAATCAAACAAAGATTATTCAAGACTTGTAAAACACACATGGAATGATTCCATTTGGTAACGCATTACCATTTGGAAACGTTAACACGTCAAGGTGAGTTAATTCCAATTGCCTTAGAAACTTATGTATATTGACCATAGTTTATCACTCATCCCAGAAATCCCCAGGTAAGCATAACTAGTCCCACGGGATTTATGCGAAATGCTTACCTTAGCCCGAAGGCTTTTTGCCAGGAAATCCAGAATACAAGTGTCTATGTGTCACACAATACTTCTTTAGGTTCATGGAATTAAAACCTTGATGAGATTTTCATAGATTAGACATAAAGTCTAAAGATTTGAACCTTTCGATATAAAGCCTACGTTCCCACGTGTCGTCGAGAATAATTTTAAGAGATTTTATCGTCGAGAGAATAAAGGATTAAGAATAAGTTTTAGGGGAGACAAGGCAACCAAGTTTCTCAATTACAAGGCAATCCTAATTAAAGGCATCAAGTTGCACATTAAGAGGCCTTCCTAAACAGGTAGCATTATGTAGCATGCAACAAGTAGATTTACAAGATCATAAAGATTTTTCTTATGAGGTTCATGCATCAACTATAGTCTAGGTCACCATTTCTAATAACATAAACCCTATAGTTATGGGCTTTGATACCAATCTGTCACACCCCAACCTTAACGGCGGAAACGTCGAGACGTGAGGGTTAAGATTGTTCACAGCCACATAACACTACCATAAATTGTAAATATAATTATTCATAAGTGAAAATAAACATTACAACCAAATGTCTCAACGAAATAAAGTAAACAAAGTTCAACTTCCAAGTTTCAAGATATTTTATTTATTTTTCCTAGGTCCAAATCCTAAGTGTAAGCATGCTTCAAAAGATAATCATCAACCTTGTGCATTTCCTGAAACATGTTAAAAATAAAGGTCAACTTTGAAAGTTGGTGAGTTTCCATGGGTTAAGCATACATATATATATATATATATATATATAAAATTTTACAAGTAGCAATTCATGTCAATGGTTACAAGTAAAGCAAGTTTATAGATAACATATACCTACAATCAAACCTTGACCAAGAATATCATTTACAAGTTATAACGATTAGCTAAGTGTACTTGGTTCCCATGATGAACAAGCATACGTCATCAGGAGCCGACAATAACCTCGGCTTTAGCACCAAATAGGCTTGTCAGGCCCATAGATCTATGACGTCGCCAGACTTACAATAGTTAATGATTGTCAACATATAATGTCCATCATATAAGACTCACAATATTACAAATAACCATGACAAAAAGTAAAGATGAATTGCATGTGCATTTACAAGTACCAAGATGTTTACAAGTGCAAGTTTATAAAGTTAACATGTTTCACCCCAAAAGATGTGAAATAAAGTAAAAGAGGGGCATGAAAACTCACATGATATAAGTTGGTGTTAAATGTAATATCAAGTAATGTAAAATGGTGCTCTAACGATTTCTTTTACAAGATACCTAAATGTATATATTCCAAGATTAAGTTTAACAACAAGATTAACGATTAAACGTGAACTAGGGTTTCAAGTGAGGTTTGGGGTTTTTGATATAGATAAATTTAACAATGGAATCACTTATATTTTATTTCAATGAAAAGTATTATACCATTAAAATAATTTAATGAAATTTAAGCATTTATAATAACGGGAAAAATTAAATATAAAGTGTAAATAATTTCTATAATTATTTAAAATAACACGATAAAACTAAAAGTAACGTCTGGGCCAATAATAATTTATTAATTTAAACTATCATTTTAAATCCATTTTATAAGAAATAACTAAAAATAATTTTTGTTATATTGTTTTATTAAAAGATTATATAAGAATTTAATTTTTAAAAAAATTGCAGAAAATAATTTGGTCACTTTTAAATTAATTAAAGTTTACAAAAAATGATTTTTATAATAATTAAAAATTTCTGTAATTAAAATAATTGCAGAAAACCCTTTAAAAAAAATAGGTTGAGGGTGCCCGGGTTCGAACCCGGGACCTCAAGGATGGGGTAACACGCGCTTAACCAGTAGGCTGGGTAGCCTATGCCTGCTGGACTCCGGTTCCCCTATTTTAAAAGACGTAAATCAGATGAAACCCCCAAATCATATAAACCCTAATTTCAATTTGATTCCACTTGAACACGAATTCAACTATGCTTCTCGTACTAATCATAGGGCTTTTGATCAATGGTTGAAACCGAGTGAGTGTGTGTGTTTAATTACCCGAATGAAGATGGATTGATGATGATCAAGATGAATAACAGTCGCGGCTCTGTCGTGATTAGTTCAGATTGCAAATAAGGTTAATAATCAAATTCGTTGCACAGAAAGCTTCTACTGGTCTCAATGATCGAAAGCCCTCTGTCAATTTCTGTTAAGATCGCTCGGAAGTTGACGAACACCTCGGTTGTAGGTCGCGATGAAAGGTGTGAATTGTTCGAGAGATTCAAGTGTGTTTCAGGTGAAATTGAGTTCGATAATAGCTTAGAATTAGTTAAACGTTCGATTATGATTCATTTAATTTGATTTTTATTGAATTTTAATGTTCGAACGGCTCAACGATTAATGTCATCGGTTACACGAGTTGTTTAGGTTCATAACCGATATTTCAACCCAATTAAAGTACATAACCGTGTTCGATTCGTGTTCTCTAACCGGTTAGACTGGTTTGTAGTCGAAATTTGAACAGTTTAGGGCGTTTTTGAGGCTCGCCGGAGTCGACCGGAGTTTGGCCGGGGTTTGACCGGAGAAACGGGGGAAAGAAAGATGCGGGAGGGGGTTTGGGTTTTGATTAATTACAGTTTTAGTCCCTGCAGTTTCAATTTAATATTTTATGTTTAAAACTTTCATTTAAAGTTTCAAATTTGTCACAAAGGCCCCCTCAACTTAATTAAACTTTAAGTTTTAAATGTTTTTTATAACTTATCAATTGTTTAACTTTTATAACTTATTAATTATTATTATTATTTTTTTTATTTTTTTTGACTATTATTATTATTTTATTATTATAACTTAATGTTAAGTTTTATAAATTACAAAAGTTATAATTACTATTATTATTATTATTATTATTATTATTATTATTATTATTATTATTATTATTATTATTATTATGTTTATTATAGTGAAAACAAATTATTAACTCTTAAATTTATGAATTAATGCTCATTAAAAGAAACATTCATAAACAGCCCATATAGTTTCTTAAATGACATAAATGGTCGTTACGAGAACATAACAGGGTTAACCATACAATTTTTTTTCTATATATAACTTTTACGAGCCTTCTCTTTTAATAAAATTTCAAATCATACACTATTCACATTCACTTTTCCTATATTCTTCATATTCACAAAATTTGCGAGATTGGTAACTGAAACTCCACCTTCATGCCACAAGATTTTCGATAGAGAGTATATGAGACTATGGAAATTAGAAGATAATAGAAAAATGCAGGATATGGTGGATGCAGAGAAAGTATATTATTTTATATAGTAATTTATGATTTTCACTGTGGTTTCATTTTTTAACCTAGATTTTTAATGATGTTTTTTTTTTCTGTCAAACTTTTTTATTGACCATAAAACCCTTATGATAAAAAAACAAAAAAGCTTAAAAAGAATGCTAGTTACCCCACCCAATCCTGGTCACCACTACCGGTCACTAACATTCCCGGCTTGCTTTATTTGGTTTTCCATTGAGTACCCATTCTTTTAAATTATGTATTCTAAACCAAAGCCAAGAAACAAAGCAAGAAGCTAAGAAAATAAGCAACAAGTTTCCATATTTCCCCACCATATGATAAAAGCATGTTCATTTTAAATATATTTAATGAAACTCAATTCATATGACAAGATTAAAACATTAATCTAAAATAAAATAATTGCTAAAAATCATAGCATTGCCACATAGAGATCAAATAAAAAGAGCGTTAAAGAGCACTATAGAGATATATGCTCACTAATTCTTTCCTTTCAACATTGCAAATCTGTTCTTTAATATACAAAGCAAAAGAATCAAAGTGGAGGGTATAGAGATGCAAATAGGCTAGGCATGTTCATCCATTAAGATAACGATTTATTTAGATTTGAAAATTTTAAACGTTATTCAAAATCCGAACCAATCCAAATAAGTAACATGCTAAATCGATCCAAATCTATTAATATAAATTGTGCAAGAGTAAACCAGTTTATTTGGTTGAATTCAGATGCATCCTGCTTGGATATACAAATAAGCAACATTTTGTATATCTGATATCCGATCCGAAAACCGGATAAGAAATACTAATATGAATAGGAAGCAATCTAAATATCCGAATATGATTTTGAATTGGAGTTTTTCGGCTTCGCTTACGACTCGGACTTGAATTTTTTCAAAACACCCCTTAAATCAGCGCACTTGGTCTATATAAAAAGCATTTATATGAAAATCAACACAAAAGTTGAGATGATGAAGAGATTCAATGTACCCAATGTGTTGTATATTGAAGTAATTCAAAAGTACAAACATAAAATAAGATGAAAGACATAAATCAGAGCACCTTGGTGTCGTAATGTCTTCGAATCTCCCAAATCAAACCATTTCTTTTACAATAACTCTCAAAATCTATCGCCCTTTATAAGAATTTTGTAATAGAACACCGAAAAGCTGAGAGCAAATGAAGAATCTTGACAATTATACATCTAAGTCATCTCAATCTTACCCATATAGTTCTTGATTATGGTAACATGATCTTCATTCCCGCAACTTTCTTAAATTTTATTCACCGAAAGAAATGATCCTCCATGAAGCTCTCCTAGCACCAATTACATTCTTCGTCATGGAAGAAAAGACGATGTGTGGGTTGGTTGTCAAAAGAGGCGGTGGTAGCATCATGATGAACATGGGGTGGCGGGTTTGGAAACCCTAACAGAGGGGTTGGAACTTTAATGCTTTAAATTTTATTTATTAACTGAGGTAATTTACAAGAAGTTAATAGCTTACCGGCTCCATTTAATGGTGTTAATGGTTTGGCCTTAATTGTAATGAAATTAAAACCACACTGAATGAAAAGGTCACATTAGAACTATTAAACTAAAAGAGTTATTTTGACTAATTATAGGGGTGAAAACATAATTTACTCTACTTTATATTTGTTATATTTTGAATTAAATATAGTTTTAGTCCATGTAATTTGCCTCAAATAATCATTTTAGTCAAAAAGTTTAAATTTAACTTTTTAGTCCAATAATATCATCTTCGAATCAATTAAAATTAGAAATTTAACAGCATATATTTATTCCCTTATCTTTTTGTTAAATGCCTAAAACACCTTACTATTTGAAAAATAATAAAAAAGAATAATTTCTTTTAAATATATAAACTTATAAAACCACATGCATTCTCTTTGTTACTCTCCTCATCTCAACTCTCTATATTAGCTTGCTCTCTCAAACTCACACACAATCTCTCTAACCAACCCTATAACCGCATCACTGCCACAATCACATCACTTTCACTCTACACCATCACCATCCCTTGAACCATCACAGCATGCTTCTTTTCCGCCTCTCCACCTTGTCACCAAGATATGAAACACCACTGTTAGTTGTCGGTCAAGCAAACAAGAAGGCTTTGTGTAGGGTTTTTTCTATGACATAAAATGCCCTCAAACCTAGTATCACCTAGATATGTAAAAATCAGATCAGAGCTTTTTAGAGTTGTAGATAAGGAGAATGTGGATGTCAGCGGTCAGTATAAGCATAAGAAGATGATGACAAGCTCCAATGATGTTAAACGGTGAGACTAAGGTGGAAACCAAAAGTGATGCCCTTTGGGTTTCAATGAGGAGATGAGTGATGAGTAAGTGTTTGAGAAGAAATGAGCTAGAGTTTTGAGGGGAGAGAAAAACCTTATTTAAACAAAAAAGAGTTATCTCAACCAAATCATATCGACTTTTGTTTCACTCTTTAGGTTATTATAAACCGGCCCGGTTTCTAAATCAATCAGACCCGTTTAACTCATAGCCACAAGTAGAGGGTAAATAATGTAACTTTCGTCATAGGTAAAAGATCCAGCCCATGGACCGGAGTGCAAAAACCGCTTCAATCTCCCATCGACTCGACTGTACAAAAGACGGAGACTACTCCCCCCTATAACAATAAGCAGCTCTGTTCTCCAATTCAAGGGTTCATCAATCCACACATAAACACCCCTTTTCCCCTACTCTCATCATTCTATAAACCCCCGATTCTCAATCCACTTTCATGTTAATCAATCCCCCGTTGTTCATCTCTACACGTCAGGTATCGTTGCTAATTCCTATCGATTGATTCTCGTCGATTCCTTCAATCGCTTCATCTGATACCGATGTGTGTTGTGTTGTGTGTTTGCAGTTTACAGGAGTGTAGAGAAGCTGAGGACGAAGGTGTTGTGAGACCGTATGGCGAGTACCCTAAGATCGAGTCTGCCGTCGCGGCTACGGCAGCTGTTGTCCGGTGAAGGACACATCGGCCCCAATGTTAAACTTGATTCCGAGACTGTAAGGCCTTTTTGCCCCTTGTGGTGATTGTTCGTTGTTGTGTGGTTTTGTTGGGGGTTTCGTGTTTTTGGGGTGAGTTTGGTCTGGTGATGGGAGTTAGGGCTTAGGAGTGCTTTTCGTTTGTTTTGTTTGAAGTTTGTATGGTATTGACTATTTGTTTGAGTTGTAGATGTGTAATCAGGGTGTTGTATGATTTGAGTAACGAGATTAGAAGGGTTTTTGTTGGTGTTTGTAGTGGTTTTATGTGTTTTGACTAGATTTTTGAGTCACTGGATCTACAGTTTTCTAGGGTTTCTGGTTATTATTATGAACCTTATTTTTTAAAATGTTAACAGCAATTTGATTCTCTGTACATTGTGTAGTTTTTTTTGATGGGTAATAGATGTGCTTTTTTTTGCAAGTGTTGTTGGGGTTATTCTTTTTCTCCTCAGAAGTTTTGGAATCACGTATCACAAGTTTTAGTTGGATAAGTAACTTGTGTGACAAACAAGGTGAATGTGTAGCTTCTTATTTGCAAAGGGGGAGTGCTAGTTATGTGTTGTTTATAATTTGATTTGCATCCGCAGTGGGTTTTAATTGTATTGTTTGATGTATAACAACATCGTTAAAAGGTTTTTGTTTAAGTTTGTAGAGGTATATGATTGATTAATAGATATATAGTTACGGCCACTTTTCGGAGAACCAGTTTGTTAACATGCTGCTGCCTCCCAACTCATTAGCTCTTTAAATAGGAAAATTAATTTTTTTATATGTATACCTTCGTGAAGTCACTGATTGTTTTTTTTTGTTTGTTTGTAATTGGAGGCCGTACTCATCAGCAGTATGTTAGACTGTTGTGTGGATCACGTAATTAGTAGCTTTTACTCTTTTAGTGAATGTTTGTCAACTCTTAGAGCAGTAGTTTCAATCGTTTTATAAACATCATCAGCTCTCAATAATAAGAGAAATTGGAACTTTAACATACAATAAGATGCGTAGTATTCTAGGCTATCAATTTTTTTATATTCTTTAGTGCGACTTTTTAGCCAGATCATGTACTTATATTTTGGTGTTGCTATAAATGTCATCATAAACATAATTGCGCTTGCACCATGCTACATGTTTTACCACTGTTCAACGTTTTCTCTTTCAAGGGATAAAGTCTACAGTTAAGGATTAACATAATTTAGTACAATGACTAACAAGAAATTTTAAAGATGTTTAGAAGTCGCTGGTGTAGGAAGAATCCAATAAAATTATGAGCACTTATCATACCGCAAGATTACTTGTATCATTGTTTGATGTTTTATGACTCGGCAATATTGTTTCAGTCTTCTAATATGTTGTGGATCAATAAGAATTAGTAATTTGCTTATATTTACTTCGTACCTTGCAGCCCCCAAAAGTGAAGGCTTTTATTGACAAGGTGATTCAGTGTCCATTGCAAGACTTAGCAATCCCTCTTTCAGGTTTTCATTGGGAGTACAACAAGGTGATAAATATCATATCTTGTGCCTTTGGAATAAATAAACTTCCTGTAATTTGCTCAACAAGTTCATTGTTTTCAGGGAAATTTTCATCACTGGAGGCCATTATTTCTGCATTTTGATACATACTTCAAGACTTATATATCTAGCAGGAAGGATCTCCTTTTAGCTGATACTCTAGAAGATGATACTCTTTTTCCTAAACAGTCAGTTCTCCAGATTCTGCGTGTTATGCAAATTATCTTAGAGAATTGCCACAACAAAAGTTCTTTTGATGGTTTAGAGGTATGATGAAATTGCTATAGTAATAAAATTCATATGCAGTTGTGATATTATCTGCTGTTATCTTTATTGAGTCCTTTTGTTATAGGTAGCATTTTTGACCCATAGCCCTTATTGATGGTGCAAATCAACAAAATTTAGCTGTAAAGGGAACAGTTGGTTTATATTTAAAGCACAAAACCTTCTAAATTGTTTTATTTCTGGACCTGGATTTGTTATTCGAATAATATTGTTTTTGTATTCATAGTTAATTTATTAAATATTTTTATTCTTCATAGAGAAAAAAAATGTTTGTGAGTAAAGCCAGCCAGCCTACCTTGTTTTCGACTTGTACTATAATACTAACCTGTAGTCTGTACGTACCTGAACCTCTTATAACCTGTTACCCACAATCCACTCACTTACCCATCTTGTTATCTCTATTGTTTATTCTTTTATACATTTGTTTCTGAAGTTTTATTTTTTGTCACAGCATTTCAAGCTCTTGCTTGCATCAACAGATCCTGAGATTCTCATTGCAACCCTGGAGACACTTTCAGCATTAGTAAAAATAAATCCTTCAAAACTTCATGCAAGTGGGAAACTTGTAGGATGTGGTGCAATTAATAATTGCCTTTTGTCATTAGCACAAGGTTGGGGAAGCAAAGAAGAGGGTTTGGGCTTATATTCGTGTGTCACGTTAAATGAAAAATCCCAAGATGAAACCCTCAGCTTATTCCCATCTGATTTGCAAACAGAAAGTGACAGTTCACAAAACCGTGTAGGTTCTACCCTCTATTTTGAGTTGCATGGTACAAATTCTTCTAGCACAACTACCAACACAAGTGTTATTCACATTCCCGATCTTCATTTGCGTAAAGAGGATGATTTATCTTTAATGAAACTGTTGATTGAGCAGTATAACGTACCTCCTGAACATCGGTTTTCATTGCTGACAAGAGTTAGATATGCACATGCCTTTCGCGCTTTAAGAGTTTGCAGGCTGTACAGCAAGATTTGCCTACTTGCTTTTATTGTTCTTGTTCAATCAAGTGATTCTCATGATGAACTTGTGTCTTTCTTTGCTAATGAGCCTGAATATACAAATGAGTTAATCAGATTAGTGAAATCTGAAGACATGATACCTGGAACGATTCGTACGCTCGCAATGATTGCTCTTGGATCTCAATTAGCAGCATATTCTTCGTCTCATGAACGAGCACGGATTCTAAGTGGGTCAAGCATCAGTTTTGCTGGTGGAAATCGCATGATTCTTCTTAACGTGCTGCAAAGGGCGATTTCGTCTTTAAACAACTCCAGTGATCCATCATCCATTGCATTTGTTGAAGCACTTCTTCAATTCTATTTGCTTCATGTGATATCTACATCAAGTTCTGGAAGTGTTATACGTGGATCGGGGATGGTTCCGACTTTTTTACCCCTTCTAGAAGATTCTGATCCTTCCCACATGCATCTGGTCTGTTTAGCTGTTAAGACTCTGCAAAAGCTGATGGATTACAGCAATTCAGCTGTTACTTTGTTTAAAGATTTGGGTGGGGTAGAGCTTTTAACTAACAGATTGCAGATAGAAGTAGTTAGGGTGATTGGTGCTGAAACAGATGTTAATTCAATGAGCACTGGGGAGTGCTCATCCTCAAAATCAAACCTTAATATTGATTTGCTTTATTCACAAAAGCGGCTCATTAGGGTTTTGTTGAAGGCACTCGGTTCTGCTACTTATGCTCCAGCTAATTCCACACGTGCTCAAGGGGCTCATGATGTTTCCTTACCCGCCACTCTGTCAATGATCTTTGGAAACGTGAGTAAATTTGGTGGAGATATATATTCAGCAGCTGTTACTGTTATGAGTGAAATGATACACAAAGACCCCACTTGTTATGCTTCATTGGATGAATTAGGTCTTCCTGACTCCTTTTTGCAGTCGATAAAAGCTGGAGTTCTTTCTTCTTCAAAAGCGCTTACTTGTGTTCCTAATGGTATAGGGGCTATTTGTCTCAACACCAAGGGACTAGAATCAGTTAAAGACAGCTCAGCATTAAGGTTTCTGGTTGAAATTTTTACTGATAAGAAATATGTGCTTGCAATGAATGATGGAATTGTGCCTTTAGCAAATGCTGTTGAGGAGCTTTTACGCCATGTGAATTCATTAAGAGGTACTGGTGTGGATATAATTATTGAGATTGTTAACAAAATTGCTTTGATAGAAGATGGTAAAGGTAAATCGGTAAAAGTTAATGAGAGTAGTGTCATGGATATGGATACCGAAGATAAAGAAAATGTGGGCCCATGTCTGGTTGGTGCTACTGCTGCAGATTCAGGGTCCGAAGGTATTGGTGATGAACAGTTTATTCAGTTAAGCATTTTTCATGTGATGGTTTTAGTTCACCGAACAATGGAAAATGCAGAAACGTGCCGTTTGTTTGTTGAAAAAGCAGGGATTGATGCTTTATTGAAGCTTTTGCTTAGACCGAGTATAACTCAATCATCAGAAGGGATGTCAATTGCCTTGCATAGTACAATGGTTTTCAAGAGTTTTACTCAACATCATTCAGCTCCTTTAGCACGTGCTTTTTGTTCAGCTCTTCGGGGTTATCTAAAGTCAACGTTGACTGGATTCAGTAATCTTTCAGGATCGTTTCTGTTGGACCCAAAAGCTAATCCAGATTCGGGAGTTTTTTCTTCACTTTTTCTTGTTGAATTTCTTTTATTTCTTGCTGCTTCAAAAGACAACAGATGGGTGACAGCATTGCTTCAAGAATTTGGGAATGATAGCAAGGATGTTTTGGAAGATATTGGCCGAACTCACCGTGAGATCTTATGGCAGATTGCTTTACTTGAAGATGTCAAGTTTGATACTGAAGATTGCAATGATGGTTCTGGTTCTGCTATTGGATCCCGCCATTCAGATTCTAATACCTCGGAGTCCGAGGAGCAGAGATTTAATTCCTTTAGGCAGTTTCTCGATCCATTACTGAGAAGAAGGATGTCGGGATGGAGTTTTGAATCCCAGTTTTTTGATCTGATTACTTTGTATCGTGATCTCACTAATGCTTCCGGTCTTCCACAGCATCTCGGAGGTGGTGGCGCGTACCAGTCACCGCCATCCAGTACCGCAGATGCTGCTAGTAGCGGTGGTGGTGCACAAGAAGCTGACAAACAAAGGTCTTATTATTCTTCTTGTTGTGATATGATGAAGTCACTATCTTTGCACATTACACACTTGTTTCAAGAGCTAGGGAAAGCAATGTTGCTTCCTTCTAGAAGACGTGATGAAATGGTGACGGTTACCCCCGCTTCAAAATCAGTGGCATCTACATTTGCTGCCATAACATTGGATCATATGAACTTTGAAGGCCATGTAAAGCCTTCTGGATCAGTGGCATCATGGTCCTCCAAATGTCGTTATCTCGGTAAAGTTGTAGATTTTATTGATGGGATTCTTCTTGAAAAGCCTGATACCTGCAACCCAGTCCTGTTGAATTGTTTATATGGTCGCGGTGTAATTCACTCGGTTTTGACTACTTTTGAAGCGACCAGTGAGCTGCTATTTACGGTCAACAGGACTCCCGCATCTCCGATGGAGACTGATGAAGGAGCTTCAAAGCCTGATTCAGAAGAAACGGTCCGGTCATGGATAGATGGCCCGCTAGCCAGTTATGGTAAACTTATGGATCATTTGGTGACATCATCTTTTATATTATCACCATTCACCAAACATTTTCTTACACAACCACTTGTAACTGGTGACATGGCATTTCCACGTGATGCTGAGGTTTTCGTGAAGGTTCTTCAGTCTATGATTTTGAAAACAGTTCTCCCCGTATGGACGCACCCACAGTTCACCAATTGCAATGATGATTTCATTTCTACTGTAATATCAATTATTCGTCACATTTTTTCGGGGGTTGAAGTGAGAAGTGTAAGCAATGCAGGGTCACGTCCTGTGGGCCCTCCACCAAATGAAACAACTATATCAACAATTGTAGAAATGGGATTTTCAAGAGCTCGGGCAGAGGAGGCGTTAAGACAAGTTGGGTCCAACAGTGTTGAGCTGGCAATGGAGTGGTTGTTCTCACATCCAGAGGAAGTTCAAGAAGATGATGAACTTGCTCGTGCACTTGCTATGTCTCTTGGGAATTCTGGAACTGAGTCAAAGGATGATACTGTTACAAATGAAAATAGTCAACAGATTGAAGAGGAAACCGTGCAGCTACCACCTGTTGATGACTTGTTGTCTACGTGTAAGAAGCTTTTAGAAATGAAAGATTCTTTAGCCTTCCCGGTTCGTGATCTTCTTGCAATGATTTGTTCTCAAGATGAAGGTCAATACAGGTCAAATGTTATCTCATTTATTCTCGAACAAGTGAAGCTTTGCAGTTCTAATGCTGATGGCGGGAAGAATAACATGCTATCATCTTTATTTCATGTTCTTGCTTTGATTCTTAATGAGGATAAAGATGCACGAGAAGTTGCTTCCAAAAGTGGCCTGGTTAAAGTTGCAGCTGATCTTTTGTCGGACTGGAATTCTCGTTCACATGGAAATGAAACACTGCTTGTTCCGAAATGGGTGACAGCAGCTTTTCTTGCTGTTGACCGGCTTTCTCAAGTTGACCAAAACTTGAATGCTGATATTTCTGAGTTGTTAAAGAAAGATGATGTCGGCAACCAGAATTCTATAGTGATAGATGATGAAAAGCAAAACAGGTCACAAATGAATTCTGGTCTATCGTCAAAACATATTAATGTTGAGGAACAAAAGAGATTTATTGAGATATGTTGTGGATATTTAACTAAACAACTTCCTGCTGAAACAATCCATGCTGCTTTACAGTTATGTTCTACCCTTACAAGAACACATTCTGTTGCTGTTAGTTTTCTAGAATCTGGTGGGTTGCCTTTACTGCTATCTTTGCCTACAAGTAGTCTATTTGTTGGCTTTGATAATGTTGCAGCCACTATTATTCGTCATATTCTAGAAGATCCCCAAACGCTACAACAAGCAATGGAAAGTGAAATTAAACATAATGTTGTGACAGCTGCTAATCGACAGTCTAACGGAAGGTTTACACCCCGTAACTTTTTGTTGAATTTGACTTCAGTAATTTCACGGGATCCTGTGATCTTTATGCGAGCAGCACGGGCTGTGTGCCAAATTGAAATGATTGGTGAACGGCCTTATGTTGTCTTGTTAAAAGATCGTGAAAAAGATAAATCCAAAGAAAACGGGAAGGAAAACATCAAACCGCAGATTACAACTGATGGTAATATCAAAATTTCCGAGGTAAATAACAAGAATGTAAAAGCTCATCGTAAGCCGCCTCAAAGTTTTACAACTGTAATTGAGCTGCTTTTGGAGTCGGTGCTCACGTTTATACCCCCTTCAGAAGTGACTGCAGAGAGCTCTTCAGTAACAGATATGGATATTGATGTTGCTTCAAGTAAGGGTAAAGGGAAAGCTATTGCTTCAGGATCTGAAGAGAATGAAGAAAATGGCCAAGAATCTTCTGCGTCTTTGGCTAAAGTTGTATTTATTCTAAAGCTTTTGAAGGAGATTCTCATGATGTATAGTCCATCTGTTCATGTTCTGTTAAGAAAAGATGCTGAACTAAACAGCAGTAATAATGGTGGAATATTTTATCACATTCTTTGTAAATTTCTTCCCCATGTGAGAAATTCTAAACGGGAAAAAAAGGATGCTGACTGGAGACACAAATTAGCAGGTAGGGCCAGCCAATTTTTGGTGGCTTGCTGTGTGCGATCTACAGAAGCAAGGAAGAGAATATTTATAGAAATCAATAATGCTTTCTCTGATTTTATTGATAATTGTAAAGTTCATCGGCCACCTGGAAATGATATCCAAGCTTTTGTTGACCTACTTGGTGATGTGCTGGCAGCCCGCTCTCCTACAGGTTCTTCAGTTTCTGGAGAGGTTTCAGTTACATTTATAGATGTTGGTCTAGTGAGATCGCTTACACGAACTCTAAAAATGTTGGATTTGGATCATTCTGAGTCACTAAAGGTTGTACCAGGGATTGTAAAGGTTTTAGAGCTAATCACTAAAGAACATGTTCATGCTGCTGAAGCTAATACCGCTAAAGATAACCCAACAAAACATATTGACTATGGTCCACGTAATCAAACCGAGAATGCTGGAGAGATAGGGTCAACTGAAACTGCCTCTTTACCTAATACAAATTCTGCACCTACAGAAGTTATTGAGTCTTTTAATACCGTTCAAACATACGGTGGATCTGAGGCGGCTACTGATTACATGGAACATGATCAGGATATCGATGGAGGCTTTGCTCCCCCGAGTGAAGACGATTACATGCATGATACTTCTGAGGAGACACGAGGTCTTGAAAATGGTATTGGTTCTGTTGAAATAAGATTTGAAATCCAGCCGGATATTCGTGAAAGCCTTGAAGAAGATGATGAGGATATGTCTGGTGATGGAGATGAAGTTAATGAAGATGAGGATGGAGATGATGATGAGCAAAATGATTTGGAAGAAGATGAAGTTCATCATCACTTGCCCCATCCTGACATTGACCAAGATGACCATGAGATTGAAGATGAGTTTGATGAGGATATGATTGAGGAAGAAGATGAAGATGATGAGGATGATGATGGTGGAGTTTTATTAAGGTTGGGTGAGGAAATGAATGGGATAAATGTATTGGATCATTTTGAAGTATTTGGTAGAGAACATAGTTTTAACAATGATACTCTACATGTGATGCCTGTTGAAGTTTTTGGTTCTAGACGTCAAGGTCGTACCACATCTATTTATAATCTTTTGGGGAGATCTGGTGATGGTTCTGTGCCATTTCAGCATCCGCTGTTGATGGAACCTTCTTCCTCACGTGTAGTCTCTTCTCGACAGACAGGTAACTCTTAGTTTATCAAAAATCCTGTTTTTGTCTGGATAATTTTCTTATGTTCTACCATTTTTTTTCTTCTTCATTGTGGCGGTCATACACTCGTACTCACGCACTTGTTCCCTAGAAGTGCCAAATTGGTATGTCGGGCGGGTTAGGTAACAGGTCAAGATGGTTTCCTGTCAAAATATGTATATTTTGAAACAGGTCGCAGCATGTCGGGTGGGTTGACCTGAAACACTACTTTTTTTTCCTTTTCTTATAGATAAGTGTCTTATATATAATCTGTAATAATATGAATATTTTGAATAAGGTGATTATCATTAAAAGTACGCTTAGGACTATTATTGACGTGCTTCTTTTTTAGCTGTTTTATTTGTTACTTGTTATGGGATGAAAATCCCAAGTCGGCTCATTTTAAGAGAGGGGTTGGAATTGCCACCTGCACCATCCCCTGTATCTGTCACTACTGACTTTTGTATTTTTTTTGTCCTACTTCCAGATAATGCTCGCGATGGCCCCCTTGACAGAAATTTAGAGTCATCCTCATCACGATTGGATTCAATCTTTCGGTCTCTGAGGAGTGGTCGCCATGGACAGCATGGAAACCGTCTTAGCATGTGGACTGATGACCAACAAAGTGTTGGATCTAATACATCTAGCATCCCGTTAGGCCTTGAAGATTTGTTGGTTTCTCATCTAAGACGCCCGACTCCAGAAAAGGGCTCTGATCAAGACAAGACGGTGGAGGGTCAAACCAAAAACGAGTCCAGTCAATCCCAAGAATCATCTGGTATGGTACCTGAACCAACTGTTGGCAACAATGGTATCGGTGATCAAGTTGGCTCTCATGATTCTGTAAGCACGCCGACAGTAGATGAATCCCATCCCATTGGTCAAAATCAATCTGTTGATATGCAGTTTGACCAAAATGATGGTGTTTCCCGGGATGTTGAAGCTGTGAGCCAGGAAAGTAGCGGAAGTGGTGCCACATTAGGAGAAAGTCTTAGAAGTCTAGATGTTGAAATTGGAAGTGCTGATGGTCATGATGAAGGTCCAAGAAGAATAAATGTAAATGTACCACTCAATACCACATCAACAACTGTTAGAGATGCATCCCTTCATAGTGTAACAGAGGTTTCTGAAAACCCTAGTCAAGAAACAGAGCAAAGGGATCCTCCACAGGATACACAACGTGATGGTTCTGGTTCGGGTTCTGGTTCTGGTTCTGGTTCTGGTTCGGCGCCCATTGATCCTGCATTTTTGGATGCACTTCCTGAGGAATTACGTGCTGAGGTTCTTTCGGGTCAACAGGGTGCAGTGGCTCAGCCTTCCAATACTGAACCACAAAATGATGGTGACATAGACCCTGAGTTTCTTGCAGCACTTCCCCCTGACATTCGTGCAGAAGTTTTAGCACAACAACAAGCACAAGGGGCCCACCGTTCACAAGAACTTGAAGGTCAACCTGTGGAGATGGATACTGTATCAATAATTGCTACATTCCCATCGGAGCTAAGAGAAGAGGTATGTTTATATATATAATTCTAGTTGAACAAAGACTTGTTTTTGTTGATATTTTTATTTGTTCAGGTTCTTTTAACGTCATCTGATGCGGTTCTTGCTAATCTCACACCTGCTCTTGTTGCTGAGGCGAACATGTTGCGAGAGAGATTTGCTCGTCGTTACAATCGGACACTTTTTGGTATGTTGCCGAGAAGCAGGCGGGGTGAATCTTCTAGAAGAGGGGAAGGAGTTGGATCTGGCGCTGGTGGAATCATTACTCGTAGGTCAACTGGAAGTAAGCCTGTTGAAACTGACGGGGCTCCTTTAGTTGACACTCAAGATCTTAAAGCCATGATTCGCTTGCTTCGTGTTGTTCAGGTCATAATTTCTCATACTGGTTGATTCTGTTCTGTTTTATCTATAACATGTAAAGTTGAACCTTTATAAGAAAAGGATATTGGTCAAACAGGTTTGAGAGTCATTCAAAGTGTTTAAATGCATAGAACTACCATAATTGCTTTAATATAGAGGTTGCATCCATTACTTGTAATATTGAAAAAATGTTGCATCCATTAATTGTAATATTGAAAAAAATTGAATGAAAAGGGTGGTACGGGTTGTGGCTCAGCTTGCTTTGGGCCCATTACTATATGTGCTTTCATGCTCTCATCTTTGTGTTGTTATGTATTTGTGCAGCCATTATACAAACCACAACTTCAGAGACTGCTATTAAATTTATGTGCTCACGTTGAAATCCGTTCTTCTGTAGTTAAAATTTTGATGGATTTATTGATGCTTGATATAAGAAAGCCTGGAAATAATTTGAATACTTCGGAGCCATCATATAGACTTTTTGCATGCCAGAGTCATGTGATGTATTCTCGTCCTCAATGCTTTGATGGTAAGAATCTTATTAATGATGTCAACCTTCACGGTCTGCTCATGATTTTGTTGATATTAAAATCATATTTTTATTTCACTCTAGGTGTACCTCCATTGGTGTCACGGCGTGTTCTAGAAACCTTGACATATTTAGCTAGAAATCATACATTTGTTGCAAAACTATTGCTTCAGTTCAGATTCCCTTCATTGGAGTCTGAGAGTCATGATAAGTCTCGTGGAAAAGCCATCATGGTTGACGAAGAGAACCAACAAGATGATATCTTAGCCATAACTATCCTGTTAAGCCTCTTGAATCAACCACTTTATTTGAGGAGTATTGCACATCTTGAGCAGGTATTTTTTAATAAAATAATTCTTCTTTCCAAGTATGACAAATGCCCAATGTTACAACATTGATTGCTGTTTTATCGTGTGCTTTTTCAGTTGCTGAACTTGTTAGATGTCATCATTGATAATGCTGAAAGCAAGCAAGCTCCTGCTGACCGTGGTGCATCTGTTGCTGAAGAATCATCTGGTCAAATGTCTGCTTCAGATGCTAATGATGGTGCCAAATCATCCAAATCTGAAATTACATCTAAGCCCTCATCTTCTGGTGGTATTACAGAGCATGACACACACACTATTCTGCTAAACTTGCCACAAGCAGAATTACGTCTTCTCTGTTCACTGCTTGCACGTGAAGGGTATTGTTTATTTTTCAGCTGACATTTACTTTTTTCAAATGTGTGTTGTGCTAATATTGATAATTACTTTTTAGTTTGTCGGATAATGCATATGCACTTGTGGCGGAGGTGTTGAAGAAGTTGGTGACATGGGCACCACGTCACTGTCATTTGTTCATAACAGAGCTAGCAGGCGCTATGAAGAACCTTACAACATCAGCTATGGATGAACTACACCGTTTTAGTGAAATTGAGAAGGCACTTATAACTACTACTGCGTCAGACGGAGCAGTTATATTAAGGGTTATACAGGCACTAAGCTCACTTGTTGCTTCACTTAATCAGGAAAAAGATCAAACACTTACTGAATCAGATCAAGCTGCTACTCTGTCTCTTGTGGGTGAAATAAATTCTGCTTTAGAACCATTGTGGACAGAATTAAGCACGTGCATAAGCAAAATTGAGAGCTATTCAGACTCGTCATCTGACATATCTGACTCATCAATCATCTCAACATCAAGACCTTCTGGTACAATGCCACCACTGCCAGCCGGTACTCAAAACATCTTGCCATATATAGAATCTTTCTTTGTTATGTGTGAGAAATTGCACCCTGGGAATCCAGGTGGAACACAAGATTTTGGTACCAATATTGACGAGGCAACCCCTTCTTTGCCGTCTGGAAAAGTTGATGAAAAACATGTAGTATTTTTGAAGTTTTCCGAGAAACATAGAAAACTCTTGAATGCTTTTATCAGGCAAAACCCTGGATTGCTTGAAAAATCATTCTCACTTATGCTTAAGGTCCCCCGCTTTATTGATTTTGACAACAAACGGGCTCATTTTAGATCTAAAATTAAACATCAACATGATCATCACCATCATAGTCCTTTAAGAATTTCTGTAAGACGAGCTTACATACTTGAAGATTCATATAATCAATTGAGGATGAGGTCAACTCAAGATTTGAAGGGTAGGTTGACTGTTCATTTCCAAGGGGAAGAAGGCATTGATGCTGGTGGACTTACAAGAGAATGGTATCAGCTTTTATCAAGGGTTATTTTTGATAAGGGAGCTCTGCTTTTTACAACAGTTGGCAATGATTCAACATTTCAGCCAAATCCTAATTCCGTTTATCAGACTGAACATCTTTCATACTTCAAATTCGTTGGAAGAGTTGTAAGTGCCCTTATACCTTTGCAGGGTCAAAACGGGGGGTCATTTTGGCTATGTTAAATTGGTGGGCCAAAGCACTTTTTGTCAAAATTTTGGAGCTTTTTATAAACAGATAAACAGTTGTATCAGATAAGATTATATTAATAAAATAATAAACTATAGTTTTAAATAAAGTGATTTAGAAGGTCTTATGCGTAAAAATTAGACTGTTGGCTCATTTGGCTAATTAGAGGTAAAGTATAACTCGGATAAAATCTTTCTTTAGTACTTGGGTGTTGAATTCTTCTGTTCTAGGTTGGAAAAGCTTTATTTGATGGTCAACTGCTTGATGTTCATTTCACAAGATCGTTTTACAAGCACATTCTTGGTGCGAAAGTGACTTATCATGATATTGAAGCTATTGACCCAGGTTACTTTAAGAACTTGAAGTGGATGCTTGAGGTATGTTCGAATTGATATTTGAATAGTTTTTTAAGAAATATTTGTAGTGCTTTTGGATAAATTTTGTTCTAATTGATTTTTGCATGTTCATATATCTTCTGTAGAATGATATCAGTGATATTCTAGATCTAACATTTAGCATCGATGCTGATGAAGAGAAGATGATATTGTGTGAAAAATCAGAGGTAATGCTTATTACATAATTACATATTTATAATGTAATAAATTTGTGAGATTTGTATGGTCATTGCAATTATATAATAACTATGGTAATTATGATTTTGACAAACTAGGTTACCGACTATGAGCTGATCCCTGGTGGAAGAAATATTCGAGTAACTGAAGAAAACAAACATAAATACGTTGACTTAATTGCTGAGCATCGGTTAACCACTGCTATTCGTCCCCAAATAAATGCTTTCTTGGAAGGTTTTAATGAATTGATTTCTCGGGATTTGATAAGCATCTTTCATGATAAAGAGTTAGAACTGTTGATAAGTGGGCTTCCAGATATCGACTGTGAGTTTCTTTTATATTTCCTCATCATTCCGACTCTCATTCTGTACTTTTTTTTAAAAAAGAATCTGTATGTTTATCTTCTCTTCAGTGGACGACTTGAAGGCAAATACAGAGTATTCTGGGTACAGCGCCGCATCTCCTATCATCCAGTGGTTTTGGGAGGTTTGTCAAGGCTTCAGCAAAGAAGATAAGGCTCGTTTGTTGCAATTCGTGACTGGTACCTCAAAGGTAGGTTATCATCGTTTTATGTTAAGTTATTCTTAATTCATAGTTATGCCTAGAGTTGGTTTAAGTTTTCAACTCATACAAATGGTTATGAATGTTTACTTGCAGGTGCCATTAGAAGGGTTTAGCGCCTTGCAAGGCATCTCTGGATCCCAAAAGTTTCAGATTCACAAAGCATATGGAAGGCCAGACCATTTGCCCTCAGCACACACATGGTAAATTAAATTACTAATTAGATATGATAGTGGATCAAATGATTTTATCTAGAATTAGTGTCGAATATATTCATTCAGAATACTTAAAATTTTATATTCACCATTTATCCCAATGCAAATTTAAGCGAACGATATAAATGTTATGAAAAATAAAAATAGGTATGTTTGATGCTGTGGATTTTTTGTTGTGGGGCCTATTAAGTTAACACATGTAGATTATTAATTTCATTTGTTGGTGGATACAGTTTCAATCAGTTGGATCTACCAGAATACCCTTCAAAGGAGCATTTGGAGGAGAGGCTGCTGCTTGCAATCCATGAAGCCAATGAAGGTTTTGGTTTTGGTTAAAAGAGGCATGAAGATCATTAATGTAGATAATATTTATCATGTCAAAGTGATCCATTTCAACAAGATTCTAGCAGATATACATGTGTTGATATACTGTACAGTTTCGGTTTGTTGAAATTGAAGTTGTTTACTCTTAGTTTCTTTATCGGCGGTTTTCTTTGTTGCCCCTTCTTTAGAAGTTGGATTTGCGAATTTGCCTTGCAATTGTACATTGGAATGGTTTATTGACTGTCCAGTTATTATTGGATATTAGTGATTTAGCAGACTTGCTAACCTTTTTGTCCTTTATTGATGAACTAGTTTTACTAGGTTTACATGTTCCGAGTTGGAGAAGTTGACAAAAATAAATATGCTTGAATCTTGATGTGTCCACAGTTTTCTCATTTTTGTTTACCCAAGTATGTGCTCAAAATTTTCCACTAGTCAGCAAGAGTGGTCTTGTTCAATCATTTTTGATAGACATTCCTCCCTGAATTCTTAACCATGCTTTCAGAAATACGAAAACGCTAGGTTGGCTGAGTGATGTAGATGGCGTTCATCGTGGAGTACAATGATCGACCGTGAGGCTCGATGGGGGGAAATGGATCAATTGGGCTAGCTCTGAAAGGAACATGCATGCACGTGAAGGCCAACCAACATTCCCAACCATGCATGCATCCAATAGCATGCAGATTTCTTTATTTTCTACTTTCTATTATTAGTTGTTTGTTTCCTGGTGGAACACAAGATTTTGATACCAATATTGATGAGTATTTTAGGTTGAAGTCGTGTGTTAATAATGAAACCCTAAAATTCTTATTC
The DNA here is from genome assembly GCA_025506505.1 of Flaveria sonorensis. Taxonomy (NCBI): domain Eukaryota; kingdom Viridiplantae; phylum Streptophyta; class Magnoliopsida; order Asterales; family Asteraceae; genus Flaveria; species Flaveria sonorensis. Next base: position 51,145,912 of record CM046427.1, on the reverse strand, counting down.
TGAGAATGACAAAAATTAGGAGCAATGAAATGCTAAAATTAATACTTAGTTTATTAAAGATGATCATATGTCAGATATATGTTATTACACACTCAAGTAATCATAATCACATGATTTTACATTCAATTGGAGAACAACAATTAAAAAGAAAATTGATGATTCACATGTGAAAGATCAATAAAGAAAATGTTGACGAAGAAGTTAAAGAATTCATGTCACTACGCAATACGAAGCCAACAAAGCCAACAAGTCGACATAAAAGTTGGTAATGATAAAGGAAAAGAGATAGCAAAACTAATTTGATAAAATCTAAGCTTTTACAAATATCCTTTAATAGAATCCAATACTTTACGAAAGAACTTTAAAATGATTATCTCATAAAGCTTGACCAAGTATTTTTAATATTTGAACTTTTAAACAAAATGTCAAGCTTGTTTTCAAACCCCTAAGTCTACGAATGTTTTTTAAAATCTTGTAGGATAATCCAAGTCAATAATTAGAGAAAAAAAAGATAAAGCTCATTTTGTGTAATAAATATTTAAGATGAAGTTTTAAAATTATCTTGGAGGGATTTGAAAAGTTGAATTTTGAATCTCAAATTGAGTTAGAAAAATATTTTATCATAAAAAGTCTTCCAACATCATTTCTTCTTAAAAACACAAACACACCAAAATTAGTTAAAACTAGATCTCAATGAAAAAAGCTTTAAATTTGCTTTTTTAAAAACAAAAAGTAAATGTTATCATTGGTTAAATCTTCTAAACTTGGTAAGAATCAAGGAGTATCTTCTATAAAGCTAAAAATATGTGTTTTTAAGAAAAGTTAACTTAAATGTGTAAACTTAGATAAAAGATCAAAAGCAAAAAAGTTAGATCTATATGCTTGGGGGTTGGTAGTCTATAGATGAGATAATAACTTTTTGTTGTTTTTTAATCATTGCCTATAAATATCAAGTCATACTATACTTATCAACAATATTTTTTTTGATAAATACTTTCATACTAATGTGTGTTTTGATATATAAATTTTAACAATAGATTTTATACAATTAAACTTTAAAATTATAAAATGATTTTCACCTTATGACTAACTCTACACACAATAGGTAAGTGTACCTATCGGATAGTAGTATAGCTTTTGGTAAGAACCAAGTATCGATTCGTGGACACGAGAGCTCCTGATACTAAGTCTTTATCATTATCTAGCCGATTAAAGATGATTTGTGAATATTATGATTAACTAAGTTAACTGATGATTAATCTAACTGAAGAAAGTAAACAAAGATGAAGATAATCAATCAGAGGAAGATATCACTTAGACTTCGAATCCGCTTAGCAAAACAATGACATCATGCATGAACCTATAGTGAGATCAATTTTGATAGGATCAAAATGGATCAATCTGTGATGATATTGTGATACAATTCAATCAAACAAACACATGCAATCAATTCAATGCAAACAAATCAGAAAAATTCATAGTTTTTCATTGATAGAATGCATAGAAAGTACACGTGTAGAAAGAAATAGTTACAATTCGTTCTAACTGATTTTTCTCTATCAGTCTCTTAGTCTCGTTACCTACACAATATATTAACTATGCTATTTATACTATCAAGAAAACGAAAGGAACATATATTTACAAAATAGTCCCTATACTATGACAAAAAACTATACAAGACACATAAAGACTAAATGTTAATCTTCAAGAAGCATCTAAAATACTCCCCCTAAGATTGACATTGTCTTCGGTCTTCAAAATCAATCTTCAGTCTTCAGATCTTTGCCTTCAATCTTCTTATCTTCTGTCTTTGTCTTCTCTTTTATCTTCAGTCTCCATGCTTTATCTCCAGTCTTCAATCTTCATAAATCAAAGAAGTCTTCAGGCTCTTCTTTAATCTTGAATACTGGCTTCTCTCTATAAAGTTCTTGTTCTCTCAGAGCTTTAGCAATAGCTGACTTGAACTTGCTAGCTAAAATTCCTTGCTCCGGTTTAGCTTCATTCGTCTTTATCTCCATGCTATTCATCACTTCCAAAGTTTGCTTTGAGAGACCTGCAATATCCACGTTAGCATAACACTCAATAGGATTTGGATTATCTTTACAGTGAATCTCTAAAACTCCTTTGCTCGATATTCTCATGAACTCAATATCTTTAATATCTTTCTTCACAATGTTAGCATATGCCAATGCTTTCCTCAAAGATATCCTTTCCATTGCCGCATTCATCACTTTAATGATTGACAGAAAATACTTCTTATCATTCTCAGCCGTTTCTAGAACAACTTTTTAAAACTTTTGTATAGACAAGAATGAAATATAACTGGGATGCAAAGCTTCAACTCAAAAACACCAAATAAAGAAATCATATCGTGATCCCAATTATTCAAATCTCGTACTAACTTCAGCTCAAATGTATCCGAATTATAAAACCACCTCAAGATTGGTTTCGATTGATGTGTTCCATCAATGACTTTGAGTCCTGGATTTGTTACTTTTTCAAAATATTGATCACTGAATGCGTCTAAGAAATTTTCTTCTCCTACGTCTTTCTCAACACCTTTTCTCTTCTTCTTTATTGTTTGAAAATATTCCTTATCTTCCTGATCACACCTCGTTTGTAAAAATGAACTCATTCGAGTTATTCCTCTATTCAACAATTGCACAAAGTTTTCTCCACACACTTAGCTTTAGATGGATTAATCAATGGCAATTTATTGAACTCTTTGAGATCTTGAACAGGAAGTTTTATGATACTTGAGAAAAAATGATAAACGTCACAGATTGCATTTACCCTTTTGATAAAAAATGCATCAAAAATCTCATCATATTTCCATGCGACGATCTTCACTTCTTTTGTAGTATCAGGAACAATCATAGCATTGAGTAGTTCTGAAATAGATTGCCCTTTCTGCAATACATTGCGAACTAGGTCTCCTGCTGAACGTGCCTTGTTCCACAATTGCTTTTTTTCCATAGAGACTTGATAACCTTGCCTTTCAGTCTCTGGAAACATTCTCCTAAGCTCCTTTCTTCGTTCATACACTGTGCTATTCATTGCCATAGACTGAATTTCTTGAGGTTTCAAAATCTTCGTTCTTTTCGTGATCTCAAGATACTGAGGATTATCAGTATCAAGCACAATCATTCTATTAGTCTGTTTTTCTGTTTCTTGAAAGCTCCTTACCAAATTTCTTAATGATTCGGCTTGTAACCTCTTGAGCTTCTTCCATGGATAGTTTCTTGATTGTAACCATGTCCTTAATGCAGTAACATTCATATCATTTGGATCTGGATGATGCAACTCAGATGTAGTCAGTTCTTCAATATTAATGCTCTCCTGTAATGGATTCCACTCCCTGTGTTCCACTATAATCTCATCCGGATCAATTGGTGCACTTGATTCAATAGCTATGCACTTCTCAAACTCTTTATTAATTTGAGACACAGTTAAACCATCAAGAAAAACTCTATTGTACTTCATTCTAATAAGATAATTATACCTTTCTTCAACATTAACAGGTATATCATCATGGCTTATATCAATCGGTGAATAATGCTCATCAACATTTGCTTCTACTAAATCTTTATCATCTAATACTTCATTATACCAGTTATCATCAAATTCAGCTTCTATATCATCTAAAGCTTCAATGGTTTCTTGTATATCTTAATCTTCTTCATCTATACTTGCATGTTCATCAATCACTCTTTGAACTTTGGATGATGATTCAGGTAATACTGAAACATCAATATCATCTATTTTCCTCTTTCCTTTATCTAAAATAGGAACTTTCTCAACATCTATCGGATTACTCTCTGAAATAATCATCAAATTTGGAGACGGAGACTTTTGTGTTTCTTTCATCCTTTCCAATTCTTCTCTAATAACTTTATTTTCATCATTCAATTTCTTAAGCTTTTCTTCCATTGAATCATAATCTTTCATCATTACCTCAAATGTTTTCACATTGTCTTCTTTGCTTTTCATCAACTCTTCAATCACTTCATCTTTCTTTTTCAATTCTTCTTGTAATTTCTCATTAACTTCTTTCAAATCTTCAATCACTTTCAATTGCTTCAAATTTTCTTCTTTCAGCTCATCAATAATCTGCTGAAAATGCTGAAAATTAACTTCTTCTGTTACATTAACTTCTTGTTGAGGTTCATTCACAAATTCATTATGAATTGCAGTTTCAACAACTTTAAATTCTTAAATATTCTCATTAAACTCAAACTGTTCATTAGTATCTACCATCTCTTCAATCATACTCACTATCTCATCAACAGTTTGACTATCTCTAATAATTTCTTCACTTTGATTAACTTCAGTATCATCATCATGAATTTCTTCAGTAACTTGGTCAATTTCTTGTACATTTTCATCAATTTCTTCAAGAATTTCCTCAGTAGCTGACTCAGTTTCATCTACATCATCATGTCTTTCTTCATGAGCTTCTTCAGTAACTTGCTCAGCTTCTTGTATATCATCATGAACTACTTCCATCACATCACCATCATAACCACCATCATCACCATTATCATCTTCAGAAGAACTTGAACTCTCATCATCATCATCATTATCATCATTGTCATCATTATTAGGCAATTCTTAAATGAGATCATTAGGGTCTATAGGTTCTTCTTTTGTCAAATGATAGTGATCAATAGTAATGTCAACTTCATCATTAGCCATATTCTTTATGTAATCAAACAATGGTACATTTTGAGCACCAGTGACTATAGCAAGTCTCTTATAAGAAATCTCAGACATGTGTTCTAGTATCAGAGTTTCACCACTCACTCCATCTACACGTATATCCTGATGCTCTTCATTTATAATCATCTGTAAGAATCTTGGGTACATTAGGTACTTGTTCCTGGTTCCCTTTTCCAAATTAAATATAAAACCGTTTAGAATCCACTTTGACATATTAAATCTCTGATTAGTTGCAAGTGCTACGATAGGAGATGCTATATCTACTGGGAAAGAGTTCCATCCAGCACTCCGTTTGGACATACAGTGTTGAAATATATAACATAAAAGCTTCCAGTGATTATAAACTCTTGCTCAAAAAAATTGCTTCTTGGGAAAGTGATCAGGATGACCTATTGCCATAAATGTCTCTCTACATTCATTAAATGACAATTCAGCTAACTCCTCAGGATCATTTGGTCCTAATCTTAAAGCTTCTCTTATGGACTCTTCAGATACTTCAATCATTTTGAAGTTTGTAATGAATCCTCTCACTATCTTCTCCCTTCATCATTAACTTCAACAGATGCAGTGTTCCAGAACTTCTTGATTAGTCTTGCATAGATGATTGGCTGATAACTCATGGCATAAACATACTCTGTTCTCAGTTAAAATATGATTATCTCTTCATATCCCACAACATCTCTTAATTCTTCACTCAGTAAAGCAGCAACATTGTGTTTAGGCTCGAATTTTAATTCAGCCATCTGCAAAATTAAAACAAGAAATTTAGAAACTTGAATAGTATCAATAAAAATCAATTGATGTTTGTTAAAATTTAAAGAATTAGTATGTTTTAAAACATTTTTGACTAACTTGCACTTAAAAATTCTAAGTGTTTGACATTCTGTTTAAGAACAAATCATCATTCAAGTTAGTTTGTTTATGATTTATACACACTTTAATCCTCAAATTTATCTCACAAAACAGATTTGTAACATGAATTTTTTTTTGTTAATCAATTTTTCATTTAAAAAAAAAAAATTCGAACATGACTGTTCATCTTCATCATACAACTGATGAAGAATCATCACAGATTGAAGTTCAATGAAAAACAGATTTAAATGCATTAACAAGGTCGCAATCATGTTTCTATTAACATTTAATCATCAATTTTAGTTCATTATACTCATTTCATTCACAAGTTTAACTGATTCAATCAACTAGGGTTCGTGCGCCCGAATAGGTTCGATAAGCCCAAATCAAATCAACCTATTAAACTGAAATTCTTGTGATTTTGATCATAAACTTACGTTTAGAATCTGATATAAAGACTATTGAATGCAAGACAATATCAGAAATCAATTGAAATGAGTGAATCAGGGTTCATCGAGTGTCTGGGTTTATGAGTGTTCAGGGGTTTTGAAAATGAAATGTCTGAAATCACAAAGTGTTGCTTTTATAATAAGTGGAATTTTAAGGCGCATGAGCACTGTTTATGCGCACGAGGTCAGGCGCATGAACATTGTTTGTGCGCATGATAATGAATTTTACACTAAGTATTTAGGCGCATGAGCACTGTTTGTGCGCATGGGCTTAGACGCATGAACACTGTTCAGACGCATAAGCACTGTTTAGGAGCTTTTGCACTGTCCAGGCGCATGAGTCTTGCTGAAACGCCCACACTTGGTATTTTTCACTTGATACGCCCAATTCTTGAAAGTCTGGATACTATGAGAAAGGTAAAATGCCCAACACTTGACCACAATTTTCAGACTTATGACAACTGTTTAGGCGCATGAGGATGTCTGAAACGCCTAACACTTGTATAAATTCTGAAAAACCATCATACTCCTAATCCTGGACTTATTAACACTGTTTAGGCGCATGAGATGACTTTCATGTGTCTTAACACTTGTAATTTTTTGATCTTCCACCTGTACACTGTTTAGACATATTAGTACTGTTTAATACTAATATTTAAACAATTTTATCAAATTTTGACTTTAATTTGTCAAATTTTGATTCTCACCCAAAATTTACACAATAGACCCTCAATTTTGAATTTTTTTTTACATTTCAAAATTTTTAATTTGATTTTTTTTAATTTTTTTTATTTATATTTTGACCTTTTATTTTTGTTTTAATTTTTCAAAAATAATTTCCAGTCATTTTAATCTCTAATTTTAACAAATAATCTATTTAAAATGTTGCAAGCAGCTTTTCACTTAAAATAATCAGGTTCATTTTTACATTATGTCAAACACACACATACTTGAATATTTTAGCTTCATCCTTTCCATCTAAAACATTAAATTTTGATTTTTTATATCTTGAAATTTGAAAATCAATTTTCTTAGACACTTTTCCTTTTATCTCTTTTTACTCACCCTAAACTTTTAAGTTTAACAAAAATTAGAAGTTTCTTGATTTTGTCACATGAAGATCACACTAATCATTGTTAATATGCCTGCACACAGAAAACATGCAAAAAATCAAAATTGAAGCAGAATAAAAATCTAATATTTACAAATGAATCAATGTCTGCAGTGAGATCATATTAGTTAAGATCAGTACATTGAAATAAAAAATGATGGATAGTCATAGACAGTGAATAAATCCTGATCAAGTGTGTTCCAGGTCAGCATTTCAACAGCAAAGGAGACACGGGATCTAAGGACAGAAAATGAGTGCATTTAGCAAGATATTCAACACACTTACTTTTTCAATTCTTGGACTGTTTAAGGTACAATTAGATATGACATTATGCAGTCACACTTAGACTTAGAGAGGTTAATTCTCATAAAGATATGCAAGAAGTCACTGTTCTCAACTTGTTAACCTGACATATACTATAACCAGATCTCATTTGGTGTTTGTGCACGTTGGCATCTTGTTGCATCAGTGAGAATATCCAGGTCTGTAATCACTTACAACAAAGGATATCTCATCACTTCAGGTCTATGATGACTCATAACAGAGAAGTGTTAGATGCATTAAATAATTAGAGCTCAATGGTTATTCATATCACCATCAGGTGTGAGATTATGTCTTAACAAGCAATCAATTTGAGAAATCAACACTACTCATTAGTGCTAAGATAGACAGACATGAATGCATGAGTGATTTAGTTTAATCACATGAATTTACTTTTTCAGTCTAATTGCATGAACTTTCTTGCACATCATATCTGATCACGTCAGACTTTAGTCGAAAGCGAAGTATGCAATTGATCAAACTAATGTATATATCATTTCTCACATATTGCAATGACAGATTCATCCTAAATAATGATTTAACAAAGAAAAACTCTATTTTTGTAGTTTTTGTTTTATATTTTTATCTTTTAATTTTTCAATTTTCTAACCAAAGGATTTGAGAAAATGATATCGAATCTCAATATGTTTAAACCTTTTTCAGAATTATCTCTGAGAAAATGATATCGAATCTCGATATGTTTTGTTTTTGAATGTTGGACAAGATTAGCTGTAATGAACATAGCAGCAGTGTTATCAATGTAAATTGGAGTTTTAAGAAAGTTGAACCCGTAATCCAGCAGTTGGTTTTGTAACCAAAGGATTTGAGAACATCCTGCTGAAGCAGCTATGTACTCAGCTTCTGCGGTTGAAACAGAGACATTTGTTTGTTTCTTACATTCCCATGAGACTAATCTGGGTCCTAAAAACTAACACCCACCCATAGTAGATTTTCTATCTTGACAACATCCTCCATAATCACTATCAGTATACCCATATAACTCAAAGTTTCCTTCATAAGGATACCATAACCCTAAGGCCGGTTTTCCTTTGAGATATCTGAATATGCATTTGACAGCAATCAAGTGAGATTCCTTCGGGTCTGATTGATACCTGGCACAGACACAAACATCATACATTATGTCAGGTCTAGATGTAGTAAGATACATCAATGAACCAATCATAGATCTGTATAACGTTTGGTCTACAGATTTTCCTTTCGGATCAGGCTTAATCTTGGTGTTTACGTCAGCCGGAGTTCTGATGGGCTGATAATCTTGCAGCTTAAATTTCTTCAAGAGCTTGTCGACAAACTTCTCTTGGTTAATGAATATACCATCTGCAGATTGCTTAACTTGAAGTACAAGAAAGAAATTTATTTCTCCCATAGAACTCATTTGAAATCGAGACTTCATTATTTCTTTGAATTCATTGCATAATTTTGGACTTGTAGAACCAAATATGATATCATCGACATACACTTATACACATAAAAGATCACCAGCATCCTTCTTGATAAATAGAGTCAGATCGATTTTCTCTCACGTGTATCCATGTTGGATTAAGTGCTATGATAAGGTTTATACCAGATTCTAGGGGCTTGATGGAGTCCATACAAAGCTTTGTTAAGCTTGTACACACGATGTGGAAATTCTGAATCTTCAAAACCCGGAGGTTGCTTTACGAACTCATCATCGGTGATTGGTCCATACAAGAAAGCACCTTTCATGTCCATTTGATACCCCTTGAATTTCATGAATGATGCATATGCCAGGAAGACACGAATTGATTCAAGTCTTGCAACTGGAGCAAATACTTCATCATAATCTATTCCTTCCTCTTAGGTGTATCCTTGTGCAACTAGTCTTGCTTAATTTCTAATAACAATTCCTCGATCATCTGTTTTGTTTCTGAACAACCATCTTGTGCCTATGGCATTTTCTCCTTCAGGTAAATCCACAAGATTCCACATTTCTTGTTTGCGGAATTGAAGTAATTCTTCTTGCATAGCCTCAATCCAACTATTGTCCTTTAATACTTAGGTAACGTTTTTAGGAACAATTTGAGAAAGAAAAAACGAGTATAAGCAAAGATTTGCTTGTTCTGATTTACTTCTTGTTGTTCTCTCATTCAATGGACCAATAATCTGAGACGTTGGATGGTTCTTGTGAATACGAGATGTTGGAATCTTATTTCCTTGAACATGAACATCTGAATTGGTTTGGTTCAAGTTAGAAAGCTGATGCAATAGGTCTGAAGAATGTGGATTGAAATTGGGAACTTGAGTCGGTGAGTTGATGAAGTAATCAAGATTACCGGTGTCAACTACATCACCAGAAATGGATGACGTTCCAGACTCAGGTTGTACAATTTTATACCATCATTAGGAATAGGTTGTGAAACTTCTTGATTTTCTGAAACGGAATGATCTTCATCTTGTTGAGAGAGATCATCATTATCATTAAATCGAATTATTGAATCTTTGACAAAAGAGAAAAATGGATAATCTGGGCTTGAATCATCCATATCATCAGAATCTGAATCATCACTGAAAGAACCGAGATCTCCTTGAAGTTTCTTCTCACCTGTAGAATCAAACAAGTTAGATTGATTAAACAAGTTAGATTGAAAAGAGTTTGACAATGAATCTAAATCAAATAACCAGGCTGGACCATTTGAAACTAATGGAAAAGAATTTTCAAGAAATTTAACGTTGAATGTTTCAAGTATAACATTTGTCCTAGAGTTATAAACTCGATAGGCTTTTGAAACAGATGAATATCCAACAAAAAATCCATCATCAGATTTTGCATCAAATTTTCCTAGCTGATCACTTGAATTTAAAATCATAACTAGACAACCAAAAGATTTAAGAAAATCTATGTTTGGTTTCCTGCCAAACATCAACTCATATGGAGTTTTCAGTTTGTCTTTCACAATTAAAGTACGATTCTGTACAAAACATGCAGTAGATATGGCTTCATCCCAAAAAGTGATAGGAATTTTTGCATCTGCTAACATGGATCGCACAACCTCAATCAAAGTTTTGTTCTTCCTTTCAGCAACTCCATTTTATTATGGAGTTCTGGGAGCACTGAACTGATGAGCAATTCCTTTTTCTGCACAAAACATGTCAATAGTTACATTTTTAAATTCCGTACCATTATCACTTCTTATTATTTTTGCTTTTTGTTCTAATTGGTTTTCAACTTTTGTGATAAATTCTTTTAATAATTCAGCCGTTTCAGATTTTGCATACAAAAAATAAACCCATGAAAATCTTGTGAAGTCATCTATGATAACTAAACAATAAGATTTTCTTCCAATACTCTTCACGTTTGTTGGTCCGAAAAGGTCCATATGTAACACTGGAGAGGTTTGGACTTTGAGTTTATTTGCTTGGGCTTATAAGATGCTCTGTGCTGCTTCCCCTTTGAAAATGCTGAGCAGAGATAAGTAGTGGCAAACTTCTTTGATGGAAGGCCGATAACATGATTTCCTGCTACAAGCTTGTTCATATTCTTGAAGTTGTAATGTCCGAGACGTCTAAGCCAAAGCTGATTTTCATCATTTGAAGTTTGAGCAAAAAGGCAAGTTGTTTCTGTAGATGGATCAACTTGAGACATATCCAGTTTGTACACATCTCGATCCCTAACAGCTTTAACAACAATCCAGTATTTGCTAATCTAAAAACCTGGCTTCAAAATGTAGCAAAAAGAATCATCAAAAAGTACAGAATATGATTTATCACAAATTTGGGAAACGCTTAACAGATTAAAGTTCAACTGTGAGCAGAAGTTGACTTTATCGAAGCTTATTATCCCGTTGGATACTATTCCTTCTCCTGTGATTTTTCCTCCTACATCACCACCGAAGGCGACATGCGTACCATCCTTTAACTTAAAGTCTTGTAATAATGCATGATTGTCTGTCATGTGCTGGCTACACCCGCTATCGACATACCATGTGTTGATTGGTCTTCTCGGGCGTACCTGCAAAACAAAGAAATTAAGTTGAGTTATCTACCCTAGCCGAGATGGTCTTGGGTTTTCCAAACTCATCAACAATTGTAAATTGTTTGAAATGAAGTTTGTTGACATCCGGCTTGTTTTTAATGAAATTGTCAATTCTATGATTCACAAATTTTTAATCATTTTTAAGAAAATTCATAAATTTTTATTTCCAAAATTTTTATTGTTCATTCTCACTGACCTTGGAATGAATTGATCGTGAATGAATTGTTTTGGTCTCACAGAGTCATTTCTTTTGAAAGATCTCAAGCCTAAGGAAGGTTGATTAGTTAATCTTTGAAAACTGACAGTTTAATTTCTTTTAAACTGAGGATTAACATAACCTTTGCTCAATTGTGTATTATAAAATCCTTTCCTTGGCGAATTCTTTCTAAAGTAACAATTTTCTGTGTTGTGAGTCTGTTCATCACAGAAGGTACATTACTTATTAAAATAACACTCTGATGTTAAGTGATTTCTCATATCGCATATGTGACAGATTATACTTGTCACAGATTTCACAGTACCTCTGTGGAGTTTTGAACAACTGTTTATTGATTTTCGATGTTGACGCAACATTTGATCCTTGTTTAGGTTTAGGCGTCAGAAAATTAATCTGTTGCTTTTGATTTGACAGTTTGTTCTTTTGCATATTGAGTTTTGGCTTTTGTATATGAACTTCATTCTTTGATTCCTTAGACACAAATCGTTTAACGACAGCGGAAGTCTTTGAATTTGAACCTGTTTTCAGATCAGAGTTCGATTTTTTCTTAGGAGTTTGTTTAACATCTTGAATTGAGTTCATGTTCAACATACCAGCAGACACAAATTTTATTGGTTTAAATTTATTTGTTTGATTTGTTGTCTGTGTCTGATTTTCTTTAATTTGATCATTTTTAGTTTTATTCATTTTTCTTCTTTTTCTCTGGTTCCTTGATTTTGTGGAACTTGATTTTACTTGAGATTGAACATCTTTAGTTGAAGATTCTTTTTCATTTTCTTTCTCTTTTTGATCTTTTTGTTCATAAGAGCGTGAGTCTTCAAATGTTTCTTCTTTTTGTTTTGTCATATCTTTGTTTTTAATGATGACTTCCTCCAACACAGATTCTTTTGAAACAAAAATTTTCTTACTTTTCGATCGTGGTTCATATGATTTAACTTTTATTGGATGATCGTTTTTGATCTTTTCTGTATCCTTTTCTTTAAAAATTTCTACATTAGCTTTCTCTTCTTCATTATCAGAAATCTTGTTCTTGTTTTGGAAAGCTTTGAGTTTTACCTTATTCTCAGGAGAGTGATCGTGTGTATTAAAGTTTTCTGGCAAAGTGTTAGTTATAGATTCAGGCATTGGTTCATGAGTGAAACCTAATCCTGCTTTTTGTTTATCTTTTCTTTCACTTACCAGTTGTTCCACGATTGTTTTGGAACTTTTGACTTTAGCAAGATCAACTTGAGTAGCAACATGTGCTATTTTCTCCTGTTCTAAGTTCTTGGTCATTTCTTAAAGTTGTTTTGAAACTATTTCTAGTTCTTTCAAAGTTTTGTTACATGAAGTTTGTAAAGAAATTATCTTTTCATCTGACACTTTGTGATCATTTTTGAGTTTATTATGCAACAATTCCTCTTGCTTAAGTTTTTCACATATTTTATATGAGTAATTTCTGTAGTATTCAACATGTTCAAAGTAAGATTTTATGCATAGTTTTTCTCTTACTTTTGATGGTATTTCAGGATATTTAGGAGGAGAGGTCTCAGAGTTAGAAGATGAATTTTCAACCTTTGGTTGAATTGATTTTGCCATCAATGCAACTTCTTTTGAATCCTCTTTAGGATCAGATTTATCACTCCAATCGTATTGTTCTTCTTCATTCTTAGAATCATATTTAGCCTTTGGATCACTATCTTCTGACCAATCTTCTCCTTGAACTTCTGCAATAAGAGATAAACTAGAATTTAGATCAGCAGTAAATTACTCAGCATAAGCACTCCAATCATATCAATCTTTATTGTTAACAACTAGAGCTTTCTTTGGCTCTTCAGATGACTTTGATTCATCTTTAATTTCAGGCATTGGTAAGCTTTGGTATGGCTTTTGGAATGTCTTCTGAGATGATTGTTGAAATCTCTAATTGCTTGAACTCGATTGGCTATTTCCTCTTTTGTTTTTGGGAGCTTTGCATTCCCTTGAAATGTGGCCATAACTATTACAGTTGAAACACCTTGACTTAGACTTGTCAAATCCAACAGTCTTGTTAGCACTTGGCTTGTAGTTCCTGTTGACATAAGAGTGTTTCTGAGTCATGTATGCAATCATCACCATTTGCCAATTCAGATCCATTTCCTCCACGTCATCTGGGTCCATCTCGAATAAGTCCTGCAAAACAAAATCTAATTGAGTTAAATGACTACCTTGATAAGCTTGAAAACTAGCCATAAAAGCAGTAAAGCAGATTTGGACTCTTCATCCTGTAATAGGATGTTAATGACATCTTTAACTTTGCTAGATTTAGCAGAGTTAACAGATGGAGTCTCATTTTGAGGTTTAGAGCTTTGAGGCTTAGGAGGAGACCGAGGTTGAGGTTGAGATGTATAAGCAGGTGCACTTGTATAAGAAGAATCAGTAAAGAACCCTGCTCCGACAAACAGATCACCCTCTTCTTCTGGTAAACTCTCATTTTTAGCCATGAAGGCATTCTCCACAGTACTAGCTAGAGATGCAACATATTTGTACTGAGACATTGAAGCTGCTCTGTCATTATTCCTTGAGCTTTCATCAATTTCAATAGACTCAATTTTGGCTATCAACAGATCAAGATCCATAAGAAATTTCTCAGTATGCTTCAACAGTGTAACTGTTTGATTCCATGAAGATGGAAGAGCATTGAGAAGCCTGAAGTTTAGATCTTTGAGATCATTTTTGATGCAGTAGTTGACATCTCAGTTGTCAGTTGCACGAATCTATTCATCATTTGATTTATAGTTTCACCAGATAAATGTTCAAATAGCTCTAACTGCCTCTTCAGTTTTTGCTTCTTAAGATCTTGAATCTCCTTACCACCTTCACAAATTATCTTCAAAGCTTTATACATGGTATATCCTTTCTGATAACCATCAAGTCTGGTTAAGACTTCAAGTGGTAGTCCTTTACACATAAGAGAATATGCTTTTATATCGTTCTTAACTTTCCTTAGATCATCACCCTGCAATCCATCTTCAGGGTATGGTTCTGGAGAGTCTTTAGTATAGACAAACCCTCTATCAGGACCATCTGAAGTGATAGTAATGCGAGGTCCTCTTTCTATTGACTTCCATAAGTCAGTGTCAATAGAATTAAGGTGATGTTTCAATCTAAGAGACCAGTTCTTAAAATCAGCTCTGTTCTTCAGTTTAGGAACTCTGTTCTCTGAGTCTTTTAATTTCACCATTTTTAATTTTGAATTTTAGAAAAAGATTTGTTTTTGTTGTTTTTAAGTTTTGAATTAAAACAATGAATTGAAAATATTTTTGGATTTTGTTTTCTAAGTTTTTGAAAAATTTCTGAAAAATTTCTAAGTGTTGATGTTGATGTGCCTAAACAGTGATGAAGCACCTAAACAATTGAGATAGTTCTGACTTTGACTTAGAAACGCCCAAGGGATTTCTTAGGAAGAATTCTCAAACGCCCAACTTGTAATGCGCCTTAACAGTTGTAAAACGTCCAAACAGTTGTCAGACGCCTGGGTGAAGAAACTCCCAAAAGTTCAAATGCGCCTGGAATTAGTTTCTGAAAAGTTCGTGACCACAGTTGTAATGCGCCCCCACAGTGGTAAAACGCCTAGACCAAAAACGCCTTAACAGTTGTGAAACGCCTGAACAGTTGTCAAGCGCCCAAACACTTGGGCAATTTTCAATAGTGTTTTGACCTAATACGCCAACTTCAACAGATTTCAACAAACTCAGATTAACTGAAATCCTTCAAAACTTGATGAATGGACCTAAAATCCTCCAATTAGGTAGGAATTCGATCAATTAACAGTCCTCTAACTTCAATTTCATCAAATAACAACAACAAATCGATTTTTTGGCTTGAAAATCAGTTCGACTGATGAAGAACAAGTTCGAACAATGATTTGAACAATTCACTGAATTTGAATGAATTGAGCTGCAAATTGTGAATCAATTCATGTTTCTAATGATGAAACACAACTGAAATCAACAATTGTTAGATTGAATTGCTTATCAATAACAGATCCAAGTGATTCAAAAGTTCGACAGTTTGAAGAACTCAAATCACTGAACCAACAGCTCTGATACCATTTGATAGGATCAAAATGGATCGATCTGTGATGGTATTGTGATACAATTCAATCAAACAAACACATGCAATCAATTCAATGCAAACAAATCAGAAAATTTCATAGTTTTTCATTGATAGAATGCATAAAAAGTACACGTGTAAAAAGAAATAGTTACAATTCGTTCTAACTGATTTTTCTCTATTAGTCTCCTAGTCTCGTTACCTACACAATACATTAACTATGCTATTTATACTATCAAGAAAACAAAAGGAACATATATTTACAAAATAGTCCCTATACTATGACAAAAAACTATACAAGACACATAAAGACTAAATGTTAATCTTCAAGAAGCATCTACAAAATCTACACATGAAACATGGATATAAACTAACTCCTGTCAAGATTATCTAATTATATAACTCTTTGAAAAGCGAGAATGATAAACAAATAATAGAGGTTAAAGTCAATATTAACTAATCCACTTTACGTTTTTTCCCTTATCTTCAACTGAGATTTACTCCATTAAAATGTTTCCTTAAAATAGTAGGGATCACCAATCCAACGTTTCACTAATCCAAGATAGTGATCACTTTTCAAATTCACTATGCTAAGATAGTGAGTCTTTACACTTCTTCTAGCCTTCACTATCTCAAGATAGTGAACCTCTCAACACTATGTGAAGATAGTGATCTAGCCCTCATAAACTCACAAACACTATATCAAGATAGTGTTCAGTCACTTATAAGAAAATTAACTTTATATAAAGATAGTGTTCTCTCAAATCACTAGAAATAATACTATTAAACCCCTCATAATTATAATAATAAATAAGAAAGATTGTAGCACAACTTCTTCTTTTTGCTCTTTACTTGATCTTTGATCTCTCCTTGAAATGACGTTGAAAATATGAAGTAACCAAAAGAGAGATGCTTAGAATACGTATGTGTATTAGTTAGAGAAAAAGGGATGAAGATATAATGTGCACAAGCCATCTATTCATAGGCCAAGATCCAAAACAAGTGGGGTGCATTTGTTGGACTCGGTCTACTCAAGACACATATTGAATTGATGTGGCTAGTACGTTATGATCCAAGTCGGGTCATACCCAATAACAAGCTAGACATACACCTAAAATATTTATTTTTATGATATGATCAAATAAATAAATATTAACACTTAGAATATTTAGAAATTAGATTTCTAAATATTTGCACTTGTGAAGTAAATAAATTATATGGATAATTTATATTTAGAGAGAGTATTCTATATTGTTATTTAAATGGTTGAATAACAATGTATATTGGCTTATAACATGTTGTATGTTATATGTATTTTGTTGTGTTACATTTTATGAAATGTAACATAAGTAATAAATGAAATAGAAAATGCAAGTTTTAAAATTTGAGAGGGAAAGAGGCAAGGGGCCGCCCCCTTCTTGTCTCTCTCTTCCTTTATGTTTTTTATTTTCTAGGACATGCAAAAAAACATAATTACTATACGGTTGTGTGTGCACAATTAACCATACACTCCACTCTCTTACACAAACAAAAACACACACAAAGTGCAAGAACTCTCTCTTCTCCTTTTCTCTTTTTTCGGCCAAGAATCAAGAGGGACAAAAGAGGTTCTTTCAAGTGTTGAAATCCTAGCAACAAGGGTTTTTTTGTTGGAAGCTTGGAGGGTAGACTTGCTTGAGGCTTTCTTCTTTGGAGGCTTTCATTCAACATTAATCTTCCTCAAGTTCCTTGCAAGAGGTAGTTTGCTAAAAATACTCTATGGTTGTTTTGTAAGCATGTACTTTTATATATCGATCCATAATGGGTTTTCAACATGTATAATGGTTTGTATATACTTTCTGGAACAAGTTTTAAAACTCTATTCTCCGCTGCGTTTTCTTTCATTTTATTTGGATAAAATGACTTTGATAAACTTGTTAAAACCCAACAATGGTATCAGAGCCGGTTATATAGATACATGCTTCAATAGAACTAAAATTTTGGTTTTTTTGGTGTTGAATTTCCCTTTGGTTTTTCAAGATTTTACTTTACATGCATATTGCAATCTTGAAAAATTTAATCATTTAGATGATTTAGTAGTTTGGACAAAAACCATGATATTCGGTTTTGTTTATATCTTGGCCGAAAATTAGTGGTTCAAAAGGGGAATCTTTTTGGATTTACATACTTGCATATTTGGATATGTATTTTGATGTTCATAACCTAGCCATGACCTTGTGTTTGGATGTGTTGAAATTTGTGGTTGTGATTTGTATTTGATTATTCAAAAGGTTGTAATAATTAAATGTATTTGTTTTTCCATTTTGGCTATGTAATATATTTATTTTTTATTTGGTATGTAAAGTAAATAGGTTAGTTATATTTTATTTTACTAGAAAAATGTATTTAGGATATATTATGTAAAAGAAGATGCAACAAAGTGGGTTTTTGGTTTGGGCCAATTTTGGGCCCAAAGGGTCTTATAGCTCTTAATAGGATTTAAGCCCAATAACCAAAAACACATTATGGAGGCCCAAAGGAGTTTTGAGCAGAAGTTAAAGCCCATTTGGAAGCCCAAAGAAAATGTAAGAATCACAACATAAAGTGGACACTTAAAGCATTTGGATGCGGGATCAAGTGGGAGTTCACCGACACAACACTTGTGTCATATTTTACCCTTAAGAAAGACCTAATTAGCACACTTGTTTCGGTCAACAAATGGTGTTAAATTAGTTGGCTACGGTTATGAACTTATTGTTGTGTGTTATGCTTGTGTGGTTGGTTTACTTTTATTGTTTATATGATATTTGGATATGCATAGTTAAAATTTTAAAATCAACAACAAGCTTACAATCGGTTCTTTTGAAATCATTAACATGGATAATAAAACGGTTTTATTAAAGGTTAATGTTTTCATAATAAAATTAGGATTTATTAAAAGAGCCTTGAATATTAGTTTCACTAAAGTACCATGTATTTGAATGCATGCAAATGTAAGGTACATAGAGTTTTCCAAACTAGAATTAACAAAAAAAAACAAGTTAAACACCATACTTTTATACAACACTCAAATCACTTGGGAACTCTTTGTGGGATAAAGGTCACCTAACCACATTTAGGGAACTTGTGTGTTTGAGGTAGGGTTTCCATATTTGTGGGATAAAGGTCACCTAACCAGTTATATGTGTAAACTCACACGTGTGTGTAAGAAGGACGACTTGAGTTGGAAACCATGTGAATAGGGTCGCCAAAGCATGGCGTACAATGGTGTTGATGGGATTAAACATGCCAACTAAACATAAAGATATTTAACCGATCTCATAAAACTAAAAGTTGCAAAGGGTTACAATTGTCAAATGTTGACTACATTGTTAATTTAAATAATAGGATAAAGATCACCTAACCAATATTTAAATACAACATTGGATTCTAGATTTTAATTATTAATTGTCTATGAGACATAAAAGGATATTAATAATTAAAATTTTATAATTGAAAACACTGAAATTGAACTTTGTTAAATTGTATAGATGGCCGCAAACAATAACGCTATCGCCCCGACCGTCCATAACCTGTAACACCCGAAAACTTGGTCAAATAAATAGAAAAGAAAAGTATCTAGAAGAAATAAAAGAAGGGGCAAAGATGAGGGGTGTAAAGTGTAAAAGTACACCAAAAAGTCAAAAATATGTGTATAAGGGGCATGGT
The DNA here is from genome assembly GCA_025506505.1 of Flaveria sonorensis. Classification (NCBI taxonomy): domain Eukaryota; kingdom Viridiplantae; phylum Streptophyta; class Magnoliopsida; order Asterales; family Asteraceae; genus Flaveria; species Flaveria sonorensis. The sequence continues at coordinate 51,126,467 of CM046427.1, read as the reverse complement.
CGCCCATGCTATTTCCTGCTGCTGCTGCTACCAAAGAAAAGAAAAGAAGAAAGAGCTGAAAACCCTTGTTTTTCTCGGTTGTGAAGAAGATAGGCTGCATTCTTCGTAGGTTAGTGTGTTTACATGTTAATTGGTTTGGTTTCTTTGTGGTTTCACCCTCAGAAACCGATTATTAAGTGTTTTTGGTGTTTTGGTACTTGTTTGTGCTTGTTTTAGGTGTTTGAACTCTAGTGCAGGCAAGTTTGGAGGAGTGTTACTTGTTTGCTGCTATAGGTGAGTTCTAGACCCCGGTTTCTATTTGTTTTAAACTGTTTTGGGGCTGAAAATGCATGATTAAAATGTTTTACAACTGGTTTATGTATACCCGTATGTTGTGTATGTTTATACTTGTGTTCTTTGGTTGGTTAGGTGTTACTGATGCTTAGAGATGTATTTTTAAGCTTAGAACAGGTGATGGAATAGGTCTGGGTTGATTCTAAAATGTAGAAATGCATCTGGTAGTCATGCACCCAAACAGGGCCCATAAGCCTAGGATTATAGCATGAAAGTGCCTAAGTTCAGGCCATACGCCCAAACAGGGTCCATGCGCCTCGGAATTTCCTTAGAAAATCCTAAGTGGGGATTCATGCACCCCAATAGTGTCATGCGCCCAACCCTTTATTCAGGCGCCTAAGTGCGAGTACATGCGCCTGAACAGTTCATGCGCCCAGAATGTAAGGTGAAATGCCTAAGTGTAGGATTCATGCGCCTGAATAGTGTTAATGCGCCTAAGCAGGGCTCGTGCGCCTGCATAGTGCCCATGCGCCTAAACACTTAGAAAATTTTCTGGCATTTTGGGAAATCAGAATTTTAGGGTTTGACCCTGGTTTGACTTGATGTTATTATCTAATTATTTTATTTATGTTTTGGGTTGTTCTTGTGTTCCTTATTATATTATTACGTGACTTTACGTGGTGTGGTTTTACCCTTATTCGTAAAGTATTATATTTAAGAAGTGAAAAGATTAATGAAAGTGGAACATAAAGAACGTAAGAAAGTCTTGCAAGCAAATTCACAGGAGGTTCACAACCACTAGGTTGTTAGCTCAACTGTGTGCGGTTTAGCTAACCCGTTGGATGCACACAGGGTCGATCGTTGAGATTGAGGGGACCATTGTCGTTGCCCCGGTACTGGAGTCAGCTTTGTGCACCACGGATGGGGTCTATTATTAGACTTCAGGCCCAGTACCAGGTTTATGCGCATTATATGGGGGGTATAGCGCTTTGGTCCATATCGAAGTGAAAGATTAAAAGTAAAGGTTCAAGTGAACGACCATGGAAATGGTGTAGAAAGATATTAATGTTGATAATGAATAATATTTGAATGTATGTATGACGTATGCAAGTTAAAGAGATCAATCTATGGATTGAAACAAGCATCGAGAAGTTGGAATCACTGTTTTGATGAAGAGGTCAAGAAATTTGGATTCATTAAGAACGCTGATGAAGCATGTGTGTATAAGAATGCTAGTGGGAGCATCATCACATTCTTAGTATTGTATGTCGATGACATTCTACTGTTTGGAAATGACATTCCAACCATGGAAGGTGTAAAAACCTGGCTTGGAAATTGTTTTTCCATCAAAGATCTTGGTGAAGCCGCCTATATTTTGGGAATAAAGATCTATAGGGATAGATCAAGGCGGTTGATAGGTTTAAATCAAAGTGCATACATTGACAAAATCTTGAAAAGGTTTAAGATGGAGAACTCTAAGAAAGGTTTGGTACCTATTCAAAGAGGAACAATATTGAGTGCATCTCAATGTCCAAGCTCAGTAAGAAAGGATGAAAGAAGTCCTATATGCGTCTGCTATAGGATCCATCATGTATGCAACGATATGCACTAGACCGGACATGTCATGCGCTTTAAGCATGACGAGTAGATACTAGCAGAATACAGGAAATAGCCATTGGATGGCTGTTAAGAGTATATTGAAATACTTTAGGAGGACTAAGGATATGTTTCTAATATATGGATCTGGTGAGGAGGAACTCGTTGTAAAGGGTTAAACGGATGCGAGTTTCCAAACTGATCGAGATGATTCTCGATCACAATCGGGGTATGTCTTCATTATGAATGGAGGGGCAGTCTCTTGGAAGACCTCAAAGCAGGAAGTGGTAGCATTGTCCACTATAGAATCGGAATACATCACCGCTTCATTGGCAGCACAAGAAGCTGCATGGTTAAAGAAATTCATTGCCGACCTAGGGGTGGTCTCTACAATTCAAGATCCCCTAGAGATCTTTTGTGACAACGAGGATGTGATTGCTCAAATCAAGGAACCTCGTGCATATCAAAAGATAAGGCATATTGAGCGGAGATTCAACTACATAAGGAATGAAGTTGAAAAGGGAAAGATATGTATCCGCAAAGTTCACACCAATCAAAACATTATAGATCCACTCACGAAGCTCCTCGAAAGGCCAAAGCATGAGAGCCATACTTGTGCCTTAGGACTTCGATATTCTAGTGATTGGATTTGATCTATTTAGTATTTGAATATCGAAACAATTGTTATTTTGACTCTTTCATATGATGATGGTATTTTGAGTTATGTTCTATTTTAGCATGTTTAAATCCATGAATAAGTTAACTATTCTAAATGTCCGTAGTCGATCATACTTGTGAGAACAAATATGAAGGTAAGACTATTATGAACTTGGATTGATGGATATTCATAAGGTATGAATATAGAGCAAAAGTTGCTACCAAAGTTCATAGATACTTGTGAGATACAAATATTGGACTGACCGGTTCTCAAATGTTACTGCATGGAATTTTCGTGATTGATCATAAGTAAATTTGAGTAAAGGCGATTATCATAGTATCCTCCGACCTGAGATACATATTGGGTCTTGATATTTACCAAATATTATACTTTGACCTAGTTCTTCGCTGTTCTGAAATATGGACAGTACATAAGGCTAAGTTTAGGTGTAGTACAAGGTGATTGTAAGAGACGTATGTAGTCAAGAAGGGATTTGTCGCTCTTATTCGTTGAGAGTAAGATGTCTAAGGCCTGCTAAAGTTAAATCAACAGAGAATGACCACTCTGTGTCTCTGGATTTGACATGACATCTGTGACAAAAAGACAAATGATAGATTCACCTAAATCATATTCAAGTAAGGGACTAGAAGAAGATGATGTTATTGAATGGCACTTCGTCATACGTATTAGGGGTAGTAAACCGTTGTTAAGCGGTATTTGCTACTTGCATCAATATTCTATGTATCTTGTGCAAGTGGGAGATTGTTGGACTCGGTCTGCCCAAGACACATATTGCATTGATGTGGCTAGTACGTTATGATCCAAGTCGGGTCATACCCAATAACAAGCTAGACAAACACCTACAATATTTATTTTATGATATGATCAAATAAATAAATATTAACACTTAGAGTATTTAGAAATTAGGTTTCTAAATATTTGCATTTGTGAAGTAAATAAATTATATGAATAATTTATATTTAGAGAGAGTATTCTACATTGTTATTTAAATGGTTGAATAACAATGTATATGGCTTATAACATGTTGTATGTTATATGTATTTTGTTGTGTTACATTTTATAATGTAACATAAATAATAAATGAAATAGAAAATGAAAGTTTTAAAATTTAAGAGGGAAAGAGGCAAGGGGCCGGCCCCCCCTTCTTGTCTCTCTCTTCCTTTATGTTTTTATTTTCCAGGACATGCAAAAAAAACATAATTACTATGGGGTTGTGTGTGCACAATTAGCCATACACTCCACTCTCTTACATACACAAAAACACACATGAAGTGAAAGAACTCTCTCTTCTCCTTTTCTTCTTTTTCGGCCGAGAACCAAGAGGGACAAAAGAGGTTCTTTCAATTGTTGAAATCCTAGCAACAAGGATGTTTTTGTTGGAAGCTTGGAGGGTAGACTTGCTTGAGGCTTTCTTCTTTGGAGGCTTTCATTCAACATTAATCTTCCTCAAGTTCCTTGCAAAATGTAGTTTGCTAAAAAATACTCTATGGTTGTTTTGTAAGCATGTACTTTTATATATCGATCCATAATGGTTTGTATATACTTTCTGGAACAAGTTTTAAAACTCTATTCTCCGCTGCGTTTTCTTTCATTTTATTTGGATAAAATGACTTTGATAAACTTGTTAAAACCCAACAGCATTTTGCCTGGCCGACAGTCACTTACACTCACACACACTTGATTTTGAATTTTTAATTTTGCATGAGGACTTGTCTACTTTTTATACTCATTTTCTAGAGATTTTCACCAAGAAATCCACATATTCCCATTGGATGAATGGGTGGACTTTTGACTTTTTTACTTGTGTCTTTTTCAAAATCCATTTATAGTTATTGTATGTATTCAAGAAGAGTTATGTGAAAATATTACTATTAGTGGAATGACCATTGAAAGAGTATTAAGATTTCAAACACTATTTAGAAGAGTTTTGATTTATTAAACCATTTCTTGCAAGAGCTTATAAATAAAATTTTATTTTTATAAGAATAATTTAAATTAGTTTAAGTTATAACTTTTAATCTCTCATGATTCACAAAATATTCATGTTGCAATAAACTTGATCATCTAATTCTTGAATTCATCCTTGTGACGTAGATCATGAAGACGTGCAAATCTCGTAATACTTTTAGCAAGTTAATTACTTAGGATGATTAATCAAGTATTTAGAGACATGTATAATACATATTTATCTTTAATTAACTAATAACATTTCAATTTACATTTAATTAGTCATTCTTTTAACAAGATTTACTAAACTTTAATCATTATTTTTCCAACAGACACCTATTGAGCTGCTGGTGACTACAATCCATATGCTCAATGAGATTGTGATGTTAGACACACTAACGACATCAATTAAGGTTGGTGTTCCTAGTATGATGGTAGGCTTGAACCGGATAAGTTTGTTGAGTGGCTTCATGTCACCGAACATGTATACAATTATAAATAGACTAAGGATAAGATGAAGGTCATGCTTATGGCTTTGAAGATATGAAAGTACGCCTCCATTTGGTGGGCAAATGTTTGCTTCAAACACCAAGGTCAAGGAAAGAAAATGTCAAAACTTGGGCAAAAATGAAGAAGATGTTAAAGCAAAAGGCAAAAGTTTATGCCTACATATTACATTTTTTAGAGTTTTTCCAGGCTTCATGCTCTCAAGCAAGGATCACGAGTCATGGAGGAGTGCTTGCAATGTGTAAGGATCCAATCCCAAGAGTCGTTACAATTGGTTTCATATATCATAACCACTATTCTTAAACTTTAAATTCCATTATCATGTGATGGAAAGCGTTTAATTCTTCCTCGTTGAATATAAAGGCAAAGATTCTATTATTACATAGGATTAAACATTGTCTTAAAATCATAACATAAACATTGGACTTGGATGCAAGTCTTTATTTAGCGGGTAAACTATCAACAAACCTTTAGTTTACCTTACACGCATACTAAAAAGTCAGTCTTGCTAAGTAAGTTCTAGTTTTCTTTTGAAACATAAGTACCCATACTTTAAAAATTCATATATTCGTTGAATAGTAATAATAATGATACTTTAGTTGACCTATCATAATAATGATATAATAACATACAATGACATATCATAAACTTACCATGTTACAACCAGATGAAAATTAACAACTAGGTTACATGCTTGTGCTGGTACAAGACTTTAGTGACATGCTTTCACAAGGAAAAGTAATCAAATTCTTACATATAACGAGCCTCTAATAACATGCTTGCACAAGTCAAGACTCTAGTGATCATGCTATGCATAAGGCAATGCAATTATATGCTTGCATAAAGCAAGACTTTAGTGACAATGACACGTAACCCATATTGGTAGCCTTCATTATACAAAACATTGAATGAACCTGTACCAGACCCATAACATATAGCACAATGAATTTGAGCAATCAATGACATAGTTTAAATCATTGACGCACTTTGATCTTTGATTAACTATAACATTACTCATTAATTGAAAATACTATTAAGTGTTGGGGAATGTGAAGAATTATGGTCCACTTACATAGGTACACTTTGATCAGAAAAGGCTAAGTAAGTCTAGCTTTGAAGGTGAGGGTTAGTTACACAGGTATCATGACACTTACAGAGCTTTTTAAGGTTTTGTGAGTAGCCTAAGTACATGTACTTGTGAAGGCGTGGATTTATTTAAAAAGGTAGCATTTACTTGCGAAGGTAAATGATACTTATGAAGTTTATATTCACTTGTGGAGGCACAAATCTAGATGTGAAGGTATTAACTTGCCCATGAAGTATATGTTACATACGGAGGCGTACAATGTTAGTGACGAAGGTATTAAACCTTTTGTTTTCTACAATGATCAACATATGTCTAACTTTTTCCTAAGAGATTGAGTTCTCTTAATCATAAATACAATGACATGTATCCATATAAATGCTATAAACACAAACCCTAAAAATCAAGCTAGCAACTTGATCATGCGACATGTTAGATCTATGAATAAACATATAGTATACGTATATCATCCTCAAAATAATGATAAAAACATATAAATATGGATATAAAACTCATGATTTTATAGATCTATGAAGAAATTCTAGCTCTTGAGTCTTTGCAACTTTCTCTACCTAGCTTGGTTAGCTCTTTGAAATTGGCGCACCCTTTCTTCTAAACCTTAAGAAGCAAGCAAAGGGGTAAGGGAGGCATTTATCTTTCTATTTATAGTGAGGGAAAGTAGGATTGTCTTGATTCTCCCCTTTATTCTTTAACTTTGATGCTTTAATATATTTGACCACAAATTTATTCTTGGAAATTTCAAAGTATTATACATGGGAATGAAAAGATTGGTGTTTAGTCACCTGACGAGAATAATAGGGATAATTTAAATATACGGGTTATTTTTCATACATGTTGCATAGTAGATTGAAGGCATGCTCCTTAATGATACATGGTGGTAATTGCACCAATATTGTGTCTCAAATAGTGATTTCCGAGCTCAACTTAGCTATGGTTGCTCATCCAAGTCCCTTTATATACAAATGCTTAATCAAAGAAAGAGGTCCCATCATGCATCGATCTATAATCTCCTTTGGTATAGGTAATCGTTACAAAGACGAGATGTGGTATGATGTTATTTCAATAGATGCTTGGAATAATTGTTAAGTTGAGCATGGTTATTTAACTAATAAGTGGTGCATAACAAAATACTTTTTCGTGATAAGACACTATTTCATCTTGTTACCTACTAAAGTTGGAAGACATCTAACATATCTCTTAGTTAGTAGTTACTAATTAACTATGGCCGATTCGCCCCATATATATGACGCGCCAAGTTTGAGGGCGTTCATCATGAAGGAAGCCCGATCGACACTGAGGCTTAACAAGAGGAGAAATGGGTTAATATGGTTAACTTTACTAATATCATGTTCATAAATTTTATACATATACATAATTGCAAATTTAATACTTGAAAAAATATATGAACCCATTCTTTACGGTTTATATAGTGAATTTTATTGGGTTTGAAGGCTTTGGGCTTGGGCTCAAGTTGGAGACAAGGAGAATTAGAGCTCGGGCTCATATTTGGTTTCTTGTTCACTAAGTCGTTAATCTTAGTTTTTATCAATATGAGAAAGGTTCAAATAAAAAGTTTTATAAAACTAAAAATTCTAAGAAGTAATATCAACTATCCATCTTTTTAATCAATAGTTAAGATCAAATTGTAGATAAAAATTTATTAGAGGGGTATTTTAGGAATAACAACTTTTGTTGACTTTTTTGCAAGTTCGCCCATTTTTATTAAATATTCATAACTTTTAAATACGATAATATTTTTTTTATAAAAATTACACCATAAAAACGAGTGTTTTTTATCCTTAAAATGAGTATAGTATTGTTATATAATAAGATAAAAAATTAACGTTTTTAAGTTCATATCTCGTCATTGTGTCTTTACTGTAGTTAATTTTGTCTTTTTATTGGTTATTGTGTTAATTTTGAATACTTTTGTGTTTTTTCTAAAATGATGAATTTTAAAAAAGTATAATGATGAAATAACATTGTTGTGTATCTCTAATATGTAAAATACAATAATAAATTAACAACCAAATAATCTAATACATTAAAAACAATGAAAAAATAACACAATGTCTCATTGTGCCTTTTGAAAAATACATTGCTGAAATAACATCATTGTGTATTTTTAATGGTGAAACTAGGGCTGCAAACGAACTGAATGTTCGGCGAAAAGTTCGTTTATGTTCGTTCGTTTAGTAAATGAACGAACATGAACAAGAAAATTTTGTTCGTTTAGTTAAACGAACGAACACGAACACAAGCCGTGTTTGTTCGTTTATGTTCGTGAACATTCGATAATGTGTTCGTTTATGTTCGTTAATGTCCGTTCATGAACGTTCGATAATGTGTTCGTTTATGTTCGTTAATGTCCGTTCATGAACGTTCGATAATGTGTTCGTTAATGTTCGTAATATGTTCGATTATCTTAGTTTTTATGTTAGTTATTTTTATGACAAGTTTATCAAGTGTTTTTGGATATTTATGTTACATGTTTATTTATTTTTTGTAAATTTTGTGATGAAAATGCTGATTTTATTTTTAAAATAAATAAATGATCATTTGTATTCGTTTGTGTTCATGGACTTCTTTGTGTTCGTCATGTTCATGAACATTTGCTTGGTTTCGTTTGATTTTGTTTGTGTTCGTTTGCATTCGGTAAGTGTTCGTGAACAGTTCATGAATATGTTCTTTTTCTTAATGAACGAACACGAACAAGGAAACCCGTTCGGTAAATGTTCGTGAACAGTTCATGAACATGTTTATTTCTTAATGAACGAACACGAACAAGGCCTTGTTCGTGTCGTTTGGTTCGTTTGCAGCCCTAGGTGAAACACAATGAATAATAACAAGTTTATATAATCTATTAAAAAACAATAAAAAAATAATACATTGTGTTATCTTTAATATTATGAGTTTTGAAAACTAATTGGTGAAAGTATATGCAGGACCGTTAAAAGGGACTTTGCAGTTAGTTAACACACTTAGGAGGATCTTTAGGATCACTTAACAATTCAAATGGGGAACTTAGAACTTTAACAGATGATACAATGCACAACACAAATCAAGTAAGAGCAAGAACATAAGAAATAATTTTCAAGAAAGTAATATATTGCTTCTTAGGTTCTATTACAAGTGTTTGCACTGATCTATGAAATAAGAACCTTTGACTCTTTATACTATACCTACAACTGTCAATATGCAAAAAGACAGTTGGATGTGACTAATCTAGACAACAAGATCAGCCTAAAGTCAAAAGGCAGATTGCCTTTTGACTAGTGACTATGACAGGCCATAGCTCACTGACTTTCCTATTACAAAAAGCCAAAAAGAAACAAATACAGAAACTTGCAGACAAAGACCTTATCTACTTTATCATAAAGTATGGAAGTTTCACCAACTTATGATAGTTGGTGAACCACCAGAGAATGCAGCGGACATGGGGTTGCTTTATGATAAAGTTGACAGAAAAAGTGTCTTTTCTCTCTCTTCTAAAGTAATCAGTCTTATCTTTATTCAGCTTCGGAAGATTTTGTCTTGAGAGCTTCAGAAGACTTCATCTTTAACCTTCGAAAGAGTTGAGTCTTTGGCTTCGGAAGACTTGACACTTAGTGTAAAGTTTCCTCAATAGTTTCTTCTGAACATTGGTTTCGGAAGATTTTACACATAGCATTTTACTTGAGTGTGTAAAACTTCCGAAGCTAGTTCTTCTTTGTTCCTTAGTGTACGTTGGAAGACTTGGTTGTTTTGGTATCCTTTAGTTGCATCAGCCTCATAACCTCAGAGGTTCCTACAAACTCCCTCTAGGCTGATGCTACCAAAATAGAGAGGTCTTCAGACTGGGATAGTCCACATGAGAATCTTTAGAATTCCTTTCTTCATTAGCAGATCAGGATTCTTCAGACCCATGAAGTACCTTCTCATGTCATAGAGATCATGTAAAGGGAGTTCAAGCATGTCACTAGTGAAGTAGACATGTTGTTCTCCCTAATCTCTAGTGACATACCATCTATCAGGATCTTCAGCAAATGTCCATGATAGAATTGGTCTTCCAATAGGGAGAGGCTCTACTATGTTAGGAGTTGGTTGAGAGCCCTCTTCATGCACTTCCTCAGGATGTTCTGACTCATCCTGAGTTTGGGAGGTGGATGCCTTTCTTCTTTTCTTCTTCTTAGAGGATCTTCTTTTGGCCATCCTCTTTTTCCTCCCAGATGATTTTAACTGAGAGGGTTGGTCTTCAGTACCAGGTTCTTTAGTGGATTCCCTCTCAGTTGGGATCTCCTCTCTCCCAGGTTCAGAAGGAGAGGGAGGAGAACCCTACTGTGGATCAGAAGATGAAGTTGGCTGTTGTGTAGCTTCAGGTGCAGGTTGTGTTGTCTCTGTAGGTTCAACCTTTACCTCAACTTCAGGTTGAGCTTGTTCTGATGGTGAGTGGAGATCCACAAGCGCTCCCCTTTTAATCTTCTGCTTGATCACCCTTATGTGCTCATTCATTGTGGACAGAGACATGGGACCAAGCCTCCTTCCGGAGAACCCATACAGCTTCAAGAAGCTCTTCATCTTCTGCCTATCTCCAGACTTTTTCTGACTTTTCTTGATGATGGCTCTTGACTTGGCAGCTTCTTCCCTTTCCCTTTTTCTAGCAGCTTGCCTATTTCTTTTGGCTTGCTCTTCCAGCTACTTGTTGTATTCAAACAATATGTAATCATATGGCAAGGGAAGAAGTGCATGTGCCTGGTAGAGGCCTGTGGCTCTTAGGTAGTTGATCATTTTTGTCTTTTTTTCTTCATTAACTACCTGAGGTTGATCAGCAGCCATAGCCTCTGACTCAGGGCTTTCTTGAACTGGGGAGAGGACAAGAATATTCTTGTATATTCTTTTTCTTCTCATTTCCTCTTTATGCTTGAGGGTCAAGGCTGCATCCTCAGCTTCCTTCCTCTCCTTTGACAACTCAGTGTCAGCCAGTTCATTTAATTCCTCTAAGGGGAGAGAGATGAGTTCATCTATGTTGTAGTTCCTGGTCCCCAGATAATTAAGTCTAGCTGCCCTTAACTCATCTTTTTGAGTGTTTGGAACATGGGCAGTCAGAATTGCAGCTTGCATGAATCCTGGGGAACCACTTGAACTCTCTCCCCTCAGCTTCCTCTTCTTCTCTCTTTTCTCTTCTTCAATCTCCTCAGCAGTTAGTTTTCTTTTGCCTTTGTCAAGTACTGATCTTGATGACTCAGGCTAAGGAGAGCTTTGGCCTTCATTATTGGATTCAGCAGTCAAGCTCTGGCCAGAGAGAGGTTGTGATGCACCATCACCAGCTGGTGCCTCACTGAGGTTATGGGATGCTGGAGGAGATGTTGTCTTAAGGTTCACAGTCTCAGCCTCTGGGCCTTCAGTCAAGGCTTTCCCTTTAAAGCTAATCTTAGGGTCCACCTCAACATCCAGTTGACCAAAGGCTTCAACTGCTAGCCTCTGTCTATATAGTTCTGATCTCCTTTTGAATTCTTCCAGCACCTAATCTTGAATTCTATTGGCTAGTCTGGCAGCTTGTCTGTTGTTGTTTGGGTTGACAAGTGCCAGATCTACCAGATTTATACCCTCATAGAAACTCAGGTTTGAAATGTTTAAAATTTCTAGTTGACCCTGAGCTCTAGAGAGTATAAGAGCTTTCCTTTCACTGTCATACCCCCAACCCCAGATTGGGTTCTCAGAAGGGGCAGATATTGCTCTTGGTATTCCCTCCTCAAAGAGTTGTTGTATTAAAAATGGTAGATCACTGTCTAGAGGAGGTTGCTGAGTATGGACAATTGTAAGAGAGGATGGTGAGTCCTCTATGTCCATACTCTGAGAGGAACTCCCAGGTTCTGTGATTATTAGGATTTTCTCCCCCTTTTTGGTAGCATCACCCTCTTGCATAGGTGAGCTGGGATATTGATCCATGACATCCACAGGTTCTTGTGGACTTGGATGAGTTGATCTCATTGGTCTCTCAACTAGCTTACCCTTGAGATCAGTGATCTCAAGTTGCTGGTCATTGACCCTTTTCTGCAAGATAGTCACCTGAGATTCCAGGTGAGCTATCTTGGACATAAAGTAGGTGCACATGTTTGAAAGTTTGTGCACCTTGTGTTGCAGACTCCCTTCATCTTCAGATGAAGAATCATAGGGGGATGAGAGGATTGGACCTGATTCTTCTCCTCATCACCAGCATAGGTTTCTTGGCTGCTGGATTTCCCCTGCTCTATTTCAAGAGGCTGGGTTGCTTGGTTGAGGTCTTAGAGATGTAATCACTGCCAATAGTGAAAGCCTCTGCCACATGGATCCCCTGGACAATCTGAAGGAGATCCACCTCAGTTTGTGGTGTCTGATGTGGGCTAGAAGTGGGTGAGGCATGAGTACTCATCTCACCTTGAGTGTGGGTGGAGAGGAGAGATTCATGGTACTCACTGAAACCCAATTCTTCATTAGAGAAAAAGTCAAGGCTGGGCATGGGTTGATTAAGATCAAGAGGCTGGTGATGGTAGCTTTTCCCTGAAGGTTGATCACCAGAGTGTTGAGACTCAGAATGATGGCTTAAGGCTATTTGAGGAGGTGTGAGCTCATTAGGCTGAGCATGAGGAACCTCAGCACTGATTGTGTCAAGAATGGGAGTGGTTTGCTCCTCAGGGGAAGTGGGAGCTCTAGTGTCCACTTCCTCCTGTGTGGGTTGTGATATGGGGGCCTGCATATGCTCAATAGCAGGTGCAGGGTTGTTTGGATTTTCTTTGGTAAGTGAGGGTAATGGTAGGCCTTGATGGTGGTTGAGATGTAGAGGGTGTTGGTTCATCACTAGCTGGTGCTGCTAGGATGTCACCCTAAGCAATGAGCTCAAATATTTTTGGGACAAGGGCTGTTTCTACCCCTGAGAACCCAACAATTGGCTTTTTCAATATTTTGAAAATGCCGGGTCTCATATGTGCAAGTTTAAGAACATTACCTGTTCCCCTCAATTATGGTCCCATTTTACAGTTGAGAATGTGTTGAACATACCGGGAGAACATGTAATATTCTAGGGAGTCCAAATTCGCAAGTAAATTTGTAAAAACAAACTGAGAATACCTGAATTTGACCCCTTGAACCATCCCATGGACAATGAAGGAGAGGTCTTCTGGAATCTGGTCCCATCCTCCATGTTTGTTAGACAAGCTGTGGATACAACATGGAGGAGGTACTTCCACTGGTATGAGACCTTCCCCTTCCTGAAGGTCTTGACTGTGAAGTCACCTTCATATCCATCTGCTCAAAGGAATGGTTGACAATAGCTTTTGGGAAGGACATTTCACCTTCTTCATCATCCAGCTAAAGATGGGTGTTGATGATGGCTGGAGTGATGAACAGTGTCCTCCCCTGCACTATGGCAGACAGTGCCTTCTCCCCGTCCAAGGTGACCTCTTGACAGGTCTGCCAGAACGTAAGCAACTGATCCTTATAGAGGGGAGGATCAATTGTAAGGGAGGTGAGATAATGAGACGAAGAAAGATATCTACAAACATCTGAGAAGCTTGGATCCTTTCAAGTTTAACAGAGCAACCTGGTTGTGTTGCCTGTGTAGATGCATGGTGAAATCTGGGTCGTTTCGTCGATCAAGATTTGCCATTTGCAGAAGCTTTGCAGAGAAGGAAGGTAGAAGAAGATGAATTTAGGGGTAATTTTAGGTTAAGGAATAATGAGAGTAGAGAGATGAAGATAGGACCGTTTGGGAAAATATACTCAGGATTTGAAACAAAGTTAAAACAAAAGATAAACTTTGAAATCCACAAATGGGTCCTACTTTAGAAAAAGGCGCCCAAAAAGGTAGTTTTCTTGGAAGTTGCAAAGCTTCCGAAGGTTATATTATCTTCGAAAGCTTTTCAGAAAAAGCTTCCGAAGGCAATTTTGCTTTGGAAGATATTTCAAAGAGTTTTGAAAGTTTTGGCTTTGGAAGAGATAAACAAGTCTTCCGAGACTTAATTGCTTTCGAAAGAAATTTATTCTAAAATGTATTTAGGAGCTTATATTCAACTTAAGCTTTGGAAGATACTTCATGAATTTCTTCAGAAGATAATTGGCAGATAAGCTGTAAATTTCTTCCGAGGGTAATTTTATTTCTTCCAAAGGTAAATTTTCATAACTCTAAAAAATATCATTTTGAAAATTTGTTTTCCTCCAAAGAGAACTGGGCTTATGAAGTGATCTAATAGACAACCTAGGACACATAATTTTAGGTAGTATGATTGATGAAGTTATTTAGAAAAACCTATTCAAGGTTAATCATCCCAATGGCTGATACAAGATACTTAAATCTCTGCTCATCAAAAGCTTTTATAAACAGATCAGCATATTGTTCATTTGTGTTAACCTTGATTAGTTTTATCAAGCCCTTTTCAAAATTATCCCTAATCAGATGATACCTGATGTTGATGTGTTTGGTCCTTGAGTGCTGCACAGGATTCTCTGTATAGAGATAGAGGCACTGTTGTTGTCTATGTGGATGGGAGTCTCTTTGAAATTGAATCCATAGTCTAGCATCTGATTTTGAATCCAAAGCACTTGAGCACAGCAGCTGGCAGCAGCAATGTATTCACCTTTAGCAGTTGATGCAGACACACAAGATTGCTTCTTGCATTGCCAAGAGACTATCCTTCCACCAAGGAACTGACACCCCCCAGATGTGGACTTTGCAGTCATGTTGCAGCCACCATAGTCACTATCTGTATAAGCATACAGATTAAAATCTGAATTCTTTGGATACCAAAGGCCTAGATTTGGAGCACCTTTAAGATATCTAAGAATCCTTTTGATAGTGATTAGGTGTGACATCTTGGGGTTTGCTTGATTATGCACATATGCATGTGGCAAACATGATATCAGGCCTGCTAGTAGTAAGATACCTAAGTGACCCAATCATAGCCCTGTAGAGATGTTCATCAACACACTCCCCCTCAAGGTCAGGACCAAGGGTATGGTTTCTGGCTATAGGTGTCTTAGCAACTTTACAATCAGTCATCTTGAACCTTGTAAGTATGTCTGTACATACTTTGACTGACCGATGAAGATGCCATCTTCAACCTGCTTCACTTGAATTCCTAGAAAGAAATTGAGTTCCCCCATGGCACTTATTTCAAATCTATTCTTCATCAGCATCTTAAAGTCTTTGCAGAGCTTTGGATTAGTTGAACCAAAGATGATGTCATCTACATATATCTAAACTAGCAATGTGTCATTCCCTGTATCTTTGATGAAGAGAGTCCCATCAATAGTACCTCTTTTGTATCCATGATTGCAGAGGTATGTTGATAGTGTCTCATACCACTTTCTTGGAGCTTGATGTAGTCCATAAAGGGCTTTATCAAGCTTGCAGACATAATCAGGATGATCTGGGTCTACAAAGCCAGGTGGTTGTTTAATATAAACTTCTTCATCAATCACCCCATAAAGAAAGGTACACTTCACATCGAGCTGGTTGATCCTTGGATGCAGCATAAGCCAGGAATATCCTTACAGCTTCAAGTCTTGCTACAGGAGCAAAGACATCAGTATAATCAATTCCTTCTTCTTATGTGTATCCTTGGACAACCAGTCTAGCCTTGTTTTTGATGATGATCCCTCTATCATCCTTCTTGTTCCTAAATACCCACTTGGTACCTATGACAGTCTTCCCTTGAGGAAGAGGGCACAAGTTCCACACCTTCTTTCTTTTGATTTGAAGCAACTCTTCTTGCATTGCTTCAATCCAGCTTCCATCCTTTAAAGCCTCATCAACTTTCTTGGGCTCAATTTGGGATAAGAAACAAGAATGTAGACAAACATGGCTATCATGAGTTTGTCCTCTTGTTCTCACCCCTGAGTCGACATTTCCAATGATGTTTATGGTGGGATGTGACTTGTGGATCCTGAGTTGAGGAATCACAGCAAGTTGGTTGGACAGATCAAGATTAGAGAAATTTTGATCTGGCAAAGAAGAGTTCCCCACCACATCAGCACACTTATCAAGAGAAACTTGATCCATGAGTGTATGACATCATTGATGTTGTCTTCAATGGAGTGGTTATCAGCATCAAGAAATTCTTGATCACTGTCACCACCACCTATTCCTCCTGCATTGGAGGTTCTTCACCTGAATTCTGAGCCTCTGAACTGGAATGTGAGGGTAATTCAGTTGAATCAGCAGTATTTGTCATGCTTGTGCTGATTGGAGCCTCAATGACAGGGTTAGTCACCATTGGAGCTAAAGTAGTCTTCTTGTTTGGTCTTCTCAGCTCAAATCTTAGGTCAGGATCCTCTGTTGACCTGTTATCCATAGATCTTGAAACATTCTCACAAGATTTGTTAAAACAGTTGGTAACTAAATCAAGATCAAATAGCCAATCCGGACCAGAACCTTTCACACAGGGTGTGTGTTCATTGAAAGTCACATTGGCTGACTCCTCAATGATTCTAGTTCTGAGATTGTATACTCTATAAGCCTTGGCTTGAGAAGAGTATCCAACAAAATGTCCATCATCTGATTTCTTAGCAAACTTAGCTATTTGATCTTTGGTATTCAAGATGGTGCAAGGACATCCAAATGTTCTGAGAAAACCAATAAATGGTCTCCTTTTGTGCCACAGTTCATAAGGAGTCTTACCATGTGTCTTAACTACTAAAACTCTGTTCTGCACATAGCAGGCTATGTTGACAGCCTCTGCCCAGAAGGTGATGGGCAGCTTAGAGTCAGACAACATAGTTCTTGCAGCTTCAATAAGTGTCCTGTTTCTCCTCTCAGTAACACTATTTTGCTGAGGAGTCCTGGGAGCACTATATTGTCTTGAAATACCCTTTTCATCACAAAATGTATCAAGGATTTGGTTTTTAAATTCGGTTCCCCGATCACATCTTATGATTTTGACCTTGTGATCAGATTGATTCTTAATTTTCAGAATGAAATTCTTCAAGATTTTAGAGGTTTCATCTTTAGTTCTAAGGAAAAACACCCAAGTAAATCTTGTGAAATCATCTGTGATCACTTAACAGTATGAGGTCCTTCCTGGACTCATTACACTGATGGGGCCAAACAGATCCATATGTAACAAGTGTAGGGGAGTAGTGATAGAGTTCATTTCCTTTGGCTTGTGAGACACTTTGTGTTGCTTCCCTTTCAGGCATGCAACACAGTGATCATCACTTATAAACTCTTTCTTTGGTATTCCAGTTACCAAATCATTCTTAATCAGTTTATTTATGTTTTTAAAGTTTACATGGCACATTCTCTTATGCCAAAGAAAAGACTCATCACTATTTGCTTTAGATAGAAAGCAAGAAACCTCTCCAGATAGAGATGCTTCCTGCAAGTCCATCTTGTACATGTTTCCTCTCCTGGGGGCTTTAAGCAAAATATGCTCAGGAGGAATGTCAACCCCGGGCTTGAGAACAATGCACTCAAGCTCAGTAAAGAGCATGTGATGTTTGGTCATAAAATTGGGACACACTCAGAAGATTGTATCCAAGCTCTTTGACAAAGTTTACCTTCTCAATGCTGAGCTTACCATTTGTAACCTTGCCCCTGCCAGTAATGTACCCTCCTGCATCTCCCCTAAAAGCAACTGGTCCTCCATAAATCCTTTCAAAGTTTTGAAGCAAGGACTCATTGCCAGTCATGTGCCTGGAACAACCACTATCAACAATCTAGTTATTTTTGTTGGTCTTTAGCTGTCCCTGCACAAAAAGAGATGATTTAGTTACATTTGGAAACCCAAGCCTTATTGGTCTTGGGCTTATTAGAATGAGTTAAAGGCAATGAAACAGTAATAGATCCTATGCTCAGGCATTAGGGATCATTTGCTGTTTTTGATGATGAACTTTTAGCCACATGGTCTTCCTTCATCTTCCACACCACCTTTGAAAAATTGGGCTTGACCTTCAATGCTTCGGAAGCTTTTGTGGCTTCGGAAGCTTTGGAGACTGATCCTTCGGAAGATCTTGCTTTCACTGCAGCAGGCCTCAGTACTTTGAAAGCATTCCTTTCTTCCGAGACTAATTTTCCTTCCGAAGACAATGGTTCATTTGCCTTTTTCTTCATTTTGGAGGTTTCGAAGGAAACAGATTTTCCTTCTGAAGCTGTTTGTTTCTTCTTCCTCTCAGAAGTTTTCTTCTTGATCATGTGGATAGTACCCTTTGGATTGTATTGACAATCCTTAGCCAGATGTGAGGTACTACCACACATAACACAATCTATATCTTTTCTTCTGAGAGCCTTCTTTTCTAAAGAAGACTGAGCTTGAACACTTTCCTTTTCCTCTTTCACCTTTTCAGATGATGCAGCAGGCTTCTTAGGGTGAAGCTTGCTTTTAAAAATAGAAGGTTCAGGCTGTGTAGCAGTGACACATAGCTGATCAATCTTCTTGTTGTTTCTGGAGTGAGTTGAAGCTGAAGTAGAACTCTTGGTACTAGAATTCTTGGTAGGATCTTCAGCTTTTATCACCTTTAACCCTGCAGAGATAAATACTTGTTTATGTTTAGGATCAAAGGTGGTCTTGACCTCTTGAGCTTTTCTTGATCTTCTCTTTGCTCTTCTGATCAAGTTCTTCCTTTTGGTTTTGCTCAAACCAGCTTCTTTTTCCTCTTTAGGAGCATGGTAACCCTTTTTGGATTTACTCTCTTCACTCACCTCAGAGTCATCCCTCACCTTCTCCTCTTCATCACTAGGGTCTATGGATGGAAGCTCATCTTGACCAGTTCCACACCTTGGAGATCTAACTGATAGTAGAGAGTGTGGAGGAGCTATCTCACTAGATCCCAGTCCCTGCTTGTTCTGATAACACACTTTTGCATGCAGCGATGAGGATATCATGTTCTTGAAGGTTTCCTCTTCAAGAACACATTTTTCTGCTCTGGCTTTGCTGATCACTAGCTCAGCCTGGCATTCAGTCAACTTGGTAATGAGATCCTTAATTTGAGTCCTGTAATTTGTTTGCTCATGTTTAAGAGTTGAAATTGTTTTTTTAGATCTTCTATCTTAAGTTTATAGTCATTTTCAGCTCTTTTAAAATCAGCTTTTAAAATATTCAAAGACTCAATGTCAGATCTTATTTCCAAGTTGTAGGACCTGTATCTATTTACTTTAGCAATACAATCAGGAGAGCAAAGATGTTCAAGTACCTTGGCTTCGTCGTGGTCAGCCATGAGTGCTTGGTTTGGAGATGCATCTTCAGCTTGAAAGCTCTAGTCAAAGCCTCCTTCTTCAACAGCAACTACAGCTTGCTGCCTTGGCTTCTCATTCTAGTGCCCCCCTTCAGTGTAGTGTGGCCTGGATGAGGCTTGGCCACCATTTGATTTGGGTGCCTTGCATTCTCTAGCAAAGTGTCCCATCTGGTTACAGTTGTAACACTTGACTTTGCTCTTGTCCAGCCCAAACTTGCCACTGGCAGCATTGCTAGGAAACCTTTTCCCAGTCCTCTTGTAGAATTTATAGGCTCTGTGAGTGAGAAGAGCCATCTGCTGGACTATCTCCATATATTCCAGATCATCTGGATGGATACAGTCCAGGTCTTCAAGAGTAAAGAGAAAGTTGCCTAAACTTTCATCAGTGGAAATAAAGGCTTGAGAGGAGCTTGTCTCTTGGAAGGGACTTCCTTAGATGTAGCTCTCTCTTGGTGTCTCCGGGAAGGTGATGAAAGGACCCTTTTGTGAAGTCTCAGGGTAGCAGATGAGATGATGCTGTGGTTCTCTGCTATCCCTTTCAACCACATGAAGGGCTGAACTCTGGTGAGTGTTGGAGTTACCAGATAAATTTTGCATGTTCATCTCCATCTGGTATCCACTGAGTATCCCATACAGCTCAGTGAGAGTGAGGGTCTTGAGGTTTTCAGTCCTCTTAATGACCACATAATAGTGTGTCCATTGTCTTGGAAGAAAGGACATGAACTTCCTTACAATATCCCTGTTCTCAATGGTCACCCCAACATCAGCCAGAGTATCCACAATCTCAACATACTTGAAGTATTGTTGAGTCATGGTTTCACCTGTTTTGAAGGTGAAGTTTTCAAACTGCTGCTTCAGGAGATCTTTCTTGTTCCCCTTGGCTTCATTTGAACCCTCATACATAAGCTTCAGTGCATCCCATAGCTATTTGGCGGTCTTGCACTTCTTGAAACCTCTGTAGATGGAGTTTGGAAGAGCAGTTTGGAGGGCTGTCATGGCTTTCTAATCAATATCAATACTTTTCCAATCTTTATCAGAAAAGTCAGCCTTCTCTTTTGGTATCATGCCACCACCAGCAGCAGCTGAAGTGGTGCATGGTACATGAGGTCCATGGACAACAGACCCCTACATCCTGGAATCTTGAGACTTGATAAAGCCTTCCATTCTTTGACACCAAGTGTCAAAATCCTCAGGCGTGATAAGTGGGGACTTTATCATTGTTCCAGTTTCCATATCAGCTTTGGAGATAGCTGCCATTTGAAGAGTTAAGTGATGTGTGTTACTAAGAGGTTTTGAAGATGGTGAGATCTTGCAAACAAGAGCCTGGAATGCTCTGATACCAAATGCAGGACCGTTAAAAGAGACTTTGCACTTAGTTAGCACACTTAGGAGGATCTTTAGGATCACTTAACAATTCAAATGGGGAACTTAGAACTTTAACAGATGATACAATGCACAACACAAATCAAGTAAGAGCAAGATCACAAGAAATAATTTTCAAGGAAGTAGTATATTGCTTATTAGAAAAGAAATAATTTTCAAGGAAGTAGTATATTGCTTCTTAGGTTCTATTACAAGTGTTTGCACTGATCTATGAAATACAAGAACCTTTGACTCTTTATACTAAACCTACAACCGTCAATATGCAAAAAGACAGTTGGATGTGACTAATCTAGACAACAAGATCAGCCTAAAGTCAAAAGGCAGATTGTCTTTTGACTAGTGACTATGACAGGCCATAGCTCACTGACTTTCCTATTACAAAAGCCAAAAAGAAACAAATACAGAAACTTGCAGACAAAGACCTTATCTACTTTATCATAAAGTATGGAAGTTTCACCAACTTATGATAGTTGGTGAACCACCAGAGAATGCAGCGGACAGGGGGTTGCTTTATGATAAAGTTGATAGAAAAAGTGTATTTTCTCTCTCTTCTAAAGTAATCAGTCTTATCTTTATTCAGCTTCGGAAGACTTTGTCTTGAGAGCTTCGGAAGACTTTATCTTTAACCTTCGGAAGAGTTGAGTCTTTGGCTTCGGAAGACTTGACACTTAGTGTAAAGTTTCCTCAGTAGTTTCTTCTAAAAATTAGCTTCGGAAGATTTTACACTTAGCATTTTACTTGAGTGTGTAAAACTTCCGAAGCTAGTTCTTCTTTGTTCCTTAGTGCATGTTGGAAGACTTGGTTGTTTTGGTATCCTTTGGTTGCATCAGCCTCATAACCTCAGAGGTTCCTATAGTATATCATTGTGTCTTTTAATTGTAAAACACAATGATAAATAACAAGTTTATAATCTATAAAAACAATGACAAAAATAACACAAGATGATTTAAAATGTAAAACACAATGATTAATACACATAACAAATGATGTAAAATATATGACACAATGAACTGATATTTGACACAATGAACGTGTAAGACACAATGAGCTGACATATTTGACACAATGACCAAAATGACATTCTCTTTAAAACAATAGAATGACACGTGTCAAGCCCACAATCCTTCTTAGGTTTTTTAGATTAAACATTCTTTTTAGTATAAACCTACCCTATGTGTATATACGTGTAATGTAATTGTAATCTTTGAGCATCTAATAAAAGATAAACCCTAGTTGCAGCCCCTGGACTTAAAATTCACATTGAATCCGAACCACGTTAAATTGTCGTGTTCGTTATTTTCTGTTTCTGCGTGATTCCTTTGTGCGTGTGTTTTGTTTGTATTCCGCTGCGTCACTTGAATCCTAACAGGTTTCATAACATAAACTGCTAGCCGAACTGTTAGACTCCCAAACTATTTAAACTGGCCTATTTATACAAGTTTGCATGATTATGGCTTTTGGGATGGCCTGTGCATTCAATTTCAAGTGGTTGAACTTCAATAAATCTAGTCATTCAAAGAGACTCGATTCATATATTAAATTAAAAACTTTAATTTATGTTAATTCCAAACAAATCTGCCTAATAATCCAAAATTACTCAAAATCGGACCAAACTTATCGGATTTGAACGATTCAATTCGAGGCCATTCTTGACCGTTTATTTCTTTCGTAATAATAATATAATATGCAAAATAACAAAAATCAAATGTAACATATTAAAACCTTAAAAATATTTCTAGATGTAGGAAAAGTGGTCAACATGATAGCAACTACAAAACACGATCATAGACTTCTTATGCCAAGAACGTATTTTCCGAAACACCCCCTAAGCTATTTCCATATTGGAAATAAGTGCCTTCGACACATATTTTTGGTCATTTAGATCCGAATGTTATACGTTTAAAGTTTATTTTTTTATTTGATTACTTTATATTTGGAGTTTTTACTATCTTGTTATTAAAAATATTTAAAGATGCTGAAAGAAAAAAAAAAACGGTTAGCTTTATTTTAACATATAAAACTATAAAAACTTAAATCATACATATGTTTTATCAAAAATAAAAGTAATACGTGGTTAGTCTTACTTATAGAAAAAGAACAAACTCCAGTAATACATTTTTCCTTACTCCTTATATTTTTTATTTGGCTCTAGTTGTTTGCTAATATTTATAATTAAGAATATGTATTATGAACTAATTTTTAATAGAATGTAATAAAATAAAATAGGTTATATTTAAATTTTAATAATTTGATAAAAGATTATCCTAGTGTACATAAAACAAAATTTTAGTAAACTTGTGGTTTAGACACCACTTAAATTTTGTTAAGTTAACAAATACTTTATATATTTTCAAAAGTAAATAAAACCAATACAAATAATTCTAACTTCAACATTTTTAAGTTAAAAATCTTAATATATTAACTTAAAATACAAAAATTAAGAACTTGAGAAGATACAAACCCATTCTTGTGCCCTTAGAAGCATATATTACAAGATAAAGACTAAGTTTTATTAAAAATAAAGCACGAACTGCATGTCATTTATATGAACATTCACATCGCATGATAAATCCATCTTTAAAGATGTCTTACATACGCTCACACGAGCTTGTGGCCTTATATTCTAGAAGAAAACATTTATTTTCAAGAAAAACACACATGCTCACACTATTTATTTAGCAAACTTAAACGTAAAAAAAATCAATCATTTTAAAACACAAAGTTCGAAATACAGACTCAACTGTACCCTAACAGTGAAGGATCCTCAAAAGAAGTAGTTAAAGTACCAAAATGTAACAATAATAAAACTTCATGGGTGTCTTTTATAAATTGCCTCGAGAATTCCCCCATCCACACCTCCCTTGATCCCAAAGATGTCTCGCACACACCGGAACACAATCAACAAAAGCACACATACACTAACATACAATAACCGATGCACAACGTACAACCATGTACTGCATCTCAGCTCTGGATTCAACAATTCACTCCTTGGATATAGCAATCACAATAAACTCAAGTTCTGCTCCCAAAAATACAATAACGTACAGTTCCTAAAGCGTAAAGTACAAGTCATTCAAGGTATGTGACTCTGGAGCTAGCAATTTCCGATCTGGAAAATAGAGTTACCATAAATTTGGCTGTATTGTACTGTCTATATGGTCTACAAATCGTGCGTTTTGACCCTCTTTTACTCCCCTTCAATAATAATAATAATATTATTATTATTATTATTATTCTCAATCGTTATGAGCTTCGTGATCTCTTTGTGGAATTCAATTCGATTTGTGTTGATTTAGGGCTTCATGATTGCGTTGGAGTGATGTGTAGTGAAGGTATAGTTGTTTATTGTTGTTTATAATCAACAGCAAGAAGCATATTAGAATGAACTGAAAGAGGATTTGCTTTTGGAAATGTCTCCGGTCAAATTCCTGTTCACGTTTCTCTTCATATCGATCATACTATGGCTATTGTTCACGTAAGTGGTGATTCAGCTGGTTTACTTTGGTTAATTTGATCGATGTTTGTGGTTTGTGGAGAATTGAGGTTTGGAGCTTGAGTTTTTGAGGCGTTGAGGATGATCCGGCGTTTTACTGTGTTTGATTGTGTGATTGTTGCATTTCTGTGTATGGATTGATGGAATTGGGGTGTTGAGTTTGATGTTAGAGTTCAGTGATGTGGTGGTTTTGCTAGTTGCGTGTGATGTTGTCTTAGTGTACTGATTGGTTTTGTTTTAGTGTTAAGTGCATCTTTTTTGTTAAGTTTGTTGCAAATTATGAGTGTAAATTGTGAATGTAGTGCTATGATTATCAAATTACGGATAGATCAAATCTCAGTGTAAAGTAGAAAATGGTTATTTGGTAATATGAAAGTGAATATTTGTTCCTTACTTTTTTCCCTTTTAATGTTGCAAAAGACGCTACATATTTCAGATTTATGTTGAACATTAAACTATTTTACATCATGAATCTTGTTGATCATATTTGGATTTTAGTTTTACTTTTATTTCGCAAAGTTTGTGCAATCCAGTTGTTCTTTAATGAAGGAATGCTGTTACTTGATCTCATAGTCTTATGTCTGGTTATGCTTTTATTATGGATGGAGAAACAACATAAATAGATGTTTTAGATGACTTGAGTGAACATCTTATTTCAGATTTGCTTCCAAGTTGGTTGCTTGGATTTTGAGCCGGATCATGAAAGCATCGGTGGCATTTAAAGTTAGCGGATGGAAATGTTTGAGGGATGTTACAATCAAGTTCGAAAAGGTTATAAATCTTTTGCTTTAACATACATCGAATTGTGGTTCGGTTTTGTTTTCTTTTGCTATGACTGCTCTTACATTTTGCATGTCAAAATTTAATCAATGGTCTTAAATGATATGCGTATTGAATTAATCTTGTTAAATTTAGAAATTCAGAAAGACTATAACTCAAATTGTTAGAATGATGGAGTTGAAGTAGTTTGATGGTTTGTTTCAGACATTCCCAGTCGATAGTTTAGAGAAGTTTTATCTTTTATCTAGAAAGGAATTTTTTTTATCCATCAGGTTTTTTTCTGGACTTCACATAGCTAGTCGTCTTACAACAAATGATATGTTTCTTATACGTGCTTACAGTAGCTTATTGTTATACTCCTCTCCTGTTAATATTGTATTTTTAGAGTTCATTAAATTGCATCTATGTTCTTTTTAGTATCCTTCCTGACATCATTCAACATTGGCAATTTGCAGGGTGCGGTTGAATCTCTTTCAGTTGGTGAAATTAGATTCAGTCTAAGACAATCCTTGGTTAAACTAGGGGTTGGTTTTATGTCTAGGGATCCAAAACTGCAATTGTTGATTAGTGACATAGAAATTGTTACAAGAGCTTCAAACCAAAGTTCAAAGAAAACGGAGGTACATAAATCTCGTAAGTCTCGCAGTAGCCCAGGCAGAGGAAAGTGGATGGTTGTGGCTAATGTGGCAAGATTCTTATCAATTTCTGTGACGGATTTGGTTGTAAAGGCAAGTTGTTCAATGAAATTGCTTATATCTATTACTATATGTCTAGTTCCAAATTAGCTATGTGTGAGATTTTACTAGGAAGTTTTTTTGTTTGTCTAGTTCCACTCTTGCTTGTGCGTGAACTATATGTTTATGGTGTAGTTATTTATAGTTCCATGATTTGGAGTTCTTGTATTGCTTTTATATTACACTACATATCTGTCCGCACAAGTATCTAACTATTATTGGATGTAGAAAAATGGACTTAAAATGACAATAAGAACGTTATTTATAGTTTATGAGTGATTAGATTATATTCCCTCATGCTCAGCTGTATAGTTGGCCTGATAAAAGGACCTACATTGCAATATATAGAACGTAGTTTGTTTCTCAAATGCAAATTTTCTTATGTCGATGTTTGCAGGATTTCTATTTCTCAGATCTTCTGCAATGGAGTAACATTTAGATAAATATGCTTGATAATCATAATGATTGGTTGGTTGAAAGATTAGGTTTCAACACAGAAGATTCTTTTAGTTAACAACTGGACACAATAGGGTGTGGCTTTAAGTACCTGTTGCCATCACGACTCCCGGATTACCATCAATCAAGTTTGTTATATATATTTTCTTAATAGCATGGAAAATTTGTGTAAAGTGCATGGCATCTAGTTATAATCTTTAAAGTCTTTTTCATTAATAGGTTTCATTATCAACTGCTTCTGATTTTCTTTAACTTTGGGGCAGACACCAAAAGCTGCTGTAGAAGTTAAAGATTTGGGAGTTGAGATATCAAAAGATGGTGGAACCAAGCCTTCTATCCTAGTGAAGTTGCAACTTTTGCCTGTTGTTGTTCATGTGGCTGAACCACGAATCAGTTTGGACCAGTCATCGATCTTTAGCAATGGTGAAAGCTTTACTGTTGGACAGACATGCTTTGCAACTATTGAGAAAGCGTCTGCTCCTTTTGTTTGTGAAGAATTCCATCTCTCGAGTGAGTTTGGTCATAATAGGTTGGTTTTTCTTTATTTTCTATTTTATAAGTTTCTTTATATTATTTTTCCCTCAAATCTACGTAACATGTCGAGATTGAGGAATAAAGAGTTTCTGCTTCTTTATCCCCTCATAGTTTTAAGCAACAATATCACAAGAACAACCAGTGAATATAACATTGGCAAAAAGCACATCATTTTTTGTTCCTTGTTTTGTTTCTTCTTGTAACGATTAAAGTTTTTTTATTTACAACTTTTTGCTGCAGAGAAGCAGGCATCGTTGTGAAAAATGTAGACATTTCAATAGGAGAAATCTCTTTGAACTTAAGTGAGGATCTAATTCCCGGTAAGAAGTCGTCTGACATCCAAGTTGATGGATCTTTGCTATCAAACATTGAACACAACATCGTTAAAAAGCAACGAAATGGAACATCTGCCCTTTTGGCTGTTACCAACTACACTTCATTCATTCCAGAAAAGGTTAGAAAGTGTTGCATATTTGAGTCAATATTAAAGTTTATATTAACTGGTCAATTCTTTCTATATCTATAATAGGTTTGTCTTGCTTTGCCAAAGTTGAATGTGAATTTTGTGCATAAAGAGCACTCTATTGTTATGGAGAATAACATAATGGGTATCCAGTTAAAGAGTGTGAAGTCTCGATTTGTTGAAGATATTGGAGAAAGCACACGTCTTGATCTTCAGTTAGATTTCAGTGAGATTCATGTATGGGTGTAATCGGCAATGTTTTATATCTTAGCCTTCTTAACATTTTTAATATTGTTCATAGTTTTATTCTAATGATAGTCTTTTTCTTAAATAATATAGCTTCTTAAAGAATCTGAAAATTCTATGGTTGACATATTGAAGCTTGCTGTTATTTCTTCAGTTTACATCCCATTACAGGTACATTTATATGATTTTCATACATTGTTTCATAGAACCAATTTCTTAACTTCTTTAGTTTTTCTCTTTTCAGCCTTCGTCACCTATAAGATCTGAAATTGATGTAAAGCTTGGTGGCACCCAATGCAATTTATTTATGGGAAGATTGAAGCCATTGATGAAATTGAGTTCATCAAAGAAGAAAAAGATGGTGCTTCGTGATGAAAATGCTAACCTAGTATCGGTCCAGTCAAGTGGTGTGAAAACCGTTATGTGGACATGCACAGTTTCAGCTCCAGAGATGACTATAGTTCTTTTTAATACAAGTGGATTGCCGATTTATCATGTAAGTGATTATCTTTCATTGTCATAATTCTTTTAATCTCTTTGTCTTAAAGTTTTCCTAAAGATCTCTACTAAAGTGGCGTGTAAAAAGAAGTTTGCAAAGGCAAAGCTGAATGTTGCAAGTTTAATTAAGTTTGATGAATATTCTATTAAGTAGAGGTTGCAAATTGGATGGGTTGGCTAACAGGTAATAGTAGGTGTGGTTTGAAACAGGTTGGTTAATCCGAAACTCTTTCTTTGTTAAACAGTTTCAGCTTTGTAATTAAAAATATAGCTTCAAAAAATGATTAGAAATGCTATATTATTAATAATCTAAATTTTTTTGAATGGGATGATTTAGGAAGGTTTATGAATTAAAGATACACAAAGTCAGACTTTCAATCAGTTTGACCACTTTCATTCAAAGCTGTCTTTTTATTTTACCTGTTTGATTTGTTACGAAGTAAAAGATAACCTGAGACCAATGCATAATTGCATATATATCTTGATTGAAATTGCCACCTCTACTAAATAGTTTCAGAATGTTCGATTTATGCACCTCTGGTGAACATGTGACATCATCATTTTATGCAATTGTGGGATTTGTTTCTTTAGGAAAAGCTTTAGTACAGCTAATGTCTTTTTGGCATACTTTGCTTTCATTAATTTTCAGGGTTGCTCACAGTTCTCACATGTGTTTGCCAACAACATATCTAGTTCAGGCACTGCAGTTCACTTGGAACTTGGAGAACTGAATTTGCATTTGGCAGATGAGTATCAAGAATTGAGAGAAACTCTTTTTGGTGTGGAAACAAATGCTGGTTCCTTAATGCATATAGCAAAAATCAGCCTAGATTGGGGTAAAAAGGAGAGGGATCCACCTCTAGAAGACAATTCTAAGTTAATATTAGTTTTGTCTGTTGACATAACTTCCATGGGTTTGAACTTAACATTCAAACGTGTTCAGTCCTTGCTATCAACTGCATTCCTGTTTAAAACACTGTTAAAAGCTTCATCCCCTTCTATCAAAACGTCTAGGGTAGGGCGTTCAACAAAACCATCTGGCAAAGGGATTCGTGTAATTAAATTCAATCTGGAACGTTGCTCTGTAAATCTATGCAGTGACATAGGCTTGGAAAATGAAGTTATCATGGACCCGAAATCTGTAAATTATGGATCACAAGGTGGGCGTGTACATATTAGTGTCTTAGCTGATGGAACCCCACGCACTTCAAAAATAACAACAACATTTTCAAAGGAGCACAGAACGGTTAAATGCATTGTAGGCCTAGATATATATCATTTTAGTTTGAGCTTAAATAAGGAAAAACAATCCACTCAGTTGGAGCTTGAACGAGCTCGATCTGTGTATCAAGAATATTTAGAAGACAGCGATTCTGGTACAAAAGTAACAATATTTGACTTACAGAATGCAAAGTTTGTAAGAAGAGCTGGAGGCCTTAGAGAAATAGCTGTTTGCTCCCTTGTTAGTGCCACTGATATTACTGCCAGGTGGGAGCCAGATGCCCATTTAGCATTAGTTGAACTAGGGTTAAGACTGAAGCTACTGATTGAGAATCAGAAGGAGATTTATTCTAGTAAAGATAATGTAGTTCCAAAAGAAGAATCTATGGGATTATTACAGCCAGAAAAGAATAAAAGAAAAAAGGAATCTCTTTTTGCTATTGATATTGAGATGCTTACCTTAACTGCTGAAGCTGGAGATGGTGTTGAAGCCATGATTCAAGTTCAGTCAATTTTTTCTGAAAATGCACGTATAGGTGTACTCCTTGAAGGACTGATTCTCAGTTTCAACTCATCAAGAGTGTTTAAAAGTGGCAGGATGCAAATCTCCCGCATACCAAGTTTAAAATCTGAATCAGATGCCAAGTGGGATTGGGTGATTCAAGCATTTGACATACATATTTGCATGCCATACAGATTACAGCTGCGTGCTCTTGATGATTCTGTTGAGGAAATGTTGCGAGCTTTAAAGCTTATTACTGCTGCTAAAAAGAAATTAATATTTCCTGTCAAAGAATCTGGTTCAAAACCTAAAAAGCCTAGTTCTTCGAAAATTGGTTGTGTAAAATTCTCAATACGTAAGCTGACTGCTGACATTGAAGAAGAACCGATACAAGGTTGGCTTGATGAACACTATCGAGTTATGAAAAATGAGGCTCGTGAACTGGCTGTTCGGTTGACTTTGCTTGAGACAATTACTGCAAAAGGAAGCCAATCTTCTGCAGTTGCTGATGAAGATGATTCTGTTCACAAAGGCGTGTTTCAAGTTGGCGGAGAAGAGATTGACTTGCATGATGCATCATCTGTTGAAAAGCTTAAAGAAGAAATCTATAAACAATCCTTTCGTTCTTATTATCTGGCTTGCCAGAAACTCGTAACAACCGAAGGATCTGGTGCATTTCAGGATGGATTTCAGTCTGGTTTTAAACTTAGCACCTCAAGAACATCACTTTTTTCTATCACTGCAACAGAGCTTGATTTAAGTTTGTCA
Organism: Flaveria sonorensis; assembly: GCA_025506505.1. Classification (NCBI taxonomy): domain Eukaryota; kingdom Viridiplantae; phylum Streptophyta; class Magnoliopsida; order Asterales; family Asteraceae; genus Flaveria; species Flaveria sonorensis. The sequence continues at coordinate 51,096,094 of CM046427.1, read as the reverse complement.
GCAATTGAAGGTGGTGAAGCAGGAATGATAGATTTTGTACAGAAGCTTGATCCAGTTGCGCTTGAATATAAAATTCCATTTTCTCGCCTTTATGGATGTAACCTTAATTTGAAGACAGGCTCTCTTGTTGTTCAGCTTAGAGACTATACTTATCCACTTCTTGCTGGTACTTCTGGTAAATGTGAGGGACGGGTTGTTCTTGCTCAACAGGTCAGATTACAGTTATCTTTTCTTATCTGATCATATTCATTTGGCTTTGTTTTCCCTTTTTATCTATTGGATTAAAGGTGGTAGGTCAGACAGGTTAGGTAATGGCTCCAATTGGATTCTGGTGAAAACAAGTCTTTTTAAGTAAAGATCAAAACGTTTTGTCTGTTTTATGATTTCTAAAAGCTATCGTAAGTTAGTAACACAATAACAATCTAACAGTTTGAATAAAATGATGACAGAGGTTGTATGCAACAAAAATAGACTCGATGACTTTTAACCTGTTTGACTGAACTCGTCTTCGCTAACTTTTTTCCCTTTATTTGTTTGAGGACTGAACTAACGAATGAATGATAGAAAATGATTCTGAATTTTATTGCAGGCGACACCTTTTCAACCCCAAATTCTGCATGATGTCTATGTTGGTAGTTGGAGGAAGGTGCAAATGTATCGTTCAGCTAGTGGCACAACTCCTCCAATGAAAACATATTTGGATTTACCGTTACTTTTCGAGAAAGGAGAAATATCTTATGGAGTTGGTTTTGAACCAGCTTTTGCTGATTTAAGCTATGCATTCACAATAGCTTTGCGTAGGGCTAACTTAAGTGTTAGAAACCCAAGTGCTTCCAATATTACAGTCCCAAAAAAAGAAAAAAGCTTGCCATGGTGGGATGAAATGAGAAATTATATTCATGGAAAAACCACATTGTGTTTTTCTGAAAGCACATTTCACATTCTTGCTACAACTGATCCATATGAGAAAAATGATGAACTCCAAATTTCTTCCGGATATATGGAACTCAAACACACGGATGGACGTATACATGTTTCAGCAAAGGACTTCAAGATGTTTACAAGCAGTTTGGAGAATTTGCTTCGAAATTCAACAATTAAACCACCATCTGGCGCACGTGGTGCTTTTCTAGTTGCCCCTAGCTTTACTCTGGAGGTTACAATGGACTGGGAATGCGAGTCGGGTAACCCACTCAACCATTATTTATTTGCGCTTCCGTCTGAACGTGTCACTCGTGATAAGATATATGATCCGTTCAGATCTACATCATTATCGCTGAGGTGGAATTTCTCTCTCAGACCCATCATATCTCTTTCACAGTCCTCCAGTAACGGTTATGCTGCATTTGACGCTAGTTTGCATGATTCATTGAAATTGGAGAATGATTCAGTTAATTCACCAACTTTAAATGTTGGCCCTCATGACTTTGCTTGGCTCTTAAAATTCTGGAGCTTGAACTATAGTCCTCCTCACAAATTGCGTTACTTCTCTCGATGGCCTCGTTTTGGTGTCCCGAGAGTTCCTAGGTCTGGTAATCTTTCATTAGACAAAGTCATGACAGAATTTATGTTCCGGATTGACTCAACTCCAACCGTTTTAAGACATATGTCATTAGATGATAATGATCCAGCTAAAGGATTGACATTTAAGATGACAAAGTTAAAATACGAAATGTGTTATAGTCGTGGTAAGCAAAAGTATACATTTGAGAGCAAACGTGACATTCTCGATCTTGTGTATCAGGGTCTCGATCTTCATATGCCTAAAGTATTTCTTAATAAAGATGATTGCACTAGTGTTATCCAAGTTGTTCAAATGACAAGAAAAAGCTCAAAATCTTCATCCACGGACAGAGTTGTAAATGAAAACAGTGGCAATGGTAGAACTACTACAGAACGGCATCGTGATGATGGATTTTTGTTGTCATCTGATTATTTTACAATTAGAAGGCAATCACCAAAGGCAGATCCAGCCAGATTGCTTGCTTGGCAAGAAGCTGGTAGAAGAAATTCTGAGATGACATATGTTAGGTCAGAATTTGAAAACGGAAGTGAGAGTGATGAACAAGCAAGATCTGATCCAAGTGAGGATGATGGTTATAATGTAGTGATAGCTGATAACTGTCAGCGTATCTTTGTCTATGGATTGAAGCTACTGTGGACAATTGAAAACAGAAATGCTGTTTGGTCATGGGTTGGTGAATTATCTAAAGCATTTGCACCTTCAAAACCTTCTCCGTCTCGTCAATATGCCCAGAGGAAGCTTCTAGAAGGGAACCAAGTACAATATATAAAGGAATCTCTTCATGAAGATGTTTCCAAGAACCCTTCTGTTAATCAAGGTGCAAGTTCTTCTAAACAAAAGGAGGCATCAGGGTCGGACCCATCTTCAGCAAATTCAACTAAAGTAGACAGTCAATCATTTGGTACAAAACCACAATATATCTGATCACATTTATGGGTTTCTTTTTTTGTCATGATGAATTCTGCTTTGAATCTTTATCCTCTATGTAAAATGTTAATCCTTTTCTGGTTAATTGATAGACAAACTTGGATTTGATGACTCTGATGAAGAGGGCACTCGTCGTTTTATGGTAAATGTTATCGAGCCACAATTCAATCTTCACTCTGATGATGCCAATGTAAGTTGTTAAGGTGTTAGAACTGAAGTATTTTAGTAAACCTTATTTAATTAATCATTTATTTATGGTTATCAGGGTAGATTTTTGCTTGCTGCTGTAAGTGGGAGAGTTTTGGCTCGGTCATTTCATGCAGTTCTGAATGTGGGTATAGAGGTGATTAAACAAGCACTTGGGAGTGGAGATGTGAATAATCCAGAATCCCAACCTGAGTTAACATGGAATCGTATGGAACTATCAGTGATGTTGGAACACGTGCAGGCTCATGTGGCTCCAACTGATGTTGATCCAGGGGCTGGACTTCAGTGGTTACCAAAGATTCGTAGAAACTCACAAAAAGTAAAGCGCACTGGGGCACTTCTTGAAAGAGTTTTTATGCCATGTGATATGTACTTCCGCTATACTAGACACAAAGGTGGAACAACAGATTTAAAGGTATGTTATGATGCTCATGTTATGACATGGCTTTGCGCACACACTAATTTGTGTATAATATCCATACTTGTTGAATTCTCTGTAATGCAGGTCAAACCTTTGAAGGAACTTGCCTTCAATTCTCAAAATATAACAGCAACCATGACATCTCGGCAATTTCAAGTTATGCTTGATGTTTTGACTAATCTACTCTTTGCCAGGCTTCCCAAGTAAGAATATTTTAATTTACCATGTTGTTACTCCTTGTCTTGAAGTTCACTATGTTATTCTCAATATTTTTCGGATCAACTTATTTAGATTTTTCTTTGATTGGCTAACTCACACCCCTCTAAACCTACTCCTAATCTACACCAATGTCCACTATGGGATTAGAACCCTCAACCACTTAGGGAGGAACACCTTTACTACATACCTTGATACCGCTAGGCTACAAACCCTTTGGTATGAACTTATTTGGCTATGATGGATCTGAGACTGCATGTTATTATCAACCATACATAATGAAGTTTTTAATTACAGTTGAGTATGTTTTGATATCTAAATGTTGTATAGGCGAATGTGAGAATATGAAAGTTTTGCTTGGGTCAACCTTTTTTTCTGTAATTTGGCCATTTCACTGAAGTTTGTAATTCAGGCCTAGGAGAAGTAGTCTTCCTAAATCAGCAGAAGATGATGAAGACATTGAGGAAGAAGCAGATGAAGTAGTTCCTGATGGTGTTGAAGAGGTGGAGTTAGAACGAGTCAACCTTGAACAGAAAGAACGGGCCCGCAACTTGCTTTTTGATGATATCCGGAAGCTTTCCTTGCTTACAGATACTTCTGGAGATGCACATTCAGAGAAGGAAGGGAATCATTGGTTGATAACTGGTGGTAGATCCACATTGGTAAGATGCAGAACTTTTAAAGTATATATTATCTAAAAAGTTCATGTCTAAAGTTCATCACACTATTTTGTTTTTGTTATACGTAAGAATGCTAAAAGCTTACATTTATAGGTGCAACGACTGTGGAAAGAATTGGTGAATGCACAAAAATCTAGAAAGATAGCTGCTGCTTCTTTTAGGATGGTTATGCAGAAAGCTGCACAACTACGGCTTATGGAGAAAGAGAGGAATAAAAGCCCTTCATGTGCTATGCGCATATCTTTGCAAATCAACAAAGTTGTTTGGGGGATGTTTGTGGATGGGAAATCTTTTGCAGAGGCTGAGATAAATGACATGGTAAGCCCGACTCTAATCTAAAATAAAGAATGGGCATTTCCATGATCTTACATACTTATGATATTTTTCAGTTTCTAGTGTTTTTTTGGTTGAATGTCATTCTTTCTTTTGTGGAGCTCAGGACCATGAACCTTAATTCATGATGAATCTAATGAAACACCTTGTTGTTTGCAGATATATGATTTTGATAGAGATTATAAAGATGTTGGTCTTGCTAGGTTCACAACAAAGTACTTTGTTGTGAGAAATTGCCTGCCTAATGCCAAATCTGACATGCTTCTGTCAGCATGGAATCCTCCTCCTGAATGGGGCAAGTATGTAACTGTTTTTTCTTCTGCGGGTATTTGCACATGTTTGAATTCTTTTGAGTATATTTTGTTATAAACTTGCACTTACTTTTAGTGGTTTCAGAAAGGTGATGCTTCGGGTAGATGCAAAACAAGGAGCTCCAAAGGATGGCAACTCGCCTATTGAATTATTCCAGGTGCAAACTTCTGCTTGCTGCTTAATATAAATTGTATCAAGAATTGAAATAGTCAACTTTAGTGATCTTGGTGAATTTTAAGGTCAAACTTAACCTTACCTATGTCTGTTCCTATCACAAGTATTTAGGGTTCCTTGATCATTTGTATAGTATAAAATAAATATTCAGTATGATGTGAGTGAGCTGACCTCCGCAGATTTTTCTCTTACATAATTTAATTCGAGCCTTTACTAAATTACTAGCAGGTCTAATTGTCTAGCAAACCATTCCGTTCAAGCATGGTATAATTTATGCTCAAGTTAAAAAGCAGAACAAAACCAAATCTTTTGATAGAGTCACAGATATATAGTTACAATACTACTAACATGTGATCTTACAATGACCTAATAAACATGTCCTTATCATTAATCTGTGACCAACATCTTTATCAAGACCTTGTTAATACAACAACTTATTCATTAATGCTTAATTGGGTTGAAATGCTTATCATCTTGTACTGATTAAAGCTACTGTTTAATCCTTAAAGGTGGATATTTACCCGCTGAAAATACATTTGACTGAGCAAATGTATAGAATGATGTGGGGTTACTTTTTCCCAGAAGAGGAGCAAGATAGTCAACGTCGCCAGGTTAGGTGGCCTTCAGTTATTGACTAGTTTTGGAGGTGGCAAAATAGGCGGGTTGGGTTGACCCGAATTACCTTATCAATTTTTTAATAAATAATCAATCTGTCAAGTATGATTACTAAAAGTGTTTAGTTTCGACAAATAGGAAGCTTGGAAGGAGTCAACTACTTCTGGTTTTAGAAGAGCAAAAAAGGGTCCTGCTGTTAATGAGGCTTCTGCATCAAGCAGTCACTCAACAAAAGAATCAGAGGGGTCCACGCGATCTAATCCGTCATTGTCATTAACATCCCGAAGCAATCATTCTTCCACCCATTCTGAATCCATTCATGTGAGTTTTTACTGACCTGTCAAATTATGATCTTACGTGAATGATAGATACATATTACAATTGAATTTTTATAATCATGCAGGGATTAAAGGGACAGAATGGGAAAACTACAGCACCTGAGTTAGTACGAACTTCTTCGTTTGATAGAACATGCGAAGAATCTGTAGCAGAATCTGTTACTAATGAACTTATGCTACAATTACATTCTTCAAGTCTCCCTCCATCAAAGATTGAATTGGTTGGAAGTGTTGAGCAGCAGGATGAATCAAGTAAAGCTAAGTCCAAAATTGCAAAAGCTGGTCGTTCTTCTCAAGAAGAAAAGAAGTTAGGTAAACCAAACGATGAGAAAAGGTCCAGGCCAAGGATTATGAGGGAATTCCATAATATCAAGATAAGTCAGGTTTGTTAGTTGTTCAAGGACTGATATCATCATTTAAATTTTGCAAAGTCAACAGGTCGGGAAAGGGTAACTTTTGGTGTGCTTTAAAACATGTTGGTTTGGGTTTTACTCAGAAGACTTTTTATCCAAAACATTTTTATGAACAGTTAGCATGTTATATGTGATTGTTATGATTATTAAAATTTAAATTAGTAATAGTCTAGTGTTTGACATTTTTGACTCTATTTTTACTTGTTTGACCTGTTAAAAAAATAAAACATAAAGTAAATCTACCCTTTCATATGTAAAGGGGTCAAACTTGGCATCTATAACATTTTTTCTTACCGTTTTAACAAATCTTGTTTTTTCATAATGACCAGGTTGAACTGCTAGTGACCTATGAAGGGTCTAGATTTGCTGTAAGTGATCTAAGGTTGCTTATGGATACGTTTCATCGTGTTGAATTTACTGGTACTTGGAGGAGGCTGTTCTCAAGAGTTAAGAAACATATAATTTGGGGTGTCCTCAAATCAGTCACTGGAATGCAGGTAAACATTGTTTATTAAGCAAAACAATTTCTAGTGTTATCTCAACAAAAGAGCATAGTTTTTTTCATTAATACTCAAAATATCTAAACGTGTACATAATTGAACCGTTGCAGGGTAAGAAGTTTAAAGATAAATTACATGGTCACGGGAAAGAAACAACTGTGTCTGGTATCCCTACAACTGATCTGAATCTTAGTGACAGTGATGGTGGGGGTCCTAGCAGTAAAGCTGATCAGGTTCCAATAACTTGGCCGAAACGACTTCCCGAGGGTGCAGGAGATGGATTTGTGACCTCAATCAGAGGATTATTTAACTCTCAGCGACGCAAGGCTAAGGCCTTTGTGCTGAGAACAATGAGAGGTGAAGGAGAAAATGATCAAATGGGTGGTGGTGGTGACTATAGTGAAAGTGATACAGAATATTCTCCATTTGCCAGACAACTAACCATAACCACTAGAAAACTCATTAGACGGCACACCAAAAAGTTTCGTGCGAAGAAAGGTTTGTGCCACCCGTCATTTTGTTCATATAGAAATAAAAAAGTGTTACAAAATTGTGAATAACTTGGCTTCTATTGTTAATGATCAGGTGTACCTCCACAGCAAAGAGATTCATCACTTCCATCTTCACCAGTAGAAACCACACCATATGAAAGTAGATCCTCTAGTGGATCTGATTCTTATGAGGATTTTCTTGATTACAAGGCGGCTGACGAAAAATCACTGCCTTTGCCTTAACCCAACCCATGAAACCGCATCCTTAGTTTTGTTGCAACGCCTTGCCTAGGCTAACATGAGCCACGCTCCATAGGTAAGGCTGAGTTTTTGTATCATCAAAAGCAGGATCCACCATTGGTATAGCTATATATATATACAAGGATTATGGGTTATGAGAGTTGTATATAACATTGGGCTCTAAGTCGTCAAGAGTTTGATGAACATCTATGAATGTGATTTGTATATTTAAGATGGAAATAAAGGTGGTAATAGCGTTATTGTTATCTTTATTATTTTGTTTAGTTTTCTACATTAGGATTTATAAAAAGTAAGCAAGATGCATTGCGGTTTTCTCATGTTGATGCACCTATGACATGCCAATACAAGTTCCAACTGTTGGAGAGAGGATACGGTCAATAAAACCTGGCTGGATCAGGATAGAGAGAGGGGGTGCATGTTTCTAACAACTTTCGTAAAGGTTTGCTCATGTTGTATGAAGCATCCCCACTTAGTGATCGGTCTGTTAGTTCACACAAATCCGAAGTAGTTACCACATGAGCTACATTGGGAAACTTGCATGTGTGGTTATGAAAAAAATAAAGGGATAGTTTTAAACTTGCATCTGTGGTTCTAGTTGAGTTTCCTAAGGTATCTAATTACACTACTTTTGTTCGTCGTCAACAGACCTATCTTGACTATTGTCTATTTATTCTGTATAAATTTCCATGTATCCATCTTTGAGTCGCAAAAATAGCTTGCAAAAATGCATGTTACTAAAACATAAGTTTTCAATGCATAATGTATAATGCTTTTCAAATATTATTTGAGTAAATATTTAAATTTACAAGTTTCGAGAGAGATATACGTATTTAACCCTTTTAATTTAACATTTGTGTTGCAATATTTAGAAAAAAGTATGTTTGTAAACAGTCTTGATTACAACAATTTGTCTAATTCCATTATAACGATGCTAACATTTCATCTAACTTTCCAATTTGATTTCATGTTAATTACAATGGTGCGTCCAGCTTCTTACAACAATGCATTTAACTTTTAGATATGATTTATTAATTTTATGAATTTTAATACGATGGATATTCCTCTTATTATAGTGACACAACTAATTCATTTAAGAGTTAATTACATAAATGGTCCATATGGTTTATTCAAAATAACTAAGTTAATTACATAAATGGTTCATATGGTTTATTCAAAATAACAGGTTTGGGTATTAAGGGTTTTTTTATAACAGGTTAGGGTATTGTGTTTTTAATTTTGTAACGAGTTAAGGTATTAAGACTAACCGACGTTAGTTTTTATGTTAAATCTAAAGGTATTTTTGTCTTTTCACTTTACAAGGACCATGAATGTAACTTAAAGGAACTGTTTGTGTCATTTAATATAAAAAAAGGGATTGTTTGGGTAATAAATACATACACACACATATACATGTATATGTGTTAGATGTAGAACTCATGTATATGTTTAGATGATCAATCAACTCTTGTAATCACACTTTGTAATTATTATTTGAATGATATGATATGAATGATTTTGATTATATTTGTGTTTATGAATTGAACAATATAATGTTACATCTCATTATATATGTTATAAATATATGATATAATGTATTTCATAATGTATGTGTGAATGTGTGCAGTGAACATCAAACTGTGTCAATTTGGAAAATTGACAAGTGTTAGAACAACTACGGATGAATAAAGTGTTCTTCCGTAGATGTTCTCAGGAATACAACTGAAGTGAACATCCGTAGATCTCCTGCGGAAGAACAATTCCAGCTGAACAAGTCAAAAGCACAAAGTGAAGCTACTGAAGGAGAAATTGTCATGGAAGAACAAGTTCAAGAACTCCTACGGAAGCACAATCACAGAAGAACAAGCAATGAAGATCAAGTGTTGCTGCGGAAGACTAAGTTCCTGCGAAAGAACAAATTCCTACGAAAGACTTGTTTAACACTTGTATGATTTCACATCATCAAGTAGTCAACTAACAGAAAGTCAACAAGTCAACATGACAGAACAACAACATTAATGGCGATGGAAGACATATATTTCAAGCGAATATTTCACGTCACATCAACAACATTATATGTATTTATTTCATTGTAAATCTTGAACTCCTATGCCGATAAATATGGCAAGGATTCAGATAACTATAGTTAGCTGAATTATAGCAACAAGTTAGCGAAAGATTAGCAATGGATTAGAAACAGAATATAATAAGATCTCTATATAACATGAGATCAAGATCAGATGTAGAGAGACGATCAACATACGATCAAGCAACATAAGCAACATTTATATCAAAACATCAATAGCAACAAGAAAGCATTACGATCGTCATTCGTTAACACTCGTGGTTTGATTATTCTTATATCTTGGTTGTTCTATTGTTTGATTGATTTCTAGTTTGATAATCTCTTAAACAGCAAGTGTTGATAATTCCGCGATCAATACTTGTTCAAATCAAACCTGATAATTCCTGAACGATCCTTGGATTCACAGGTGGTATCAGAGCTTGGTAACTTAAAGAATGCATCCCCACCAACAACAAACAATAAAACAGGTATCACTAATGCTAAAGAAACTGGTCTAATTATTTTGCAGGATGATACTTGTGACTAGAGCATGTATGAAAAGGAAGCACTTGCAGAGAATCAAGCTTTAATGGCCAACATGGAAAACAAAGTTCCTCCAATGGCGGCTGAGGTAAGAGAAAGGTTGTGTTCTTCCATTTGCATAGATGAAGTAGAAAGATATAGAACACATGCTCAACAATTGGCTGATAAAGTAAAAGAAACATTGCTTATAAATGAATCTCATGTTAGGGAACACAAACTTTATCAAGTCAAAATTAATTCTTTACAAAAGGATTTAGATAAAATTGTATCTGAAAGTTACAATCTAAAAGCACAAGTTGAGCATCTGACTACATCTTTAACCAAGTCTATGTCAGATCATGCATCTACTGAGGTGAAATTGCAGAAATTTCAATTGTCATCACAACAGTATGAGAAACTATTAACCTCTCATATTGAGTCAAAGAACAAGTCAGGATTGGGATTTCATGCAGTTCCACCACCAGTGAATGATAACTATAATTCTTTGCCTGAGTCCATGACCAACAGTTTATCTAATCACTTTATGTCCAGTAACATGTGTGAGTCAACAGATAAAAATAATAGTAATGTAACTAATGACACTGAATTATATGAATCTGATTCATCAGAATCAGAACACTCAAATCAAAGTAAATCAGAATTTGATTATGATAACTGTGATGACTTGCATGATGATGATAAGTCTGATAATACTGGTTTGTATAATGGTAAAACTATTTTAACTAAATACTCAGTCCCAAAGGTACTAAATGAACTTAAACTACCATATCCACCAAAACAAAAAAACCTGCTGAAGACAATCCACACAAGGATTGAGCAACTAAATGAAGGCATACATGCATTCAATAAACTTAACAAGGAAAAGCCAGCAAATAGAGCCTTAGAAGAAAAGTTCGTGACTTTAGCAGATCATCTACGGAAGAAGTTTGTGAGATCCACAGAAGTCATATGGAATAAGCAAGAAATTGCTCAATCATTAAGCAAAGACAAGGCTCAGAAGAAATACTTGCAGGCTAAACAAGAACCCTTTGACATCATGACAGGTAGAGGTAAGATATCATCAGCAGCAAAGTTGGACAAAGAACTGAAGAACCATGAGGTTTCAACTAAGAAAAAGGCTAAGGCTGCATCAGACAGTGATGCCGAAGAAAAATACTGTAAATGGTGTGACATGCACAATCACAGTACAGAAGATTGCTTCTTCAGCAGCTATTGCTCAATATGTAATATGAACAATCACATGACTTCAGATTGTTCCTTCAACAAATATTGTGCAATATGCAACAAAAACAACCATTCTACCAAGGAATGCTTTTTCAACAAGAAGAACAAAACAAAGATCCTCAAGAAGAAGTATGCAGAGTCCAATGAGTCAGAGTCAAAATCTTCTGAGGATGATAATCCTAGAGCTGCAAAACAAAAGAAACAGCAACAAAAATAGAAAATTACTAAGACAAAGAAAACAGTTGCTGAGGTGCAATTAAAAATTAAGAAGGAAAAACAACAAGTGCAAAGGAATGCACCACACAAAAAGGTAGCTCTTGAAGAAGATGATGACATCTTTGATGATTTTGACAAAGGCAGTAGTAAACAAGATGAAAACACCTCATCATTATCACCAAAAACATCCTCACCCAAAACAACACATAATGAATTAAATGACATCAAAACTAAGTTAGAAACTTCAAGACTCATTCATGAGAAAGTCACTATATTAGATAACAATAGCAAGCCTAAGACCATCAAGGCTTGGGCTCCTAAGTCTAACTAAGTTTATTCTGTTTGCAGGAACATCCAAAGAGGGCTGACAACAAATGGTATGTTGACAGTGGCTGTTCCAAACACATGACAGGAAACTGTACCCTCCTGTAGGATTTCAAACATAAAAATGCTTCATATGTAGCATTTGGTGGGGATAAGAAGGGAGGTAAAATCACTGGTGAAGGAATGGTAACAAATGGAGTTTTAAAGTTTGATAAAGTTAATTTTTGTGAAAACTTACAGTTTAATTTACTAAGTGTATCTCAAATCTGTGACCAACACTATACTGCTTTCTTTGATAACTCTGATTGTTACATTCTTAAGCCAGGTTTCAAAATTCCAGAAGACTGGATCCTTCTTAAAGCACCAAGAAAAGGTAACACCTATGTGTTGGACATGAATAACACAGCACTAACAAGCAAAGAAACATGCCTGATTTCTAAATCATCAGAAGATGAAGCACAACTGTGGCATAGAAGGATGGCTCATTCAAACTTGAAAAACATGAATAAATTGGTGAAAAATGACTTAGTCATTGGTGTTCCAAAGAAAGAATTTTACTGTTCTAATCACTGTTTATCATGCTATAAAGGAAAACAACATAAAGTCCCACATAAGTTAAAAACAATTAACACAAACACAACACCACTGAAGTTACTACACATGGATCTCTTTGGTCCAACCAATGTGTTAAGCATTGGCAAAAGGCAATACTGTTTGGTGATTGTTGATGATTTCACTAGATTCACTTGGGTATTTTTCTTAAAACATAAAAGTGAAACATCAGAAACTTTAATGGAATTCATCACTAAGATAGAAAATCAACTTGATCTAAGAATCAAGATACTGAGAAGTGATAACGAAAATGAATTTGTTAACTATGTTTTAGATACTTTTTGCAGAGATAAAGGCATAGCCAGATAATTCAGTGCACCAAGAACTCCACAACAGAATGGAGTTGCTGAGAGAAGAAACAAAACTCTAATTGAAGCGGCAAGAACAATGCTAGCTGACTCACAGCTGCCAATAACATTTTGGGCAGAAGCTGTGAACACAGCATGCACTGTTCAAAACTGAACTTTGATTGTCAAAGAACATAATAAAACACCCTATGAACTTCTGTTTAAAAGAAAACCTTTTATAGGATATCTTAAAGCATTTGGGTGTCATGTATCTGTATTAAACACAAAAGAACAGTTAGGAAAATTTGCTGTAAAAGCATATGATGGTTTCTTTGTTGGTTATTCATCAACATCTAAATCATATAGAGTATACATTCCACATGATAGCATAGTGGAAGAAACTCCTAATGTATCCTTTGATGAATCCTTATTTCCACAGTCTGTGAAAGGATCATCTTGGTTGTTGGATATAGATGCATTAAATAACTCATTTAACTCTGGTTATCTTAATGTGACAAGTGCTGTGGATACATGTTACCCCTATGTTCCTCCAAATATGGGTGTACCATTAACAGCTGATCCACCCAGAGTCATTCCTCTAGAGAACCAAAGTAACAATGATCCTGGTACATCAGCTCAAATAAGTAAAGATGGTTCTGATGACCTTACACCATGCACATCAGCAGAAGTACCATCTACTTCCGTAGATGTCTCTACTTCCGCAGATGATGGTCTGAAATCCCCCAAGGACCAAATCAACTCAAACCACCTCACACCATTACCATATACATATATATCTGCTACAGAGAATACAGCTGATCATTTGCATGCTACGGAAGGCATGTCCACAACCCTGGAAGGCATACCTATTCCTGCGGAAACTCATTCAGCTGCACCAGAAAATGAGATGGACTATTTTGTTGACTCTCCATCACAACTGACCCTATTACCCACAACCAACATCACAAACCTGGACTCATCCATACAAGTTAATGATGTACCAACAGTTAGAACACATAAGTATCACCCAATTGATAACATGATAGGTGACCTCAACAGCAAAACTACTAGAAAACAAGGGGGAGCAGGAAACATCTATTTGTTCTCCTGCTTTCTTTCACAAGTAGTTCCAACCAACATAATAGAAGCCTTGAAAGATAACAGCTGGATTGAAGCAATGCAAGAAGAACTTCAGCAGTTCAGGAAACAGAAAGTGAGGAATCTAGTTGATCTCCCTGAAGGCCAATATCCTATTGGCACAAGATGGTTATTCAAAAATAAGCTAGATGACAGGGGAATAATCATCAGAAACAAAGCAAGACTAATTGCACAAGGCTACACACAAGAGGAAGGCATAGACTATGATGAAGTCTTTGCACCAGTTGCAAGGATTGAGGCAATTAGAGTGTTCTTAGCCTATGCTTCATATAAGAAGTTTACAGTTTACCAAATGGATATAAAATGTGCCTTTTTATATGGAAAGATTGATGAAGAGGTCTATGTCTCTCAACCACCAGGCTTTGAAGATCCAGATTATCCTCACAGGGTGTACAAGCTTGACAAAGCTTTATATGGTCTCCATCAAGCACCAAGAAAATGGTATGAAACATTGTCCAAATTCCTACTGAAACATGGGTACAAAAGAGGTACAATTGACCAGACACTCTTCCTCAAACATGAACATCATGATCTCTTAGTTGTACAAATATATGTTGATGACATCATATTTGGATCAACAAACAAGAGGCTGTGTGAAGAGTTTGAAGCCTTAATGCAATATGAGTTTTAGATGAATTCAATGGGAGAATTAACATTCTTTCTAGGATTACAAGTTCATCAGAAAACAGATTGCATTTTCATCAATCAAGAAAAATATGTCCTTCAAACACTTAAGAAATACAACTTTGTTGAATCCTCCTCATGCAAAACACCAGCATCTACTATAGACAAAATTGTACCAGATCCAACAAGGAAGTCTATTGATCAAAGATTATATAGATCTACGATAGGATCATTAATGTACTTAACTGCTAGTAGATCTGACATAATGTTTGCTATGTATGTTTGTGCTAGGTATCAAGCAGATCCAAAGGAGTCTCACTTGAATGCAGTAAAGAGAATCTTCAGATACCTCAAAGGGAAACCAGCACTTGGTCTCTGGTATCCCAAAGAAGGAGATTTCAAACTTTACTCATATTCAGACAGTGACTACGGAGGCTGCAACAACAACAGGAAATCAACAACTGGAGGATGTTAATTCTTAGGACCATGACTTGTGTCTTGGCAGTGCAAAAAGCAGACAAATGTTTCAGTATCCACAGCTGAGCCTGAGTACATAGCTGCTTCAGCTGGGTGCTCTCAGGTTCTATGGTTGCAAAACCAATTACTTGACTATGGTTACAATTTTCTTCAAACTCCAATATACATAGATAACTCAGCTGCTATGTTTATCACTGCTAATCCAGTTCAACATAGTAAAACTAAACACATTGAAATCAGATACCATTTTCTGAGAGATTGTTCAGAAAAAGGCCTAATCAAGTTGATCAAAGTGGACACAACAAATCAACTTGCTGATTTGTTCACTAAGGCCTTTGATTCAGTTAGATTTAACTTCTTAATTGAATCCTTAGGCATGCTCAACCTAGATTAGTTCACAACAACAACATCAATATTTGTCGGTTACCTGTAATCATATGAGAAAGGCAAACATTTTTCTTAAATAACTACCTAAGGTAGTTGCTATTCTAAGGATATGATAGTACACTATAACTTGACATTCACTCCAGCTCTTCAATCAACAACTACCTACTGATCAGATGTGTTTGATATGTGAATAGGTTTAGCTTGAGTGGAAACTTAACAATGTCATGCACAACATAAAGTCAAGGTGACTAAGAGTGGACAAGTCATTGAGAGAAGCATTCAAGTAAGTCTAATCCGGATGTGATCAGGATAACACCCATGCACACTTACTATGTTGTAACACCTTATAACCTCTATCTTTGCGCATCATGACCCTCTGTTTTGCGTAAGCAAAGACCTGGGTCAACGGGCACCTCTGTTTTACGTGAGTAAAGACCTGGTGACCGGATGCTAATCATCAAACGTTCCAAAAGGAACTGATCTCAAAGAATCAAATGTGATCATTTATTGCAGAGCATGCAAATCATCTCAGCATTAATAAGATTTCAAAGAAATCTTAAGATAGAGCTTATAATCTACGGAACATAGTTTCAGTGTGATAAAGTGATAACTTGACTAACTTCTGGAGGACTAACTTATATTTCAATGATGAGTTCATCTTTGTTACCTTTAATTCTTACCAAAACATGATAAACAGCATGATACGTTAAACTACACTCTTGACTGAATTTCTGCGGATCCACATATTTGCAATCAGCACTAGATCAAGTAAATAATCTCACACAATATTCAGGAAAATGTCTAGATTATCGTATGATCTCTAGTATATCCTATGTTTGCCTGTAACAAGCTATGAACATCATTTATTTTCTCTATGATTATTAGTTGGACAAATTAATTGTTGTTCAAGCTATTTTCTTAAATTTTTGATAAATACATAAGTCTATGATTAATCATAAATTTTGGGGGTGTAGTCGAAGTATGAAACTGAGATTCAAATGAGTTTAACTAATTTCAAATACAATGATATGAAAATGAAGAAAAATTAGAACTTGAGCACTAACTTGGCTGCAAAGAATATCTGAAACAGTCAATTACTTATGCACAATTGCTATGATGCAATGACATAAGGTCTAACAGTAAAACAACAAATGGATTAACCATGTGTTAACTTAACCATGTGTTAACTCATACAGAAAGATCAATAACCTTCGGAAGTTATGATAATTAGTTCATCCGCAGAGGTTCTGCGGAAGACAGAATGAATCATCTTCCGTAGAAGTTATACGGAAGAGACAGAAATCTTTGACTTCCGTAGATATTATACATTGCCTTGTATGAATAACTAGTTGTTTGAATATTAACTGGTTATAATTAATCACAGATCTGTTCCTCCGCAGATGTTCTGCGGAAGACAGAATGAGCTAACTTCCGTAGATGTTATACGGAAGAGAACATATCTTGCCTTGCATGATTATTAATTGTGTAGTATATTAACTGTTTTGATAATTTATAATTAATACCCTAAAAGGGATAAAAAGTGTAAATGGGTCCACGTGATTAGGATAAAGGGAGACAGCCTGGTTTGGAAAAGGTATAAAAAGGCACTTCGACCGTTGGCCTTTCTATTCACTTTAAAATTACCCTCAACCTAGAAATCTCTTGATCCAAAACCTATTTCCCTTCACCGAAATCGATCACTTTAAGCTAACAATCTTCACACTTCTCACTAAATCATCTTTGCCATCATGGCAAACAGATTCGCAAAGGACCATAATGTCTGTGAGTTCTTAAATCTGGATGTAGAAGATGAGTGTAGAGTCATCATCCGCTACCTGAGGAGAACACGACTCTTCTATGCACTAACTGCTGACCCACTCATCTTTCTATCGCACATGACAGACTTTTGGAGCTCCGCAAGAGTAGGAGATGAAGGTGAAGGATCTGTCATCACTGCCACCATTGGGAATCTACCACTGTGGATAGATGAAGGCACAATACGTAGTGCGTTGGAGTTGGGAGAAGAAGAAGAAGGTCATCCTGATGTATTCGATCATGAATACATTCAGAAGGTGTTTGCCCTGATGGGCTATGATGGTGACTACCACCATGGAGAAATCAAAAAGGGCAGGTTGTGCAAGCCCTATCATTTTTTATCCCACACTTATCTTAAGTGTATATCCAACCGAAAGTCTGGGTTGGATAGATTTTCAAGGCATATTTCATCTGGGATTATTGGGATATTTGAGGGTAGGAAGTACAACTACTCCAAGTACATACTCAACTGCTTGTGTGACCACATAAGAGAGCAGAAAGAGAACAAAATGTTCATGTTTCCAAGATTCCTTCAGCTGATCATCAATGACCAACTGCCAACAATTGAACGAGATGGTGATGTTTGTGTGCAAACTCACCTAGGAAGATCTCTCCTCAATAAGCTAAAAAGGCAGTATGAAGGAGGAGGTATGGATTTATTTGCACATATGGTGGATGAAACTGAGAATATCCCACAAGAACTCCTATGGATTGAAGAACCTCAACATCAGAACACTCCAGTTGAATCCCCTGCACACTCTCAACAGCAATCACCAGCTGCTGAACCAGCTACTGCTCATCACCAAGAACCACAGCCACATTCAACATCAATAATTCACTTGATCTCCTCTTCTAGTAAACAGACACAACCAATCTCCCTTAACCCATCACAAACAACTATCAATACTGCTTCAATTGAAGTAGTTGATGAGGAGGTGACTCAGCCAACACCCACACATCCAAGCCAAATTGAACCAATTGCCTCACCAACACTTACTGAACCAATCACCTCACCAACACCTTTAGAACCATCCACTTCTGCCACACCTACTGAACCCTTAGAAAGCCCATCTTCAACTGAAGAATTCCATCTAGAAGAGGATGAAGAAATTCTAGAAGGCACTATTGAGGAGATGTGTATGGAGGCTGAGGAAGAGAAAGGTGAGGAGGTGCTTCAAGGAGAGTTTGTTGATATTGAAGCTTATCATGAGGATGACCTAAAGGATGAGGAGATAGATGTAAGTAAGAGCTATTTAGTAGCAAAATATAACAACCTCATCCTGAAGGGAAACAAGAAGCTGGAAAAGCTTAGAAGATTGAAGAATGAACTGAAAGAGAAAGTCAAGCTGATAGCTGAGAAAGATACAACAATCATTCAACTAGAAGGTAGACTGAAAAAGCTGAGAGAAGATATTGTGATTGACAAAGAGGTGATTGATGCCCTGAATGATTTGGTAGATGAACAAGCAACTCAACTGAAAGAGAAAGAGATTGAGATTATGAATTTGAAAAGGAAGTTGACTGATGCTGAACAGAATAAAGGTGGATCAGCATTGATCACCTACAGCAGGAAGAGTAAATACTTGGAGAAGACAGCTGATGCAGCTGGAGAATCATCAAAGAGATCTAAACCAGATTCTCCAGAGCATCAAACCCCATTGATGCAAAGTGTAGAAGAAAGTGACCCTGAATGGGAAGAGCTGACCAAAGAAGAGTCTGAAGAAGCCAAACAAGGAAAGCTACTGACAACTGATGACATAGTAGAGGAAAGACCACAGTCATCCATGTTTACGCAGTTGACCAATCATGGATTCTCATATAACTTGGTATAAAAGATGAACATGGGAGAGATGGTCCAAACATTGAAAGAATTTGATGCTGTCAGAATGATGATCCCTGTGTGCAATTATGACACCTTCTCCAAGTTCAAGGCTATGGAGAAAATCAAGAAGGATTTAGGTCACTATGATACAAGACAGCTCATAAGGTATAACATGATCTGTTGGCTGCAAAGTCATAATCATGAACAGCATGAATTAAAAGGACAAACAACAAGAGAGTTAAAGGTGATGATGGAATACGTGATGAAGGTAGAGCTAGACACTGGTGTAAAATTCAGATCCGGAGCCCCCAATCCTGCATATCAACAACGATCAGCACAAACCTCTGCTGAGCCCACTGTAGTTAAAGCAAAAGATATGCATCAGGGAAAAGAAAAACTGATCAGAGAGCTAAGGGATTTAGTTCCACACAAGATCTGGCCTCTAGGCACTGTTATGAGAGAGATCACTGAGCAGAAAGCTACATTGATTCAATTCTTTGATCTAATCACAACGCCAGAAGAAGCAGAAGACCATCACATAATAGCATGGAAATATGATGGAGAATGGGACTGTGCAATGATAAAGAGGGCATCTGGCATGGTGCAATACTTCACAGGGGTGGAATCCTTACTGACACTGCCAGTTGCAGACCTAAATGTCCTACAAAACATTCCTATCATCAACTATCCCATAAGTCCAAGAGGAAGAGACTTCTCCGGACTTATGACTAAACTGAGTCACAAGTTTAAGGGAGATGTTCTGAGGGAAGCAAGAATGGTAGATGCTGAGCATAACCAAAGGAAAATTATAAGGTCTCAGTCCAAGTCTCAGTTGGTTGATGATGAATTGTTAATGAGAATTGAAGCTGAAGACAGAGCTACTGCATCAATAAAGATAATAGAAGGCAATCAATTTACAATCCCTATCACAGACTGGGATATGTAGAGAAAAAAAAGAACTAGTTTTGTTGAGGAATGATCCTCAAAGAAGAGCTGCAAGCATAAGACTTTTTGACCCGGTTGAAATAAAGTTGCTACATCCAAGCTACACCTCTTACTTACATGACAAACACTTTCCAAGGCTGTAAGATCAAACTGCTCAAAATGACTTATGCTTATATGCCCATCTTATTCAAGTCATTGGCAAACTGCATGCCATAGCTCACAAGAGGAGGAAGTATGAAGCTGGGCAGCTGATTGGTTCAGAGATAAAACCTATAACAGAATTAAGAGTTTCTGACCAGAACGAATTGGAAGTGGTATCCAATAACAGTGTTGTTGCAACACTGACCACTGAAGAGGACATCCTGGGGCTGAAATATAAAACACTGAAAAGAATGGGTAGAAGGCAGATCAGTTTCAAATTTGAAGATCAAAAGACTGCCGTAGAATACTTTAAAATGAAGATTTTGTCAAGAGTTCAAGATCTGAAAGACCTAAACCAATGATTACTAGAGTCTAAACCTAAGGGGGAGTATTGTTAGGTCTAGAACTCATGTATAGGTTTAGATGATCAATCAACTCTTGTAATCACACTTTGTAATTATTATTTGAATGATATGATATGAATGATTTTGATTACATTTGTGTTTATGAATTGAACAATATAATGTTACATCTCATTATATATGTTATAAATATATGATATAATGTATTTCATAATGTATGTGTGAATGTGTGCACTGAACATCAAACTGTGTCAATTTGGAAAATTAACAAGTGTTAGAACAACTACGGATGAATAAAGTGTTCTTCCGTAGATGTTCTCAGGAATACAACTTAAGTGAACATCCGTAGATCTCCTACGGAAGAACAATTCCAGCTGAACAAGTCAAAAGAATAAAGTGAAGCTACTGAAGGAGAAATTTTCATGGAAGAACAAGTTCAAGAACTCCTACGGAAGCACAATCACAGAAGAACAAGCAATGAAGATCAAGTGTTGCTGCGGAAGACTAAGTTCCTGCGAAAGAAGAAATTCCTACGGAAGACTGTTTAACACTTGTATGATTTCACGTCATCAAGTAGTCAACTAACATAAAGTCAACAAGTCAACGTGACAGAACAACAACATTAATGGCGATGGAAGACATATATTTCAAGCGAATATTTCACGTCACATCAACAACATTATATGTATTTATTTCATTGTAAATCTCGAACTCCTATGCCGATAAATATGGCAAGGATTCAGATAACTATAGTTAGCTGAATTATAGCAACAAGTTAGCGAAAGATTAGCAATGGATTAGAAACAGAATAGAATAAGATCTCTATATAACATGAGATCAAGATCAGATGTAGAAAGATGATCAACATACGATCAAGCAACATAAGCAACATTCACATCAAAACATCAATAGCAACAAGAAAGCATTACGATCATCATTCGTTAACACTCGTGGTTTGATTATTCTTATATTCTGGTTGTTCTATTGTTTGATTGATTTCAAGTTTGATAATCTCTTAAACAACAAGTGTTGATAATTCCACGATCAATACTTATTCAAATCAAACCTGATAATTCCTGAATGATCCTTGGATTCATAATATGTGTGTGTATGTATATATATATTGAGCTACCCTTTATTTCCAGAATCATGCTGGCCACCGACGCCGGCCACCACCACCGGCCACCACCCGAGCCACAACACCGTCACATTGTCTTCACCACCACTATCGTCTTCTGGTCGTTAATGAAACAACAACACCACCATCGACACCTCTTCATAGTTATCACCACCATCTCACCATCATCATCATCATAGCATCGTCACCACCATCTTACATCACCATCATCGCATCATCACCACATTGAACCATCCATCATTGATTCATCTCCATCGAACCATCAGTTTGCTGGTTTTGATCTTCGGTTCAAAGCTCTATCTACAAGCCCTAAAATCAAGAATCCCTTTTTTGAGTTTTAGAAGCTTTGGGGTTGAAGACGATGGTGGTGGTCGAGGATGATGTGAGGGATACGGTGGGTGGCAGCGATGATGGGTGGCGGCGATTGTGGGCGACAACGATTGTGGGGGGCGGCGGTGGTGGTGGATTAATTTGGGGTATTGGTCTGAAATGGGAGGGTGGGGACAAAAGGTGTGGTTGGGGTTGATTTTTTAATTTATTTATTTTGTAGTTAATTACACAAATGGTCCCTTGATTGTAAGAGAAAGATATAGTTACAAAAATAACTCCTCAAAGGGTATTTAAGTCATTTTATTCAAATTTAACAGAAAAACTAACGTCTGTTAGTCTTAATACCTTAACTCGTTATAAAATTAAAAACACAATACCCCAACCTGTTACAAAAAACCCTTAATACCCAAACTTTTTATTTTGAATAAACCACAAGGACCATTTATGCAATTAACTCTTCATTTAAAATGTTTACAACTTTAGGTATAATACTGTGGAAGTAATTAAATTAATGTAAACACCCTTAACTTGTGTATAATTAAACAGATGCAAGAATCCTTTCTTAAAATACACGTATACACACATCTAAAATAACTCATCTTCTAATTAACGTTGGTCTACATACGTATATGTGTTATTTATTTATTTATTTATTGGACAATGCAAAACCTACAATCTTTTACTAAAACCCCACTATCATTTTTTATCATCCATATTATTCATTATATAACGGTGAATACAAAGGGCGTTGCCATTTCCAAAGAAGTAATATTATATGTTAGAGATGTAAATACTTCGATTGGTTTCCACTTACATATTGGAATGAATGTCCAATCAATAACTATTTTTGGAAAGCAAAACTATATCAAAACAGGGGCGGAGCTTTTGAACTGTATATTTACGCGTATTTTGTTTAAAAAGTTCATACGTATTGGGTCTCCCATTCAGCTATAGGAAAATAAATTTATGGGTACCGTGTCTTTTGACCTCTTCATATATTTGTTCAATTTTCATCACTGTATTGAAATAAGCTGAAGTTCTAATCCATAGATAATAATATCTTTAAATCCGTATTCCGTAGATAATAAAATATATGTGTGTGTTGTTTCCTCTCAAAAGGTCTTTAACATGGTACGAACTAGAAATGACTCCATACTTATATTTAAAGAGAGTGTATTTGTTGTTGTTCAGATACATACAATAACAATTCAAAGATAAACTTAACTCAATCTTAATTGAACAGATTTCGGTATACAATTTTTCATATATCATTGAGCTTCTTCATCGAAGTACATATATATACGTACTACTTGACATGATACAATGATGCGTTAAGGATAATAAACCTAATGTGAATGCACTTAGGCTTTATAAGCAAAAAATTGGATATAGCTTCTATTTAAATTGAGCTTGACCATCCAATGGTAGCCCAATAAGCTTTAAGACAGAACACATTCTATTAAAAGGAAACGAAAAAGGAAACACACATCAAAGACACAAGAATTGGGAGAAGAGTGTTTCTTCCGAGAGTGTTGTAAAAAATGATGCATTGCATATACGTAGTACAATATACTACATACATGTAGTAAAGCATACTACATATATGTAAATAACCATAATAAAAAAAGCAAACTAAATATAATAAAATCTTTTGGGGAAATTATTAAACACCTCAAAGAACTATAATATATGCATTTTCGGTTTTTAATGCTGATAAAAACAGATCGGTTACGAAGGACGAGTTGAAGAAGGTTTTGAGTAGTTTGGAAGAAGAGTGTTTTCGGAGATTTATGATTAAAAATAATAATTAATGGATCAAAATTCAACTGAATGATTTATCTGATTTTAATTTGATTTATGATTAAAAATAATTTTGTATATGATTTACTATATGTGATGCTATAGTACGATGATACAACATATATGTAGTACAAAATTAGTTTGACACGTTAATGTTTTTTTCAGTATAAGAATATTCTAGTTAAATTAAAAATAAAATAGCTATTTATTGTATGGTGTAATTATTAAATAAAAAACAATATATGACCGATTCATAACGTTTAAAAAAAGGGTTGTAGTTTTCTAGTTTTTCATCAAGGAGGAGTTTTCTATTGATTCTTTCTTATATATACACACACATAAACATACAGAAAGAAGTATTAAATGAAAATCATATTTATGATAAGAAAATCATAAAAAACTATCTCTGGCAAATCATATCATTTATGAATATTTTATATTTTAATTATTTAAAGTGTATTTAAGTAAACTTCATATTATTTTTAAGTTCGTTATATATTTTATAATTTAATCCCCAAGGAAAGAAAATGATTACTAAATGAGTTATATATATAACATGTATGACTTAAATATACGTAACCCATAGTTGTAGACGTGGTAACACATAGTTACATATATGTAACCAATGGTTTTCACGGTTTTGAATTATGAATACGGTTTTCATTTAAACCCTCCCACAAACATAGGGGAGGGATCCCTTAAAAACCATGATATAAATGAAAACCATGAAAACCAGGAGTTACATATATGTAAGTACGTGGTACAAAGTATACAACTAAAAGTTACGCATATGTAGGGGTTGTGTATTTGTAAGTGCGTGTTACCATGTGTACAACTAAGAGTTACGTACATATAACTCATTTAAGTTACGTATACGTAAGTCGTTGTCACACCCCAACCTTAACAGCGGAAACGTTGAGATGTGAGGGTTAAGATTGTTCATGCTACACAACACTATTTCAAGGTGTAAATATTATTAAATAACCATTTCATGTCAACATTAACATAACATAAGTCTCAAATTAAACAAACATAACATAAATAAAAATTCAACATCAAATTCTCATAGCATTATCTTTATTTTCTCTAGGTCCAAATTCCTAGATGATTTCATATCTTCAAAGCAATACTAAGTTTGAGCATTTCCTGAAACATATAAAAAATACGGTCAACATATAATGTTGGTGAGTTCCCATAGATTGTACATACATATATAGAATCTTTTAAGATGACATTTCATGTCATAGGTTAAGGAATAATACAAATATAAATGGATAACAAATGTAACAATCAAACCTTAACAAATATGGCCACAACGAAATTATGCGATTAGCTAAGTGTACTTGGTTCCCATGATGATCAAGAACACGTCACCAGTAGCCAGCAATAACCTCGGCTTTAGCACCAAATAGGCTTGTCAGACCCATAAATCTATGACGTCGCTAGGCTAGTAATAGTTAATGATTGCGTTTACAAGTGTCTATCACATAATATTTACAAGTCCCAAATAACCATGACAAAATATAAGAAGAATTGCACATGTGTTACAAGAATACAAACATCTTTACAAGTGTGATTTTTATACGGTTAACATGTTTCACCCCAGAATGTGTGAAATAAAGTAAAACGGGGTATGGAAACTCACATGAATTATATGACGTACAAGGAGATAATAAGGCTAAAAATAACTCCAACGATGTCTTCATAATTAGCCTAATAGCGTGCGAGCCAAGGTTTAGAATTTGGTCAACAAGGTCAAAAACGATACACGAAAGCTAGAGTTTTAATCATAATCGAAATTCTTGATTTTAATATATTGATGTTTATATATATTTTTATTATTCAGCTTTGTTAATAAATAGAAAGAGACGATTAATTACTAAAATTTTTAGAGATTTATTAATAAATTAATCATCTTTACAAAAGAAATCGTTTATTATTAGTAATGATTTTATGAGGTACTAATTTAATAAACAATACATATATCTTTCTATTTGTTTCACAATAGTTTTTATCCATGTTTAAATTTGTAAATAATTTAAGCAATTTCAATGGAAAAATAAACGAGAGGTTTATTTAAGTTCAAATTCCCGAGAATTTAAAAGAATGTATTTCCATTTATTTCAAAATAAAATTTAAACTTGAAAATATATTTTATAAGAAATTTATAATTTCCAAGATAAAATTAAAAGATTTATTAAGTTAAATTCCTAAGAATTTTAAAAGAAAATATTTTTATTTAAATTTCTGATTTAGTATAGTTATAAAATAACTTTTGTATAAATTTAATAATATTTCAATATTTTATGGAATTTATTATTTAAGAAAAACAGCTTTAAAAAAAATTATTACAGGGGCTCGGGTTCTAACCCGGGTCCTATGCCTCCCCCTTGAGCTTTAACCAGCAGGCTGGGGCGCCTGCGCCTGTCAGCATACATTTTCAAAGACGTAAAACCTTCACCCGCAAACACCCCCAATTTCAACATGAACCCTAGAACAATTTTGTTCAAAATTGAAGTATTATTCGATTATCTTAGTAAAAACAATCATAGGGCTTTTGTTCTCCATGTAAAATCGAGTGTAAAACCCTGTTGAATTACCTGATTTGATGTGGTATTGACAAATTTGAGTTCAAACAAAGGTCGCGACAGGGTCTTGAATCAATTGCTATGCGTGTGTGTGTTTGGGTGAAATTAAAAGTGCAGAGAGCTTAAGAAAGTCGAATGGGATGGTTTGCCTCCATTATATAGTTTCAATTTCATCAGGTTCCATTCGAACGGATTAAAGGTTGGATTCGGGGGTTTCATCTCTGATTCAATGGTCCGTACATTGTTACAACCGAAATTGATTGCTCACTTGAATTCGAAATGATTAGGTAGGCGTTTCTGGTTGATTTAATTGATCGATTACACCTGGTTAAGATTGAAATGGATTAAGGTTTGATTGTGGTGTTCAGTTTCAAAAGGGACAGTTAATTCGACTTGATGTTTCGAATTGAAAAGGTTACGAGTTCGAAACAACCTTCGCGAGTGACATGAGGGGGTTTAAAGCGGTTGATTTCGGTTGATTTAGGCTTCGGGTGGTCGCCGGAGCTTGGCCGGAGTTTAGCCGGAGAGGAGGGGCGACGGGCGGGGACGGTTTGGGTGTTTTTAAAATAATTACACTTTGGTCCCTGGTGTTTTAAGACTTATCATTTCATGCCAAACAGTTTTTAAATTACAACTTTATAACTTTTAAAACTTTTACAAATAATAATTATGTATTTTATAATTCTTATGGTTTTTATAAAAATTCAACATTTTCATATTTGTTTTAATTTTAGTGCCTAAGATCACATTTCTAAAAAAAATTATATTTTAAATAAATATCCATTTATTTATGTATGATATTTATATATATATCTTTTTAAATTTGGAACACATTTATAAGTTTACACTTAGCATTTTATTAATTTATTTATTGTAATAATTAAATAAGTTGTGGATTTCACAACTAACATTATAATTTAAGACTATTCGAAAAGCACAAAAATGAACCCTCATATTTGTTTAAATAACATAACAGCATACACAAGAGGTAACGGAAGTAACATATAGATAACAAAAGTACGAAAGGTCACAGTCTCCCCAACTTTAAGAAATTTCATCCCGAAATTAAGGATAGGACTAGTCAAAACAGATGAGGGTATTTCTTCTTCATGTGGTCCTCGCGTTCCCAAGTGAACTCGGCTCTACGTTTATTTTCCCAAAGAACTTTGACGATTGGTGTTGTAGTTGTTCGGGTCTTTTTCATTGTTCGATCCATGATCTCGACAGGTTTCTCAACAAAATGCAAGGACTCGTCTATTTGGATCTCCTCCAAAGGAACATGCAGATTTTCATCGGCCAAGCATTTTCTCAAGTTTGAGACATGGAAGACAGGATGAACCCCGCTAAGTTCAGAAGGTAGTTCCAGTTTATAAGCCACTTTCCCAACTCTTTTCAGAATCTTGAAAGGTCCTACAAACCGTGGAGCTAACTTGCCCTTCTTCCCAAAGCGAACAACGCCCTTCCATGGTGAGACCTTAAGAAGAACCATGTCGTTGACTTGAAACTCCAATGGCTTGCGTCTTTTATCCGCGTAACTCTTTTGTCGACTTCTAGCCACCTCAAGGTTATTACGTATTTTGGAGACTTTATCCGTCGCTTCTTGAATAAGTTCTGGACCGGTAATGAAATTTTCACCGATGTCAGTCCAGCAAATTGGAGAATGACATTTACGACCGTATAAAGCTTCGAATGGAGCCATCTTGATACTTGAGTGGTAACTGTTGTTATAAGAGAATTCTGCTAACGGTAAATGCGTATCCCAGTCACTACCAAAGTCAAGAACACAAAGTCGTAGCAAATCCTCAAGGGTTTGAATGGTTCGCTCGGTTTGACCGTTCGTTTGAGGATAGTAAGCCGTGCTTAAATCCAATTGAGTACCAAAGAGTTCTTGCATAGAAGACCAAAAGTAAGAAGTGAAACGAGTATCTCAATCGGATATAATGTGCAAAGGCACGCCGTGTCGACTCATCATTTCATCGATATAAATACGAGCCAACTTTGAAACCTTGTAAGGGTCTCGTATTGGTAGGAAATATGTTGTTTTGGTCAAACGGTCAACAATCACCCATATACTATCATGACCACGAGGAGTACGAGGTAACTTGGTTACGAAATCCATGGATATGTGCTCCTATTTCCACATAGGGATTTCAGATTGTTCCAATAAGCCACTAGGTCGTTGATGTTCCGCTTTGACCCTTGCACACGTGAGGCATTTGGCTACATATGAAGCGATATCCTTCTTCATCCCTGGCCACCAATATTGGCCACGCAGATCCATATACATCTTATCAGACCTAGGGTGAATAGAGTAACGTGTTTGATGAGCTTCGTTCATGATGAAGTTACAATGGTTATCACGATTTGGTATCCAAGGTCGGTTCAAGAAATACAACATGCCATTGGGTTTTGTTTCCAGTTGTGACCGAATGTTAAACACTAGTTCTTCATCCTTCCTTTCCTCAGTTAGTGCCGCTTGTTGGGCCTCGCGGATGCAAAACTCGAGGTCACTATCAATCCTTATATTTTGAAGCATGATAGTAGCCTCGTTGACATCCACGTGAATCTCAGTATCAAATTCTCCCAGTGTCTCAAACCATTGTCTTCGATCTCGAATTTCTTGAAGTGAGTCAGTCTTATTGTGGATCTTGCGACTCAGTGCGTCGACTACAACATTCGCCTTTCCAGGATGATAACGAATGTCACAGTCGTAATCACTAATCAACTCAATCAAACGTCGTTGCCTCATGTTGAGATCCTTTTGATTGAACACGTGCTGAAGGCTCTTGTGATCGGTGTAGACTATACATTGCGTCCCATAAAGGTAGTGCCTCCAAATCTTTAAGGCAAAAACCACGGCACCAAGTTCAAGATCATGGGTTGTGTAGTTCACTTCATGAACCTTTAATTGGCTCGATGCGTATGCTATGACCTTTCCTCGTTGCATGAGCACACAACCAAGGCTTCCATTAGACGCATCACAGTACACAGTAAAATTGTCATTTCCATCAGGGAGGGTTAGAATAGGAGCATTACACAACTTGCGTTTCAGTGTCTCGAAAGCCTCTTCTTGTTCAGGTCCCCATTCAAAAAGTCTATTCTTTTGAGTTAGCGCCGTAAGTGGTTTCGCAATTTTCGAGAAGTTTGCAATGAACCTACGGTAGTAACCCGCTAAACCAAGGAAAGAGCAGACTTCAGTTGGGGTCGTGGTAACACACCAGTTTTTCACGACTTCTATTTTAGCAGGGTCGACGTGAATTCCTTGGCTATTCACCACATGACCTAAAAATTGAACTTCTTCAAGCCAAAATTCGCACTTAGAGAACTTGGCGTACAGTTGCTCCTTCTTCAAAAGTTTGAGAACTTGTCGCAAATACAACTCGTGATTGGTTTTTGTCTTGGAGTAAATGAGAATATCATCGATGAACACAATCACAATTTTATCCAAATACGGTTTACATACTCGATTCATGAGATCCATGAAGACAGCAGGTGCATTAGTCAAGCCAAAAGGCATGGCCATGAACTCATAATGTCCATATCGAGTACGGAAAGCGGTTTTTGGAATATCATTGTCATGGACTAGCAATTGGTGATATCCAGAGCGTAAATCGATCTTCGAGAATTGCGTAGCTCCTTGGAATTGATCAATGAAGTCATCGATTCGAGGGAGAGGGTATCGGTTTTTGATGGTGAGTTTGTTGAGTTCCCGATAGTCGATACACATGCGAAACGAAGCATCTTTCTTCTTCACGAATAGCACAGGTGCACCCCATGGTGAAGAGCTAGGACGAATGAAACCCTTATCAATCAATTCTTGCAGTTGACTGGCTAGTTCTTGCATTTCTGAAGGTGCAAGACGATAAGGTGACTTAGCCACAGGGTTTGCACCAGGAATTAGATTAATCTTGAACTCTCGAACAGGAGGTAACCCACTAAGATCCTCAGGAAACACATCGGGAAAGTCTCGTACAACAGGAATATCCTTAAGTTCTTTACCCTTGGCTTTCGTGTTGACTACATAAGCCATAAAGGCTGTGTAATTCTTACTCAAGCACTTTCGGGCCTTGATACACGACATAAGCTTGAGTCCTTTAGATGATCTCTCCCCAAAGACTTTTAGAGTATCTCCCAAAGGTAGTGGAATGTGAATACACTTCTTGAAACAGATAATCTCTGCGTAGTGTTTGGCTAACCAATCCATGCCAATAATGATGTCGAAACTCCCCAACTGCATAGGAATAAGGTCAATAGGAATTTCGTAATCTTTAATGCTCAAGACACAATCACGAATGACGACGTCAACAACGATAGATTTTCCATAGTGACTTCGACCGTAAAGGATTTTTCTATTTTAAATGCTGTTTAGCAAGGGTAGGTTCAAACTCTAAGGACACAAAACTCTTATCCGCTCCTGAATCAAATAGTACAGAAGCATAGCAATTATTTACAAGACACATACCTGCTCAGATATAGAGCTATCATTGGTACATGGAAAACAAGTATGAATTTTACACAACAAAAGATCGAGTAACGAAAAAGAATGACGTACCATTCACCACATCGTTATTTGCTTGCGCTTGATTTGCATTGATGTTGAAAGCCCATCCTCGAGCCGGTGGAACATTCCCCGAAAATCGAGGACATTGTGGATGAAAATGACCAGTTTCGCCATAATTGTAGCAGGCTCGGTTAGCGACCATAGCAGCGTTGTTTGGGGCACGATGACACATAGCCACCAGATTCTCGTATTTCCCGCAAAGAGAGAAAATTCGGCATTGATTATTTCCCGCATGATGGTACTTGCAAGTGTTGCACACCGGATGTGGGCCAGTGTAAGCTCTTGCCACAGGTGCTTGGTTTGCAATGACAGCTTGCTTTTGTGGGGCATTAGGTGCTGTCACAGCAAAATTACGGGCATGTGTGAACTTATGCTTCTTACCCTTGAATGAGGGTTCAGCCTTCACCTCTTTAGTTGCCTCGGGAGTCACCTTTGCTGTTGATTTTATACCCTTCACCGTCAAAGTACCAGCCCTTATGTGATTCTCAGTGAGCTGTGCGGTGATGTTTATTGCTTCCTCCAAGGTCGTGGGCCTACTTCCCACAACAGCATCTTGAATTTGCGGTGGTACCCCTTTGATGAATTTCCCAATGTTTCGGGGTACAGTATCCACCATATGCGGTAAAAGCATACTCAATTCATGATGCCGGGTGGAGTATGCCAAGTGGTTGCCACTATCTTGTTTGAGGTTCCAAAACTCCTCCTGCAACTTTTGCAATTCACTCCTTGGGCAGAACTTTTGGATCATGATGTTCTTCAACTCTTCCCAAGTGAGTGCCAATGCAACTTTTGTACCTCGGTTTCTCTTCTTACTATTCCACCAAGTAAGTGCCCGTTGTTGAAGGACACTCGTAGCATAGCGGACCTTGAGCTCTTCGGGACACTCACTATTGATGAAAGTGTTCTCCATGCTTACAAACCATTCGAGAAGTCTAGTGGCTCCCTCCTTCCCACTAAAACTAGTGGGTTTGCAAGAATTAAAGTGCTTGAAAGTACAGGTTCGGTGATTCCCTCCTTGTTTATTGTTGTTTTCACCTTGGCCATTGTTATTACCCCCACCATTATTCCCGTTCACATTGTTACTATTGTTAGCTAGCAGGGTGGTACTTAGTTTTGGCGACCATGGTTGGGAGAACAGCAGCCATTTGCCGAACAATCATAGCGGCGAGTTTTCGGTCGGAGCTAGCACATTTTCCATGATGGCGAGAGATTCTATAAAATATAAATAGAGAAGATGTTAGAATTTCGGTGATAACCCAGTTCAAATAATCATGAATCTCAAAATTTATAAATGTAAACAGGATGGTTCCATTTGGTACCACATAGCCAATAGGAACATTGACACGTCGAGGTAACTTAATTCCAATTACCTTGGGGAAAATGTGTATGTTGACCATAATTTATCACTCATCCCGAAAATCCCCAGGCGAGCATAACAGGTCCTGCTGTGGGATTTATACGAAATGCTTGCCTTAGCCTGTGGGCTTTTTGCCAGGAAATCCAGAATACAGGTGTTTATGTGTCACACACTTCCCTATAGGCGATTAGGATTAAAACCTCGATGAGATTTTCAAGATTTAGACATAGTGTCTAAAGAACATAACGAATATTCATAAAAAGGGTCCCTACATTAACCATAGTCTAGGTCACCATTTCTAATAACCTAAATCCCTATAGTTATGGGCTCTGATACCAATCTGTCACTCCCCAACCTTAACGGCGAAAACGTTGAGATATGAGGGTTAAGATTGTTCATGCCACACTGTTGGATCTTATATGCCCAAGACACATACAAGATTGATGTGGTTAGTACGTTATGATCCAAGTCGGGTCATACCCAATAACAAGCTAACCAAACACCAATAAATATTTGTTTGTTGATATGATCAAGCAAATAAATATTGACACCAATTTAGAAAATGGGTTTTCTAAATTATTGCATTTGCAATAGAACAAATTATATGGATATTTTGTTCATGAGATATTATTTGTATTGTTATTTAAATAGGTTAAATAACAACAAACAAAAGTATGGTTAAGTTATAAAAATTAAAAGGGGGTTTAATTTTATAAACTTATAACTAAGTAATAAATGGTGAAATTTTTAAAATGGGTGGGAAACCCTTTTGAAATTTGGCCGCCCCTTGGTGTTTACCTTGGAATTCCATTGTCTTGATTTATTACAAGACATTAACATATTCATTACAACACTCAACCACTCTTTCTCTCTCACACATGCAAGAGTCCTTCTTTTCCATTTTGTCCTTCTAATTTTCGGATCAAGAGAGTTTTGAAGAAGATTTTGGTGTCAACTTCCTAACAAGTTGGGTGTTTTTGCAAGAGCTTGTAGGTATACTAGCTTGAGACTTCCTTCTTTGGAGGTTTACATTCAAGAGCATCATCCTTTTCATCTTTATCCATCTCATATCATCTTGTTCTTGAAAGGTAGTATTCTAAGAACACCCTATGGTTGTTTATGTTTTGATAGCATCTCTTTTCACATATATGATCCTTTGTTCTTGGGTTTACCTTCTTGAAAATATAATGGTTTATTTTCAGCAACTAAAAACAAGTTTTAAATCACTTATATCCGCTGCATTTTTAAGTTTAAATGGTTAAACTACTTTGATAAACTTGTTTACAAACCCAACATTGGCATCTAGAGCCGGTTATGTGGAAAACTTGCTTCAAAAGTCCAAGAAAAATTAGTTTTGTTGGACTTTCTCAACCCATTAGGAGCTCATTTGTTTTGGATGTATGAATCCCTTATCTTTCAAGTTTTATTTTATATGCTTTAGAATAAATCTTGAAAGATTGATGTCAAGTGGTTGATTATTTTTTTTGGACAAAAACCCTAAAATTTTGGTTTATGTTGGCCGAAATTTTGAGGGTTAAAAAGGGAGTTCATTTGGTTCTTGAATGTTGTATTTGGATACATGTTTTGGTGCATAACATAGCCTTGACCTAGTGTGTTTTGGATTTGGTTGTATGTATTTTGTCATGTTTGGTTTTATTCATTAAAGGGTTGTAATAATAATTTTGGTGTTTGTATCTTTTGGGTTGTAATTTATTTATTCTTTGATTATGTAATAAATAGATAAGGTGCATTTATTTTATAAGAAAAATTGTATTAGGATATAATTTTTGTAATAGAAGATGCACAAGTTGGAGACTCAAAGGAAGATACAAAGGAAGGACTCAAAAGACATGGACACTTGAAGCCTTTGGATGCGGATTCAAGTGGGAGTTCATGGACACATTTTGATGTGTTATTATAAAACCCTTAGGAAAGACCAAATGACAACAATTGTGATGGCAAACAAGTGTGGTCACCTTAGTGGCTATGGTTATGCACTTGTGATTGAATGGTTGTGCTTGTTTGGTTGTTTATTTTATGTTGGTTGTTTGATATATGGATATGCATAACAAACTAATTAATAAACATAACAAGCTGAAATAAAATGGTTCTTTATCATTAAGTGGTTAATAAAAGGTTATTAAAAGGATTAATGATTTTAAATAAAAGGGTTTTATTAAAAGAACCATAGGGTACCATGTGTTTGAGAGCATGCAAATACAAGGTACATAGAGTTTTCTAATCTAGAATTATGAAACTTAAAATTCCTTTTGAAAACAAGTTTAACACCGTCCTTTTGCACAACACTTGAGTCACTTGGAAACTCTTAATAGGATAAAGGTCACCTAACCATTTTGAGGGAACTTGTGATTTGAGGTGGGAATGCCATATTTGTGGGATAAAGATCACCTAACCACTTATATTGGTAGACTCACATGTGTGTGTAAGTAGGGTGACTTGATTTGAAAACCATGTTAAATGGATCACCTACAATGTGGTTTACAAAAGGTGTTGATGGGATAAACGTGCCGACTATACATATGATGTTTAAGTCGATCCCATACCTCTAGAAGTTGTAAAGGATTGCAATTGTCAAACGTTGACTACCTTGTTAATTTAAATAATGGGATAAAGGTCACCTAACAACTATTTAAATGTGACGTTGGATTCTAGAATTTTAGTTTGTGTATGACGCATAAAAGGGTGTTAATAATTAAATATGATAATATCGAAAATGCTAAAATTAAACCTTGTTAAATTTTGTAGATGGCCACCAACAATAATGAAAACAATGATATCCCGTCCGCTCATACCCTATCACTAAGAACCATTCTCCAAAAGGAGCGTTTAAACCATAACAACTTTATTGATTGGTTTCGAAACTTGAGAATTGTTCTTAAGCAAGAGAAACGGTCATATGTTTTAGATGATCCGATTCCCGATGAACCCAATGAGGAAGATAGGGAGGCCTGCAATAATTGGGTGAAATACACTGAGGATTTAGTCCAACTGTCTTGCCTCATGTTGGCAAGTATGACTCCAGATCTCCAAAAGGAGTACGAACATCATGGAGCATACGACATGATTACCCAGTTGAAGGAAACGTTCCAACAACAAGCAAGGGTAGCGCGCTTCGAAACGGTTCGAGCACTCCATGCATGTCGTATGGATGATACCCAATCGGTCTCGTCTTATGTACTTAAGATGAAGAGCCACATAGACCACCTCGAAAGGCTGAATTGTCCCATCTCGAAAGAGTTGGCTACGGATTTGATCCTCAACTCTTTGTCAAAAAGGTTTGACAATTTTGTTATGAATTATAACATGAACGGTTGGGACAAGAACATAACTGAGCTTCACTCTATGCTCAAAACAGCCGAGGCGGCCATGGGTAAAAGGGGTTTACCCGTTCTCACCATCAATGAAGGTGGGAACAAGAAGAGGCCTCACCCCGCACCCAAGGCAAGTGTTGCCAAAGGTAAAGGGTACGTTGGAAGAAAGGGAAAAGGGAGTTGTAAAAGTGCCACCACCAAAACCAGCGGAGAAGAAGCAAAAGGTTGCTTCGGATGACCCATGCTTTAAGTGTGGGGAGATAGGACATTAGGCAAGAAATTGTCCTGTCCATCTCAAAGAGTTGAAAGCTAAGAAGGATGCCGGGCAAACCTCAGTGTAAGGCCCCGTTTCCGGAACACTTACAAACTGGACCGTCATCGCATAAAACATTCAAAGCACATATTACTTTTGCAGCGGAAATTTGAAAACTTTCATTAATAACAAAAACATGTTAATTCATTACATTACAAAGCTTGTTATATTTCATTAACATGTCAAAACGGGGATGCCAGCCTTCAAAACACTCCCAGTAGCGTATGCATCCATGCCTGCAACTCCTCAGCATCAACAAAATACCTGCCAACTATCATGCATACAAAAAGTCAGCGACGCTAAGTGAGTTCTAGTTTTCATAATAAAAATACTTTACTTTCTTTAAAACCGAAACTTATATTCGTTCGCGGTCATACATCATACGTACACATTGATAATAATTATTATCTTCATCCTCGTTCATTCATTCCTTCTTTCATTCATTATTATCATATACCTTCATATGGATCCCGTCACATGCAATACCCCCGTCTCCTACCGAAGACAGACCAGGGTACGCGACAAGGATCCCCTTCGAGTCAATCTCAAGGATTGAACTCCCTTCGAGCCATAAGGCTCCCTTCGAGTCACAAAGGCTCCTTTTGAGTCACAAAGACTCCCTTCGAGCCATAAAGACCCCCTTCGAGCCTATCTCAAGGATAGTCTACCTGTGTGCATCCTTCGGGTTAGCTAAACCGCACACAGTTGAGCTACCAACCTAACGGTTGTGCACCTCTCTTCATCTTCTTGGAAGCCTTTCATTTATTCATTTACTTTTCACTTTTCATTAACGTTATCTTTCACTTCGTTACATAATACTTTACGTTCATTCATACATCATACCACGTAAAGTCACAACATAATACACAACAGGTATTATAACATAATACATACGTTTTGAAAACCGTTTAATGAAGAAAGATAACACATACATACAACCACAACATTCACATCATAAACATCCTCATAAGCCATCACATCATAAAAAAGCATAAGCCGCCCCGAGACATCATTTCTTAGCACTTAAATTCTACTCCCCAAATTTCCAGAAAATGAAACCTAAGTCCCTAAAGAAATGCGGATGAGCAAGAACAATTGTGGGCGAAAGTCTTCAGAAAATACCCTTCAGAAAATATTCCGTCTAATGAAGTGCGCATGAACCAAATGCGGATGACTGAAGCAAATGCGCATAGACAAAACAAATGCGGATGAACATACAACAAATGCGGATGAACACTTAGCAAATGCGGGTGAACAAAATAGTCGATGTGTTCATCAAATGCGGATGAAGACTTAACTAATGCGGATGAACAACATGCAAATATTCAAACTTAATGCGAATGACACTGTAGCGAATGCGGATGAATAATACGGATGAAAGTCTTCAGAAAATATTTAAGTGTAGAAAAGAAATGCTAATAGAACAAATGCGGACATTGTAGCAAATGCAGATGGAACTGTAGCAAATGCGGATGACACTGTAGCGAAGGTAAATGAACAAAAGACTTAGCTGCTGAATGTTCAGCAAATGCGGATGAACAGATTAACCTGCAACGTAACTGATGCTAGTAACTGATGCTATTTCCAGCACCCAGTCATCATCCTAACACACCCTTGGCATAGATCTATCATACTACATACTTATAACAAACTAAACATCATACACATCTTAGGAAAACATCTATAAACATACATCAAAAGAACACAATCGAACATCATGCTGAAACTCACGGTTTGGTTTAGAAACCTTCTGCCCGGTATGCATAACAGCCCTAAACACTTAGAAAACCAGTAAAAAGGGGATCTAGAAACTCACCTTGAACCAGCTCTTCAAACCAAACACCTCCACTTGCGATTTCAGCCTCAAAATCCCGAGAACAACCTTCTAAAACACCGAGAACTTCGGTTACAAGCTGCAAACTAAGCTAAAACCGAACATAACCCAAGAAACTAACCTTTTGCAGCTTTTCCTTCCTTCTTCTTCTCTAAAACCGGCACCCCTTTCTTCTTCTTCTTTTTGACCGAGAACAGAAAGCAGATATGCTTTAAAGTGGGTGGCCATACCCATTTTATTAATATAATTTTAAAGTTTTTTACTTTGTACACTTTACCCCCTTCAACTTGTATCCTTTATCTCTTCCTTCTAGGTACCTTTCCTTTCGTTATCTTTTAAATAGAATTTCGGGGTGTTACAAGTCCACCCCCCCTTATATAGGTTTCGACCCCGAAACCTTTCGCTTCTCGAACAGTTACGGGTAACGCTTTCTCATCTCTTCTTTGATCTTACACGTAGGCTTGGATCCCTTATGGGCTCTACTGCACTCACACGAGTGAAACCATTCTTCTTTTAGCTCTCCTTTCCTTCTATCAGAACGGTCCCCGGTTACTTCGTATAGTTGAATCTTTCATCTATCTTAGTATCCTTTAGTGGCACGATCATGTCCTCACCGATTAAGCTCTTTCTTAGACGAGATACATGGAATGTCAGATGAATCCCACTTAACACGTCGGGTAGCTCCAGTTGGTATGCCACTTCTCCTTCCTGGGAAACAATGTGGAATGACCCTATACGCCTCGGTATCCACTTTCCTTGCTTTCTGATTCGAATGATCCCTTTCCAAGGCGAGGTCTTTATCATTACTCCATCGCCAAAGGTCGGCACCAAACTCTTGTCGGGAACTGTTGATCAATCCATCGTTTGCAACACTTGGTGTTTGTCTCACAAACTCTATCCAGTTCATCTGAAGGGATAGGTTTATCCACCCAAGTCTGTCCTGAACAGTCTAGCAGGAACAGGCGCACTCGCGATTCTATCGCGCAATTCTCTAGGGCATAGGTAACCTAGTGGACTCACCCATAGCAACCTCTACCACGATGGCTCTTCAATATTCCTACTCCTAACGTGTAACTTAACACAAAGGCAGCAGGAATGAAACTACTACTAGCACCACAATTAAAGCATAGATGCATAACTTTAAATTACTAGAAACGTACCTGACGTCGCGTCGGAGTCCGCTCTAGCCTCCTCCCAGTAAGGGCAAATGCTCTAACCCTCGTCCTCTGTTCTCCTCATTCTGAACTCCTTGCCTTGTCCCGGAGCTCTCAGCCCTTGACTTCATGCAGTCTCTGCTCCTGTGCCCACTCTCACCACACCTGTAACATCTCATCACGCGACAATCTCTCGCCAGGTGGCCCTCCTTCCCGCATTGAAAACAGAGATTAGATCCCCGCTTGCATTCTCCTGCATGCTCCTTCCCATATTTCTTGCAAGCCCTCCCTTCCCTTGTTAACATCCTTGGATCATCCATCCTTACCTTCTTACCACTAGCCTCAAATCCACCATCGTCATTATCCCGCCTTTCGTTCCCACTCCTAACATAGCCCCGCTCCTCCTCTTCGTCCATTATTGCCATCACCTCTTGCTCGTCGTACAACCTCCCCACCAGATCGACCACTGACCTAAACGTGCCTGGTTGGGCAGCGATCAGATGTCTGCGGATATCTAATGGCAGACCTTGAATATACCTTTTGATCTTTCGTGACACAGGCGTCACCTGATCTGGAACCAGCCTTGCCATCTCATTGAATTCTGTGGTGTACTGTTGGTGAGTCATCGTTCCCGCTTCCAGCTGCAGGAACTCGCTCTCGACTTTGTCCAGCTCCCTATGAGGACAAAACTCCTCAATCACCAACCTCTTCAGTTCCTTCCACCTCATCCTCCCGACTGCCCTGGTACCCTCAGCCTGGAAAATATTGTCCCACCAGCATAAGGCTGAATCCACAAAAGAATGGGTAGCAAACTTCACCTTTTGATCCTCACGGCACTCGCTGATGTCAAGCACCGCCTCCATTTCTCTCACCCAACGTTGTGCAGCAGCAGCACTCCCATTTCCATCAAACACAGGAGGCCTACACC
This sequence comes from Flaveria sonorensis, assembly GCA_025506505.1. Taxonomy (NCBI): domain Eukaryota; kingdom Viridiplantae; phylum Streptophyta; class Magnoliopsida; order Asterales; family Asteraceae; genus Flaveria; species Flaveria sonorensis. The sequence continues at coordinate 51,056,347 of CM046427.1, read as the reverse complement.
TTTGGAATGCTCCATAGCTGCATCCCTTCGAAGCCTCCTCCACAGCTTCCTCCTCCTCCTCATCACCACTGGAGACAACCATGTCAGCATCGGGTTGCTCCATATCTCTAGAACCTTCGACTTCACCTCCTCGTCGTGCGGTTCTCCTCTTCTCACTCTCCTTCTTCTCATCCTCCTTCATAGCTCTAATGACCTCAGTCACTATAGTCGGCAGAACCATCTGCATGAACTGATGAACCTCCTCAACCACCGCCTCCTTCACTGAGGCTCTCAGATTAGCACTTCCGTCCTCACCGTCTTGGTGATGAAACTCTGGCCCTTCAGGAGCCATCTCAATAGTCTTAGCTCTGCTCCTCATGACACGCGGTCTAACACCATGTCCACCACAACCTCCACCACGCGAAGCCTCAGAAGACCTACCGCCAGCCATCTATGAACACTACAAGATTCAAACACCAACACGGTCAATCAAGGTAATAGCTCAGTTAATGTCAAGTATAGTAAGTCCCTAATTACAGTGGCCAATTGTGATTAGCCACTTACTTTACTCTTCATCCCCCAAGCATTCTCTATCCTGACTACATCAGTATCTAAATCCACACAAAAACACACAAGCCACATAACATGCGCACATATACTAGTTAACATTAACTTACATAAAACCCTTTTACATAAAACTTTTACCTGTAGGCATGTAGCTACTAGTACTGGCATCCCTTCACTTTCGTACCATTCTCAGTTTAAGATTAGGTTCTTTTTGAAAAAATTTACCAATTCTCTTAAACTTTAGCTCTGATACCAACTTGTAAGGCCCCGTTTCCGGAACACTTACAAACTGGACCGTCATCGTATAAAACATTCAAAGCACATATTAATTTTGCAGCGAAAATTTGAAAACTTTCATTAATAATAAAACATGTTAATTCATTACATTACAACGCTTGTTATATTTCATTAACATGTCAAAACGGGGATGCCAGCCTTCAAAACACTCCCAGTAGCGTATGCATCCATGCCTGCAACTCCTCAGCATCAACAATATACCTGCCAACTATCATGCATACAAAAAGTCAGTGACGCTGAGTGAGTTCTAGTTTTCATAAAAAAAATACTTTACTTTCTTTAAAACCAAAACTTATATTCGTTCGTGATCATACATCATACGTACACATTGATAATAATTATTATCTTCATCCTCGTTCATTCATTCCTTCTTTCATTTATTATTATCATATACCTTCATATGGATCCCGTCACATGCAATACCCCCGTCTCCTACCGAAGACAGACCAGGGTACGCGACAAGGACCCCCTTCGAGTCAATCTTAAGGATTGAACTCCCTTCGAGCCATAAGGCTCCCTTCGAGTCACAAAGGCTCCTTTTGAGTCACAAACACTCCCTTCGAGCCATAAAGACTCCTTTCGAGCCTATCTCAAGGATAGTCTCCCTGTGTGCATCCTTCGGGTTAGCTAAACCGCACACAGTTGAGCTACCAACCTAACGGTTGTGCACCTCTCTTCATCTGCTTGCAAGCCTTTCATTTATTCATTTACTTTTCACTTTTCATTAACGTTATCTTTCACTTCGTTACATAATACTTTACGTTCATTCATACATCATACCACGTAAAGTCACAACATAATACACAATAGGTATTATAACATAATACATACGTTTTGAAAACCGTTTAACAAAGAAAGATAACACATACATACAACCACAACATTCACATCATAAACATCCTCACAAGCCATCACATCATAAATAAGCATAAGCCGCCCCGAGACATCATTTCTTAGCACTTAAATTCTACTCCCCAAATTTCCAGAAAATGAAACCTAAGTCCCCAAAGAAATGCAGATGAGCAAGAACCATTGTGGGTGAAAGTCTTCAGAAAATACCCTTCAGAAAATATTCCGTCCAATGAAGTGCGCATGAACCAAATGCGGATGACTGAAGCAAATGCGCATGGACAAAACAAATGCGGATGAACATACAAAAAATGCGGATGAACACTTAGCAAATGCGGGTGAACAAAATAGTCGATGTGTTCATCAAATGCAGATGAAGACTTAACTAATGCGGATGAACAACATGCAAATATTCAAACTTAATGCGAATGACACTGTAGCGAATGCGGATGAATAATGTGGATGAAAGTCTTCAGAAAATATTCAAGTGTAGAAAAGAAATGTTGATAGAACAAATGCGGACACTGTAGCAAATGCGGATGGAACTGTAGCAAATGCGGATGACACTGTAGCGAATGCGGATGAACAAAAGACTTAGCTGCTGAATGTTCAACAAATACGGATGAACAGATTAACCTGCAACGTAACTGATGCTATTTCCAGCACCCAGTCAACATCCTAACACACCCTTGGCATAGATCTAACATACTACATACTTATAACAAACTAAACACCATACACATCTAAAAACATACATGAAAAGAACACAATCGAACATCATGCTGAAACTCACGTTTGGTTTAGAAACCTTCTGCCCGGTATGCATAACAGCCCCAAACACTTAGAAAACCAGTAAAAAGGGGATTTAGAAACTCACCTTGAAGCAGCTCTTCCAACCAAACACCTCCACTTGCGATTTCAGCCTCAAAATCCCGAGAACAACCTTCTAAAACACCGAGAACTTCGGTTACAAGCTGCAAACTAAGCTAAAACCGAACATAACCCAAGAAACTAACCTTTTGCAGCTTTTCCTTCCTTATTCTTCTCTAAAACTGACACCCCTTTCTTCTTCTTCTTTTTGACCAAGAACAGAAAGCAGATATGCTTTAAAGTGGGTGGCCATACCCATTTTATTAATATAATTTTAAAGTTTTGTACTTTGTACACTTTACCCCCTTCAACTTGTATCCTTTATCTCTTCCTTCTAGGTACCTTTCCTTTTGTTATCTTTTAAATAGAATTTCGAGGTGTTACACTCAGGTACAATTTTCATGATTCATATTGATCTCAATTTAATATCCTCTAACCCATGGTTATTGGATAGCGGATGTGGAACTCATATTTGCAATTTGTTGCAGGGGTTCAAAAGAAGTAAAGACTTCAAGAAAGGGGATGTTAGCCTCTACATGGGGAATGGGGCAAAGGTTCAAGTTGAAGCCCGAGAGGACTACATCTTGAAGCTTCCAAATGGTTTGGAAGCAATTTTGAACAATGTTTTGTATGCTCCTAGTTTGAGTAGGAACATTATTTCAGTTGCCTAATTAAGACAATATGGTTATGTTTTGACGTTTATTGAAAATGAAATTCATGATTCTTTAAATGACATCTTTTATTTTAAAGCTACTCCTATTAATGGTATTTATGAATTGGTTCGTGAAAACACATTATATGATAGCTCGTTGTACCAAACCACCACCAAGAAGCTCAAATTAGATTTGAGTGACACCTATCTTTGGCATTGCCGTCTTGGTCATATAAACAAGAAGCGCATACAAACACTTCAAAAGAATGGTATTTTAAAAGCAAGTGAATATGATTCATTTGATGCATGTGAATCTTGTTTACAAGGCAAAATGACTAAGGCACCCTTTAGTGGCAAAACTGAAAGGGCAAAAGATTTATTAGGTATCATACATTTGGATGTATGTGGTCCTTTTAAGCCAATGACTAGGTACAATGAAAGATACTTCATTACCTTCACCGAAGACTATAGTCGATATGGGTATGTGTACTTGTTAAAACACAAAGATGAAGCTTTTGAAATGTTCAAAACCTTCCAGAATGAAGTAGAAAATCAACTCAACAAGTCAATAAAAATTCTCCTCACTGATAGAGGAGGTGAATACCTAAGTGATGCTTTTAGAGATCATCTTAGAAGTTGTGGGATTGTCTCACAACTATCTCCACCTGGAACACCACAACACAATGGTGTGTCCGAGAGGAGAAATCGAACTCTATTGGATATGGTTCGATCTATGATGGCTAGAAGCTCATTGCCTCTATCGTTTTGGGGTTTTGCTTTGCTCTCTACAGCCCGTATTTTGAATATGGCCCAAACCAAGAAAGTGAAAAAGACACCTTTTGAAATATGGCATGGAAGGGTTCCATCTCTATCATATTTAAAGGTGTGGGGATGTGAGGCTTATGTAAAGACTCCCACCTCAAACAAGTTAGAAGGTCGTTCCACTAAGTGTATCTTTATTGGATATCCTAGAGATTCTATGGGATATTATTTCTATGATCCATTGGAACAAAAGGAGTTTGTTGCCAAGAAGGGTGAGTTCTTGGAAGCCAGGTTCCTTATGGAAGGAGCTAAGCAGTAGAACAGCAAATCTTAAGGAGGATCAACAACCACAACCCGATACACGTTTGGTTGACACTAGCACTCAACATGAGGATGTTGAGGATGATCAAATGGTTGATCAATACACACAAAACGTTCACAGATCTGGTAGAACTAGTAATCCACCTGAAAGATATGGATTTTTCATAGATGGATGCTATGTGGTTGATTCCGATGAACCAATCACATACCATGATGCAGTGTCCAATTTGGATTGTGACAAATGGCTTGAAGCCATGAACGTTGAGATGCAATCCATGTATGACAACCAAGTGTGGGACTTGGTTGCACCACCTCTTAACTCCAAGATAGTTGGAAGTAAGTGGGTTTTTAAGAAGAAAACTGATATGCATGGAAACTTGGATACTTATAAAGCTAGACTAGTAGCAAAAGGTTTCGCTCAAACTCAAGGGGTTGATTATGATGAGACCTTCTCGCCGGTTGCAATGCTAAAGTCTATTAGGATATTATTTGCCATAGCTGCTCATTATGATTATGAGATTTGGCAAATGGATGTCAAAACCGCTTTTCTAAATGGATATCTTGTGGAAGATGTCTATGTGGTTCAGCCTGAAGGTTTTGTCGACCCAAAACATCCTAACAAAGTATGCAAGTTAAAGAAATCAATCTATGGATTGAAGCAAGCATCAAGAAGTTGGAATCACCGTTTTGATGAAGAGGTAATCAAATTTGGGTTCATCAAAAACGCTGATGAAGCATGTGTGTATAAAAAAGCTAGTGGGAGCATCATCACTTTCCTAGTATTGTATGTCGATGACATCCTACTATTTGGAAATGACATTCCAACCTTGGAAGGTGTAAAAACCTGGCTTGGAAGCTGTTTTTCCATTAAGGATCTTAGTGAAGCCGCCTATATTTTAGGAATAAAGATCTATAGGGATAGATCAAGGCGGTTGATAGGTTTAAATCAAAGTGCATACATTGATAAGATATTGAAAAGGTTCAAGATGGAAAACTCTAATAAAGGTACGGTACCTATTCAAAGAAGAATGATATTGAGTACGACTCAATGTCCAAGCTCAAAGGTTGAGCAAGATAAAATGAAGGGAATCCTGTATGCGTCTGCTATAGGATCCATCATGTATGCAATGATATGCACTAGGTCGGACGTGTCATGCGCTTTGAGCATGACAGGCCGATACCAGCAAAATCCTGGAAATAGTCATTGGATGGCTGTTAAGAACATACTTAAGTACCTAAGGAGGACTAAAGATATGTTCGTAGTCTATGGATCCGGTGAGGAGGAACTCGTGGTAAAAGGTTACACGGATGCGAGTTCCCAAACTGATCGGGATGATTCACGATCACAATCGGGATACATTTTCATCTTGAATGGAGGAGCAGTCTCTTGGAAGAGCTCTAAACAAGATATGGTGGCATTATCAACTACAGAGTCAGAATACATCGCCGCTTCATTAGAAGCTCAAGAAGCTGCATGGTTGAAGAAATTCATTGCTGATCTAGGGGTGGTCCCTTCCATTCAGGACCCCCTAGAAATTCTTTGTGATAATAAGGGTGCGATTGCTCAAATCAAGGAACCCTGTGCACATCAAAAGACTAGGCACATTGAGCGGAGATTCAACTACATAAGGGATGAAGTTGAGAAGGGAAAGATATGTATTCGCCAAGTTCACACAGATCAAAACATTGCGGATCCACTCACGAAGCTTCTTGAAAAGGCAAAGCATGAAGGTCATACTTGCGCCATGGGACTTCGATATTCTAGTGACTGGATTTGATGTTTTAATTTTGTATTTGGATATTGGAACCCTTTTATTACTTGAATGAATTATTTGGTTATAATGTTTCAAATAATGTTCCAATTTTGCATGTTTAATCCATGAGTAAACTATTTACTCTAAACGTCCGTAGTCGTTCATACTTATGGGAACAAGTATGAGGGTAAGACTATTATGAACTTGGATTGGCGGATATTCATATGGATGAATATAGAGCAAAGGGTTGCTGCCAAAGTTCATAGATATTTGTGGGATACAAATATTGGACTGACCCGCATCTCAAATATTACTACATGGAATCTCCTTGATTGATCATAAGTAAATTTGAGTAAAGGCGAATATCATTTGGTATCCTCTAACCTGAGATACATATTGGGTCTTGATATTCACCGGGTATTATACTTTGACTTAGTTCTTCGGTGTTCTGAAACATGACAGTACATAAGACTAAATTCAGGTATAGCACGAGGTGATTGTGAGAGACGTATGTAGTCAAGATGGGATTTTTCCCTCTTATTCGTTGAGAGCAAGATGTCTAAGGCCTGCTAAAGTTAAATCAATGGAGAATGATCATTCTGTGTCTCTAGGATTTAACATGACATCTATGACAAAAGGATAGATGATTGATTCACCTAAAACATTTTCGAATAAGGTACTTAAAGGGGATGATGTTATTGAATGGCTCTTAGTCATACGTATTAAGGGTAGTAAACCGTTGTTAGGTGGTATTTACTGCTTGCATCAATCTTCTATGAATCTTGTGCAAGTGGGAGATTGTTGGATCTTATATGCCCAAGACACATACAAGATTGATGTGGTTAGTACGTTATGATCCAAGTCGGGTCATACCCAATAACAAGCTAAACAAACACCAATAAATATTTGTTTATTGATATGATCAAGCAAATAAATATTGACACCAATTTAGAAAATGGGAATTATTGCATTTGAAATAGAACAAATTATATGGATATTTTGTTCATGAGATATTATTTGTATTGTTATTTAGATAGGTTAAATAACAACAAACAAAAGTGTGGTTAAGTTATAAAAATTAAAAGGGAGTTTAATTTTATAAACTTATAACTAAGTAATGAATGGTGAAATTTTAAAATGGGTGGGAAACCCTTTTGAAATTCGGCCGCCCCTTGGTGTTTACCTTGGGATTCCATTGTCTTGATTTATTACAAGACATTAACACATTCATTACAACACTCAACCACTCTTTCTCTCTCACACATGCAAGAGTCCTTCTTCTCCATTTTCTCCTTCTAATTTTCGGATCAAGAGAGTTTTGAAGAAGATTTTGGTGTCAACTTCCTAACAAGTTGGGTGTTTTTGCAAGAGCTTGTGGGTATACTAGCTTGAGACTTCCTTCTTTGGAGGTTTACATTCAAGAGAATCATCCTTTTCATCTTTATCCATCTCATATCATCTTGTTCTTGAAAGGTAGTATTCTAAGAACATCCTATGGTTGTTTATGTTTTGATAGCATCTCTTTTCACATATATGATCCTTGTTCTTGGGTTTACCTTCTTGAAAATATAATGGTTTATTTACAGCAACTAAAAACAAGTTTTAAATCACTTATATCCGCTGCGTTTTTAAGTTTAAATGTTTAAACTACTTTGATAAACTTGTTTACAAACCCAACACACACAACACTATTTCAAGGTGTAAATATTATTAAATAACCATTTCATGTCAACATTGAGATAACATAAGTCTCAAATTAAACAAACATAACATAAATAAAAATTCAACATCAAGTTCTCATAGCATGATCTTTATTTTCTCTAGGTCCAAATTCCTAGATGATTTCATATCTTCAAAGCAATACTAAGCTTGAGCATTTCCTGAAACATGTTAAAAATACGGTCAACATATAATGTTGGTGAGTTCCCATAGATTGTACATACATATATAGAATCTTTTAAGATGGCATTTCATGTCATAGGTTAAGGAATAATGCAAATATAAATGGATAACAAATGTAACAATCAAACTTTAACAAATATGGCCACAACGAAATTATACGATTAGCTAAGTGTACTTGGTTTCCATGATGATCAAGAATACGTCACCAGGAGTCGGCAATAACCTCGGATTTAGCACCAAATAAGCTTGTCATGCCCATAGATCTATAACGTCGCTAAGCTAGCAATAGTTAATGATTGCGTTTACAAGTGTCTATCACATAATATTTACAAGTCCCAAATAACCATGACAAAATATAAAATGAATTGCACGTGTGTTACAAGAATACAAACATCTTTACAAGTATGATTTTTATACGGTTAACATGTTTCACCCTAAAATGTGTGAAATAAAGTAAAACGGGGTATGGAAACTCACATGAATTATATGACGTACAAGGAGATAATAAGGCTAAAAATAACTCCAACGATGTCTTCACAATTAGCCTAATAGCATGCGAACCAAGGTTTAGAATTTGGTCAACAAGGTCAAAAACGATACACGAAAGCTAGAGTTTTAATCATAATCGGAATTTTTGATTTTAATATATTGATGTTTATATATATTTTTATTATTCAGCTTTGTTAATAAATAGAAAGAGACGATTAATTACTAAATTTTTTAGAGATTTATTAATAAATTAATCATCTTTACAAAAGAAATCGTTTATTTATTAGTAATGATTTTATGAGGTACTAATTTAATAAATAGTAAATATATCTTTCTATTTGTTTCACAATAGTTTTTATCAATGTTTAAATTTGTAAATAATTTAAGTAATTTCAATGAAAAAATAAACGAGAGGTTTAGTTAAGTTCAAATTCCCGAGAATTTAAAAGAAGGTATTTCCATTTATTTCAAAATAAAATTTAAACTTGAAAATATATTTTATAAGAATTTTATAATTTCCAAGATAAAATTAAAAGATTTATTAAGTTAAATTCCTAAGAATTTTAAAAGAAAATATTTTTATTTAAATTTCTGATTTATTATAGTTATAAAAATAACTTTTGTATAAATTTAATAATATTTCAATATTTTATGGAATTTATTATTTAAGAAAAACAGCTTTAAAAAAATTATTGCAGGGGCTCGGGTTCGAACCTGGGCCCTCTGCCTCCCCCTTGAGCTTTAACCAGCAGGCTGGGGTGCCTGCGCCTGTCAGCATTCGTTTTCAAAAACATAAAACCCTCACCCTCAAACACCCCCAATTTCAACATGAACCCCAGAACAATTTTGTTCAAAATTGAAGTATCATTCGATTCTCTTAGTAAAAACAATCATAGGGCTTTTGTTCTCCATGTAAAACCGAGTGTAAAACCCTGTTGAATTACCTGATTTGATGTGGTATTGACAAATTTGAGTTCAAACAAAGGCCGCGATAGGGTCTTGAATTAATTGCTATGCGTGTGTGTGTTTGGGTGAAATTAAAAGTGCAAAGAGCTTAAGAAAGTCGAATGCGATGGTTTGCCTCCATTATATAGTTTCAATTTCATCAAGTTCCATTTGAACGGATTAAAGGTTGGATTCGGGAGTTTCATCTCTGATTCGGTGGTTCGTACATTGTTACAACCGAAATTGATTGCTCACTTGAATTCGAAATGATTAGGTAGGCGTTTCTGGTTGATTTAATTGATCGATTACACCTGGTTACGATTGAAACGGATTAAGGTTTGATTGTGGTGTTCAGTTTCAAAAGGGACAGTTAATTCGACTTGATGTTTCGAATTGAAAAGGTTACGAGTTCGAAACAGCCTTCGCGAGTGACATGAGGGGGTTTAAAGTGGTTGAGTTCGGTTGATTTAGGCTTCGGGTGGTCGCCGGAGCTTGGCCGGAGTTTGGCCGGAGTTTGGTCGGATAGGAGGGGCGACGGGCGGGGACGGTTTGGGTGTTTTTAAAATAATTACACTTTGGTCCCTGGTGTTTTAAGACTTATCATTTCATGCCAAACAGTTTTTAAATTACAACTTTATAACTTTTAAAACTTTTACTAATAATAATTATGTATTTTATAATTCTTATGGTTTTTATAAAAATTCAACATTTTCATATTTGTTTTAATTTTAGTTCCTAAGATCACATTTCTAAAAAAAATTTACATTTTAAATAAATATCCATTTATATATGTATGATATTTATATATATATCTTTTTAAATTTGGAACACATTTATAAATTTACACTTAGCATTTTATTAATTTATTTATTGTAATAATTAAATAAGTTGTGGATTTCACAACTAACATTATAATTTAAGACTATTCGAAAAGGAAAAAAATGAACCATCATATTTGTTTAAATAACATAACAGCATACACAAGAGTTAACGAAAGTAACATATAGATAACAAAAGTACAAAAGGTCACAGTCGTTTTGCTATCATCGTCATTCATTAGAGTTTAAATTAAAAATATATAATAGCCTTAAAAAATAAGGTTGAAGTTCACTCAAATATGCTTTAAATAATTTAAAAGCTAAATCAATTATAAATTATATGATTGGGTAGTGGTGGTTTTTACGGTTTTTAATTATAAACATGATTTTCATTTGATCCCTCTCCCCCAAACATATATGTGTATATATATTATATGCATACATATGTAGGGTCAAGATCATTACAGAACTAATTTTTATTTTCAGAACAAAAAAAAACCATTGATTTACATAATTGTAAATTAAGTCCGGTGATACATGAGCTGTTTTACATATGCGTACATCAGACATGAATAGTAAACTATGTAAAACAACTAAGTATCACCAGTCCAAACTTACCTTTATGTAAATTGACGATTCGTAATTTACATTTATGTAAATCGACGGTTCGTAATTTACATTTATGTAAATCAATAATTCTTTTGATTTTAAAATTTAAAAAAAAAAAGTAATTCTATAATAATTCTGACCACACATATAGAGGTGTGGGTAATGTAGAGGTGTGTGTAATGCTTGTTCATTTTTTGTTTTTAATAGAACAAAATAGATAAAAGAATGAAATAATGGAAAAGAAACAATGAGGCGGGTATTGAGTTGACTCGATGAGTCAAAAGTAGAAAAGTGGATTGGTAATACGCTAGTGGTGGCACATACAATTGAGTGGTGATCGAATAGTGGTTTTGCTTGTAAATTGCTAACAAATGTAGTGATGATGGCAGTTTTGTCGAAAGCACTATGGATATGGTAGAGATGGACGGTAAAACGAGCAGCGAAGACAACGTATATTTGATGGGTAGGATCATAAACAAGTTTCATACACATCGATTGTGGTTTTGTCTTTTAATTTGGCTTGTACACATGTGGGTATTAAAATATGAGAGAGGAAATTTGAGTGATGAAAAGCGCGGGAAGTATCATTAAAAACATAAAGAGAGTGAGAAAAAGTGTATCAATCATATTTAGATTTGTATATTTCTATGCATCAATAACAAATAGAAATTATCAATATATTAACTCTAATATGTTAGGATAACATGATAACTAAATGACTAAATATATCTAAAATAAGATAAGGCATTTCTCTGTACTATTTAGAAATTACCTTCATTACCACTATGTTACGTAGGTTTGAAGTTATACAAATTTAACCCTTTACCAAAAATTAGGCATGGAAATATGTATGAGAGGAAACCCAAACCCAACAGGGAATATAAAATCTAAAGTAATCAAAATTGTTATTCAAATATAATACTAGGTATGTGATTAGTTTTAAAAGTTTTATAGGTTTGAGTCTGTATGATACTAGGTGATGCGAGAGATACTAGCCTCATTATTGGAACCAATTTACTAGGTACATTAATATATATTATAATTTTAAAATAATAGTAGTATTTTAAAATTATTAAAATATACAATTATCAAAGTATATAATATTTTAAGTTAAATTTCTGATTAGTTTAAGATCGGATTTTGGATGATAAGATTCCAAACACACATATCTGATACCCTCATTAAGCCTGTAAACAAATAGAACTTTTAGTGAATCGTTTGTAAAATGATTGATGGGAAATTTCTTTAAGCCCAACTATTATATACATATTAAATAGCAAATATAGTGCTAGAGTGAATTTTAAAAACTATAACTTTTGTCATCGACTTTCATGGGTTTGCAATTTGTGCGTTAAAGTCATGTACTCATGTGTCATTTATATCTTTTAATTTCTATTTTCAAGTTTTATACCATAATATCTACGTTTTTAACCCGTTTGACTTTTTTAATGATTTTATTTTTTTGTAATAACTTTCATTCGTTGATTTTTTTGAAGAACGGAATACGCGCTTTTTCGTTAACGTACCGATATAATTTTTTTAAACGGAGAAGTATTAAAATTTGAGCATTTTCTGTTATTAGGCTATAGCCATTGTCGATACAATTTGGGTACCTGACGAACCACACAAAATACATGTAAGCAATATTGAGTGAAGGTAGCTTCTACGATAGGGGATGCTTTAGAGTTTTACGTGGGAGTAATAACTATCACGACAAGTTTTTATATCTGCGTTAAATGAACAAACATGAACACATATCACATTTGCTTATTTGTGTTCATGAACTTATGTTTATGTTTATTTATTTACGTTCGTTTATATTTGTAAATTTATGTTTGTTTATATCTGTGCATTTATGTTTGTTCGTTTACGTTCATTTAAATATTCACTTAAGTTTATTTTTTAGAAATACTAATTTAAGATCAATTTGATTTTATAACTTTAAAACCCTTTGTTTAGCCCGTTTGCGATAACCACAACTTTAAGAACATTTAGCTCATAATTTGCAGTTTAGTCACCCATTATAGCCCATTTACTATAACCTTGCTTACTTCATTATAAAATTGTTGTTTTTTTGTATTCTTTTAATGTTTTATTTAGTTAACTTTTATTAATGAACCATATTAGATGTTTTTGTATAACTGAATTTACTAGTTGACTAAATTTATCAAACAATTAAGAAAATGAAGAGTGCATATTTTCTTAAATTTATTATGATCTTTGAAATTAAAACCTCGATAGTTTTTAGATGTGAAGGCCCTAAATCGTGAGGGTTCCAAGAGGGCAGAGGTCCTAGCCAAAAACTGTAACCCATGCAGTACGTGTCATGTAGGGAATTCGCCCCTAATCTAATGTCTTTCACTTACTTGGTGATTTTACTGGACAAGTAGACAACCCCTAGGAAAATTTCTCACTTATATAGCCGCTTGAGGGGAATTTCTTAATCAGAAAGCATTAACAACTCACAAGTTCAAAGCAACAATAAGATTAACATTGAAGAAGCTTAGGCCAACATTTTATTTGGAGAGCTAATGTTGTTTCCCATCACTGCAGAAAAGTTCATGATGGCGCACATTCCAGCTTAGTCATGCAAGTATTAAAGTTCAACCTTGTATTTTTAATGAAATACGTACAATCATGTTCAATCAGAACACTTTTCAAATGTCTTTTAAAGAAAAAGACATGCAACTTCGGTTGCATAATTGATATCTAGTTTGACAACCATAAAGAAAATATTGCATACCTTGCCAAACCTTTGATCTGGAGTTTTGAAGCTAATCATTGCCGAGGTAAAAGTTCATCAATTGTGATGGTTATGGAGAGCTTGTGATGATGCAAATAATTCAGTAATATTCATATTTCATGCAAATTCGTAATGATACACAAAAGGTGAACCGTGCACATCAGGGGTTGCTACATCTTGAAGCCCGCTACTAGGGGCACTGACTCAGAGCATTCACATCCCTATAATTACACTATAAATCCACTACCTTTTGGTTCACAAAAAATACACACAAAATTATACTTGTTCTTGATCTCGGCTGAGCTGTATTTGATTGATTTATTCGGGTGAACCACCGAATAATTTTAATATAAAAGTTTCATACGTGATTCTTAGATTATCCGATTACCGAGTTTGAATCCCCCTACAAACCAAATCCCCCTACAAACCATTTCTTTAGAATATTACTGAACGAACAAAAACAAACATGAATATGTTTATTTTCTTACACAAAAACAAAAACAATTGTCTAGTTAAGTGTTCATGCTCGTTCTTTTTTTTTCGCTTAAGTTTAAACAAACTAACATGAACAAATTTCATACGTGTTTGTTCACTTCATTTATATGTATACGTCTAGTTCGATCATTGTGTTCAGATAGTGACAAGTACCGGATGGATACGATGAGATACAATTTTATAACACACCGACATCCCTACGTAAGAACCAAAAACCCTTCAAGAATCCCAAAGAGGCAAGTTACTCTTTTAAAAGGTAAGAAAGTTGGTCAAATCGACAATTTCCAACTGTAATTGTTTATGTATATACTATAAAATTAATAATAATTTAGTTATATGTTAGTTTATTGGGCTTTGCTCCTGGTAGTTAGCCAATAAACATATTTTAACAATTAATTTATTCGTGTGTCTTACTATAATTGGTGCCAATAAACATTATAAAATCACCTGTAGAGTCAAACTTTGACCTACATGTAACCTTATCTATTGTCGTTTTTATGAGTTCTTTTTATATTTATAGAATAATCAATTCTTTGAACCACACTATATAGTATTTATTTTTCTGTATAGGTTGTTAGTGTAGCATATTATTTGGGTCGTTACAACCGTTTTTGTACATACGGACGACGGGACACTGACGGTGATGATCAGAGGTCGCTAACATCGGCCGGAGGAGTACCGAAGGGAGGGAGGCGGCGGAGGGAGGCGAGAGTGGTTGTGGAAGGTTGTTGGTAAGGGCAATGGCGGTTCACAAGCCATGTTTTAAGGTTGGCTTTTGGTTCTTGTTTAAAAAGGTCTCTGTATATGAAATTACTTATGCTGTACAAGTAGTATAAGTTATAACCATAAAATTTTAAAGAAAGTTGGCTGAAATTTGTTATATGTCCTTTATGATTAGAGTTTTTTTTTACCGTTAAATAACTTTAACTTTAAAGTAGAATGTTATATAATACATCAAATTTAATATAAATGATATCAAATAAAAAATTTGATTTCTTATGACATTGGATAATTAAGTGAATTTCGTTTTTATGGCTTTGCACTAAGATGTGGTATCAAATGAAGTGAGCAATATATAATATCATGTGTCAATATAGAAAATATTAGATTTGGTATTATTAACTTTATACAATATTTGAGATATAATTATAAACACACATATATCAACCATATTAATATTAGTTTCTCTCATTTTTCTCTCCTATCTTTTGGTCTGTTATATATAAACTATATAGAAAATTCTGATAGCATATAAGTTTAATGTAAATGAATGTAATCATCGTGAGCCTTATTTTAGTAATTTTATATAAATAAGTCGAAGTTATAAAATACTTAGGTAGTTTGATGTTATAAGCATGGTATTTGATAAATAATATAGTTATGGATATGTTAGTTTATAAGAGAGTTGCTTGCTAAATGGGGAAACTTTTATACAAAGATTTGTCGGAGATCTTGTCCATATCTAATTTATAACAACGAGCGGTAGGAGATAACAGGAGAATTTGTTAAAATCGTTGTTTAACCTTATGCATTTTTTGATTCAATTGCTTTAGTTCACTTATTTGCTGGAATTATAATTGTTGCAGATGAAATTATATTTGTCTATTTTATGTATGTTCATTTATTTTTTACATTTAAATTTTATATTTAATGTATTTTTTTATTATAAAGGCTTCAATAAGCTAAAATCTTAAGCAAAGATAAAGCCATAATGTAAGTAACATCTTGGGTTTTATTCATTTTTTTTAGCGGGTTAGTAATAGGTTAGAAGGATAAAAGACCGTTTGATAACAACTAGTTTTATCACCCGCGCTTCACGGCGGGAGTGCGGTCATCTTTTCCCCGCGCTACGTAGCATGAGTTAGGTCATTCTCGTTAAACTCATTAAAACTATAAAATGAACACCGATACTGCTTCCGATAATACAAAGATATCGAGAACGATGTTGTTATCTCATAAGCGCTTAGGTTCGTTATGATGCCGCAAAAGTAACGTCACTCACTACATCCTACGCTTCCGAACAAAATATCCGATAATTTTTAAACTTATTGAATTACATTATATATTTAATTTTAAATAATCTAATATTCGATTAAGATTAATAGATATAAACCATTTCATACACATTCCAAAAAGCACTCCCTTAATATTTTGATTTCATTTGAGGGGTAATAAAAATAATAAAAATACAAAGATATTCAAGTGTAAACCGTCATACCCAAACATTTTAGGATGCACGTGGAATGTTTTCATTTGCTAAAAATATCGTTCATTTATTGTGGCAGAAGTGAAAATCCAATTCAGCTTGTGGCCAAAGTATAAATTCATTGAACTATACTGTAGTTGTTAGTTGTACTTTAATATAGTATATAATAATAAATCAGTTTAGTGGATCTCAATTCCCCATCAACATTGTTTATTAGCCGATTATTGAATGGTAAGCAAGTGGAACTTCACTTTTACGAGAAAGTATAATGTTTGCGCAAAGTTACGGTGGTTTTATCTTTTGGAACTTCACTTTTCAAGTCTCCACAGCGGACACCTAGTGTTCACAGCGAATAACATGTTTAACACCTACGATCCAACTTATACAGTTTCTAGTTCCATACATCATTTTAAACGTATTCTTAACATAGATCTATCAGTTACACACTTAAAACATAACAAACAACTATTCAACATCATAGAAATCCTTTATAAACAATCACCTTTCATAAACAGTCATAATTTTCATAGAAAAACATAGTTTAGTAAAGAAACATTCTTTGTAGTACGCATATCAGCCCCAAACAAGTAAAAAACAATTAAAAGAGGGGATCTAGAACTCACCTTAAACATCTTTCGAGCCAAACACAACAAAACCGAGAGCAAATCTGGAGTTCTAACACCTAAACATAAGTAAAGAAGTAGCTAAACACATAAAAACACATAGAAATCAGTCCAGAAGCTTGAACCCGACAGAAACCGAGAAGAAAACACCATAAAATCTTACCTTTGAAGATTTATTCTACTTTCTCACTCTAGAACCGATGGAAGTCTTTTTCTCTCTCTCTAGCCGAAGGTTGAGTGCATGGGAAAGAGGGTATGGGCGGCTATTTCTACCTTTTGAACCCATTATGGGCCGGTTTGGCCCTTGAACACTTTTAACCTTGCTTTTTGAAATAAAATCCCGTTTGCTCCCTTACTTTTCTTTTCTTTTCTTTTTTTGAAAATTTCGGGTGTTACAAACAAGGCATTGGATGGATCAAGAAACAAAGATTCAAAGTACAACAGAAAGGCTCCCATCGTGGCCTATTATAGCCACCGTAGGCTACGCTAGCTTTAATTTTAAAACAATAGAAAAGCCTCCAGCATAGCCGACGCCATAGTTTTCGTAGACCACCTATAAAACCGCGTTTTTGCTATGTTTGAGCTATCACTTGCCTCCCATTCGACCTAGGACGATTTGAGACGAATTTTGGGAGTTCCTAGGCCTTAAATTCATCATTCCACATCTTTCGAACAACATTCAATCATCCTTTATGCAAATCAGCAATGCTTTTGAAGATAATTCAAGAACGATGAGCGGCTAGTCTTCCCGTGATCTACTTCGGGTAATAGGTTTTGTGTAATTAGATTTTCGGTTGTGTTTGACTTGTGTTGAGATTAAACTTTCGAACTCGTTAAGTTCTTTTATAAGTTTAACTTGTGTTTTGATTATTTAAACAATTGTTTTAGTTAACCTTTATTTGAATATCAAATAATGTTGCGCGAATCGTATGGTTGTAAACTTTTGGTTGTTAATTGAATTGGTATTGTGTATTGTGACAACCGGCAAATTTCAGGTCATACCAATCCCGACCTAGTCATAATTACACATATCATGCTTGATTCTCAATTTTGTTCCAT
This sequence comes from Flaveria sonorensis, assembly GCA_025506505.1. Lineage (NCBI taxonomy): Eukaryota > Viridiplantae > Streptophyta > Magnoliopsida > Asterales > Asteraceae > Flaveria > Flaveria sonorensis. Next base: position 51,038,407 of record CM046427.1, on the reverse strand, counting down.
TTATTGAAATCATTTCATTCATTGCAAAATTTCATGCGTAACATTTCATGCATCGGTGATTCGGCGTAATTACCAGTCTTACACGCAATACAACCAGCACACACGAGCGTTGGTGACAATTAATATATACACACTAGTAAATACTTTAAAGTGTTTCAAAGTATTTTATATTCCAAATTAAATACATTGGAAAAGTTTAAACTTATAAATAAACCTAATCGCGTAACTTGATATCTTACCCGGAACGAATCGTTTTAACGCGACTGCTAGATACATGACGTATCACTATTATATATGCAATATTAGAATATGTAATGTTATATAAGTTCTTATAATATATCAATCTATTTTTAAAAAAAAGTAAAAAGTAAAAAGTAAAAATATAAAAATATATAAAAATACCTATAGTGCAACAAATACCACCCAAATACCCAATACTACACAAAATTAAAAATCAAACCCCCACCACATCCCTTTTGGCCGTCCTCCTACACCCCCTTCCCTTTATTTTCTTATTATGTTGTTTTTTTTCACTCTTTTCTTGTCAAATACATCCAAGACCACTTTGTCTTTTGTAAATTTTGAGATTTACCATCTTTATGTTAAAGAAAAGGTTATGATCAAAGTAACATGTCTCACTACCCAAATTGGAATGTCTTTTCCCTTCTTAAATTTGACCAACAAGAAAGAGTTGTCAAATCGTAAAGTATTCTTACAAACACATGACATTATAAAGCAAGAACCCATCCACAATTCACCTACACATTTTACCAACTTCCCTTATCTTCTCTCCTCCCTTCAAATTTCGGCCAAAGCACCTCCACCCCCACTTCATTTGATTTCCAACTCTTTTTCTACAAATCTTGGGTGATTCAAGTGCTATAATTGAAGATCAAGTGATTTTTGAAGCTTCCAAGCATCCTACAACATCTTCTCCACTTTTTCTTGCTTGATTCTTAGTTCAAGGGATCAAGTCTTTCTCTTTGCATTTCAAGATCATCTTCTTCTTGCTTGTTTAAGGTTAAAACCTTGTTCCTAATCTTCTATACATCACCGTGATGTGTCCATGTTCACTAACTCATCCTAAGGTGCCCTAGCAAAGCTTAATAGTAATAAAACATGTAAGACATTTTCTGGCAGATTCATGTTCTGTGTTTTAGACACCATAAATCGACCTAAATACGACCAAATGAATCGTTTTTTGAGCCTAACATTAATCCTTAGAATGTATAGTTTTCAACGCATCCAACCTTGAAATTTTTAGATAAGTATAACCCATCCAAAACGTACAAATATGATTAAGGTGTTGAATCTGAGTTTTTGGCAGATTAGATAGGGCAGAAAGATTGAGGCATAAGTTATGCTTAAAGTAATCAAATGGAGTTTTTTTTTCTGTAGTATCTTAGCCTAAGATGTTATGTTTAAAAGTAATAAAGGCCCTATTTGTAAAAGTAGGGTTTGACCCCTCAAAAAGATGAAATCCATGGACATGTACAGGAAAAATGCTGCACTGACATCTGTTGCCTCATGACCCATTTCGAGGCACTTAAACTTAGTTATATATTACAAGATATACCTTTTTGGGAACCTAAGACATAGAGATAAATGTGGTAACAATATCAGATTTTATAAATATTCTTTGTACCATGAAAATGGGATGACAATCAGACCTAAAAATCTACCTGTTTCTGTCAAATGTCTACATTTATATAAAGTGAACTTTTGGAGGTATTTGGTAAAAAGAAACTCATGCACACGAAAGTATAATTGCATCATACTTAATATAAAATCCATACAATACATTATGTATTTTTAGGAAGATAAATATGAAGACAAGAATCTAAATAAAACATTAACGACCCGACGTGTCTAACTAATCAAGTGACGTTTTCAAAACTAACTTTATGGATGAGTTATGCATGACCATCTAGAGTTAGTAATCATGACCTCATGAATATATTTTGATGTTGTTTAGGAGATTCCTAGACCGATCATACGTATGGACTATTGCTAATATTCACACGTGCATTACAGGTGAGTTTCACGGCCTCATTTTTACTTATTTTCATTTTGGGGGAGATTACATGCAAATTACTATTTTCATTGACACAATTACTTGTCAATGGTTTCACATGTTATATAAGTTGTTACTTACCGTATAAAGTCCCCTGTTATCGGACCGTTAGTTTATTTCCCAAAGCGAGGTAATCATGGATAGTACTATTGGGTTTGACTACCCCCACCCGGGTTAATTACCCTAACCTTGACTGGAGGTCTAAACGGGTGCATTATTAGCCTGTTCACCCCTGTGCTTACGGTAGGCATGGGTAGGGGAAATCTATTACAGTTACAGTCTAGCTTCGGTTGCGATGCTTATATAATATTGTAGTATTGTATGATCGACAATCAAATCATGGAAAGACTTGTGGTCCATTACACTGTTTGCTATTACTTTAAAACCTGTGAACTCACCAACTTTATGTTGACATATTTTTCGTGCATGTTTTCTCAGGTATTTAATAATTGCATCAAGTTAAGCTAGTATGGAGCACATCGCATTTAGGACCAATCTCTTTTGGACATTTATTGCTGTATTTGTCGAGTTTGGAAAAGCGACTTGCATTAATTCCTTTGCTTCCGCAATTTGACTCTGAAAACAATTATGTATTTTAAACTCATTTGCGATGTACGTTTTACCAAATCATGTAGTGGTCGATCAATGACTATGATTCCATGATGTTCGCACCCCATGGGAAACCGACGTGGATTTAGGGGTATGACAGACTGGTATCAGAGCCATTGGTTATAGGGAATTAGGTTGCATTTAGTAAGCCTAGACTATAACCTTAACTCGTTGCACTGCATTAGTATAGTATGCATTAACCTTACTTACATTAATTGCACTGTGTATTGCCTTGTCATAGAGATGTCGTCTGCATCGATGCCGATCTACGTTTTCGACTTGGACGAGGAGTATGAGCCGGCATCTCCGACCTCATCTACGGGATCTACACCTACCATTCTGACCCCTACGCCTGACATCGTACTCCAGCCTACTGACCTCACGAAGGCCGAGACCCCTGCACCTCCACATACTGCTATCCCCGCTCCCATTTTGGACCCTATTTCTGACACCATTGAGGTAACACCCACTGCCCGATATTCTGGGTTACCTCCTCCTCCCCCAGGCACGTATTGGTGGATGCCTGCACCCGAGATTCATGCCAGTCTCTCGGAGGAGCTTATTCCAGGAGTCACACGCATCATTGGACCGATGATGCCGATGGCCATTCCGGTGACCGAGTCACACATCTTCACTGAGCCACCACTTGAGCATATCCACATGACCACTGATGCCCAGCCAACTGACCCAGCCCCCGAGCCAGTCGATACCCGCCCCAAACCTACTGATTTCACCCCTCAGCCAGCCGACACTGAGGTAGTCGACCTTGATTCTGAGACTACTGATTCTGTCTCACAGACGGTTGACACCAACCCTCTGGATTCCGATCCAGAGCCTACTGAGTCCATCCCTAGTTCTGTGGACTTTATCCCACAGCCAGTTGACCCGACCCCCCAGCCTACTGATTCAGCCTCCCAGCCTACTGACCCTACACCGAAGATTCCTGACACTGATCCTCAAGATCTCACTTCTGAGCTTGTTGACCCCCCCCTCATAGCCGTTATTCCCGAGCCAGTGGCTACAGATGCTAACCGTGACCTCGACCCAACGTTACCACCACCATCATATCGCAGATATCGGACCCATCCTGGTGGTGCACTTCGTGCACACACACCCAGGAAGCGGGTTCGCATCCCGATCCGCCCTGCTACACCTACTCATGATCGTACCCTTGAACCTAGTTGATAGTCGTTGATGGGACTGGATGCCGAGCTGCCTGAGTGAGTGGAGGGACATGGAGGGAATACCTTCCACCTACGAGATAGGTGAGTCATCCGATGCACCACACCCAACACCCCTCACCCGAGAGCCTGTGGAGCGCACAGTACCATTGCTCGTGGCACGTGCTGTGAGGCACGACCGCCAGATCCAGGAATTAAAGGAGGAGATTTTTGGACTTCCACCGACTACTGATACGGAGGAGATTGAGGGTTGATTGCTAGCTATTGAGGAGGACAGGTACCTGGACGACCAGGCATTACACATGATGCATGAACGGATTACTGGCGTGCAGTGTGAGATGGCGGAGTTAACTCAGAGGATGGATGCACATTGAGCTTGGCGGAACACGCATTCGACATAGATTTGCTACCTATAACCTTAGGAAGTTTCGACATCGTCATCGGCATGGATTGGTTGTCGAAAAATCAAGCAGAAATTGTTTGTCGAGAGAAGATTGTTCGCATTCCACTCCCGAGTGGAGAGACAATATCGATACAAGGAGAAAGGTGCGGTGCGGCACTAAGGATCATTTCATGTATGAAGGCCCGGAAGTACTTACAAAAGGGTTATCATGCAATATTGGCACATGTGATAAAGAAGCAAGCAGATGAGAACATAATCGAGGATATGCCCATCGTACGAGACTACCCGGAAGTCTTTCCCGAGGACTTGCCCGGACTTCCACCCCAAAGACAAGTCGAATTTCGTATCGACTTAGTACCTAGAGCTGCTCCGGTAGCATGATCACCATACCGACTAGAACCATCTGAGATGCAAGAGTTGTCTAATCAATTACAAGAATTGTTAGATAAAGGATTCATAAGGCCAAGTTTCTCTCCCTGGGGAGCTCCGGTCTTGTTCGTCAAGAAGAAGGATGGATCATTCCGGATGTGCATTGATTACCAAGAATTAAACAAGCTCACTATTAAGAATCAGTATCCACTTCCACGAATCGGTGATTTATTCGATCAACTTCAAGGTTCTAGCTATTACTCGAAAATTGATTTACGTTCGGGATATCACCAATTACGGATCCAAGAAGAGGATGTCCCTAAGACCGCTTTCCGAACTCGTTATGGTCACTACAAGTTCATGGTCATGCCATTTGGGTTAACCAATGCACCAGCCGTATTCATGGATCTTATGAACAGAGTGTGCAAACCCTACTTGGATAAATTTGTGATCGTCTTCATCGATGACATCTTGACATATTCACAAACCAAGGATGATCATGAAAAACATTTAAGGTTAATCTTGGAACTACTCAAGAACAAGAAATTGAACTCAAAATTCTCAAAATGCGACTTCTGGATTCGAGAAGTGCAATTTCTCGGGCATGTGGTTAACGAGAGGGGAATACATGTTGACCCATCCAAGATAGAGGCCATTAAGAACTGGGAAGCACCGAGGACTCCGACCGAGGTGCGACAATTCCTAGGTCTTGCAGGTTATTATCGACGCCTTATTGAGAATTTCTCCAAAATAGCCCAACCATTGACGACCTTGACCCAAAAAGATAAGAAGTATGATTGGGGTGATACGCAGGAAGCAGCGTTTAAATTGTTGAAGCAAAAACTATGTTGTGCACCTATTCTATCCCTACCAAAGGGAACTGATGGTTTTGTGGTGTACTGCGACGCATCACGACAAGGACTCGGCTGTGTTCTGATGCAACACGATAAAGTTATCGCTTACGCTTCTCGACAATTGAAAGTGCATGAGAAAAAATTACACTACTCACGACCTCGAATTAGGAGCTGTCGTTTTTGCACTTAAAATTTGGAGACATTATTTATATGGCACCAAGTGTACTATATTCACTGACCATAAAAGCCTTCAACACATCTTCGATAAAAAAGAACTAAATATGAGACAACGCAGGTGGATTGAGTTACTAAATGACTATGACTGCGAGATTCGTTATCACCCAGGAAAGGCAAATGTTGTAGCAGATGCCTTGTGTAGGAAAGAATGAACCAAGACCATGCGAGTATGAGCGTTGGGAATGACAATCCGTACAAATTTAACCACACAGATTCGCGATGCTCAGTTTAAGGCACTAAAGGAACAAAATTTGAAAGATGAATCTCTTCGCGGCATGGATAAACAATTTAAGATCAAGTCTGATGGAACTCGCTATTTCATGAACTGAATTTGGATACCAAATTTTGGAAACTTTAAGGATCTTGTGATGAACGAGGCACACAAATCCCGATACTCCATCCACCGGGGCTTTGAAAAGATGTATTAGGACCTAAAGGAGTTATGTTGGTGGCCCAACATGAAAGCTGACATAGCCACCTATGTTAGCAAGTGCCTTACATGTTCAAAGGTTATGGCAGAATATCAGAAGCCATCAGGATTACTGCACCAACCAGAGATTCCACTATGGAAATGGGAACAGATCTCCATGGACTTCATAACGAAACTACCCAAGACATCCACCGGATGCGATACGATTTGGGTAATTGTAGACCGACTAACGAAGTCTGCACATTTCTTACCAATTAAGGAAACTGATAAAATGGAAAAGCTGACCAGGATCTATCTTAAGGAGGTTGTCTCAAGACATGGTGTGCCAATCTCCATTATCTCTGACCGAGATAGTTGATTCACCTATAGATTTTGGCAATCATTATAAATAGCCATGGGTACATGTTTGGATATGAGTACCGCATACACCCCCAAACAGATAGGCAGAGTGAAAGAACCATCCAAACATTGGAAGATATGCTTAGAGCTTGTGTGATAGATTTCGGAAGCCGTTGGGATACTCATCTACCCCTATCTGAAATTTCTTACAATAATAGCTACTAGTATCAAAGCAGCACCGTTTGAGGCACTATACGGTAGGAAATGTCAATCTCCTCTATGATGGGCAGAAGTAGGCGATAGCCAACTTACTAGTCCGGAAATCATACACGAGACGACGGAAAAGATTGCACAGATTCGGAACCGACTCAAAGTTGTGCGTGACCGTCAGAAAAGTTACGCTGATGTGAGACGCAAACCATTGAAGTTTCAGGTAGGAGACAAAGTGCTACTAAAAGTCTCGCCCTGGAAGGGAGTTATTCGTTTTGGTAGGCGGAGTAAGCTAAACCCTAGATACATCGGACCGTTCGAGATCCTAGCGAGGATTGGTCCCGTAGCTTACAAACTCAAACTACCACAGGAACTTACTAGTGTTCATGATACGTTTCATGTGTCAAATCTGAAGAAGTGCTTGTCAGATGAAACCCTAATTATACCACTCGACGAGGTTCAAATCGATGAACAACTCCATTTTATTGAGAAATCGGTGGAGATCATGGATCGAGAGGTAAAGAGAATGAAATGAAGCCGCATTCCAATAGTAAAGGTACGGTGGAATTCTAGACGAGGACCCGAATTCACTTGGAAACGTGAATATCAAATGAAACGCAACTACCCTTAATTGTTCAAAACCTTAGCGACTACAGAAGACACTAACTGAATTTCGGGACGAAATTCTTTCTAACATGGGGAGTATGTGACAACCGGCAAATTTCAGGTCATACCGACACCGACCTAGTTGTAATTACACATATCATGCTTGATTCTCAATTTTATTCCATTTATTTAAATCATTTCATTCATTGCAAAATTTCATGCGTAACATTTCATGCATCGGTGATTCGGCGTAATTACCAGTCTTACACGCAATACAATCAGCACACACGAGCGTTGGTGATAATTAATATATACACACTAGTAAATACTTTAAAGTGTTTCAAAGTATTTTATATTCCAAATTAAATACATTGGAAAAGTTTAAACTTATAAATAAACCTAATCGCGTAACTTGATATCTTACCCGGAACGAATCGTTTTAACGCGACTGCTAGATGCATGACGTATCACTATTATATATGCAATATTAGAATATGTAATATTATATAAGTTCTTATAATATATCAATCTATTTAAAAAAAAAAAAGTAAAAAGTAAAAAGTAAAATATAAAAATATATAAAAATACCTATAGTGCAACAAATACTACCCAAATACCCAATACTATACAAAATTAAAAATTAAACCCCCACCCCATCCCTTTTGGACGTCCTCCTACACCCCCTTCCCTTTATTTTCTTATTTTGTTGTTTTTTTTTTTTTTGCCCTCTTTTCTTGTCAAATACATCCAAGGCCATTTTGCCTTTTGTAAATTTTGAGATTTACCATCTTTGTGTTAAAGAAAAGGTTATGATCAAAGTAACATGTCTCACTACTCAAATTTGAATGTCTTTTCCCTCCTTAAATTTGACCAACAAGAAAGAGTTGTTAAATCCCAAAGTATTCTTACAAACACATGACATTATAAAGCAAGAACCCATCCACAATTCACCTACACATTTCACCAACTTCCCTTCTCTCCTCTCCTCCCTTCAAATTTCGGCCAAAGCACCCCCACCCCCACTTAATTTGATTTCCAACTCTTTTTCTACAAATCTTGGGTGATTCAAGTGCTATAATTGAAGATCAAGTGATTTTTTAAGCTTCCAAGCATCCTACAACATCTTCTCCAGTTTTTCTTGCTTGATTCTTAGTTCAAGGGATCAAGTCTTTCTCTTTGCATTTCAAGATCATCTTCTTCTTGCTTGTTTAAGGTTAACACCTTGTTCCTAATCTTCTATACATCACCGTGATGTGTCCATGTTCACTAACTCATCCTAAGGTGCCCTAGCAAAGCTTAATAGTAATAAAACATGTAAGACATTTTCTGGCAGATTCATGTTCTGTGTTTTAGACACCATAACTCGACCTAAACACGACCAAATGAATCGTTTCTTGAGCCTAATATTAATCCTTAGAATTTATAGTTTTCAACGCATCCAACCTTGAAATTTTTAGATAAGTATAACCCATCCAAAACGTACAAATATGATTAAGGTGTTGAATCTGAGTTTTTGGCAGATTAGATAGGGCAGAAAGATTGAGGCATAAGTTATGCTTAAAGTAATAAAATGGAGTTTTTCTTTCTGTAGTAGCTTAGCCTAAGATGTTAGGTTTAAAAGTACTATAGGCTCTATTTGTAAAAGTAGGGTTTGACCCCTCAAAAAGATGAAATCCATGGACATGTACAGGAAAAATGCTGCACTGACATCTGTTGCCTCATGACCCATTTCGAGGTACTTAAACTTAGTTATATATTACAAGATATACCTTTTTCAAATCCTAAGACATAGAGCTAAATGTGGTAAAAATATCAGATTTTATAAATATTCTTTGTACCATGAAAATGGGATGACAATCAGACCTAAAAACCTATCTGTTTCTATCAAATGTCTACATTTATATAAAGTGAACTTTTGAAGGTATTTGGTAAAAAGAAACTCATGCACACGGAAAGTATAATTGCATCATACTTAATATAAAACCCATACAATACATTATGTATTTTTAGGAAGATAACTATGAAGACAAGAATCTAAATAAAACATTAACGGCTCAACGTGTCTAACTAGTCAAGTGACGTTTTCAAAACTAACTTTATGGATGAGTTATGCATGACCATCTAGGGTTAGTAATCATGACCTCATGAATATATTGTGATGTTGTTTAGGAGATTCCTAGACCGATCATACGTACGGACTATTTCTAATATTCACGCGTGCATTACAGGTGAGTTTCACGGCCCCATTTTTACTTATTTTCATTTTGGGGGAGATTACATGCAAATTACTATTTTTATGGACACAATTACTTGTCAATGGTTTTACATGTTATATAAGTTGTTACTTACCGTATGAAGTCCCCTGTTATCGGACCGTTAGTTTATTTCCCAAAGCGAGGTAATCATGGATAGTACTATTGGGCTTGACTACCCCCACCCAGGTTAATTACCCTAACCTTGACTGGAGGTCTAAACGGGTACATTATTAGCCTATTCACCCATGTGCTTACGGTAGGCATGGGTAGGGACAATCTATTATAATTACAGTCTAGCTTTGGTTGCGATGCTTATATAATGTTGTAGTATTGTATGATCGACAATCAAATCATGGAAAGACTTGTGGTCTATTACACTGTTTGCTATTACTTTAAAACCTGTGAACTCACCAACTTTATGTTGACATATATTTCGTGCATGTTTTCTCGGGTATTTAATAATTGAATCAAGTTAAGCTAGTATGGAGCACATCGCATTTAGGACCAATCTCTTTTGGACATTTATTGCTGTATTTGTCGAGTTTGGAAAAGCGACTTGCATTAATTCCTTTGCTTCCGCAATTTGACTCTGAAAACAATTATGTATTTTAAACTCATTTGCGATGTATGTTTTACCAAATCATGTTGTGGTCGATCAATGACTATGATTCCATGACGTTCGCACCCCACGGGAAACCGACGTGGATTTGGGGGTGTGACATGTGTTAAGACCCATTAAGTGTTGATTATCGATATCACTTAATCATTGCACGTATAGAATCCCTGTAAAGGATTTTCCATCAAGTTGAACTAAACGATTACTGAAAACCAAACCTAGATCCCAAAGTGGATTACTATTTCTCGTAGTTGTATTCTTAATCAAGTTTAATCATTTAAAATTTGCTTTCTAATTCAATTTTGTAATCATTCCAAAATCCAACTTTCACAGCCAATAGGCAATAGTTTATAATTCAGTATTTAAATCAATATCTTATAAATCAAAGTACAATACATTGACCACTAATTTCACATGGATCGACAACCCTACTTACCTTAACTAGTTTAAGTTGAATAGGAACACACATTTTAACATCTTATTTGATTGGTATTTCGACATCGATCAATATGCTTTAAGATAAATTATCATTGCTAGTGGGATACTGTCAGTTCAAATCATGGAGAATGATCGAACACATATCTTGTTGGCGAATGTAAATATTTTATATAAATAAATGAACAAGACAACTTTTGAAGTATTTTATAAATAAATTTTTAGGACTCGGTGTGTTGAACAAGACAACTTGGTGTGACTATTGATATAGGTGTTCACTACCTTGACTAATACTTGTAAAGACTTACCATATTGATATGATGTGTTAGAAAAAAGATGATCTATACCTTTGATTAGATAGATGATGTATTAGTGATCTATATATCATTTTAGGTAGGCGACTAATGGATTTTCAATTATTTTTCAAAACTTATCATAAAGATAGAGCCATACCATTATGTAAGCAAAAACTGCTTAAGATGTCACTTTTAGTCTCTCTTTTTCTAGGTTAATCATGATCATACTTGATTACCTATGATTTTCATTATTCTTTAAAACTTATCATAAAGCAAAAAATATATATGGACATTCTCATTGAATATAGTTTTGAGAGTGAGCGGTAGACAATAAGTTCCACTTTCAATGCATGGTTCGACCAGACATTTTCTATGCAGTTTTCTTAGTTTTTTCCTATTTGATATTTAAGCATCTCAATCTCTAACATTTTAACCTATCTCTTGCACATTCGAAGCCAGACATAGTTTAAGGTGATTATACAAAATCCAATATTATCCTCTAAGTTACAAGAAAGCAAAAGATTAAGAGAAAAAGTGTTTGACAAATATATTATATTATCTTGTTTGTTCACCAATAAAAAATGAGGTACAATCCTACTAAGGTAGTAATAAATTTGTAGGGGTGAACATCACCCAAGTTAGTGAGATAAAATAGAGGATATCACTATCCAAACAAGTAAGAAGTTAAAAGGGTGATCACTAGTTGTTTAGTTAGATATTTAGAGGGTGATCACTACCCAAGTAGTAAGATAGTGAAAGGGTGAAGTTTGTAAAGGTTATCACTACCTTGACTAGTGAGAAGATTATAGCGAAGACAAAATCTTAGTTAGTTCTAAGTGGCCGGGATAAGATGACTTTCTTAACATCTACACGAACCACAATAAATCTTTGTGTCTATGCATTGGTTTTACTTCTACGTTTTGCTATTGATCTAAAGAAAACAATGATTTTGACAACTATCACATAAAAGAGTAACTTTTTCACAGCATTGGACATTATTTTAGAAAGAAACTATCTATCCCTCCTAGGTCAATGTAACACAAAATTCACTAATTGGACCTAAGAGAATCAGAAAACCACCTCAATCCTCATAAGAATACAAGACGAGATACATGTGGATGATACATATAGTTGTGTTCCATTATCTAAGTGTCTTTAATGTAATAGAGAATAAGCTAGAGAGCATTAAAGTGTGATTTTCGTTAGATTTTAAGCATAAGTAGCAAACATGTTTGACTACACATGAGATCTGTGGTCTAGTGAATGTTAAATGTTATAAAAAATCAAGAATGCTTCGATATAACGCGAGGTTTACAGTTGGGGCTTCTAAGATTAACTTTATAGTTAGTGCCAACAGGAATAGTGGTCAGCTTATAGCTAGACATCTTTATATGATCTGAAATGCCTTGAGCATTAGTGTTTGGGATAGAAGCACAAGTGCCAAAAAGTAGCACAAAGAGCCCAGATTACTAATGACAAACTCAGAATTCAAAAAAGTTATAATGTGAAGTACTATCACAATAGTGTATAAGTTAATTATAATGCCATCCATATTAAGAAAGAGAAAAAAATTGTATCATGACTATGCAATAAATAAATCATTAAGAGATTGGAATAGTTGTTCTGAAATCAATAGTAGCCATGTAGACGGCAAACCTTTAGTACCAGACACTAAGAGCCTAATTCTAAACCTTAATGGCTTAATGAGCTTAACCCTAATTAAATACATACAATACATATTACAAATGTCATTAAGTTAAAGAATAAGACTACAAAATAAGATTATAAACGTTACACTTTTAAATTTTGTATATTATAGCCACTTGGTACTTTGTTATTAATGACTTGTTCAACCACTATAAATGAAAATATAGCTTTTCTATTTAAAAAATTAATAACAAAAATACAATTTTTTTTATCATTTTAGTTCCAAGTTTATATTAACTTTTTATCTGTTTGAAATGGGTTATAAAACATTATAACTTAATGATATTATTTCTTATAGGTTTCAAGTCTTTAGTTTATGTTATTAGAATTCTTGTTATCAGATTAAAGAACTATAAATTATGGCATTACACGTTATTACCTAAATATGACTATTTCTTTGCTAAGTGACTGAAGATTCCATGAACCATGCTATTGGAATAAACAAATGATGTCAACTTGGATGTGGTCTTATTTCACACTTAACTTTAAACAAGAACACTTTCTTCTTTCATCCACTTGAGGCTGTCAACTTCATAAAGCCAGAATTAGGTTTTAGGGTTTCCTTAGAAAAATATAAATTAGGCTTCATTACATGTAGATAGATCTCTTAAGCCCTTATTTATTATGAGAAATTTCTGTATATTATATCTTTTTCCTCTAAGATTAGTATAATTCCACGAGTATGCAAATTCCATTAGAATATTCCTTATCCTAATTCGGAGATAGGTTAGAAGTTAACTAAACCTTTTAAGTGATATGCAATCATTTATTTAATAAATTAAGAAATGTTTTTAATTAGTTGTTTGGATTAAAATTGAACTTTCAAAATAAAAATAGCAAGCAATTATATATCTTACAAATAAGGGCTACACTACAAAATTTTCGACCATTAGTGACGACATGTCACCGCTAATAAGTCGTCGCTATTAATTTGTCGCTAATGACTTATATTTCGTTGCTAATAAGTCGCCGCTAATGAGTCGCCGCTATTAAGGTTATTAGCGGCGTTTCTGTCGCCGCCATTTGTTAAGATTAAAAGATTCATGGGAGACGATGTCGCCGCTAATGGTCCCTATTTTTTATTATTTTTTAATATTTTTTAACTTCCACTTTTACAAACCATTCATACACCTATAAAATAAATCCAGATTTTCAAATAACATACAATTTTCATAAACGACATACATTTTCACACATACAAATAATATTAAGTAATCTAGTCATAAAACTAAATATAAAACTTAAACATAAGTATGTTAAATATCGTTAAACTTAAACATTAGTATGTTAACCCTAATAGCTATTCAAACGACTTGATATAACTACTAAAAAACAAACTTAACCTAGTCATCCAATACACTATTCATCCCCCTCGTCCGAATCATCTTCTTCGGCTTGATTTGGATCCTTTTGCGAAGCAATTGACTGTGTAAGTTGTGACATAAAGTTCGGATTTTGAAACAAACTTGAAATTTGAGCCTACAGAACAAAATATACATTATAAATTGTTATATTTTGGCAAAGTATATATTACAATGAAGCACATCCAACTTTAAGTATATTAAGTGTCAAAATGAACATGTTAAACTAACACTTAGATGATTTAAGTTTAGTTTAGTCAAACGGCTCAAAATGAACCAAATACACTTAATATACATAGAAACATCCTAAAATTATGTCATTTTGACCCATTTTGCCCCGTTTAATCTAAAATCTAGATAATTTAAGTCTATTTTAGTGATAAAGGGTCAAAATACTTAAACCCACTATGATACACTTAACACATCCAACTCAAAGTCATTTTGAGCGGTTTAAACTCAAATCATGTCGTTTTCACCCATTTTGACCCATTTTGTCCTGTTTAATCTAAAACTTAGATAATATAAGTATATTTTAACAATAAAGAGTCAAATAACCTAAACCCACTATGATACAGTTAACACATCCAACTTTAAGCCATTTTGACCAGTTTAAACTCAAATCATGTCGTTTTCACCCATCTTAACCCGTTTTGACCCGTTTAATCTAAAACTTAGATAATTTAAGTCTATTTTAGTGATAAAGAGTCATAATAACCAAAATCCAGTATGATAAACTTAACACATCCAACTTTAAGTCATTTTGACTCGTTTAAACTCAAATCATGTCGTTTTCACCCTTTTTGACCCGTTTAATTTAAAAATTAGATAATTTAAGTCTATTTTAGTGATAAAAAGTCAAAATAACCTAAACCCACTATGATACTCGTACCTGTGTAAATGACTGAGGTGTTTGTTCCAAATCATAAACAAAAGAAGCCGACCTTGCAGATGATGATGATTTACGCACAATCCCCCTAATATGTCCACACCGTTGTCCCAACATCGACTCAACAACATTGACTTCATTCGGCGTTGTCGAACCACTTTCTTCATTTTGAGATTGACTTAGCTCATGAAACCGTTCCTTTAATCAGTTCTATCTTAATTAACAAAAATATATTAACATATTTATACATATATATATATATATATATATTGAAAACTATAACTTTTAGAAATACTTACATATTGTTGCTCTGCTACCTCGCTATCAAAGGTCCCATTTTTACCAATACGACATCATGAAACGTCTGAAGTCTGCTCTTATTCTGTTTAACATTAAAAAGTATATTATAAAAATACTTATATATAATACACAAAGATATAAATTTAAATCATTAACTTTTTGTAACAATAACAACTATATGAAGCAGCCCCCCTATGGTTTGTGTATTTTTGTTGTTCACGATTTGTTTTGTTTGAATTTGACGCATTCTATATGCATCACTCATGAAATAGTCAATGTTTTTCCTCCAGTTTTCATGATTCATGCCCGTTAGAGGTTTGACCCTTTCTTATTCTACATTTTCAAATCCTCCAACACGGTCAAAGTGTTGTTTTGCCACATTTTTCTGGTCTCTTAATCGCTTGAGAAAGATCAAACGAATACCACCCTCTATCTGAGCGCGTTCATGATCTTGCAAAATCTCATTTAAGTCAAAGCGTCACCAAATTCAAGTTAAACAAAAAAAGTTAGTCAAGTAAAAACGAATAACAAACATATAACTTATAAAACGTTACCGTCATATGTTCTTCAAGGCATTCTTCTTAGCATCCAAAAGATTTTCTTAAAAAATAATATGAATTACCTAACAAATATATAATAACACGTGTTATATTTCTTGAGATACCATGGTGGAATTTGGTTTTAATATCCTCATGTGGAAATTCAGATTTAAATTCACTACATTATTGATAAAAATATACAATAAGTGAGGAAGGAAATATATTAACTAATGATGAAAAGTTAAAGATAGAAAATTTTACTTCATATAGCCTTTGACTTCTTGACAGCTATCAAGGACAAACCATTCTAACTTGAGCTTTTCACTTAGAGAAAGATATTTTATCTTTGTTGCGCTAGCCGGATGACATTTAGACTCAAATGCATACACGTTTCTTTTTTCGATAATGACATCCTCGTTTCTGTCAGGGTGATTGAACTGAGTCATAACATCTCGAAGGTATCTCGAACAAAATGATAGAGCTTCTTCAGCAATATAACCTTCAGCTATACAACCTTTCGGCCTTGCTTTGTTTCTGACATAATTTTTTTAGTTTTTTCATATACCTTTCAAATGGATACATCCATCTCATACATACTGGAGCACTGCAAATCGTTTCATCAGGTAAATGAAAAACTAAATGAACCATAATGTCAAAAAATGCCAGAGGATAGATCAACTCTAACTTGCATAATATAAGAATGGCATTCTTAGCTTTCTTCATATCTGTAAGGCCCTGATCCCAGGAAACCTCACAGTTGGTCATTCATAGCAAAACATAGATTTAAATCATTTGTTTAGATAAACATTTGCAGCGGAAAAATACATTAAGTTTCAACTCATTACGACATAATTCTAATAAAATGTTAACATTGTCTTTAAAACATCAAATAGTCTTTAAAAAAAGTCTTCTTAATAATCTTCTTAATCAGGGATGCCAGCCTTCAAATGCCAAGTAGCTTCTAGAATCCAGGCCCATACTCACTCATGTCCAACAGCTCACCTGTCAGCTAATATGCATACAAAAGTCAGCTTCGCTGAGTGAATTCTAGGTTTACTTTATCAGAGAATCATTTAGTAGGGTATGTTAACTTTATCATTCTAAAATGGTCATCATATGAACAAACACATTTATTATACACAGACTGTCACTTTATCAATACTTTATCAATAAGACTTTCGCTTGTTTATTTTCTATTACCCTTCTTTATCCGTCAATTCCCGGTTACTATGTCTCGGGATCTGCCCAAGGGCAAGACCCCTGCTTGTGATGAACACAAGACTTTACTTTATCCATGCTTGTGATGAACATAAGACTTTACTTTATCCATGAGAGCACAACAAATGCAACTCTCCTTTATCCTCTACTTGCAAGACTTTACTTTAGCAATGGTACATTGTTATGAGCTCAATAACACTTCTTTAGGTATCACTTTCATCTTTAGTTATACATATACTTATAGTCCATATATTCACATTCTTCAAAAAAGAATACAAACAATATAACCGACCCTCCGTAGGACAGCGAGGGTTCGGGGGCGGCAGCCCCTGATAGCTGGGTTCTAGGGGCAGCAGCCCCTAGTAGGGTCCAAGGGGCAACGCCCCTGGCTGGGGATCTAGAACTCACCTGGTCAGTAATCAACTTCACGTCTAAGTTTTCTAAGCTAGATCGCGGTAAACGGTCAACATATAAGTTAGCACATAAATAGGTCATTTTCTACACAGTTTCGGCAGCAGTTTCGCTGCCAGTTTCGCATGGCAGTTTTGCTGCCAGTTTTGCATGGCAGTTTTGCTGCCAGTTTGGCATGGTAGTTTCACCTGGCAGTTTTGCTGCCAGTTTCGCCTGGCCGTTTCGCTGCCAAAAACGCCCAACTTTCGTTGGAATTTCCTAGATTCACTAAATCTATAGATCTACCTATGCATTTGCGAAACTACCTGCGAAACTATAGTTTCGCAGTAAGGAGATTGCCTTAGTTTCACAGGATGAACTCTCAGTTTCGCTGGACGAACTGACAGTTTCGCTGGACGTATAAAAATGACGAACCAGCTCGTTTTTAACCCAAAATCTCAACTTTTTATGTCCGAATCCTTAGTTTTTCATCCATGAAACTATAAGCTTTTTACATGATTTTATACGTAAAAATGTGACCTTTATGTGATTCTTTGCAACTTTTCAAAACCCAAAACCCTAGAATCCGGGTCTGACCTACAGAGGCGTTTAGAGGATGATTCTTACCTGTATTTCTTGCTCCTTTCTCGTGGTTTGATGCTCTAACACTCAGATCTTCAATCCCTTAACCAATGAAGCTCCAAATCTTCAAGTTTCTTCACTTTCTCTCACTACTTTCTCTCTCTAAGTTGTTAGTGGCTTGGTTTGCAAGAAATGGAGAATGTGGCTGATTATGGGTGTTTAATGGGTGGTTAGGCCCTTAAACCCATCAAACCCTAAGCCCATAAGGTAATTTGGCCCATAATCATTTTCTTTTTTTTTATTACATAACCCAAACTCAACCATTATTACTAAGTTGCTCGCTTCAACATTCCGGGAAATTACAATATCCTCGACCAATAGTATTATGGAGAAAATTTGCTTAAAAACGTACAAAGATCAACTATTGATGTATAAGTATCTTTGGCCAAAAAGCATCTAACCCCAATCGGTATCAAACGTTGCATGAGAATATGACAGTCATGAGATTTCAACCCAGTAATGTTAGTATTGTTATCTGTCACTCTCTTGCTGATATTAGATCCGAACCCATCAGGCAGTTTAATATCTTTTATAAAATCAAAAAATAGCTTTCGATCACTAATCTTCAATGAGTATTTTGGGTGGGGGCTATAACAATTGCCATTTTTTTCCAGCCATTGTCTACTCCGAATATTTAGATTTTTCAAGTCAACTCGTGCATTTGGCGTATCTTTGCTCTTTTCATTCATTAGAAGAGTACCCAACAAACTAACGCACATATTTTTCTCAATATGCATCACATCTAAGTTGTGTTTTAGCTGCACAGAATATCAATACTCAAGTTCAAAAAATATGCTCCGTTTGGACCAGTTCAACTCAAACTCCTCCCGCTTTGATTTTACACCTCCAAAACCGGGATGCTTACCCGGTAAATGATGTCGTAGACGACTAAGTTGAGCTTTTACATCAGTATCATTAAATTGTTTCGGAGGGGCTCTTATCTCGGGTTCTCCGTTGAGTTCTAAACTTGTTCTCCACTCATGGGTAGCATCTAAGAACTGGCGATGACCAACATATACAACTTTATTTGTGACACGTATAGAGGGAGTGTCTTCGTTACAAGTCGGGCATGCTTTGTAACCCTGCCCGCTCCAACCTGATAGACTACTACGAGCTAGAAAGTCATTTATAGTCCATAGCAACACCGCCTTTGTTGTAAGGAACGTGTTTGTCACCCCGTCTTTAGTAGGTACGCCTAAAACCTACAATCGCTTAAGCTCATCCACCAACGGCCTAAGAAACACATCCATGTCCTTCCCGGGTGATTTAGGGACAAGAATCAATAATGAAAACATAAATGAGGACTCTTTCATGCACAACCATGAAGGCAAATTGTATGTAGTGTGTACAACCGGTCACGTGCTATGAGCTGAACTCATGATACCAAATGGATTAAAATTGTCGGCTGCAAGCCCTAGGCGAACTTTTCGCGATTCCCTCGAAAAGGTCAGGTACTTTATATCAAAATCTTTCCATGAAGAACCATTAACAGGATGATGCATCGTACCCTCTTCTGATCATCCGGTACTATGCCAAATCATATCTTTTGTTGTGTGCCTTGAACAATACAAACGTCGTAGTCTCGTGGCTAAAGGAAACCATCGTAACACCTTGTGAGGTGACTTCTTGCTCTTTGCATTTGTATCGACCCACCTACTCTCGTTATAAACGGGACATTTTTCTAACTAAAGATTTTCTCCTCATAAAAGAGCACAAACATATTAGCACACATGTATCGACTTATATCCTAAACCAATCTTCTTTAATGTATTTTTGGCTACATAATAAGAGGAGAAAACTTTATTACCTTCAGGATGTGAAGATTGCAACAACTCAAGAAGCCCATCAAATGAGCTACTAGATCATTTATTCTTCACCTTGATATGCATAAGCTTTGCTAAAAAGTTGAGGGAAGAAAACTTAGTACAACCTGGATATAATTCAGATTAAACTTCCTCTAACAAGTTCTCAAAATCATCACGAACACCGCTACTCTCTTCTATAACATCTTCGATGATGTCAGCCATACCGTCTGTTAGCCCAACGTCATCTACAACTACAGTTTCATGAATTAAACTTTCACCGTGATAGATCTAATCCTTGTACGTCCGGCACATGGTCCATATTTCTTAATGATATTTCATTTTAACCCATCCTAATAATATAGTATTCTGACATTTCATACACAGACATCGAATATGGCCATAGTTGTTGGTAAGTTTTTTTGCACATATCTATAAAAGAGTTAAGTCCTTGTTGATACTTGGATGATCTATGGTTTGGATTAAGAAGCCAAATTTTATCAACATACATGGTTATAGAACTGCAATATAATTTAAGATTTAAGAGGATGAAAAACTATCCTCAAAACATGAAAAAAAGTAGGATAACGGATTGAAAATTCAAAAGGGTAGGCTGCTATACCCACTTTTTGAACGTGCATTACATGATTGTTTGTTTAAAAAACATTCGGCAACATTTCCTCTTAGCTCCCAAGTATATACATATAGAAATATATACTCGAGGAGCAAAGAGAAAATAACAACCAAATTTTTCTTGAACAACCAATCATGTAATACACATTCATATCCTAAATAAGAAAAAATATTCAAAAAGCATTCCCAAAACGGGGACAACCCAAAATTAATTACTCAATCAATTTCGGACGGATATTCTAAGCTTTGATGATTAGAACGAAGTCATGAAACCTAAAAGCTCATAATGCACAACAATAAGGAATTACTATAAAAATCAAATGATATGTTATATTGTTTGAACAAATTGAAACATTATTGCAATTGGTTCAAAGAATGTCATGTTTCGTTCGATTTTGTAACTAATTTCTTATTGTTGTTCATTATAGCTAACTACTTTTATTTCCCATAAATTAAAGTTTAATCACTAAACAATAAAAGAATTTTTAGTTTATGACAATTTTACCCTATCAAACATGTTAAGTTTATAATGTGTTTAATCAAATAGATATATATGATATTTAATTAGTTTGTAGAACATATATAATATTTTAAGTTTTATTGAATATATATAAATCATACAAATTGTTACTTAATCACTAAACAAGATTCACACAAATTATCCTAGCCTAATACTTAATAAAAGAGTCACACAACTAGCATATTACTACAAAACAAAACTACACCCAATAACACAACTAGTTCAAAAGATTCATACAATTAACATGATGATTCATACAATTACTAGCATATTATCACATTTTAAATTATTCATATAACAAACATCTAATAACACAACTAATTTAAAAAATGCAAACAACTAGCTTAATACTTAATAAAGAGTCACACAACTAGCATATTACTACAAAACAAAGCTAACACCCAATAAAAAAACTAGTTCAAAAGATTCACACAATTAACATGATGATTCATACAATTACTAGCATATTATCATATTTTAAATGATTTATAGCAAACACCTAATAACACAACTAATTTAAAAGATGCAAACAACAAGCATAAATTCTAAATAATCTAGCATAATACATAATAAAACTAAAAGAAAAAAACAAAAAAAAACTCAATAGCAGCAAACAAGATGATGCAGCAGCAGTAGTGGGGGTTAGTGGCGGTGACGCGATCTCCTGTGACGGTTCGAGCTAGCGAAACATCATACAAATAGATCGGGGAGAATCATAAAAAACATAAAAATTACAACTAATAATGTATAATGATGGTGAATAGAATCTTACAAATGAGACATGAAGAAGAAAGTCTTTCAAATAAGTGTGTGGTGTCGGCGGAGGGTGGGGAGGAGGAGGTGCGGCTATCGAGAGGCGTGGTGTGCTTGTGGGGAGGGTGGTGCGACGGTGGGTAGGGTAGCGTGGAGGTGGAGAGCGTGGGGCTTCTGCGGGGAGGGTGGTGCGGTGGTGTGGAGAGCCGGTAGTGGTCACAGTGGAGAGCCGGTCGTGGTCACAGTGGAGAGCCGGTCGCGGTGGAGAGGCTGGATTAGGGAGCGATTGGATTGGGGAAGCTGGATAAGCCCCGGTTTAAAGTAACAACTAATAGTGGCGACATGTCGTCGCTAATAGTGTTACCGCTATTGGTTTTGTACAATATTACCCCTGCCATTAGATCTGGAGACTGATCAACGACCAAAACTAACTCAAAAGGTCGGGAACGGACTGTTGATCAATAGCGGCGACTTGTCGCCGTAAATAGAGTTGTCGCTAACGGTCCTAGTCGCCGCTAATAGTGTCGCCTCTATTGAGAATGTTTCTTGTAGTGCTAGAGCAATAAAAATTTTGAATTTTATTTTTATTATCTATAATCTATAATATTTTATAATATAAATGAGGAGGATGTGATTATCTTTTTATAACATTAATTTTTTAAGAGTTTAAAGAGGTAAATTGTTTTTTTTTTCAAAATTTGACTACGTTAATTATATTTTATACACATCAATTATATGATTACAAATGTTGACTTTTAAACAAATTTCTCTCACAAATTCAAATGACTATAATGTTTTTATATGTTTATAAAAATCTTATACTGTAAAATGAAGTGTTTTTTTTAAAATACGATAATGTTATATATATTTTTTTAGTTTAAAATTTTTTTACATGTTGTATCTCCGCCGCATCATGTAGGAACCTCTAGTGATTACAAACAGATTTTAGTATCACTGTAGGTGTTTATAATTATTATATACATAAGACATACAGTCAATGCTGCATAGCATGTATTAACAGTCTAATGAATGAAGCTAAGGAAAAATACGGGGATGAACGACATAGCATAATAAAAGCACGAAGGTTGATGCTATTGCCATCGTACATCATGTCAGGCCACCGGTCAGAATATGAAAACATCAACTCAAGTTCGAGATTTCAAGTCAATGTTCAAAAATGTAAAAGGAAACAATTATATAAACATATCAAGATTAGATTTAAGGGTATCAAAGAAGTAAATCACTCTTGAATTAATTTATTAAAACTCACATGAACTTTTATAAACAAATGAAAGGTTAGCTAAAGTAATTAAAGTTTTTGTAAAGATGAATCAAAAGTCTAAACAAATTCTTTCTACTCTCATAAAAGAGTATCTAGAATAGACACGTGACAAGTTTCTAGAGTACCATCAATTTTATTTTCCCATCTAATTGTTCCCTTCCAAATTATACATTACCATTATTACTTGCATCTTTCTTTTATTACTTACATTACCATATTTGTGTTGAAAATTTTGGTAAAAAAGTGGGTTATTTCATTAACTTTGAAAACTAATAATTATTAGTATTTATTACTAATATAATTATTATATATTAGGTTTGTATTCTATGATATAAAAGGATTACAAAAAATCAAATCGTGTCCAAAACGAAGCTAAGATGAGTGAGATATCGATTTGCAGATAGTAGGCAGTTGAAACATAAAAAACTATGAAAATTGAGTTTGATGGAACATGAGTTGTCCCGTCTGCTGCTACGTATAAAGGTGGGCAAAAAAACCAGTTTGGGTATCCAAACTGGTTTGTAAACAAGTCAAACTCATTGGTCAAAATTTGATCGGGCCAAACTGGTTTCAAATATGACCAAACCGATTTTGAATCCCCAGCACTCAAACCGATTTAGAAACCGGGTCACACTCACATCGGTTTTAAAACCAGTTAACCGGTTTTTTAGGATCAGTTTCCAAACCGGTTTTCAAAAAAAAATATAGTCGCTGTTGGGTCCCCTTTTTAGCTGTATTTTGTCTTTTTTAACCCCATTTGAGCCCCATTAGGTAGTATAAATATATGGTGGGTGCTTTGGTTGATTGACAACAATAAAAAACGCTCACTATACTCTAAAATCTTAAAAACGCTCGTTACTTTCTTCACGTATAAAAAACTCTTGAAGATGGCTTAAGCTAGTGCTTAATCTTCGGTCAGTTGTGATGCCTCTTCTTAAAATGTTGTTCTTCAGGTTGTCCCTATGAAGAGGAACCAAGAGATTTAGTGCAACTATGATTTGTGTGAGATGTCGACGAGTCTGAACAAATCTCGTCACAAGTTGTGTTTCAAACTTTTTTCCGAGGATGCGAATCCTACTTTGAAAAACCACATCGAAATGAAATATTGTAAAGCATTGAAAGGAGAACCGTCTCGAGATCAAACTCCAATGACAAATGAATGTTTAACTAGGCTAAGTCAACGAACTCTTCAACCGTGTTACACACATGTAAGTCTTGCTACACTTAGAATGAATTGTTAAAAAATATGAAAAAAAAACTAAACATAAGTTAATTACTTTTTTTTTAATTTACAAACCGATGTTAACTTAACTAGGTGCTGTTTGGTCGACTACATATGGTTCACCGCACTCGTCCATTTGTGTCATCGCTCATTAGATAGAACCCGATTCGTAGCAAATGATGAAATGTACGAATGTGTTTGAATTGTTTGATTATACTCACATTAGTGAAAATTTATTTTATGTTATTGATAAAGTTATTAAAATGTATAATTAGAAAAAAAATTCAATTATCTTTTAATAATGAGTCAAATAATACATTTGCAATATAAAATCTAAACTTAAAATATAAACCAATATGTGACGGTGTTTTTTCATAGTCGATATGTTGAACATATCATAAACTTAATCGTTCAAGACGATTTAAAAATGATTGAACCAACAAAAGATGTTTTTAAAAGAAAATTATGTGACGTCTTTAGCAATAACTAAAGATATAGTAAGTATCGTAACTTTTATAAAGAGGCAAATTCTAAATATTTAGGTTTGAATTGGGACGTACTTACAATATAAAATTCGACTTGTAATATTTTTGAAAAAGGCTATTGAACAAAAAAAAAATTTAATAACCTTTCACAATACTTTGGTAAGCGAGAAGGCTACGTCTTACCATCCATCGGGTTGGGTTACTATTGAAGAAATGAGTTGTCGCAATAAACAAGGGTTAATAAAGAAACTTTACCTTATAGAATTCAAATATCCATTTGGATATCCGAAACTGAATTAGAAATTTTGGATATCCGAATTTCAGATTTGGATTTGAATTGAAATTCTATATCCCGAAATTTTTGGACATCCGAAAATCCGTATATCTAAATTTGAACATAGGGCTAATTACAAGAATTAAAATATTATATTTTATAAACTTTAATATTTTCCGTTGCGACGTGCTAATTTTAATTAACCTTTCATTGTTAATTTTTTTTCAGGGGTTTATAAATATATAAATTGTCAAAATCAAATCTTACAAATTTGAACACTCTCAATGTAATACGCAAGTTTCGTCCACTGGTTTATGATAAAAAAAGATAGTTTAGTTACAGTAACACAATAAGATAGTTCTCATATCCTTTGCCTTTTAAACATTTATAAGACAATTTTATTTTAAATCTTTTGGGGGTAAAAATTCAACTGAAATATAAGGTAGTTGCAACTAGTAATTATAATAACAATGATAATGTGACACTTCCTTTAAATTACCACCACAACTTCGCTAACACCATCTTACAATTATTTATGGTTATAATTTTATGTTCTAATGACGTGGTATAAGTTAAAAATATTGCAAGTTTCTACATGAAGATTATCTCCAATTATGTTCATTCTTTAAAAATTTAATATTCAATTATTAAAAATTGTTATCATATTAAACGAAAATGGGAACTTTAAGATATTGAATAAAACTAAAATTAAATATAGTAAATTGAAATTATTATATGTATTTTATCCAAGTTGGGTTATATTTATGGTTCAAAATTCTTGACTTAGGTAAGGTTGAGCCAATAAATATTATTGATCTGAGATATGTTTAGTAAATCTTTATTAAAGGTCCTCAACTAAAAGCAACTAGAGATCACATGCAATTGCAGTCTTATTAGATGAAAAGGAAGATGCATTGACCGTTTGTACATTATGCATTAACTATGAATAATCAATTTAAAGCAATGCCACATATTTGATATGGCCTTCATGATCACCATGTGATTTACCATTCAACTTTTGCGAACCCAAATTCATGGAACTACAATGATTTTTCAATGCGGTAGCCATCAACGGTCAAAATGGTACAAAAATCTCAGCCATTGTAGGTTTTACCGTGTTGAAAAGCCAACCACATCGCTTAAAACTTATTAACTAAGAAGATAACACAGAGAATAACGATATCAAAATAATTTTGAAGTTGATAAATATAATCCAAAACATTCAAAATGGCATTGAGATGTGCATTTAGGTACGAAATCTGATATAAAATTAATTATAAATCTTTTTACGAGTAAGGACAGGGAGGTTGTGAATTTCTAAAATGACACAAAAACAACTTGATACTAACACGAAATTCACGGGTTTGGATTCTGTCGAAACACTACATGATGCTAACATGTTCAATATGTTTTGGGTCAAACATAAACAAGTTTAGATAATCAGACTGTCTTCAGGTTAACCAAGTAGGTTTTGACCCTTTTAACTTTATGTTTATTTTTTAATGTGTTTTATGTCATAATTTAAACTAATTGGGTATTTTATGTCCATTTTAATAGGTAAATGAGAAACAAACAACAACTTGTATAGTTTAAATGTAATTATTTAATATACAAATGTATATTCAGTTGTATATATATTTGTAATTTTTAAGGTATTAGTACGTAAGATAAATATTTTAATTTAAGCGCACCATGATCGTGTCAACTCGTAAAAACTCGTGTCGTGTTATGTTTCATGTGTCTAACATATTTTACAGGTTCATGTAAAATTTTGGATTTATGTTAAGTTCTAGCCATTTAACACCCCTAGGGACGAGTCATGATTACCCGAAACAGATGTCATATTCATTTACCTTAATAGAAACCAATTATAGTATATAATCTTATAATTATAAAAATAACTTTAAAATTGTTAGAAACTTAAAATTATAAATAATAGAGAATTTCGACGAACGTACGTTGAGCATTGGATACTTAGGTTGGTTTTCTATGATAATTTTAAGATGGGTTTACCTGATACACGCGGGAAACTCGAGAACCCGACCAATGACGTCCTTAATCTAATAAAATTTGACAAGTGGTTTCTTACAAATTATGAACTTAATTAACCTAAAAACTACATACATACCCTCATCAGTCGATGTTCATATTTATATTTTTTTTCTGGAACATTTATAATTATATAGCTTTTGTTACTCTAACTCAAAATATATACTTATTAATTTGTAATAATAAAGTTGTGAGTGAAATTATCCTAAAAAACATCTCTTAAAATTATTGAAGTGAGCAGTCGAATAGAACATGGTAATTTAATGTAATGAAGTCTTAATGAAATTATGATAGTTAATATTTACTATTTTTTATTAAATTGTATCAAAAAATAAGTTTATAATATGCACGGACATCTAATTGTATAATCGGATTAATTTTAAAGATTAATAATTAACCTACACCGACACTTCTATGTTGCTAAATGTTTAGTTTGAACAAGTCATTGTTTTTTGTTCATTTTAATATTTTGTTATTTATTTCCTATAATCAACTCACGCTTTTAGTTTCTTGAGTTATAATTATCTTTTTTCATTTTTAATATCTTTGTTTAATTACTTATTACTTTCTTACATATAACTTCACTAAATTACTTACTTATATGTAATTTAATCATATCTTGACTTAAAATCATTTTAAAATTCTTAAATATAAATTGTTAACTGTTTAATTAAATATATTTTATTCGATCCCTGTAATGCATGAGTTTTGAACCTAGTACATTATAAAAAAAGTTATATTTTTCTTTGTTTTGAAATCAAACCAATTTATTATTGAATGAAGTCTCAAGAACTAACAAACCTAGCTCTAATACCATTATTAGGATTTGTTTGTTTGGTTTGAAATGAAATATTTGTATTGGAAAATTAAGACATATAATGATTATAAACCTTTTTAAAAATCTCACAATAGTTAATGTTAAACTAGAAAAATTATTTTACATGTGTTTTAACATGTCGTTTTGTTTAAACGTGTCTCTTTTACACCTGTCTACACATGTAAAATAGCACTCACAATTCCCATGATATTTAAAGTTTTAGAGATAACCCATCCTAGGGAGGTATTTATTTAAGAACTAAGAATACAATGAGAACTATGAGTACCACATAATACATTTATCTCATTATCTCACTAAATCATTAACGTAATACATATAAGTACATTATGTGATTTTCATAGTTTTTAACCTAAATGTGGTTCTGAAAGAACATGACCAGATCACATACACATAGAGAAAATATCATAAGGGGACTTTAAAAAAATAAAACAACTGAAGCAAACTATGAATAAACTCAATCTAGAGATTTTGGAACCGGCTCGTTAAGCTCAATATAGTTTGATTTATCTATACTGATCTTTGATGTTCCTCAAATTCAAGTTATCTCTAGGCTAGAATAGTTTTTAAGAATTTCATTTAAATATTTGCAGGATTTCTAAATGTGTGTGTTTATGATTTTAAATTTCATAAGTATTTGTTTTACTAATGTGTAAATGTAGTGATAGAAGTAGTTATGGTTTTGGATCACCTAATGATATCCTATAACCAGGGTATCATAATTTAGATACTAGGCTAAAGACTGGATAATGATTCCACCATTCGGAGATAATTTCACATCCTAGGCTTTTAAAGCCTCAAGGCCATGCCCTAGGCATATATATCCCTTCCTAGATGTAGCCTCTTGTACAAACTCGTACATTAAAATCCCAATAATATTTTCAATCGGATGTTCTTTTTGAACAATGAATATGGAATCACATCCCCTTAAAGTTGATCACGCAAATCTAAAATATTCTGATTAGGACCAAGTTACAAATATAAAACATCATATCTTCATGTCTATGTTTAGCCATAACATCGCATAAGTCCTAATGTCCGAAACTTCTTAACGTCAACGTCTAGCCACAAATTTGGCTTTCCAACACAATCTAGATTACTGACATTCATAGACAAATTCTTTAATTGTATGACCCAAACCACCTCTGACCGGCCCAAAAATCAAGACGTCATAGTTGTTACAATCCAATAACCAAAAAATACTAACACCAAAAATTTTTGATTCCCCAAGTAATTAAATAGATAGAATATATTCAAATACAAGTATATTTATATAACACCCAGGTATTGTAACAGCCTCTTAGAATCTTAGATTGATTAAAAATCAATGAGGGTGACACAATATTTATATTCATGTAAATCCCTATATATGAACATGAAAATACTATAATTTCCGTTCAAAAATACATAACGCACATTTCAATTCACACTAACATTTCAAACGAAACATAATTTATAAAACTAGATGATGTAAAGATGTCGAAATTAAGAATACAATAATACAATTATTAT
This sequence comes from Flaveria sonorensis, assembly GCA_025506505.1. Taxonomy (NCBI): domain Eukaryota; kingdom Viridiplantae; phylum Streptophyta; class Magnoliopsida; order Asterales; family Asteraceae; genus Flaveria; species Flaveria sonorensis. The sequence goes on along the minus strand of CM046427.1, from coordinate 51,009,083 downwards.
TTGTTTCGAAATAAAATATTATTACGCGTAATTTAGCAAATAATAATCGCACCACCACCTTGTCTGCATGGCGGTTAATCTAAACAAATGTTTTCCGATTTCCACTCGACAAAACACTTTTCCCAAACTACTATGCCCCGCCGCCCTTCCTCCAATTAGAAACCGCCCCATAACTTCTAACCTACGCCGGGTGCACACCAACACCCCCTCCTTTTATATTTTATATTCACACACACCCACTCAATCCCTCTTATTCCCCAATTTCATACATTCATCTCCTTCAGTTTATTACAATTCCATCGTTAACAGTTGATTTCATGAAGGATCTGAATATGTTATATAAGTTTGATGTCAATTTCATGATTTAATCTCGATTTTTGGATCCGATACTTCAATTCACGCGATAAAATGCGTTCGTTGCTGCGATTCATAAAATCGACGACGCGTAAACGCTTGCTACTGAAATACGATCAGTTTTCGCTCTCCGGAGCTCTTAGTTTTCGAGCAAGAGAACATTGCTGTTAAGTTGAAGAAGATCATAATTAGTTATCAGTTTTGTTTGTTTATAGTTTATAGTTTGTGTTCGATTCATTGCAAGCATTGGTGGTTGTGAAAATGCCTCATAGAACGACTTACATTTTCCCTAGACAGTTTCCCGGAAACGGAAACGGAAACGATAATCCATCGTTGAAATCCGAGAATCACAATATCGTTAGCAAAGCTTTGAACTCAACGATCAATGGCGATCGTGTTATAAGTAGTGGTAAGAGTTACCGGAGCCACGGGAAGAAGAAGAAGCAACAGCTTACAGACTTCGTGAACTGGTTAGTTGAAAAGAAAACTTCCGGTGACGTTAGGTTAAACAACGATGATCTGGAGGAGCTGTTGCCGGCGCCGCTGAAGGATGCGGTGGAGGAGTGGCGGAGTAATGTTTCCGACGGCTATTACCACCACCAGCATCCGGTGGCCGGAGATCGGCAGGTGTCGTCGTTGCGGAGGTTGTCGAGTGACGCCGGGAGTAGTTACGCGGCGAGTTTGTTTTCCGGCACGGTGGCGACGTCGAGTTCGGCGGCGTTTTGTAAGGAGTCGATGACGGAGGAGACGATGGTAGGGGTGAGGGAGGAGGGTGGTGGTGGTGGTGGTGGGAATATGGTACGGCGGTGGCGTGATGGTTATTACTTGCAGCTTACGCTTGCGAAACGGTTGACGCATCAGGCGACTATTGGGGATGAGCCTGCGTTGATTCAGGGGAGTGGTGGTGGTGGTGGTGTGACGTGTTATGACGCAGAGTCTGTTTCTTATCGTCTCTGGGTATGATTTCTTCTTCTTTTCTTTTCTTTTTTTTTTTTTGTTTTTATTATTTTGGTACGTTATTGATTTCTTGATGAATTATTACTTGTTTTGTTACGATGAATAATTTCATATAGCTAGTTATAAACTTATAAAATTTTGTATATTTTTTAATTATTTGGAAGATTATTATACATTATGTATTTAAAACTAATGTTTTAAAAAAATATGTAATTTTACAAAGTTATAAGAGGATATATGTAATTTCCTCTTATTACCAATTGTTATTTATTATTTAAAAAATATAAAAATCAATTTTGTACAATATATTATAAGTGTTTTTATCGTCTATAACTATAAGAGTTAGGACAAAAGTCATTCTGTTGGTTAACTAATGTCTCCTACAATTAAAATTTTGTAAGATGATGTTATAAGATGATGGTGTAGTTTATTTATGATGTTGTATTTTAGCTATCATATAAGAGTTTATTTATCTTATAAAATCTAGGAGTTTCATCCCTGAGTTTTCATAAAAATTATCATTTGAGTCCAAATGTTTAAATTTTATTATTTGCATCCAAATATTTCCCCAAAATTATCATTTGAATCTACTTCGAATTAACGCCGTTAACTTTTTCCGTTAAGTTTCCCGTATTGGGTATTTTTTTTCGAAACAACTACAAAAAAAAATCAACTTTACGTGAGGGGTTTATAAGTTCAGTCATATTTGGTAATCATCATTGAGATTAAAGTTTGCCTACTAGATAAAATAAAATATAATCATAACCACCCAAAAACAACTCATTTATAACTTTATAAAATATACACCATAAAAAATATACAAATAAAGTAGTCCATGTGAAAAGTTTTATTTTGTATATTTTATGAAGTTAGAAATGAGTTACTTTTAGATGATTATTATTATATTATATTTTGTCTAATAGTTGGATTCAAATCACAATGGTGATTACCAAACGACACTGAATGTATAAAACCCTTCTTGTAGAGTTGATTTTTTATTTTGTAATTGTTTTGATAAAAATTCCCCTAATATAAGAAATTTAATGAAAAAAGTTAACGGGTTAATTGTAAGTAGTTAAATGGATTAAAATGGCGATTTTGTGAAACATTTGGATACAAATTGCAAAAATTTAAACTTTTGAACGCAAATAACAATTTATATAAAACCTCAGGTATGAAAACCACATTTAACTAAAAAAAAAGCTACTAGACAACCGAAACAATAGCTACAAGACAGTTTATATAATTCTTATAGATATAATTTATTTCTAGGTATGGTTAGAAATGGCTTGAGATATATAAACTTTACTTACTATTGGAATAAAATAAAATAAATACAAGAAAAGAAAAGAAGATACACGAAAAGTGGGAACATGAATACATGAATGATATAAATTCAATGTATGAATAAAAGAAAGTGAAAAGAAAATTAGATTTAAAATTGAAGACACTAACATATATCTTATGATAATAATAAAGGTTAAAACTTGTTTAAAGGTTTAAATATATAAAAAGTGATTTTCTTGATTATCTGAATATTCGCATAATGACAAACTTTGTGTAAACAACTAAAGCTTTAATTAATTGGCCACCGGTCACCACCCACCCATTGATGGATGGTTAATTCTAATACCAAGTGGGAGTGTTTTATATATTAAGAAAGAAGAAAGATAATATATACAAATCATTTAATTATTGTACACATTTTTAATAATGTCATTCAAATATAAAGGGTTTTTAAAAAAGACCCATTCAATTTTCAATTAACTAATTATACTAAATTCCACGTTAAATGAATTTTATTTAAAGTATTTGTTTCAGTTTAATAAAATTAAAAATTCTCGGATGAAATGTTATAAAAAAACAAGGGAATTTTTTAAGAAAAATAAAAATATAGAAAAAATTACATATATCCTCATCTCTACAAAATAATTACATATTTTTTCAAAACACAAGTCTCAATGCATAAAATACAATGTTTTTTAAGCATGCTTTGGGAATATATATAATTTCATAATTTTAAGTAGTAAATATGCAGTTGTCTAAAAAAATTATGGGTCTAGATAATTGTTTATTCTTTTTCTAGTCAATCAAGGTTGACTTCCAAGTTCTTGAAATGTTAAATCAGAGTTTATCTTGAGTGTAAATTACGCATCTACATCTCTTTTTCAAAATTTAGTTTTTTTATTGCTAAATTAAATAAAATTGATAATTTCCTTGTTTGCTTAAGAATCAATACTTTCGTTAAAACTGATATATAAACGAATATGTAATCTCTTAACTAATATTTTTTCTCCGTCATTTTATCTCACCAGTGATTATACGGTTCTTATGATTCTTTATTTAAAATTTGATTTGTATTTCATCTTATGCCTAATTTTTTTTAGAAGGGCTTCACCTTATGCCTAATGGGGACATGATTTTAAGGACTTGTAGGGTTGTTTGAACTTATAGCACTTTTCCCATTTGAGGATGTGTTGTCACTTCAAAATCACGTTTGTCTTATTGTGGTTTTGGAAGAAAATGTCAAACATAATATGTTAATCAGAACAAATTAAACTAATGATGCATGATTCATGTGCAATTCACATACAGTCATGTTCCTATCCTATACATGTAGCATTAGGATGTGATTAGGGAGGATTTACAAGACTAAAGAATCGATTCGATAGCATTTGTAAATGTCACTTATGACGGATCAACTAATCTCCATTTTGATCGTAAGAGTGATTTTGAGTCTTATGATGGCCTTTACGGATGTATGACCCGACCTGACCCAAACCAACCTGACATTGGAAAACAGACCCGAAGCCTTATATGATATATGGACTTGAGATATTTTCGTGCATAAAATCATACTTTGTTAATAGCATTGTTGTAGACTTTTGATAATCTTTAAAATTTTCAGGTTAATGGTACTTTGTCTTACAATGATAAGATATCAGACGGGTTCTATAACATCCTTGGAATGGATCCATATATGTGGACGATGTGTAACGACTCTGAAGAAGGTAAACGCTTACCATCGTTACTAGCACTCAAAGCTGTAAATTCAGGTAGTACATCAATGGAGGTAGTTCTAGTCGATAGATACAGGGATTCACGGCTAAGGGATTTGGAGGACCGCGCACAAGAGCTTTATTTTTCTGCAGAAAACAATAGAATGTTGGCTGAAAAGCTTGGAATACTTGTTGCTTCTACTATGGGGTATGTTTCATATGTTTTGGCTTTCTTGTGCATTAACTTGTTTCTGTTTATATGTTGAGTGTGTTAAACTTGTAAACTTGAAGGGGCTCGTTTCCAACAGAACAAGATGATCTACACGCTCGTTGGGAATCAGCTAGTACGAAACTAAGGGATCATCAAAATGGCATCTTGGTCCCGGTTGGCAGCTTGTCTGTGGGACTTTGTAGGCACAGAGCTATTCTTTTTAAGGTTATAATTCAATTAGAAGTATAATAACTCAAGCTTGGTTCAGTCTAGTGGTTTAAAATTGGATTTTGCTTACAAAACATGATTTCTAGGTACAAAAAATATACTTGAAATAGTATTTATCTCCGTATCAATTTGGTCTGGTTGGTAGGATTTATTGATGGACCTGAGCATGACTTGTATACTTTGTGTCATAGACACCGACTCTAACCTTGATGCAAAAAACATAAATAAAATAAAAATATAAAAATCATGTAACCTAAAACGACCCATGCAACCTATTTATCTAACCAAGTCGGTTGAGTTGATGGGTGGTAAATGCGGTGTAATCAAGTTGTAAACAGGTCGTACACGGGTTGGTAGATTGACCTTATAAAAATATATATCTTTTTTCCTATTTTCACTTCTACATTTGAACGGGTTTATTAGGTTACACGTGCCACCTAAAATGACCATTTAATTAAACAGGTAAACGGATCAACCAAAACACAACTTGTTTATTAAACATGCTATAAATGATAACCCAAAACATGATCTTTTTTGTGTGATGTACGTGTTGTGTTTCGGTCATATAAAGAAAATTGTCAGCCCCTAGCTTATTAAACAGGCTAGAAATGATAACCCAAAACATGATCATTTTTGTGTGATGTACGTGTTGTGTTTCGGTCATATAAAGAAATTGTCAGCTCCTACTTTTACACTGATGTTTCGATCGTCAGCCCCAAGTATTATACTAACGTAATATAAATTGGGATATGCAGAAACTAGCAGACTATGTGGGACTACCATGCCGTGTAGCTAGAGGCTGCAAGTATTGTGTTGAAGATCATAGATCATCATGCCTTGTAAAAATCCAAGATGACAATGTCACAAGGTTAAATTCTTAATCTACTGCGTCTCCTTAGACTTTTGTGCTCATTCATAAAGTTGACATATGTATGCATCATACCTTTTCATTCAGGGAGTATGTAATAGATCTAATCGCGCAACCTGGAAACATGTATAATCCAGACTCCTCTATAAACGGAGATATACTTTCTTCAGTTCCGTCACCTTTTCAAAGTTCTCATTTGAAAGAAGTTCAACAAGTTTATGTGGACCGAGCATCAATTTCTCAAGTCAAGAGTAAGTCCAATAAGTAGATATCATAAGCATAAACAGTTTATCTAAAAGTAAATCATTTTAAAAGCCACATCCAAACACATCCTAACATGATATCATTGATCATTTCATATCATGCAGACATTGAATGGAAACCCAATGCATCCGATGAAGAAACTGGCGGTAACAAAGAATCAAAAGAGATGCGATGCGTGCCAGTAGATAGGAACTACAGAATTTGTGAGACAGTTGAAACACCAAAATTGAAATTGGGTCAATCGGATCAGTTGTTGAAGGTTGAGAGTGGCAGCAAATGTAGAGGCAACTTTCCAGTGACTACTACAAGGTACTTGACCCTTGAGCCATCTCTCGCAATGGACTGGCTCGAGATAGCTTGGGATGAGTTGCATATCAAAGAGCGTATTGGTGCAGGTTCGTTCACTTCTTATCTAACATTTCGATGTATGAGATGGTTAGCATAGCTAGGGTTGGCTAACAGTTACCAACTCAATGTCAGGCTCATTTGGGACCGTTCATCGTGCAGAGTGGCATGGATCGGTTAGTACTTCTTTCTGTATTTTTCTAACTGCCAATCTGAGTTTGATGTTGTTGTGTAAGTATGAATTCATTTTTAGCCTTGAGCATGGATCTACCACCTGTTGAAACCTTTGTGGTTTGGTGTTCTCAAATTTAAGTGGGTTGTTTGGAGTCGAGTTTAAGCCAACATTATGCATCATATGATACATGATTAGCAAACAACTAGTAGCCGCATGCTGTACGACTCAATTTTGGGCCCGATGATAGGGGGGCAAAATGAGGATGTTTTTTTCAGTTTTGCCCTATTGCATGGCCCCTTAAAATATTTCTTTTTTATAAATTCAATAAGATCTTTATGCGGATCAAAAGTTATGCATGTTTGAAGTTTAGGAGTTTGGCACACAATCGCCATATCGCTTTATAAATACCTAATTTAAATGTCATAAAGTGACTAAATTTAGTAGAAACTTGAATATTTATTTCCACATAATACTTGCAAGTTCAACAATCATTTTCTAAGATAAACTTAAGAACACTAGATTAGCTTTATTGTAGGATGTAGCTGTTAAGGTCTTAACAGTCCAGGACTTTGAAGATGATCAGCTGAAGGAGTTTCTGAGGGAGGTATAACATTCTTTCTATATTTACAATGTATGTATTCTTGGGTAAAATATTTATACTCTAAACTTGGTGTTTATTTTTTTCTTGTAAGGTTTCCATTATGAAACGTGTTCGACATCCAAATGTGGTTCTATTCATGGGTGCGGTCACTGTTCGTCCACATTTTTCAATTGTGACTGAATATCTACCTAGGTAAGTTGTGTTTTTTTTATGTTCTTGCAAAAAGTATAGATGGATCATTAAAATATAAATGTGAAATTGACCATTCTCGTTGATTTTTTTTGGTTTTGGGAGGGTATGTTAATCACTTAATGTTCTAAACTTTCTCAAATCTTGTAAATATGAAACAGGGGCAGTCTGTTTCGCCTTATACATCGACCAGCAGCTGGTGAAATCATGGATCAAAGACGACGTCTACGTATGGCTTTGGATGTGGTATGTACTGAATTCTGGGTATTTACTTAAAGTTTCTACACCTCTTTCTTTGAAGTTCAAAAGTCAAACTGTATCTGTGTACATGCAGTGAAAGGAATGATTCTTGAATTTCCAAGTTTGTCCTTTTTACCTAAAAATCAAGATTTAAACCCATGAAAACATTCTGATCTGTTCTTTGTTGCAGGCAAAGGGAATCAATTATCTTCATTGTCTTAGTCCTCCGATCGTTCATTGGGATCTCAAGTCTCCAAATTTATTAGTTGACAAAAACTGGACAGTGAAGGTATGTATGCAGATGCTCAAACTTGCTAATCATATTTAGCATTATCATTTACATTGGCTCCCATTTCCTCGAAATGCAGGTTTGTGATTTTGGATTATCAAGATTCAAAGCAAATACTTTCATATCGTCAAAATCTGTTGCTGGAACGGTAAACTTTTGTAAATTAATAATTATCATGGTAAATGTTGGAAGTGACTTGATTTATGCTGAGAAAATATTAAGAGTTTTTTTCTTTTCTCAGCCTGAATGGATGGCCCCTGAATTCCTTCGAGGCGAGCCCTCAAACGAAAAATCTGATGTCTATAGTTTTGGCGTGATCTTATGGGAGCTCGTAACCATGCAACAACCATGGAAAGGGTTAAGCCCTGCTCAGGTTAGTCCTTATATCCTTGTTCATCACTGCAAGAAAAAGTCTGGTCAGGTGGCAAATTGAGCGGGTCATTCTTCATTGGGTGGACCCACAACAGCACGTCTAAAAACTTTAAACCTACAAATAATTAGCTTAACAAATATGATCACATTATTTTAATAATATATTAGTTTTTAAAGTAAAAAAGATTTCTAATTGTACGTATTAGAAATATACTTACAGTGACTTTAGACCTGTTGACCAATTTCCAAACAAGCTAGTTTTCTCTATTTTGTCTGCTTGACCCGTTATATACAACATAACCTTATTTGGCCCGTTCATTATTTGACATAAGGCCTTTGTAAACCAATGTATACACGACTTTCTATTAATTGACATATGAAAGACATGAAATTCAGGTTGTTGGAGCAGTAGCTTTCCAAAACAGGAAACTAACTATACCTGTCAGCACCCCTCCGGCTTTAACTTCACTCATGGAATCCTGTTGGGCTGAGTAAGAACACATACCTTTGATCTTGTGATCTCGTTTATAGTTCGTGTGGTTTCCTAAACAAGTTCTTTTTCTTTTGAAACAGTGACCCGACTCAACGACCAACTTTTAAGAGCATTGTTAACTCATTAAAGAAGTTGCTTAAATCTCCTGCGCAATTGGGAGGTCCATGAAGACCACATAATCATATTTCTTTGTTTAGCTTCTATAGAAATGTAGTTAAAGCATTATAAATATAAAAATCCTAGAAAGGATTAACTAGAATTTGTTAAAATTAAGAGGCCTTTAGGTTCATAAAGTCTGTAACTCCATAAAAGTTTAAAATTCTTGATAGTTCGAATTCGGATATGAATGTTTCTTGTTGTTTAAAAATTCCTATGAAGCTTAATAGTATTTCATCTTAAATAATAACGAACTGCAAGAAATTAAGACAATGCTTTGAACACATAAGATAATCTTCAAGAAACATACAATAACCACAGGTGAAATGATGAGTCTTAATCGTTGACACTTTCATAATAAACTCCGAGTTTCTATTCTTTTATAAAATTCCAGGGTGTTACAAAGCAAATGACTGGTGGAACATACAAAGATAGGAGTTTGGTAAGGATGGTACGAGAAAAATGATATGGGAAGAGTTAAAGAAATTATTCTTGAATAAGTTTTACCTTTAAGCCCCATTGATGAAATTACGAAAGAAACCCTGTATCTTCCTCAAACCGACAGATCTATCGGTATCACAACATGTTGATAAGGCACGATTTTGTCGGTTTTTTTTACGGACAGAGAGAATGTGGATAAATCGGTATCACAAGGCTACCTTTAGAGAATTATTTCTCCCTTTAGATACGTAACATTACAAGATCCAATAAATTAGCAAGTAGACAGAGGAGAGAAGAGAAGCTTGAAAAAATAAAAGAACTTGTTTAAAAAGATAAAGTTTTCTAAGACCATATGAAAGAGTTTCTTTAAGCCCCAAAACCGAGCTTGTAAAATCTATGGGTGGAACCACCCTAAAAATTGTATTTGTGAAAAGTGAAAGCTTTGACCGTAATCCTAGGAACCTTACAGAGTAATAAATTGAGCAACGAGGATTCTGTGATTGCCACGTGGAGGTGACACAAATAAAGGTTACGGACCGTAACCATAACTTTTATAGCCCGTAACATTACAACGGTTGAGAATAAGCTGACAACAAAGCCTACGGACCGTAACCCTTTGATCTTACGGTCTGTAATGATGTTGCATGAGGCATATTAATAGAAGAGCTCATTCACTTAAAAAAATTCGTGCAGAACTCAAAACGTGTTTTAAATGCTCTGTTGTACGTTAAAACCGACACAAGTTAGTTTTGTTCTATTAGAGAGTCTACCTAACAGAAGACTGGTGGGCGGTCAAGTAAAGGTTCTTTCTTCTAATAGGATTAAGAGTAAGGTGAGAAACCTGATAGGACGTTAAGTACCCGAAGGGTATAGGAGTTAGTTGCTTGGTAGATACCAGTGATGAACCCGGAAGGTATATGTAGGAATTACGCCACAGTCTCAAATATTAAAACACATACACAACAACATGTTGCACCGCTGTCACCCCGACGTAAAAAACCTACGTCATTAAAAAACTCGATCGCAAACACAGGTCCGCACAACACCTAGGCCTGTAACAAAAACAAATAACAGAGACCCTCATTTGATATAGTTTGCCTAAAAAATCAACACATTTAATCTTTCCCTTGCAACTCATACATATTTTTGTTAGAATTTAAAAATAAAAGCAACCAAAAAAACAAATAATCATGTAAATTGGCACCATGCAGACTTGAACCGAGGTCTCACACATATTTTTGTTAGAATTTTACAAATTCAAGCAACCAAAAAAATAAATGATTGTGCAAGTTGGCATCAGGAAGAGTCGAACCCAGGTCTCTTCACTAAAAGGTGTAGGGCTTATCACTCTATAATACCTCATTTTTGTGTTACACATTCACCACTACTTTATTTACAAAAACATGATGTTTTGTGTAAGGTTATATTAGAAGATTATAAGGCTGATGCAACCAAAGAATCCAAAACAACCAAGGATCTTCCTGCATGCATGCACTGAATGTATAAGGTAGAAGTTGCTTCGGAAGTTTTACACTCTCCACAGAAAATATTCTAAGTGTAAAATCTTTAGAAACCAAAGTCCAAAATCTTCCGAAGCCAAAGATGAAGTCTTCTGAAGCTTCAGAGACAAAGTCTTCCGAAGCCAATATGCTGTGAAGACTGATTTCTTCCAAAGACAGAGAAGACATGCTTTCTCTGATCTACTTTTTCATAAAGTTGACACACTTTCGGCTGCAACTCTAAAGACTCACCAACTTATACAAGTTGGTGAAAAGTCCATGCTTTTATAAACTGTAGATTATGTTCTTTGTCTGTAACTTCCTACTTTGTACCTGTTAACCTTTTTATATTAGAAAAGGATGTGAGCTATGGCATGTCATAGTCACTAGTCAAAAGACAATTTGCCTTTTGACTCTACATTGATTTTGTTATATAGATTAGTGTTTCCAACTGTATTTCTAAGTATTAACGGTTGTAGGATGTAGTATAAAGTATCTCAGGTCCTTGTATTTCTTTTATGCTTTGTAACACCTGTAATAGAACTTGAGAGCAATATACAGCATCCTTGAAAACCATACTTCTCTGTTCTTGTTCTTAGTTCTGTTTCATTACTTAATTGTGTTCTTAGTATCATCTCACACAAATCCGGTTCCCCATTTGATTTGTTAAGTGTTCTAAAACTCTCATCATTGTGAGACTGGTTGTATTGACCACCCTTTACACGGTCCTGCAATTGGTATTAGAGCTTTTTAGGATCTTGATTGTAAGATCTCACCATCTTAAATTCTTTCAGTTTCACAAAATACTTAACATTTCAAATGGCAGCTATCACCAAGGCTGATATGGTATTATGACAAAGTCTCCATTGATCACTCCTGAAGACTTTAACACTTGGTGCCAAAGAATGGAAGGCTTTATCAAGTCTCAAGACTCTAGGATGTGGGGATCTGTTGTCTATGGACCTCATGTACCATCCACCCCTTCAGCTGCTGCTGGTGGTGGTATGATCATAGTCACATGGATCGCGGTACGTTCCGGTACGCGGTACGGAAACGGGTACGCGATTCGTCAATTTATAAAATTCGGTGCGCGGGGGGGTAGGTTCATTCGGAATGCTAATCCGGTACGCGGTACGGTGTACCATATAGTGCGGTACACCATATCCTATATTATATTTTTTAAAGATAATGAGTGAATTACATATTAAGATAACACATTTTATAAGCATATTAAAAAACTTCTATAACCAAACGATTCAAAACTTCAAAACAGATAGTTCATAATATGAATAACCAAAAAACATCTCACAATCATAATTCATAAAACAATAAATTCATAAAACTAGTCAAGCCTAATTCTTTTTCTCTTTGAGTAGTCATTCTCTTCTTCTTCTTCTTCAAGATCTTCATATCTTGTACTAGGCCCTTCCAAGTAATCATTTTCTGGATTCATATCCCATATTTTTGTTGGCCCTTTGTTGTAACTTTCTGAGAATCGAGATTGAAGACGAATGTTGGAATGTATAAACACTAACTTGTCTGCCCTTTTAGTATTTAAACGATTTCTCTTCACACTATGTATATACGAGTAAGTGCTCCAGTTTCTTTCCGCTGATGAGCTACTAATAGGCTGTGAAAGAACTTTAATAGCAACTTCAGCTAATTCTTGTGTTTCCGAGCCATAACTGGACCACCAATCAATCGCATCCATGGTGACAGCATCGACTTGAGCTGCTTCCATTAAATACAATCCCTTCTTCATATGAAACCTTGCGAATTGCTCTCGCAACATTTTCTCTTCTGTCGGACTTTCTGCTATTTTTTTGAACGCTTCCATAACCCCTTGAACCACTTCTTTGTCTTGATTTGGAGCCTTCCTAGAAACTCCACCCGGTGCTAACATACAAAGGTAGTTAGTATCATAAAATCTTGGTGACAATGCAAATCCCAAACAGTGTAACGGGATCATCATCTTTTCCCACCTACCTTGCACAATGGAGTGTAGTTGAGGGTAATACGATGCATACTTACTTTGCAACATAACATCTTTAATTTCTCCTAACATGTTATCCATCTTTTCATAAATTTCACCCATTTTTGAACCTTCGCCATCACAAAACTTGATCATCAAGTATATAGGTTTAGTAATACTTAAAATAGTCTCAACATCATCCCAAAAATCTTCGCTTCTAATTGTGTCAACAACCATTGACCTAATTGTTCTTGTGTTTTCATCACCATGTTTTACCCAATCTCTCCAAGAATTTAAGGAAATGGTTGTACCGAGTGCTTCTCTACATCTCATTATCCTTTCCAATAAAATATAGTGAGACGCGAATCTTGTTTTCGCCACTTTTAACAGTTCAAGCTTCGAATTCTCTCTAAAAATTGACAAAGCCTGACCATGATTGATAAAGTATTTCACAATCACTTTGCCCCTTTTATATGTGGTCATCATCCAATCAAACTCTTTTCCAAGATCTTTAAAAACCAAATTTAATGTATGAACAGAACAAGGAGACCAAAAAATGTGTCTATGTACCTTTTCTATCTCTTTTCCAGCTGCCTTGCAATTCGCAGCGTTGTCGGTAACCACTTGTAGGACATTGCTTGGTCCTACGGTTTCAATAGCCCCAAGTAAGTAGTTAGCTATCGCTACCCCGGTTTTATCCAAACCAGAAAAATCCTCTGCATACATAAACATTGCTCCTCGATTGTTTACTGCAATAACATTAATCAACGGTTTGTGCTTAATGTTAGACCATCCATCAGATACAATGGAAACGCCTTGTGAATACCACGTGTCCTTGACAGGAATTAAGTCCTTTTCAACATCTCTGAAACATTCATCCAGCAATACCGTTCTTGCTCTTTCACTAGACGGGGTTTATATCCTGCAGGTGCTTTGTTGATTGCACTAACCATCTCCAAAAATTGAGGATTACGTAAGACATTAAATGGAATTCCATTAGCACACAATCCTCTCATAATTTTCATATCAACCTGATTTCTTTCCATGACACCAAAACGTTTTTCAAGGGGATTTTTGGAACACTTCTGTTTAGTACTACTAGTAAATAACGAATTTTTTAATGACTTTGAAACACCTACCTTTTCAGCCTGCTTTACTCTCTTCAAGAGTTTCTCATATTTTTCACGATCTTTTAGTAAAGCAGGACACCGTTTAATGTCCATTTTCTTTCCCGATGGAGCACCAAAAAAGTGAGCATGAATGCGTGTATACGAGCTAGTATATTTCTGACCACAATGCTTGCAAACCCAGACTTTTGAACCCCCTGCATTCTTGCTTTTACCAGCACCTACAAACTCAACTTCTTGCAACAATGGTTTGTCATCAATCGGCTGCTTTAGCTGCTGAACTTCAGAACTCTGTTACGTGAGATCGTCATCGTGATCGTCCACTTCAAATTCTGCATCGCTAAGAACTTGCACATCTGAATTCTCAGAAGTTTCTTGCCTTGATGTTGAAGTTGAACTTGAACCACCCTTACCAAAAGCCATTCTCAAAATTATCAGAAGTTTCTTGCGGCCTTGCTATATCGCTAAAAGTCCTAGTGTCCTAATGTGAATTGAATCAATTGATATTGAAGATTTCTGTGAATCTGTGAATCTGTGATTGTGTGAATTTTTATTGAAAGCAATGATTTGGTTCCAAAATCAACGAACAGTCATTGTCTTTTCGATTAATTAATAAAATGGAAAGTTTAAACATTGCCTTTTCGATTCTGATTCGCGTATCCAATTGATCGAAATCACGAACCTTTGCGATGTGGTTCATGAATCGCTTCGCAGCGATTCGTGAATCGAAGTATAGGGGTTCAATTTCCATTGAAAACGAAATTCGCCTATTACACCGAACTGGATCGCGAATCGAAAGGCGATTGGTACGCTAATGTACCCGAATCCGGTTCGCGCGATCCGGTTCGCTGTTCGTGGGGTGGGGGAGCGAATCCTGTGACTATGGGTATGATACCAAAGGCTGATTATTCTGATGAAGACTGGAAGAAGACTGACATAGATCAGAAGGCCATGACCGCCCTCCAAACTACTCTTCCAAACTCTATCTACAGAGGCTTCAAGAAGTGAAAGACTACCAAGCAACTGTGGGATGCACTGAAGCTGATGTATGAGGGGTCAAATGAAGCAAAAGAGAACAAGAAGGACCTCTTGAAGCAGTAGTTTGAGAACTTCACCTTCAAGACAGGTGAAACCATGACTTAACAGTACTTCAGGTATGTTGGGATTGTGGATACTCTAGTGGATGTTGGTGTAACTCTTGAGAACAGGGATATTGCGAGGAAGTTCATGTCCTCTCTTCCCAGACAATGGATACACTATTGTGTGGTCATTAAGAGGATTGAGAACCTCAAGACCCTTACTCTCACTGAGTTGTATGGTATCCTCAGTGGCTACCAGATGGAGATGAACATACAAAATTCATCTGGTAACTCCAACAACCAGCAGAGTTCAGCCCTTCATGTGGTTGAAAGGGATTGCAGAGAACCACAGCATCATCTCATCTGCTACCTTGACAACTCATCCTTTCATGACCTTCTCGGAGACACCAAGAGAGAGCTACATCCATGGAAGCCCATTCCAAGCGACAAGCTCTTCACAAGCCTTTGTGTCTTCTAATGAAAGCACAGGCAACTTTCTCTTCACCCTTGAAGACCTGGACTGTATCCATCCAGATGATCTGGAGTACATGGAAATAGTCCAGCAGATGGATTTTCTCACTCAAAGAGCCAAGAAGTTCTACAAAAGGACAGGGAGGAAGTTTCGTAGCAATATAACTAGTGGAAAGTTTGGGCTGGACAAAAGCAAGGTGAAGTGTTACAATTGTAACCAAATGGAACACTTTGCTAGAGAGTGCAAGGAACCAAAGAAAAATGGTGGCCAAGCACAAACCAGACCAAACTACACTGATGGAGCTCATTAGAATAAGAAGCCCAAGCAACAAGCTGTAGTTGCTGTTGAAGTAGGAGGCTTTGACCGGAGCTTTCAGGTTGAGGATGCATCTTCAAACCAAGCACTGATGGCAGATCATGAAGAAGCCAAGGTATTAGAACATCTTTGTACACCTGAATGTATTGCTAAAGTTAATAAATATAGGTCCTATAACTTAGAGATGAGATCTGATCTTGAGTCCTTAAACATCTTAAAAGTTGGTTTCAAAAGAGCTGAAAATGATTACAAACTTAAAATAGAAGATTTAGAGAAAACCATCATAAACATACCAACTACAGGACTCAGATAAAAGATCTCATCACTAAGTTAACTAAATGCCAGGTTGAGCTTGTGATCAGCAAATCCAGGGCAAAAAAAACTTGTTCTTGAAGAAGAGACCTTCAAGAACATGATATCCTTATCCTTGCATGCAAAAGTTTGTTATCAGAATAAGCAGGGACTGGGATCTGCTGAGATAGCTCCTCCACACACTCTATTGTCTGTAAGATCTCCAAGGTGTGGAACTTGTGAAGATGAGCTTCCCCTCACAAACCCCATTGTTGAAGAGGATGAAAAGGAGATAGTGAAGGATGATTTTGAGAAGAGGGAAGAAGATCATCCTAAGAAGGGTCACTGTTCTCCTGAGGAGAGAAAAGAAACTGGGATGACCAAGTCTCAAAGGAAGAACTTGATCAGAAGAGCAAAGATGAGATCAAAGAAGGCTCAAGAGATCAAGGCCACTTTTAACTCTAAGCAGAAATAAGTGTTTATCTCTGCAGGATTTGAAGTGGTGAAGGCTGAAGACTCAACTATGAACTCTAGTATCATGAGTTTTAGTTTAGGTCCAAATCATTCCAGTAAAAAGAAGAAGGCTGATCAGCTGTGTACCACTGCTACACAACCTAAACCATCCAGTTCCAAAAGCAAGCCTCACCCTAAGAAGCTTGCTGCATCATCTGTGAAGATGAAGATGGAGGTGGAAAGTGATCAAGTTCAGTCTTCCTCTCAAAAGAAGACTCTCAGAAGGAAGCAAATGGATTGTATCATGTGTGGTATTACTTCTCATCTTGCTAAGGATTGCATCTACAATCCTAACAGTACTATTCATATGATCAAAGAGAAACTTCTGAGAAGAAGGAAAAACTGGCTTCAGAAGGAAAATCTTTTTCCTTCGGAAGCTCCAAGGTGAAAAAGAAGACAAGTGAAAACTTGCCTTCGGAAGAAAATTTGGTCTCAGAAGAAAGGAATGCTTCCAAAGTACTGAAGCGTGCTGCAGTGAAAGCAAGATCTTTCGAAGGTCTAGTCTCCAAAACTTCAGAAGTTGTTAAAACATTTGAGGTGTTGAAGGTCAAGTCCAACCTTCCAAAGATGGTGTGGAAGATGAAGAAAGACCAAGTGACTGAAAGTTCTTCATCACCAACAGCTAATGATCCTCAAAGCTTGAACATAGGATCAATTACTATTACATTGTCTTCAGATCACATTGAAAAGCCCAAGACCAATGAGGCTTGGGTTTTCAAATGTAACTAACCACTTCTTTCTTGTGCAAGAATAGCTAAAGATCAAGGGAAATGTATGGATCATTGATAGTGGCTGTTCCAAGTACATGACTGGCAATGGTTCTCTACTTCAAAATTTTGAGAAAATTGATGGAGGGCCAGTTGCTTTTGGAGTAGATGATGGAGGTTACATTACAAGAAGGGGCATGGTCATAAATGGTAAGCTCAACATTGAAAAGGTAAATTTTGTCAAAGAGCTTGGGTACAATCTACTAAGTGTATCCCAATTTTGTGATCAGAGACACAACATGCTCTTTACTGAACATAAGTGCATTGTTTTCTAGCCCAGGGTGGTCATTCCTCAAGATCATATCCTGCTCAGAGCCCCCAGGAAAGGGAACATGTACAAGATGGACTTGCAGGAAACATCTCCCTCAGGAGAAGTTTCTTGCTTTCTATCTAAAGCAAATAGTGATGAGTCTTTCCTCTGGCATAAAAGAATGTATCATGTAAACTTTAAGAACATGAATAAATTAACTAAGAATGATTTGGTAACTGGAATGCCAAAGAAAGAGTTTACAAGTGATGACCACTTTGTTGCATGCCTGAAAGGAAAGCAACACAAAGTGTCTCACAAGCCAAAGGAAAGGAACTCCATCACTACTCCCCTACACTTATTACATATGGATCTCTTTGGCCCCACCAGTGTAATGAGTTTAGGAAGGACCTCATATTGTTTGGTGATAACAGATGACATCACAAGATTCACTTGGGTCTTTTTCCTTAGAACTAAGGATAAGACTCCTGAGATCTTGAAGAATTTCATTCTAAAAATTGAGAATCAATCTGATCACAAGGTCAAGACCATAAGATATGATCAAGGAACAGAATTTAAAAACCAAATCCTTGATTCATTTTGTGATGAAAAAGGTATTACAAGACAATATAGTGCTCCCAGGACTCTTCAGCAAAATGTTGTTGCTGAGAGGAGAAACATGACACTTATTGAGGCTGCAAAAACCATGTTGTCTGACTCTAAACTGCCCATCACCTTCTTGGCAGAGGCAGTTAACACAGCCTGCTATGTGCAGAACAGAGTTTTAGTAGTTAAGACTCATGGTAAGACTCCTTATGAGCTATGGCACCATTTGGATCTCCTTGCACCATCTTGAATACCAAAGATCAGGTTGCCAAGTTTTCTGAGAAATCAGATGATGGACATTTTATTGGACACTCTTCTCAAGCTAAGGCTTATAGAGTATACAATCTCAAAACTAAAGTAGTTGAATAGTCAGCCAATGTGACCTTCAATGAGCACACTCCCATTGTGAAAGGTTCCGGTCCTGATTGGCTATTTGATCTTGATTTAGTTACCAACTATTTTAACAAGTCTTGTGAGATTGTTTTAGGATCTACAGGTAACTTATCAACAGGAGATCCTGACCAAAGATTTGAGCTTAGAATACCAAGCAAGAATACTACTTCAGCTCCAGTGGTAACTCACCCTATAAGTGAAGATCCTATCAGCACAAACATGACAAATTCAGCTGATACATTTGAGATGCCTATAAATTCTAGTTCAGAGGTTCAAAACTCAAGTGAAGGAGCTTCAAATGTGGGAGGAAATGGAGGTGGTGATAGTGATCAAGAATTTCTTGATACTGATAACCACTATATAGAAGACAACATAAATGATGTCACACACTCATTGGATCAAGCCTCTCTTGATAAGTGTGTTGATGTGGTGGGTGATACTCCATTACCAGATCTGAATTTCTCTAATTTAGATCTTTCCAATCAACTTGTTGTGATCCCTCAACTCAGGATCCACAAGGCACACCCCACCACAAATATCATTGGAAATATTGATACAGGGGTGAGAACAAGAGGACAAACCCATGACAAAAATATTTGTCTATACTCTTGCTTCTTGTCCCAGATAGAGCCAAAGAAAGTTGACGAGGCTTTGAAGGATGGAAGTTGGGTTGAAGCAATGCAAGAGGATTTGCTTTAATGCAAAAGACAAAAGGTTTGGAACCTACGTCCTCTTCCTCATGTGAAGACTACCATAGGAACCAAGTGGGTTTTTAGAAACAAGAAGGATGATAGAGGACTTGTCATCAAGAACAAGGCCAGACTAGTTGTTCAAGGATACACACAAGAAGAGGGAATTGACTAAACAAATGTTTTTGCTCCTATGGCAAGACTTGAAGCTGTAAGAATATTCCTAGCTTTTGCTGCATCCAAGGATTTCAAGGTCTACCAACTTGATGTCAAGTGTGCTTTTCTATATGGGGTGATTGATGAAGAGGTGTATGTCAAACAACCACCTGGCTTTGTAGACCCAGATCATCCTGATTATGTCTACAAACTTGATAAAGCTCTTTATGGGCTGCACCAAGCTCCAAAAAAGTGGTATGAGACACTATCTCAGTATCTCTATCAACATGGTTACAAGAGGGATACTATAGATAGAACTCTCTTCATCAAAGGAACAGGGAATGACTTAATGTTGGTTCAAGTATATGTGGATGACAGTATCTTCGGGTCAACTAATCCAAAGCTTTGCAAAGACTTTAAGAGGCTGATGAAGAATAGGTTTGAAATAAGTGCCATGGGGGAACTCAATTTCTTTTAGGAATTCAAGTGAAGCAAGTTGACAATGACATCTTCATAAGTCAGTCAAAGTATGTACAAGACATACTTACAAAATTCAACATGACTGAATGTAAGGTTGCTAAGACACCCATAGCCAGAAACCACTCCTTTGGACCTGATCTTGAGGGGGAGTGTGTGGATGAACATCTCTACAGGGCTATGATTGGGTCTCTTATGTATCTCACAGCTAGCAGGCCTGATATCATGTTTGCCACATGCATCTGTGCAAGATACCAAGCCAACCCCAAGATGTCACACCTGGTTGCTGTCAAGAGGATTCTTAGATATCTCAAAGGTGCTCCTAAGCTTGGCCTTTGGTATCCAAAGAATTCTAACTTCAATCTGTATGCCTATACTGATAGTGATTATGGTGGCTGTAACATGACTACAAAGTCTACATCTGAGGGATGTCAATTCCTTGGTGGAAGGATTGTCTTATGGCAATGCAAGAAACAATCTTGTGTGTCTGCATCAAATACTAAAGCTGAATACATTGCTGCTACAACCTGCTGTGCTCAAGTGCTTTGGATTCATAATCAGATGCTGGACTATGGATTCAACTTTAAAGAGACTCCCATCCACATAGACAACAACAGTGCTATCTCTATTACAGAGAATCCTGTGCAGCACTTAAGGACAAAACACATCAACATCAGGTATCATTTGATTAGAGATAACTTTGAAAAAAGATTAATCAAACTAGTCAAAGTTAACACAAATGAACAATATGCTGATTTGTTCACTAAAGCTTTTGATGAACAGAGATTCAAATATCTTGTATCAACTATTGGAATGATTAACTTTGAGTAGATTTTCATAAACTTAAATCAACTTTATTTCTAAAACCTGTGTGTCCTAAGTTGTCTATTTTATCACCTTCATAAGCCCAATTTATTTTGGAAGAAAATCTTTAAAATGATATTCCTTAGATTTTTGAAATTTTTTCCAAACATATTTTCTTTCGGAAGATTTCAAGTTGCATTCGAAAGAAAATTATGTCTTCAAATCAAATAATTACTTTTAAGAAATTTACATTCGGAAGAAATTCTGAGCCGAAGCTTAAATATGCTTCTAAGTACTTGCATGTATTTGAAGGACAATTTTCTTTCGAAAGCAATTAAGTCTTGGAAGATTTATTCACTTTAGAATAAAACTCCCGAGTCTTAATCTCTTCTGAAACCAAACACGTCTCGGAAGAAAAATTCTCTAAGTATTTTTCTTCCGATGTAAAATTTTCACAAATCTTAAGAATATCTTCCGAAGCCAAATTGGCTTCGGAAGCTTTTTCTGAAAAACTTCCGAAGCAAAATTACCTTCGGAAGATTTTTAACTTCCAAGAAAACTACCTTTTTGGGCACTTTTTCAGAGGGACCGCCATTTGGATTTCAAAGTGGTATTCTTTTGCTTTAACTTTGTCTCAAATCCATTTCATATATATTCTCACAATGGTTCCCCCTCTTCTCACTACCCTCTTCATCTGCATTTTTCCGTAACCTAATTCACCCACAAACCGCCTTTGTTCTTATCTTCCTTCTCCGTAAAGCCACCTCAAAGGGCGAACCCCGACCGCAATAACCAACCCGATTTCTCCATGCATCTTTATAGGCAACATAATCAAGTTGCTCTGTTAGACTCTGAGAAAGATCCCGGTTTCTCAGAGGTTTGCCGTTACCTTTCTTTGATGAACTACTCCACTTCCCTCACCATTGATCCTCCTCTCTATGAGGATCAGTTGTTGGAATTCTGGAGGACCTGCCAAGAGGTCACCATGGATGGGGAGAAGGCACTGTCTGCCATAGTGCAGGGAAGGACAATCTTTATCACTCCGACCTCCATAAACACTCATCTTCAGCTGGATGATGTAGAAGGTGATTTGTCCTTTCCAAAATCTGCTGCTAACCACTCCTTTGAGCAGATGGGCTATGAAGTTGACTTCTTCGTCAAGACCTTCAGAAAGGGGAAGGTCTCCTCTCAGTGGAAGTACCTCCTCTATGTTGTCATTCATAGCTTATCCAACAAGCATGGAGGTTGGGACCAGATTCCAGAAGACCTTTCCTTTATAGTCTATAGGATGGTTTAGGGGGTCAAGTTTAGGTATTCACATTTTGTCTATACCAATTTACTTGCAAACTTAGACTCCTTAGAGTATTATATGTTTCCTAGATATGTCCAGTATATTCTCAACTGTGAACTGGGCTCACAGTTGAAGAGAACAGGTAATATTCTAAAATTAGGACAGATGAAGCCCTACATCTTCAAGACCATAAGGAAGCCAGCTGTTGGCTCCTCAAGGGTAGAAACAGTCCTTGTCCCAAAAATGTTAGAGCTCATTGCTCAAGGTGACAACCTAGCAGCACCAACTAGTGTTGAACCCACACCTTCTACTTCCCAACCACCTATACAGCCACAAATAACCATCACTTACTAGAGAAAATCCAAACGAACCCCTTCACATGCTACTCAGTTTGTGCAGGCCCCTATATCATCACCCATGCAGGAGAAAGTGGACATTAGAGCTCCCACTTCTCTTGAGGAGCAAACCACTCCCATCTCACAAATGAACAGTGCTGAGGTTCTTCATGCTCAGCCTAATGAGCTCACAACCCCCACAGCCTTAAGCCTTCACTCAGAGTCTCAACACTCTAGCGAACAACCTTCAGGGGATAGTTACCATCCCCAGCCTCTTGATCTAAACCAACCAATCCTAAGCCTTGAATTCTATGATGATGAAGACATGGGCTTCAGTGAGTATCATGAGTCTCTCTTCTCCACCCCTACTTAAGAAGAGATGAGTACTCCTGTTTCTCCCATGTCTAGCCCATATCATCCACCTACTACTGAGGTGGATCTCCCTAAACCTGTTCAGGAGGTCCATATGGAAGAGGCTCTCACTTCAGCAAGTGATTAGATCATTCAGACCTCAACCATGGCAACCCAACCTCTTTACACTTCTCTTGAAGTTGTCATGATGTAGTGGAAATCCAGCAGCCAAGAACAAAGTTCTGGTGATGAGGAAGAAGACCTTGGTCCTATTCTCTCATCCCCCCGTGATTCTTCTGATGAAGATGAGGGGAGTATGAAACTAAAGGTGCAACAACTGATAAAAACATGCACCTATTTAGTCTCAAAGATAAGTCACCTGGAATCTCAGGTGACTGTCTTACAAAGGAGGGTCAATGACCAGCAACTTGAGATCACCGATCTCAAGGGCAAGTTAGCTGAGAGACCACTCAGGAGAACTCAACCAGGTCCATAAGAACCTATGAATATGACAGACCCAACCCCTAGCTCACTTATGCAAGAAGGTGATGCTACCAAAAATGGGGAGAAAGTCCGAACAATCACAGAACCTAGGAGTTCTTCATAGAGTATGGACTTTGAGGATTCACCACCCTCACTTGCAATAGTCCATACTCAGCAACCATCTCAAGTCTACATGAATATGGACTTACTTGCCTAACTCTACATGGATGTGCACTCACTTATACCAAGCTTGTTTGAGGAGGGTATCCCCAGAGCCATGCCTACCCCATCTCATCACTCTGAGAATCCAATCATGGTATGGAGGTATGACACAGAAAGAAGAGCTCTTGTCATCTCTAGATCTCAAGGTCAACAGGAAATTTTCAACTTTTCCAACCTGAGTTTCTATGAGTGCATCCATCTGATTGATCTTCCACTTGTCAACCCAAGTCAAAACAGACAAACTGCAAGATTAGCAGATAGGATTCAAGAAAGGGTGCTAGAAGAGTTCAAGCTGAGATCAAGATTATATAGACAGAGGCTAGCAAGTGAGATTTTTGGTCAACTGGATGTTGAAGTGGATCCTAAGATTAGCTTCGAAGGGGAAGCCTTGACTGAAGGCCTAGAAGTTGAACCTGTGAACCTTGAGACAGAAACTTCTTCAGCACCCATTACCCTCAGTGAGGAACCAGCTGGTGAAGGTGCTTCACAACCTCTATCTGGCCAGAGCTTGACTGCTGAACCAAGCAATAAAGACCAAAGCTCTCTCCATCCTGAGTCACCAAGGCCTGTACGTGAAAAAGGGAAGAAAAAGATGACCTCTGAGGAGATCGAGGTAGAGAAGAGAGAGAGGAAGAGGAAGCTAAGGGGAGAGAGTTCAAGAGGGTTTCCAGGCTTCATAGAAGCTGCTATTAGGGCTGCCCCCAGGCCAAAAACTCAGAAAGATGAGTTGAGGGCAGCCAGGCTAAACTACATGGGGACCAGGAACTACAACATTGATGAACTCATATCTCTTCCCTTAGATGAACTGAATGAATTGGTTGACAAGGAATTATCAAAGGAGAGGAAGGAGGCAGAGGATGCATCATTGCTCCTCAAAATCAAGGAAGAAAGGAGACAGAAAAGGCTCTACAAGCATGCTCCTATCCTCTCCCCAGTTCAAGAAAGTCCTGAGAAAGAGGCTGTGGCATCTACACAACCTCAGGTAGACAAGGAAGCTGAGAGACTGAACATGATAAACTACCTGTGTGCCATAGGTCTCTATCAGGCATCTATACTTCTTCCTTTATCATTTGAGTATGTTGAATTTGACTATCTCAAGCAGCTGGAGCAATAAGCTACCAAAGAAAGAAAAGCTGCTAAGAGAAAACTAAGGGAAGAAGCTTCAAAGTCAAGAGCCATCATCCAAAAGAGCCAAAAGAAGTCTGCTGACAAACAAAGGATGATGAGCTTCGTGAAGCTGTATGGATTCTCAGGAAGAAGGCTTGGTCCAATGTCTCTATCAACTATGGATGAGCATATCAGAGTGATCAAGTAGAAGATTAAGAAGGGAGAGCTTGTTGACTTGCATTCTCCACCAAGTCCAGCTCAACCTGAAGTTGAGGTAAAGGTTGAACCCCCTGAGACCACACAACCTAGACCTAGATCTGTATCTCAGCCAACTTCATCTTCTGCTCCACATCAGGGTCCTCTTCTCTCTCCTTTTGAGCCTGTGAGAGAAAAGAACCCAAATGAGAGAGACATAGTAGAACAACTTGGTGCTGAAGACCAGTCCTCTCAGTTAAAGACTTCAAAGAGGAGGAAAAGGATGGCCATGAAAAGTGTTTCCAAGACGAAGACTAAGGCATCCACCTCTACATCTCAGGATGAGTTAGAGCATCTTAAGGTAGTGCATGAAGAGGTTGCTCAACCAACTCTAATTCAAGTAGAGCCTCTTAAAACTGGAAGACCCATCTTGTCCTGGACATTTGCTACTAATCCAAACAGATGGTATGTCATCAGAGATCAAGGAGGTCAGGATGTCTATTTCTGGCAAGACATGCTTGATCTTCCTCTACATGATCTCCATGACATGAAAAGATATTATGAGAGTCTGAGGGATCCTGACCAGATGATGAAGAAAGGTATGGTCTTGATCCTAATGAGGACTGTCAACATCTAAAGAACTTCTCTGTTTTGGTAGCATCAGCCTAGGGGGAGTTTGTAAGGTTATATTAGAAGATTATAAGGCTGATGCAACCAAAGAAGCCAAAACAATCAAGAATCTTCCTACATGCATGCACTGAATGTAAAAGGTAGAAGTTGCTTCAGAAGTTTTATACTCTCCATAGAAAATATTCTAAGTTTAAAATCTTCCGAAGCCAAAGTCCAAAATCTTCTGAAGCCAAAGATGAAGTCTTCCAAAGCTTCAGAGACAAAGTCTTCCAAAGCCAATTTGCTGTGAAGACTGATTTCTTTCTAAGACAGAGAAGACATGCTTTCTCTAATCTACTTTTTCATAAAGCTGACACACTTTTTGATGTAACTCTAAAGACTCACCAACTTATAGAAGTTGGTCAAAAGTCCATTCTTTTGTAAACTATAGATTATGGTTTTTGTCTGTAACTTCCTACTTTGTACATGTTAACCTTTTTATATTAGAAAAGGATGTGAGCTATGGCATGTCATAGTCACTAGTCAAAAGGCAATCTGCCTTTTGACTCTATATTGATCTTGTTGTCTAGATTAGTGTTTCCAACTATCTTTCTAAGTATTGATGGTTGTAGGATGTAGTATAAAGTATCTCAGGTCCTTGTATTTCTTTTATGGTTTGTAACACTTGTAATAGAACTTGAGAGCAATATACAGCATCCTTGAAAACCATACTTCTCTATTCTTGTTCTTAGTTCTGTCTTATTACTTACTTGTGTTCTTAGTGTCATCTCATACAAATCCGGTTCCCCATTTGATCTGTTAAGTTTTCTAAAACTCTCCTTATTATGAGACTGATTGTATTGACCACCCTTTACACGGTCTTGCATTTTGCTTTTCACAAAAACATAAAAGATCTAAAATATAAGCAGAATGACTCAAAGGTGAGTGAAGATGGATCTCTTCCATGCAACTATGCGAGGTGCCTTACCTTTCCACCAAGTTTCTTTTTTGTGTTACATTTCCACTCATTTTTTATTTAACCCAACCTGATTTTTTATTTTTTAAGATAAATAACTAAGTGGAAAGCCTTTGATTATTGTTTCGGCATATTATATGTAAAGAGTACCATATGAAGCAGCAATAATTAATTAAATTGGGACATTATACAAATGTTAAAAAGAAACACAAGATATATAAAGATATACAATTATCAAGAAGAAGCAACCAATGACAATAAGCTAGTGACAGTAAGTAATTTGATACTAACATGCACGGGCTAATAGGTAATATTATAAGAGACACGTCTAAACCCTCCTTTAAATGTTCTTAACCTTTATCTTACGTCTCTATATACTTTTATCCCGGACCTTGTCCTCAGAGAGATGCAACCCAATAAATCTTTTCAAATCTTTTCCTCCCAAGTAAGTTTAGGCTTGCCTTTAGTCCTTCTCCCTTTGACATTGAGGTTCTCTATTGCTCTAAACAGTGTCATCATCTGTCTCCTCTTAACACGCCCAAACCATCTTAATCTCCCATCTTTTATCCTATTTTTTATAATAGATACCTCTAATAGATGTCTAAAAACCTCATTTCTTATATGATCTAACCTTGAGTGCATGCATATCCACCTTAATATCCTCATATCTTCTACTTCCATCTTGCGTTCATGCATTTTCTTGATTGCCCAACAGTTTGTTTCATATAACATAGTTGGTCGTACTGCAACTCTATAAAATTTCCCCATTAACCTAATTAGGAAGTTCTTGTCACTTAGTACCCTTGAGGCAGCCCTCCATCTATACCAGCTTGCTTGAATTCAGTGTGTAATGTCACTATCTATTTCCCCATCACTCTGCACATAAGATCCTAAATACTTCAACTTAGTTTCTTGTAACACCACTTGGCCTTCGATGGTGATCTGGGTGTCATCATCATCTCCTGCTACACTAAAGTGGGAATAAAAGTACCCAATCTTGAAATGACTAATCTTTAGTCATTAGTCCTCTAAAGCTGCTCGCTAATCTTCTAGCCACACATTTAGGGTTCTTTTACTTTTGGCAACCAAGACAATATCATCCCCGCAAAAGCATGCACCATGAAACTGTCCCCTGCATCGACCTTGAGATCTCATCTAGGACCATTTCAATCAAGAATGGGCTTAGTGTGGACCCTTGGTGGAGGCCAACCTTAACAGAGAAGGACTCTGTATCTCCTATAGGCACACGAATTGCAGTTTGGATCCTATCATACATATCATTTCTTATCTGTATATACTTCTAAGGAACCCCTCAATCCTGTAAACTATCCCAAATCAACCAGCGAGGCATGCTATCATATGTCTTCTCTAGGTCAATGAATACCATATGAAGATCTTTTTTCTTCTCCTTGTATTTTTCTAACAACCTTCTGAGGATGTCTATTGCTTTCATAGTTGACCATCCTGGCATGAAGCCAAACTGATTTGTCATCACCTGGGTTTCTCTTCTCATAATAGTATTTATTACTCTCTCCCATAGTTTTATAGTATGCCCTAGTATTTTAATCCTTATGTAGCTCCCACAACATTGGACGTCTCATTTGTTCTTATATAGAGAGACTAGTACACGAGTTCTCCATTGTTCTAGCATTTTTTCGGATTTGAAAATACGATTGAAAAAGATGGTTAGCCATCGTATGTCTTCTTCTTCCAAAAAACTCCACACCTCTATTGGTATGTCATCTGGACCTACTGTCTTAGCCCTTCCCATCTTCCTAAGTGTCGTTCTCATCTCTTCCATCATGATGCACCAAGAGTAGCAATTATTCATTTGCCACATTTGAGGATTATGATTGTCGTTTTCTTCTTGGCAAGCTTCCTCGGCATTAAGAAGGTCATGGATGTAGGTCTGTCATCTCAACATAATATATTCATTTATCCACCATAATCTCTCTAATCCAACCAATAATTTTTACTAGATCTGCTTTGCTTCCTTCCAATTATAGCCTAAATCGTTTCCCAAATTAATGTATTTAGAATTTTCATTGATAACTGAAACTACATCCGGTCACTTTGTCTATTGAAATTATAACCTAAATCGTTTCCCAAATTAATGTATTTAGAATTTTCATTGATAACTGAAAATACTTCCGGTCACTTTGTCTATTGAAATTTCCTAAATTCATACCTTTACTCAAAGAAGACGTTGCAAAAAGAAAACATTTCCATCTCTATTGTCTTCATGGGCGACCTCATTAGCCAAACCATTGTAATATTCTAACCCCGGTAGGCCTCGACATAGAAGAATGTTTTTGAGTATCACCTTTGTACATTTGCAAAACTTTCACGGGTTCCACTTGTTGAATGAGAGAATATTTTTGTCTGCCTTCATTCCATATTTTACAAACTGTTATATAGAAATTATATTTAATGGCCTCCTCTAATTTTACTCCTACAATTATGCTATCTACGATAATTGTGATGATACAATTTTGATACAAATTTAGCCACTAATTTATGTCTATTCTAATATTCCCCCGCAGTCGAAACGGGAGGATCTCGGATGTTGAGAATTTTGGGTCCTTGTTACCGAAATTCCGAGAAAGTAGCTAAGTGGTTTGAGATCCGTCATAGCTAATTCTTTGGAAAGAAGGGCCGTGAATTTGGTACGTAAATCATTCGTGGAGGTGATCAATATAATGTCATCTACATACAATAAGATGCAAGCCATGTGTATTCCTTGTTTGAAGATGAATAAGGAATGGTCACATTGGCTATGTTGAAAACCCATTTTAGAAACAAAATCGGCAAATCTTTGGTACCATGCCCTTGGTGCTTGTTTGAGATCGTAGACTGACTTTTTGAGGAGGCACACATGATTCGAATAATTCGGATCTCGGAAACCCATAGGTTAGTGCATGAAAACCGTTTCATTTAGGTGGCCATGGAGAAAAACGTATTTGACATCAAGTTGATGTATTGGCCAAGATTTTGACAATGCCAAAGATAAAAGGGTTCTAATGGTAGCAGGTTTAACAAAGGGGCTAAAAGTTTCCCCGCAATCAACACCGACTTGTTGAGATCGACCATCACAAACTAACCGAGCCTTGTATCTTTCAAGCGTCCCGTACGCTTTCTTTTTATGGCTAAAAATCCACATAATTCGAACAATATTCATACCGGGCTGTTTTGGTACTAATTCCCAAGTCCCCTTGGGGATTTTTTCTAGTTAGGATTAGAAAGGGCTTAGGTGGGGGATTTGGGTAACGAAGAGATGAGAGGAGCAGTAGAGGTGTTTAGGTTAAAGTGTTGTTTGGGTTTAAAAATACCGGACATGGATTGGGTGTTTATAGTTCGGGTTTGTTGGGCCGGTTGAGTTGGTTATTGGGCCGGGCGGGCTGTGAGGGGAGGTAACGAACTGGTTAGTTGGGCCATTGACAGGGATGTTGGGCTGAGGCATTGAAGCTGGGGTGGCTAATGAAGTGGGTCCGGAAGTGGGCTCAATATTTGGGCCGGTTGTTGGGGGTCCAGGAGTAGGCGGATGAGTGATTTGAGGAGAATTATGGTATGGGGGAGGTGATGTGAGTTGGAAAAGTGGGTGGGTTTACGATATTTTTGGAGGTAGTGTTTTGAGGAATAGAAGATGTCTAATAAAATGGATAAGGATTAGAAGTTAAAAAATCATAGGATGAGGGGGTGGTGGGTTGAGTGGCGAAGGGAAACACGGTTTCATCAAAAACAACGTCTTGAGAGATATTAATTTGTTTGGTTTTGATGTTATAGCACTTGTAGCCCCGGTGATTGGAGGGGTAGCCAAGGAAAACGCATGGAGTTGAGCGATCCGCGAGCTTATGGATGGTATGTGAGGGAAGAAGTGGGTAACAAAAGCAACCGAAAATGCGTAAATGGTCTTAAGATGGATGGCAATTGTAAAGACAAAAATTTGGTGTGGAGTTGTGAAGAACTTTGGTGGGTAAGATAGTTAAAAGATAGGTTGCATGTTCTAGAGCATGATGCCAAAAATTGTGAGGAACGAAGGATTGGGATAAAATGGTGCACATGATGTTGTTAATGGACCGTATTTTGCGCTCCGAGTTTCCATTTTGAACGCAAGTGTAGGGACATGAAAAACAAAATGTCACGCCATTCGAAGTGCAAAAATTATGAAATGAGGTGTTGTTATACTCACGGCCATTATCGCATTGAAAACATCTGATGGTTGTTCAAAATTGGGTGGTTATTAATTTATGAAATTCTAGAAATTTAGAAAAGACTTAAGATTTGGAGGTGAGGAAAGAACCGGGGAGGTCCACAAATCACTATGCACTACGTCAAAAGGTAATGTAGTGCAAGTATTAGAATCATGAAAGGGAAATTTAATTTGTTTGCCAAACACACACGGTTCACAAATATGAGAATGTTTAACATTATTGGAATAAAAATTCAAGCTAGGTTTTAAATAATGCAAAATGTTATTTCCAGGATGTCCAAGACGTCGATGCCATGTGTTTTGGGTCACGGCTAGAAATGAAGAAACAGGAGAATAAAAGTCTTGAACTTGGGATCTTGAAGGGAGTGTTAGTGGGTAGAGGTCACCAGCACTATCACACCAAAGGAGGGGCTTCCGGGTGCGGAGATCCTTCACATCAAAACCAAACGGGTCGAATTCGATTGAAACATTGTTGTCATTGGTGAAACGTCATACCGAGATTAAATTTTTAACGAGTTTTGGTGCAAAAAGAATGTTGTTTAATTTGAACTTTGGAAAAGGTAGTAGAAGGGTATGATTTCCAATCGCATGAACTGGAATATTTTTGCCATCACCGACGATAATGTTTCGATTATACACTTTATTGAAACTAGAAGTGAGATTAGTAAGGTTGTTTGTTGTTGGATCATATGAGGCTGATGCAACCAAAACAACACTTAGAACAATTTTGTGTACAAGTTGAAGAAGTCTTCCGAAGACAAAACTACTCTTCCGCAGCTATGTCAAAGATCTTTCGAAGCATTATGTCTGAAGAGCTTCCGGAGGAAACCCTAAGTCTTCCGAGACTAAGTAGTTTTCCTTACGAAGTATATGAAGAACTTTCGAAGGATAGAACAAAATCTTTCGAAGACCAAGCAGTTCTCCTTCCGAAGTATTCACACTTGGAAGATCCAAGATAAGGTCTTCCGAAGAATAAAGTCGTAAAGACCTGTAGAAGATTCGAAAGAAGTTGTTTCTTCTAAAGCATAAATGCCCTAGGAAGAACTTATTCTTTCGAAGCCATTTAGCTTCGAAAGAATCAACTATGAACCAGTGGATAAAAGTATGGTCTGTCTGACAGACTCTGATACACTGCATGGTGCTTTTCCTAACCCATGTAGTTTACCATACTTTAATCTGTTGTTCACCTTTTCAACTTAGTACAGATACCATTCTTAGTTGGTGCCAAAAGGTAAGTCATGGACCTGTCATGACTACCTTATCTAGGATATTATTTTATCTTAGATACTTTACTGCTAGCAATGTAGTATTTGTCTAGTAGTAGATTCCAGCTGGTTTTCCAAGTATAACTGGCTGTAGATAGTAGTATATATAGTTTCTCATTGTAACTTATGTAGCATGAGCTTAAGAGTCTTGTAATACTGAGTTGAGAAGTAATATATACAAGTATCTTGAAAACCATTCTCTTGTTCATTAACTTCGTATATTATTATCAACTTTAGTTTGAGATTCTGTGTTTCATCGATCAAGTGAGACTTAGTGAGTTCTGTGTTTAGAGTCAAAACCGATCCTGCAATTGGTATCAGAGCTTTAGGCTCTTGATTGTGAGATCTAACCATCCCAAATCACCCTTGTTTCTTCACACTCACTCACCCACCTCACTTTAATGGATCTTAACCAGAAATTTTCTGAGTCCGAAATGGGAACCATGACCAAAGCTCCTATCATCACTCCTGATGATTTTGGAACTTGGTGTAAACATATTGAAGGGTTCATCAAGTACCAAGATAGCCGCATGTGGAAATCTGTCACCCATGGTCCTTACGTTCCTAAGGTAGCAGCCCCAGCGGGTAATGGTGCCATGATTGAGAAGGCCATTAAAGACTACTCTGATGAAGGCTTCAAGAAAATAGATGTCGACTGCAAAGAAATGACTGCTCTTCTAACAGCCATACCAAACTCCATAATGGTTGACTTTCAGCAATGCGAGTCAGCCAAAGAACTCTTTGATGCTTTGAAGCTGATGTACACTAGTTCCACTGAATCCATGGAGTCCAAGAAGGATGTACTGAAGTAGAAGTTTGAAAACTTCACATATATCATTGGTGAGACCTTAAGCCAACAATACTTCAGGTACATGAACTTGATCACCTCTCTTTAGTCTATGGGAGTGGATCTTTAGAAGAGAGACATTGTAAGGAAATTCATGAGTGCACTTCCTCACGAATGGACTTTCTATTATGTTTCTATCAAGATAACTGAGAATCTTAACACTCTCACCATGACTGAACTATACGGAATCCTTGATGGATACCGTATGGAAATGGAGACTCAGAAAAGCCAACAGATGAACCGACCCTCAAATTCTGCTATGAGCAATGCTCTACATGTTGCTAAAGGATCAAGACAACCACAGTTGTACCTGAACTATTCCCAACAGCCATCATCTTCCTCTGGGTCATACGTCACTTTTCCTTAGACACCCAGGTCTCAACAGGCTCAACACACTCCTTTTCAGGATAATTGTGCCTTTGTCTCAGGAAGTGAACACTCTGGAGATTTTCAAATCTGCTTTGATGATCTAGAGTGCTTTAGCCCAGATGACATTGAGTACATGGACATTGTCCAACAGATGGCTCTCCTGACCTACAGAGCAAAGAAGTTCTTCAAAAGAACAGGAAGGCAGTTCCCTCAAAATCCAACCAACAGCAAATTTAGATTTGATAAAAGCAAAGCCAAGTGTTATAACTGTAACCAGCTTGGTCACTTTGCTAGGGAATGCAAAGCTCCAAGATCCAATCCTGGAGAAACTCAAGCCTCCAACATCCTACCACCTCAAGGGCTGCACCAAAACCTGCTGAGCAACAAACTGATGCTGTTGCTCAAGAAGTTGACTGGAGCTTCATGGTGCAAGATATCACTCCTGCTCAAGCACTCATGGCTGGAACTGAAGACAGCAAGGTATGTGAAAACCTCTGTACTCCATCTTGTATTGCTAAGGTTAAACTTTATCAGGATTACAACAGGGAAATTAAATCCGATATTGAGTCCTTGAACATCCTAAAATCTGATTTCAAGAAAGCAGAATCTGACTATAAACTCAAAATTGAAGAGTTAGAGAAAACTGGTTCCACTTTAAAACATGAACATACAAACTACAGGACTCAAATAAAGGATTTAATTTTTAAGTTAACTGAGACTCAAGCCCAGCTAGTAATAGCTGAGGCTAAAGCAAAGAAGTATGCTATTAAAGAGCATAACTTCAACACCATCATTGCATCATCCTCCCACTCAAAGGTGTGTTATCAAAACAAAAATGGGCTGGGAACCAATGAAATTGCTTCACCACACTCTTATATGTCTGTTAGACAGCTAAGATGTGGCACTCATGAGCAAGAGGTTCCAAATACTGACCCACTACCCAATGAGCAAAAGAATGATGCAACTATGGTGACCACCCACAGGGAAGAAGAAGGTAAAAAACTCATTCCCACCGCTGATGTCCTACCCCTAACCACCAAAGCGAGAAAGAACAAAATCAAGGCAGGAAAGAAAACTGCCAAGAAGGTGACTGAGTCTAGTATGACGATAGATCCCAAACAAAAGGGTGAATTCATTTCAGCCGGATTCCAAGTGGTTGGAAACTCTGACCTGGGAAAGGAGTGTAGTACCATCATTCCTGTCCAACTAAAGGATCAGAAGTTAAAAGGGAAAGTTGTTAAAGAAAAGGAGTGCAAGAACCAACAGCCATCACGCCCCATCAAGAGTAACATTGAGTGCATAATCTGTGGTCTGCATAACCACATGGCTAAAGATTGTTACTACAATCCTGCAAGCACACATTATGCAACCAATGTTAAAAGAGAAGGAGTCAAGGAAGGTTTCACATTTGGACCTTATCACATGGTCCAAGTGAAAAGGAAAGGAAAGCTTGTTTCCGAAGCTAAGTTGGTTTCGGAAGAAAATCATTCTTCCGAAGAAAAAATAGCTTCGGAAGACAAGCCAAAGAACAAACAAAGGAACAAAAGGAATCCTTTGAAATCTTCCGAAAAGAAAGTAGTCTTGGAAGAAGGTCATGCTACTCAATCCTCTTCAGGATCATCTACACTGGTCAACCATAGGATGGTATAGAAGAACAAAAATAGATGCTGCAGCCAGTACCTCTTCCTCACAAACACAAATTGAACCCACTTGCCTATACTTTGGTTCAATTAAATCATCTACATTGGAAGAACCCAAGACCAACAAGGCTTGGGTTTCTAGTAGTAACTAATCATCTCACTTTATTTGCATGAACATCTACATGACAAGAATGTAAATATATGGATTGTGGACAGCGGATGCTCCAGGCACATGACAGGGAACAGATCTCTTCTTCAACAATTTGAACATTTTGATGGGGGTCTTGTTCAATTTGGAGGTGAAGCCGGAGGATACATTTCTGGTAGAGGTAGTCTATTCAATGGTAAGTTAAAAGTTGACAAAGTAAACTTTATCAGGCAGCTTGAACACAATCTATTAAGTATTTCTCAATTCTGTGACCAAAAGCACCAAATGCTTTTCATAGAACATGAGTGCACTATTCTCAAACCAGGGATGACAATTCCTCAGGAATTGGTGCTTTTTAGATCTCCCAGGAGAGGGGATATGTACAAGCTGGACATGAATAATGCTTCCCCACTAGGTGAAGTATCATGCTTTCTTTCCAAAGCCAATGGTGATGAGTCAACTCTTTGGCATAAAAGAATGTCCCATATTAATTTTAAAACCATGAACAATTTAGTTAAAAATAATTTGGTACATGGTGTGCCTAAAAAGGAGTTTTTCTGTAAAGACAACTGTATTGCTTGCCTAAAAGGAAAACAACATAAGGTCACTCACAAATCCAAAGAAGTTAACTCTATCACCACTCCATTACACTTATTGCACATGGATCTTTTTGGTCCCACAAGAATAATGAGCATTGAAAGGAAATCATACTACCTTGTGATTGTTGATGATTTTACAAGATTCACTTGGGTATTCTTTTTAAGAACTAAAGATGAAACAACTGAAACTTTAAAATCTTTTATTCTTAAAACTGAAAATCAAAAGGATCACAAGGTGAAAATCATTAGAAGTGATCAAGGGACTGAGTTTAAGAATCAAGTTCTTAACTCATTCTGTAACTCAAAAGGGATTGGCAGACAATATAGTGCTCCCAGAACTCCTCAACAGAATGGTGTTGCTGAGTGGAGGAACATGATACTTATTGAGGCTGCAAGAACAATGTTAGCTGATTCAAAGTTGCCTCTAACTTTCTGGGCAGAGGCAGTCAGCACTGCATGTTATATGCAAAACAGAGTTCTCATTGTTAAGCCTCATGGGAAGACCCCTTATGAGCTATGAAACAAGAGGCCACCGTTCATTGGCTTTCTTAGGTCCTTTGGATATTCCT
The DNA here is from genome assembly GCA_025506505.1 of Flaveria sonorensis. Lineage (NCBI taxonomy): Eukaryota > Viridiplantae > Streptophyta > Magnoliopsida > Asterales > Asteraceae > Flaveria > Flaveria sonorensis. Next base: position 50,973,278 of record CM046427.1, on the reverse strand, counting down.
CAACACAAAATTTGTTGAATACATTTTAGCAAAATTTGCTGAAAAGTCGGATGATGCTATCTTTGTTGGATATTCCTCCACCTCTATTGCTTATAGAGTATATAATATCAAAACTCAACAGTTTGAGGAATCATCCAACATTGTTATTAATGAGCACACTCCTTGTGTTAGAGGGAATGGACCTGAATACATTTTTGATTTAGAATTGTTTCCAAACTATTCTAAAGCATCTTGTGAGAATGTTTTAGTTGGAACAGGAACTCAAAGTGACACATATGAAGATCAACTATTTGAGCTATCCAGACCTATTTCCAGTTCTCCAAGAAGAAATGAAGAACAAGATCCTACTGCTGAAAGTCCTGAAAGCATGAGTATCTCAGGAAACAAAGGAGCTTCAACAAATTTCCAACTCACTGAGCCTAATAACCCAAAAGTTGACAATTCAAGCACTCAACACCAAGCTGATGAAAACAATGACATGGAGGAACAGGCAACTGTTGATGCTGCTTCATAGCATACTGACATTAATGATGTCACTCATTCATTCAATCAGTCCTTATTGAATGAATGTGAGACATCAGCTGGAGAAGGTGTTCAAAGTTATGAGCAAACTTCTCAAACCTAGACCTATCTATGCAACTAGATGTGATTCCTAGGCTCAGGATACACAACACTCATCCAGCTGAAAATATCATTGGGGATGTATCCGAAGGTGTGAGAACAAGAAGTCAGACCCATAATGGGAATGTATGCTTGTACTCATGCTTTCACTCTCAAATGGAACCAAAGAAGGTGGAAGAAGCCCTCAAGGACAACAATTGGATTGAAGCTATACAAGAGGAATTGCTTCAATTCAAAAGGCAAAAGGTATGGAATCTATGTCCTTTGCCACCTGGTCAAGTCCCTATTGGCACCAAGTGGGTGTTCAGAAAGAAAAGAGATGATAGAGGTTTGATCATCAAGAACAAAGCAAGACTTGTTGTTCAAGGATACACACAGGAAGAAGGCATAGATTACACTTATGTCTTTGCACCTGTTGCAAGACTTGAAGCCGTGCGAATCTTCCTTGCTTTTACAGCATCCAAGAACTTCAAAGTCTATCAACTTGATGTCAAATGTGCATTTTTGTATGAAAATATAGACAGATAAGTCTATGTGTGTCAGCCACCTGGTTTTGAAGACCCACCGCATCCTAACTATGTGTGCAAACTAGATAAAGCTCTTTATGGTCTGCATCAAGCACCTAGGCTGTGGTATGAGACTTTATCTCAGTTTCTCCTCAAAAACGGCTACACCAGAAGCACCATAGACAAGACATTGTTCATAAAGAAATCTGGGAAGGACATGCTGCTTGTTCAAGTCTATGTCGATGACATCATATTTGGTTCCTCAAATGACCAAATGTGCAAAGACTTTGAAAGCATCATGAAAAAGAAATTTGAGATGAGCTCTATAAGAAAGATGGATTTCTTTCTTGGGATTCAAGTGAAGCAGATGGAAGAAGGATTTTTTATCAATCAGTCTAAGTATGTCAAGGATATCTTAGAAAGATTTCAGATGAAAGATTGTAAAACAGCCAAGACACCTATACCCAGAAATCACAATTTATGTCCTGATTTTGAGGGGGAGGATACTGATCAGCATCAGTACAGGGCAATTATTGGATCTCTGATGTATCTTATAGCTAGTAGACCTGATATCATGTTTGCAACTTGCATCTATGCAAGATATCAGGCTGCTCCCAAGGTGTCTCACCTAATTGCTGTCAAAAGGATTCTTAGATACCTCAAAGGAGCTCCCAAACTGGGTCTCTGGTATTCTAAGAATAAGGATTTCAATCTTTATGGGTACTCTGACAGTGATTATGGTGGCTGTAACATTAACAAGAAATCCACATCAAGTGGATGTCAATTTCTTGGTGGAAGGATTATTTCCTGGCAATGCAAGAAGCAATCATGTGTCTCTACATCAACTGCTGAAGCTGAATACATTGCTGTTGCGAGCTGCTGTGCTCAACTGCTATGGATTCAAAATCAGATGTTAGACTATGGATTCAACTTCATAAATACTCCTATCCACATAGACAACACGAGTGCTATTTCCATTACAGAAAATCCAGTCAAGCACTCCAAGACAAAGCACATTGACATCAGGTATCATTTCATTCGAGATATTAATGAGAAACACTTGATTAAAATAGTAAAAGTTAATTTAAATGAACAATATGCTAACTTGTTCACCAAAGCCTTTGATGAACAAAGATTTAAATACTTAATCACAGCTATTGGGATGATTAACCTTGACTAGTTTCTTTTTCTTTTTGAAAACCTTTTAAAATGTGTATTGTTTATGTTGTCTAATTACAATCTAAGCCCTATTACTAAAATTTTTCTTCTAAGTGGAAATTCTTCCGAAAAGAAATTTACTCTCGGAAGAGATCTTTATATCTTCCGAAGGTAAATTCCTTCACGTTAGTATTCTCTTTCGAAGAATTTTTACCCTCGGAAGAAAATTTGATCATAGATCAAATTTACTTCCAAAGGCTATTAACTTACTCTCGGAAGAAGTCTTTTCGCTCGGAAGCAACTTTTCCTTCGGAAGAAAACTTTTACTATGTAACGGAAACCTTTGGGCCCTACTGTGTAAAGATTAAAATCTTTTCGGAATATTTTAAATTATCTACCTTGCCGCCTTACTCAAACTGTCTTTTCACCTTATCGGCATGGTCTTTTACCCCCTATTTAAAACTTCCGACTCTCTTTCTTTGCCCTTTTTACCACCATTGAAACCTAATACTCCCATTATCGTCTTCACTCTCTCTCAAAATTCCTTCAATCCAACCATTCTTTCTTACAATGGCTCTCAATCCTCAACATAACCAAGTCGCCATCCTTGACTCTTCTAAGGATGCTGACTTTGCCCCCATCATCAATTTTCTGTTTCACTCCGCATACTTTACCGCCTTCACCATAAACCCTACCATATACTCTAATCACATGACCCAATTTTGGGCAAACGGTCGTTGTGAAACTCTAGACGATGAGAGGGTCATCAGGTCGAGAATCAGCGGACAAGAGATCATTATTTCTGAATCTACCATCAGGGAGCATCTGGAGCTTCATGATGCAGGCGCCCCGAATGAATTCCCCAAATCTGAGCTAGCAAACACATATACTCAGATGGGATATGGTGGTGATGTGCACAAGTCCACTATCTACAAGTTTAATTTCTCTTACAACTGGAAATTCTTGTTGCACATCGTTCACTGCCTATCTAACAAATCAGGGGGTTGGGATCAAATCCCATATGATATGGGATGCCTAGTCCATGGAATGGTAAAAGGCCTCCGCTTTAACTATTCAAGGTTTGTGCTGAACAATTTGCAAGCAAATCTTACCCGGAATTCATTTTTCATGTATCCCCGGTTCATTCAACATATCATAAACTGTGAGCTGGACCAGAATAGACTACAACATGAAGACACTCTCATGGTCCCACACATGAGGCCAGGCATCTTCAAGACCTTGAAGAAGGTGTTCACCAATTTCATAGGGAGATTCACTGATCTTCTCCCAGGTATGCTTGAGCCAACGGCTCCTGGTGACATCCCTGCAAGCCCAGCAGGCGATGAACCCACACCAGACCTCCCCACTCAAATGCCAACTACTTCTTCCCACCCAATTAAATTTACATACACCAGACGCCCCAAGCGAACCCTTGATCAATCTACTCTGATTGATCAGGTCCCCACTGTTCACACCAAAAAGGCCCGAGTAGAACTCAGGGCTCCCACTCAGCCAGAGGTTACACCTTCCTCCACCATCAACCTCAATATCAGTGTTGAGTCTCCTTAGTCTCAATCTGATGAGCCTAAAACCCAAGCCATTAGCTCTCAGGGTGAGTCCCAACACTCCCCTGAGCAACCAAAAAGGGACAGCCACATCATTGGCACATCTGCTATTACAGAAGAGCCATTAGGAGCTGACCAAGGTCCCGGGTCATTAGAATTAACCTCTCTATCCTTCACTGACCTTTTAATCCAACCTGATGAGGATATTATGTTCCGTCAGGGCCATGATGTTGATCTACAATACCTCTTTCAAGATCAACTGAGCCCCATGGAACCTCTAATATCTAACCAACATCAGATCAGCCAAACTGAGGTGAGTCCAACTGGTGTGGAGGTAACTCATGAAGGCTCAGCCGCCACTACTGAGAGTGTCTCACTGGCCTCTCAGGAAAGTGGTGACATCAGTGAGACTGAGTCTACGGCAACCTTGTCAATTGATGTTTCTAAAAAGGAAATCAGTAGGGAAGGGTATCCAGGGCGCCAAGAAACCATAACTGGTGGTGATGATGAACATGACAGGCATGTTATCTCATCTCCCTATGATTCTTCAAAAGAAGATAAGGGTAGACTGCAACTCATTATAGAAGACCTAATTTCTAAAGTCTCAAACCTTGAATCAAAGGTTAAGACTTTAGAGGATAGGTCTGCCACTCAACAACTTGAGATTGAATATCTCAAGGCTAAACTAGCTGAGACACAGATTGAGAAGTCTTTCAGGCACGTACCTATTTAGGTTTCTTTAAGTTCTTCCTCCAGCTCATCTTCTTCTCAAGATGATGCTACCAAAAAAGGGGAGAATGTACAGAAACAACATCATGAGGAACCCACTTACCCCATAGCAACAACCTCTCCTGATGCCTTATCTATCTTTTACCCCCAACTACATCACCCTATAACAGTCTTCCCTCAACCAGCTCCCATTAACTTTCAAATGGACCAAAGGATGCTTATAGATCTCAATAGGTTTCTAACCAAATTTCTGTTGAGCTCCTCCATTGAACAGCCCTCCCCTGATCTAGCTATTACCTACTTTGGAGTTGAAGAGTTTTAAAGGATGAATGCACCACCTACCTCTAAATAGGAAGTTGGTCAACCTAAGGTCTCTATTGAACCCAAGATTAACTTTGAAAGGGATGTACAGACTGATGGCCCAGCAACTGATTTGGATGGGACAGGTGATGCAGTTCCAGTTACTTCCGAGGTAGAAATCCAAGCTGCCGAAGGAATAATTGGACTGTCTTCATTATCCAGTGATCTGTTCATCACAGAGGCAATCCTTGAACTAGCCTCCGAGATTAACAGTGAGGACTTCTTTACAATCCCTCTCTTACAAGAACCACCACCTCAAACACCCTCATTCCAAACTGAATCTTCTAAACCTGAGTTCACAAAGATTGAATCTTCCTCTGATCCTAAGGGGAAGAGAAAGCTTAGCTACTAGAAGAGGAAAGATTGGAGAAGCTAGAGAAGAAAGGTAGACTTGATACTGGAAAGTTGTTGGCTGCAAGTAGCAAAGAAGCAACAGTCGCCCAAGCAAGTCTCAACAATAAAAGGAGGGTGGAAATCATTGACAGGCTCATCAGCTTGTGAGTAGCCAACGAAGAAACTCTTCTACTCCCAACTGATGAGCTTATGAAACTAGAAAGGCAACCTTGCTGAACAAAGAAAAGGAAGAAGCAGCAAGGTTGGCCAAAGAAGAGGAAAGAAGGAAGAAGCCATGGAAAGGGAGAGGATGGAGAGAATAGCCTTTCTCTGCAATAGAGGCTATTATCAAGAGGAGCTGGCACCTCACCAAAATGACATGATCTTGTTTCTTTTTCACAAAGAACAACATCTAATCAACAAGGAGAAGAAGAAGGCTGCTAGGGAGAAGTTGAGAGAAAAGAGGAAGAAAGAGGTAGAGGGAGAACTTGCGGCTGCCAAAAAGGAGGGAGACAAGGATTGGATGAAATCCTATCTCCGAGCTCATGGCTTCTCCGGCAGGCAAGTGGGTCCCATGTCGATCAAGACGCTACAACGACATATCAGCGACATCAAAGCTGACATTCGCCTAGGAAGAAGGCAGGAGGTTGCTCAAACTCCTAGTGTTCAGAGGATGGCACCCAAACCAACACCCAAAACACAACCTGCACCATCTCCCTTCCCCATCAAAACAGAACCTTTCACCCCTGAACCTTTCCATCAACCTTACCTATACCATCACCCACTGCGTCCTACTAACCACCACCACCACCTATCCTACGACCCAAAACACAACCAAGAACCCACTCAAAAACCAAACCATCCTCTGATCCATCAAAATCCCTAACCTTGGAAGAATTCAAGGAGATAAAGAAGAAGCTCACAAATTGCACAACACTGAGCGACATCTCTTGTGAGAAAGAGTCCATCCAGCTAACTTTCATTGATGGCTCTTCCAGTTCCCTCACAAGAGATGCATTCCTTGATCTTCCTAGAGAAACACTGGACCAAGCTCTTCAACTTCTTGCGACAAATTCAGATAATCTCAATGAAGTAGAGAAGAAGTTAAGAAGAATGCTGGTGACTCTGCTGGACACTAGGAAAGGGGACAAACTACCAACTAAACCCCTCTATCCTAGAAAGCAAATTGTCCAATGGAGGTTCGATGAAGATTCCCACAGCTTTGCTGTGGAAAGGGAGAATGGTGAAGTTACCAGGGTTGACATTTCATCTCTGCTACATTCCAGCAGATTTGACATTGCTGAGTTAGCAGAGAAGCCATTCTCCAATCCCTCCAACTCTGGGATAGCTGCTCACATTAGAAATCATTTAAGCAGCCTTCATCTAGCCGAGCTCACAAAGAAGGCCAAGATTGAAGAAGAGTTGAAAATGAGAGCATAGGATGCTGAAAAGGCATAACCACAAAAGGGAAGACCTTTCTACAGATGGTTTAGGGCTCCACTTCAGATCCTACAGTTAGATGGGAATATGACTACCTTTCCCATCAACTAACTATCTTCAGAGGGATGCAGCAAAGAGTACATGTCATTCAGAGCAATCGAATGGATTTATTATCTAAAAATGACCTGTACAAACTCCTCACCACAACATCAGGAAAAAACAAAGAGACAGATAGATATCTGCTTTCCCTGGTGTTGAAGGCCTTGAAGAGCAAGAGGAAGTGAAGTTTTGGTAGCATCAGCCTAGAAGGAGTTTGTTGGATCATATGAGGCTGGTGCAACCAAAACAACACTTAGAACAATTTTGTGTACAAATTGAAGAAGTCTTTCGAAGACAAAACTACTCTTCCGCAGCTATGTCAAAGATCTTCCAAAGCATTATGTCTGAAGAGCTTCCGGAGGAAAAACTAAGTCTTCCGAGACTAAGTAGTTTTCCTTCCAAAGTATATGAAGAACTTCCGAAGGATAGAACAAAGTCTTCCGAAGACCAAGAAGTTCTCCTTTCGAAGTATTCACACTTAGAAGATTCAAGATAAAGTCTTCCGAAGAATAAAGTCATAAAGACCTGTAGAAGATTCGGAAGAAGTTGTTTCTTCCGAAGTATAAACGGCCTCGGAAGAAGTTATTTTTCCGAAGCCATTTAGCTTCGGAAGAATCAACTATGAACCAGTGGACAAAAGTATGGTCTGTCTGACAGACTCTGATACACTGCATGGTGCTTTTCCTAACCCATGTAGTTTACCATACTTTAATCTGTTGTTCACCTTTTCAACTTAGTACAGATACCATTCTTAGTTGGTGCCAAAAGGTAAGTCATGGACCTGTCATGACTACCTTATCTAGGATATTATTTTATCTTAGATACTTTACTGCTAGCAATGTAGTATTTGTCTAGTAGTAGATTCCAGCTGGTTTTCCAAGTATAACTGGCTGTAGATAGTAGTATATATAGTTTCTCATTGTAACTTATGTAGCATGAGCTTAAGAGTCTTGTAATACTGAGTTGAGAAGTAATATATACAAGTATCTTGAAAACCATTCTCTTGTTCATTAACTTCGTATATTATTATCAACTTTAGTTTGAGATTCTGTGTTTCATCGATCAAGTGAGACTTAGTGAGTTCTGTGTTTAGAGTCAAAACCGATCCTGCAATTGGTATCAGAGCTTTAGGCTCTTGATTGTGAGATCTAACCATCCCAAATCACCCTTGTTTCTTCACACTCACTCACCCACCTCACTTTAATGGATCTTAACCAGAAATTTTCTGAGTCCGAAATGGGAACCATGACCAAAGCTCCTATCATCACTCCTGATGATTTTGGAACTTGGTGTAAACATATTGAAGGGTTCATCAAGTACCAAGATAGCCGCATGTGGAAATCTGTCACCCATGGTCCTTACGTTCCTAAGGTAGCAGCCCCAGCGGGTAATGGTGCCATGATTGAGAAGGCCATTAAAGACTACTCTGATGAAGGCTTCAAGAAAATAGATGTCGACTGCAAAGAAATGACTGCTCTTCTAACAGCCATACCAAACTCCATTGTGACTTATATAGCATGAGCTTAAGAGTCTTGTAATACTGAGTTGAGAAGTAATATATACAAGTATCTTGAAAACCATTCTCTTGTTCATTAACTTTGTATATTATTATCAACTTTAGTTTGAGATTCTGTGTTTCATCGATCAAGTGAGACTTAGTGAGTTCTGTGTTTAGAGTCAAAACCGATCCTGTATTTGTCATTATACCTGTGGCTCCCGTGTCCATATACCAATTTTGATCTGGTGGATTAAGCGTGCAAGCATTGAATGCTTGATCAAGAGCAGTTGGGGTGTAGGTGTTCCCCGTGGCAGTGCAAGCTTGTTGAGGGCGAGGGCCGAGAAGTCCCTGTTGTGGGTTTGAGGGCATGGGGTGATATTGAGGGAGTGTGGGATAAGGACAGGGTGGGGCGGCCCATAAATAACTGGTCCGTTGTGGCCATGGACTGTTGTGGTTTGGTGAGGCAGTGGGTTGATTAAGCCAAGGATAGTGAGTCCATGTTGGGGTGGGGTTGGTTTTGCCACCTCCGCGGCCCCAACCTCGAGTGCTACGGGTGTTAGATGGAGGAGGCTGTGAAGAGGCGATTGTGGGTGAGTTGGTTTGGGGTTGAAATGTGTTCGTTGAGGTGTGGAGTGCGGAGTCATTCACGACACGATTTGCTTTGGTCGTTTCTTCAGGGATCAATTGAGAGCGTGCTTCATAAAAAGATGGAAACGGATTGGTATTTTGTAGGATGGCACCAACAGTAGCATATGCTTCGGTGAGATCGGTGATTAATTGAATCACCAAGGTTCGTTCGGAAACGGGGGAGCCAACGTTTGCCAATTGATCGGAGATTATCTTCACTTCTTGTCAATACACGAACATGTTTTGGAAAGATGAAAGCTTAAGGTTTGCAAATTTGTGTTGTAACAACACAGCACGTGTGGCTTGGTTGTCATGGAAAATCCGTTGCAAGGCTGTCCACGCATAACATACGGTGGAATCGGGACAGATTATGGTACTTAATAGGTCATTAGAGATGGTGCCATAGATCCATTGAAGGAGTATGGCATCCACACGATCCCAAACATCATTGGTTTGGGCAGAAGCTTTTTCTTTTGAAGCTTCGGTAGACGCAGCAGCGAGAGGACAGGTGATGCAGGGAGAGAGGTGATCAAGAACTTGGAACGCACGACAATGTATCTTTAAGAGTTCAGCCCATGAGGAATATTGGCAAGTTTCCATCTCGAGGGTGATTGGAATGAAGGTTTTGATGTTCGAGACAGTGATAGCAGGGTGAGTTTTTGGGTCCATGGTGTCGGTAATGCAAGGAAAAAAAAAAAGAAACAGAGGGCTGGTTGGTAATACAAAGTGATATGTTGTGAAGGGCTGGCAGGCGATGAAGATGAAGAACAGGAGAGAAGATCGAATTAGAAAAAGAGGCTTGATACCATGTTGAATGAAAGAATATTTTTGTCTGCCTTCATTTCATATTTTACAAACTGTCATATAGAAATTACATTTAATGGCCTCCTCTAATTTTACTCTTAAAAATATGCTATCTACGATAATTGTGATGATATAATTTTGATACAAATTTAGCTCTAATTTATGTCTATTCTAATACCATTCTCACATAACAGTTGTTAGATTTGTTTATCCACGTTAGGTTGTATGTCCCCTTTATTATTATTATCATTCCCACCTTCTAAGATTTCTTCTCCTAAATAATCACCTTGTGTCTTCAGATTTTCATCTTCAGCATACACTTCTTCACCATTGATACTTTCATCTTCTTCATGTTGTAGATTAGAATTTATTGACGGCTCATCCTACCGTATAGAGATGCATATCTTGTTTGTACACATTGTCTCTTAATATTCGAGGCTGGTAACGAGTTACACACGAAGTTTGAAAAGGCCAAATCTTTGATGATTGAACTAATGTAAAATGTGAAAGAATAATCAAATTATTGTTAATTAATAGTGTAGATTGACAGATTAGTGGTGTAAATCAAATGGTTCACCTGTGGTTGTGAACTAATACTAATCTAAGTGTAAATTCACGTAATAAATTCATATGTAAATAATAATTATTTCCTATATAAAACAAATTTTAGTTACATGTGAATGTATATCGAGTTTCAGTCACATTCCAATGCAAAACTAATAGTGATAAGATTGGTCCACCGTCGGGGAAGTTAGACTTCAATGGTTATATGTTGGAATAGAAAAAGGTTCTTGGTCAACGGTCTATGGGTCAATGGTCAATGGCCGGAAATCAAATTGTTTTGACTTGTAACAGATTTCATTTACGAATGATTCTTAGCTTAAATGTTAAGGTAAAGTACCTCAATATCTCATAAAAAAAGATCGAGGTCTTAGATTCAAGTCTCATCTGTAACAAAATTAAAAGGGTGTTTCAGGTGAGCCAAGAGATTTTCACCTAATGTGAGTTTTCTCTTTATGGTGATCTCAATTTTCGTACTTGAGTAATGATGCATGGCTACGTAGCGAAACATTCAAGTTTATTACTTAAAGTTGTAATTTATGGTTGTATATTTTATAACGTTGACATAATAGTAATGTTAAAATTTATAACGTACAAAATAAAAGAAAAATAACATGTTGTCAATACTTGACAACAACCTACATGGTTGTAGCCTCGGATGCACGTGACATGTTACAACCCTATGGCTTCATTTTATTGGTTGACTATCTCATAACTGAGTTAAACCGCTAAGGGCTAGCCTTGAGGCTTACAAGCGATCTTTGGTGTAGCAATATGCTATGTCAACTTTTTATTCCATTCCAGGTCAGTTCAAAGCAATGCTTAGATTGATTAGGGAGTAGCCCACTTAACCTAAAAAGAATTAACACTCTCATATTGATAGAAAGTGAATAGTAAAAATTAAATATTTATTTAAGCTTTTTAATCATCCAAACTTCTATTTTTGATGATTTTTTAAGAAAACACACCTGAATTTACAACTTAATTTTGCATCTTCAAGAGAAAATATTTATTATTCTGATATTCGAAAATATTCAAAATCCTATCCATATCCGAATCCTTATTTGAATTAGATCTCATTCGAATCCGATTTTCTTATTCTGATTTCGGATCGAATTTCAAATATCATAGTTTTTTATTCGGATATCCAATTAATCGGAATAAGAATTCAACTATGTGTCTGGCTCGATACTCATTACCCAACTAACTATTTTGCTTTCAACTCAATACTCAAGAATGTTAAACATTCCAGTCCTCTAATTCTAAATAATTACATAATAATCAAATTGTTATTCTAAATTAGATACCTTAATGTTCGGGTTCTATACAATTACTTATAATTTTTTAGTTTTGAATTTGTTTTCAAGACAAATTTTTTATTTTCTGGTTTTATATTTTTATTATGATTTTAAACTTATAAAACATTAAGCATAAAAATTTAGCCGAAAAGATAAGAAAATTTGTTATTTGGTTTATTCGGATATATCTGTATTAAGATCGGATAAGAATTTTCTACTGTTCTAGAAACCAGTGATCAATCAAATCAAATCTCTCCTCATTTCCTCAAGCCCTCAGCCCCCTTTCTTGAACAAAAGTACAAACCTCCCCCACCCAATAAATCCACAAAAAAAAAAAACCACCATCACCCATAGATCTCACCGGTGAACATGACGACAACGACGATGAAAATGATGATCACCGATATCCTAATGCAAGCCTTCTTCATCTCCACCTTACTCTTCATGTTCCTCTGGATGCTAAACATCCCCCAAACCCTCTTCAACAAATTCCAATATCGTGACAAATCAGCTTACGCCGCCAAGCGCCACTTCGTCACCGGCGCCGACCTCCTCTCCAAATCGCGAGCCTCCACCGACCCCACCACCGCCAAAAAGCTAGCCCACTCAGCCGCCGACCACGCCGACAAGTCCATCTCCATCAACCCCACAGACGCCGCCGCCCATATTCTCAAAGCCCTAGCCCTCGATCTGCAAGGCTTCGCCACGTCGGCGCTTGACGCGTTGGATGCGGCTCTGTCGCCTTTGGCCGCGAAGTCGTTGACCGACGGAGAGAGGAGTGACGCGTTGTTCAAGAGGGCGGAGATTAGGGTGAGAGTCGGTGGTGGTGATCGGGTGGAGGCGGCTCTGGGGGATTTGGTGGAGTCGCTGCGGCTGAAGGGGGCTAACGCCGCGGCGCTGAGGCTGCTGGGGGACTGTTATGAGAAGATGGAGATGAAGGAGCCGGCTTTGAAGGCCTATGTGGACTCGCTGAAGCTCGAGCCGCAGTCCGCTGTGGCTCGAGCCGCGCTGGTGCGGCTGGGGTCGGCTTCGGAATAGTGGTGTTGGGTTTTGACATTGTTTGTTGATGTTAAGTTGTTAACTATATGTGTTTAGTTGGTTTTGGATTCGGCTTTGTTGTAACATTTGATTTGAATAATTGTGAGAGAACTAGTTGGCGTTACCACGTGCTGTAGTGAAGACTTTGAAAGCAAATGAATCTAGAATTGCAGAAAAGAAGAAAAAACAAACAAGTGGTGCAAAATATATAGCCATTCATCCGATCATGTAAAAGGTTTAAGGTTTAATATGCATATATGCGTATTATAATATGTTCAAAATTTCTTTATCGGTTGAATGAAAAAAAGTTAAAGTTACTATTCTCTTACTGGATATTTGAATTGAAAGGCTGCTGAACAGTTTGCTGCTAAAGTTGCTCTCGTTGAAAGGTTGTAATAGCTATTTTAGCTTTTATGGTGAAAACATATTATCTAATCTGATCCGATCTGACCGTCTTCTCGTTGATTTTTGTATCATGAAACTGGATTATGCAAAAATCTACTTCAAGAATATACACAAAAGGTGAACTATGCTATTCCATCATATGTCTGCAAGATAGACGAGACAAAGGGCCGGGCCATGTTTTCTTGTACCGTTGACATAGGAGGAATCAATACATTGGTGCAACAGTGAAGACAAAGAAGGAAGCAGAACTTAAAGCTGCAAAACTGCTCTTTTGGCTATAAAAATGAGCACACCCGAGCCAAACAATAAACCTGACACACCCTAGCTGGAATTCGTATACACGGTGGTACCCGCTAAACGGAAGGAACCCGAGTAGGACGTGGGGGAAACATATGAAAAACTAAAAAAGAAATAAGCAGAAAAAAATTAGGGTTAAGAGACGAAAGAAGAAAGTTAAAACAACACGAGGTGATGTGAAAACGAATTATCTTTATTGTGACGATCAGTTGAAGCTAAACAGGAAAAACATTTTGGTTCCGAGTGAGGACTAGAGTTTGGTTTTACAATAGAAAATTAGTCCCATCCCATGAGTAGAATTTAGATGTGATTTATGCTTTGGAGCATAATTCATTGGGTGTAACTTAGCATTATTTATTGTTGGAGTTGCAACTATTTTTAAACATTTGTAATCGGATTGGGTTATCTTATTTCTGCATTTCTAGTTTTTTGTTTGTTTCTTTTTTTATTTTTATTTTTATTTTTTTATTTTATTATTATTATTTTTTTTTGGCATTTCAAGTAAATATTGCACAAGTTTGTTGGATCATGTCATGTGCAAGCTGCAACCTGCTAAACTATTTGTTGGTTTAAGGTTTGTTGGGTCAAATGTGATGTTTTGTTGGTAAAGGTTTTGATCACTTGCAAACATCATGTTTGTTAGGTCAAACGTGATGTTTATACCTAAAGAAAGTAGAAGGTTGTCTTCTCATCATATGTAATTAGCGGTGCACATCTAAACCTGATCTGGAGACAAGAAATCGGTTTGGGTGGAATCCGCTTGAAACTAAACCTATTTGATAATTTGAAATTGGTTTGAGACCCCATCTATTGAAAAAGGTTGATCTTAAACAAATTAAACCAAACTCACCGATTTCAATCTGAGTTGATTTGGGCTCATCCAGTTTTGATTTTTTTTTATTTGATCCGCACTGGTTGTAACCCCTTCTGTTTTAGCCCAAAAAGCAGGTTTTCTAACCTCAATATGTAAAGTTATGATGCATTTAGGTAGAGAAAGGAAAGACCGGTTTTGGAACCGAACCGGCCTACCCGAACCGAAACCAAACCTGTTTGGAACCGTTGCCTAGTGAATGAAAAACACAAAAAGAAAAGACAAAAAAGGCTTGCTATTTCAAGAGAGAGATTGAATTAACCATTCCAACTATCTATAATTGTTTATTTCAAGCATACGAAAAGTTAATAAGGATCATCGTTCAAAATACTCCGGGGTCAAGTAGAACTTTGATTAATATTAGTGTTTTACAAGGACAATCACATGTTGGTAATTGTCCAAGTCACGTTTGAAGAATGCACAAATCGATTCCATAAATAAAAGTTTATTTTAATGATCGAGCAAGTAATAAACAAGGTCACATCAAGGTAAGAATTAAATAGGTTGTGTGAAGATTCACTAAGCATGATGGTTGCAAATGAACCTTGATATTTGATTATAAAAAATATCTTAGTAAATTTATCATGTCTAAGAAATTTACGAAATAAATACACAATGAACATAAATGATCCTTTTGGACATATTGTAACTCTATTCTTGCATAAGTCAATTTCAGTAACAAGTCATCTATTTGTGCTTCTAAATTAGACTGCTCATGTTTTGAATTAGAAATTACTTTGTTTAAACCATTTATTTTCCCCGAATAATAATTTTGAATCTTTTGAACTCAAATTTGTTTTCACGAGCAGTTTCCATCATGGAGCTTTGTTAGTGTATCCAATTTCATTGTTCGTAATTTGGTGTCGACCTCCTTGAATTGTTGATTGTGTACGAATTTCTAGCTGGACACTAATTGTTCGTAGAAAATACTCACAAAGATTATGTAAAAATAGCTCACAAATGCAGCTAATAAAAATAACTTCGAATCAATTGCTTGAGTAATCAATTGAATTCGAACTTGGATTTGCTCTAATACCACTTGTTAGGATTGAAAGATGGTTTTGCTCTAGATCTAGATTGGCAGAATCAGTCTAGATCACTATCAACACGCACAATAGAAATCACACAGTACATTAAATTTATACCAATAAAGAACATATAAAGAACACTAAGAACAACTATGAAAACATATAAATTTGCCCTGAACCCCACATGTGTTAGGATCGTTTTCCATAAAACAAAATGGTTCTGCTATAGATCTAGATTGGCGAAATCAATCTAGATCACTCTCAACACACAAAATAGCAATCAAACAGTAGCTTGAATATATACCAATAAAGAACGAAACAAGAACACCAAGAACAATGAAAAACATAGATGAATTCCTCTCAAATCCTACAGTATTTTTCTCTCAATTCAAAATCCAAAGAAACTATATCAACCACTTTATTGATTTATTATCTTCTTTGTGGTCTTCATATGTAGCTGATCAATAATGATTTTTTTGAACCTTTTTTTTCTTTTTCTTTTTTTTTTTTGGTTTTTGCAAAGACAGCATAGCCCACTTGAGCAGTTTTGTATATGATATTTGAGTCATTGCGGATAAGTCAAGCTTTTATTGATCCACTCAAGCTTGTTTAAGTTAAATATTTATGAAACTCAAACTTGAAAAACAAACTCAAACTATATAACAAGCCAAAACTCCAAGTTTATAAAGACAATTCAAATTTTATCAAGTTCTACAAGCCTTAATATGTATGTGTAAACATAAATATAAAAATATTGAAATTTGCAAATGATCTGTTTATCATTGTTTAAGGTTTGATTGTTGGACTTATCTAAATCGGTTTGCCTTGCGTCCAAGTTCTCTTTTTCTAATTTCTATATATAAGAAATGAGTTTTGTTAACAATTATTATTCTATAGTAGTCACAATTTTCAAAGCAAGCTCGAGCCTGCATCGTAAAGCATTAAGCTCACCGCTCAGTGATCTGAGCTCGAGCCAAACCTATGCGAGACAACTTAATCAATACTTCATGGGTGTATGCATCTCTTTTAGTTATGCTATAACTCATGGTTCACTTTACGATGTATCTAATCTATTCAAAATCCAACAAAAACCAAGAATCCAACACATAATGGATGTATGCATCTATTTGAACTATACCAAACCCGGGTTGATAATCCACTTCACTCGGATATACCAACCCAATATGTTAAAAATCTAACAAAATATGGTAACCTGTTTGTATGTATTATGCTGATATCCCTGTAGCTTCCTTCGGTATCAAAAACAGGAAACAGATGGGCAAAAATGTGCAGATGACTTGAATCGCTATCCCGAAACTAAGGTTATCAAAAGAGCCTGAAGAGATATTCAAAATTGAAGCCAAACCTGCACCAAGAAACCCACTGATTGTGGCCCCCAGGTTGTTTATTGACATGAAGAGCGCGAATAAAGTCCCTTCTATTCCAGGTGGGCATAGATGGCCTGATAAGATAAGGAAAGGCATGAACCTGCAGGTCAATGAGGAAAAGATCCATTTTTATGACAAGTATTACAAATGTAAGATGTTTGTGATCTACCCATGACTAAATTTATGTAAATTATGTATTTTATGAGCATTATTGTTGTTTCATTAATTTTATTACAGAATCATTGACCGCTCAAATCATCATGCATGCTTTGGTGGTAACAAACCATCCTCCTTGTCCGACTACAAATATATATATGTAAAATAGTAATCAAGTTTTAAGATTGTTCTAATCAGGTCACTCGTAACATTTATTGTCCCAATCAGGTCACTAAAGTTTCAAGATTGTTCTAATTAGGTCATTCATAAGTTGCAAAAAGTTATAAAAAATTGAAATGTTTAACAAAAAACTAACAATATTTCTAAAGAAAACTAAATTATTTTAAAAAATTTGTGAATTCTTTGAAAATTTTGAAAAAATGAGTGACTTAATTGGAACTCTTCTAAAACTATAATGACCCGATTCGAACAAATAAAAATATTAGTGATCTAATTAGAACACTCTTAAGACTTTAGTGACCTGATTGAAACAAATTAAAATATGAGTGACATAATTGGAGCACTCTTAAAACTTGCGTATTATTTTATGAAGACGTAGGTCCCTACTAGCCACCATAAAACTAAATATATGGGGTGAACCTATTTTAATACTTTTTCTATGAAACGACATATTTACCTGTAAGTTAATGAGGAAGTTGGTAAAAGAAACTACACTTTGGCTTTAAAAGGTCAGACAAGATATTTTCATCATTTCATGTTTGGAAAATACCAGATTTTATGACAAATTTACAAGATGTAAGATGTTTGTGATCTACCCATGACTAAATCTATGTCAATCATGCATTTTATGAACATTATTGTTACTTCATTAATTGTATTGAACGAATCATTGACCATTCAAATTATCACGCATGCTTTGGAGGGAACAAACATCCTCCTTGTTCACCGTAGGTCCCCACTAGCCGCCATAAAAAATAAATATATCGGGTGAACCCACTTTAATACTTAATCTATGAAACGACATAGTTTAACCAAAGTCTAGTTTGGGGAGACCCGTTTTGACATGTTATCCGACCCGACCCCACCTGCCCATTTGGCTACGCTTAGGGGGACAAATCATCCACCACGTTATACTACAAGAAAGTGCCAGAATGTATGTGTTTTAGTTATCTATCTCAATAGAAAAATTGTTTAAAGAAACAACATAGATGCAGCGAAAATCAAAGAAATACTTACTTGAATTGATTGATTGCATCGGAAAGGGCAGACCCAAACAACATCATTGTCTTATCTGATACACCTAATGTAACATTCAATCTTGTAACCAAAACTATATCGAGAAGAGTTAGCAAAGACAGAGCAATATGTGCAAACCTGCATACATATAATTTTAATATAAAGATCAACAATCATAAGTAGCTACTTATTTACTTCTCGGGTTCTGGTGTGAATTTAAGCAAAAACTTACATAAGAATTCTTCTTAATTTCATTTTCTTCAAAAATCGATTGTATACGAATGTTCCAAGCATCAGGCCGATCCATCCAATAACACGTGTTGTTCCCAAAAACGATGCTTCCAAGTTTAGGACTTCTGTCTGGTAGTAAAACATGACTGTTGAGAGGTTTGGCATTGTTACCTGTGCTAGGAAAAACCAAGCCATTGGTCTGGTTTCCAGGTCAAATCAAATCAGAAGACATCACTACCAAAGTAAATGCTTTTCACATAATTTTATTAATTTGTTTGAGATGTTTAATATCCAAGTATTTTATATAAGTCCAAATTTGTCAAAGTCGCAACTTTTACAGGAAAGGAGAAATGTCAACTATAAGTCTATAACTAGTAACTATCAATGATAAAGTGGAGTAAGGATGTGTTCCTCCCTCCAATGAAAATGGCAACAACTTTTTCTTGTTCAAGTTTGGATTACAAATGACCAACTTTTCCTATTATTTTTCAACTAAGAGATGGCAAGATTGGAAGGTGGCGATTAACAAATCAGGTCTCATTAAAATTAAACAAGTTGGGTCAGGAGGGTTTAACCCACACACACTTTTTTGTCCTTTTTTTATATATTTAATGTGTTACAAGAACAATATTTTTGGAATATTATCAAAATATTTGTATAAGACAATTTAGGCTGTTGTAGAACAATATTTAATGTGTTACTAATGGTCAACCCACACACACTTATTGTCCTTTTTTTGAATATTTAATGTGTTACTAATGCCCTGTTTCCAATTTAGCTTCTGATTTTATCTGTTTGACATAAATCTCAATTCTTAACCCACATAGAAATCAACCTATCCAATAATAAATGGGTCGAACATGCCACCTCTAATTTTGATCCACAAATGAACTCCTTTCAGATATTTGACGAACTGTTACACACTATTATTAATCTACATGGCTAGTCAAAATTTGCATTTATTTTGGAACGGTATAAATGAAAGCTAATGTACAAGAAAGTTCACATTTCATACCTCAAGATAATTGGCTGTCGGAAAGCCTTAAACAAAGTATAACCAGCCATTTTTAAAGATTGAAGCAGTTGTGATAAGAAAGATCCATCTTTTTCAGGCATATGATCATTGTTTCTATTAATCTTTCTCTTCTTTTTCTGTTTAGAACTCTTTTTTCTCCTCAAAGTATCGGTTTTATGCACGTGAATCAAGGATTTATCTTCATCTAATATACTTTCATCTATTCCATTGGAACCATTGGATGTAGAAAGTTTTAGTGAAGGTTTACAGCATTCAGGACTTTCCTTCACAAAAACACATGAAAGTAGCTGTGCAGTTGGCAAAACAGCAAAAATCAGAAATATGTTCTCCATCTGTAAGTTATTTAGTGCATATCCTCCTAATAAACTCCCACAGATTCCCCCAAGAGCCATTGTCATCCATGATACTGATTGCAGGTCGCCAGCAAACCTAGCCCTGATCACAACATAAGTTGTAGAAACAATGAAAACTAAAAACTTTCACTAGAGGAGACGGTTTTGACCCATTTAATTATGAGCAGGTTAATTTGGTTATGTTTTATCTCTAACAGGCCAAACAGGTAACATCAAAAAATTAAGTAAAAAAGGAAATGGATCGAAAGTCATCCAAATTGCAACTTTTTAGCTTACAATCTACTTGATGGCTTTTTTTAATAATATAAAGTTAGTTTAGTAATCAAATTTAAGACCCTAAATTATTATTAATAAAGAATCAGGACAAAAGAAAACTTCATGTCGACTTTGAAGTATCATTTTGACCTCAGTCATTATTTGGGACAAAAAGAATATAAGATGTCCTAGAAGGAGAAAAAGGAATACTACTAAAAACAACAGGAGGAAAAGAAAACTGACTGGATGGACATACTTTTCAAGTCTTGCAGCTTCAGCAATCATTGCATCAATGACAACGTCTGCCATTGCAGAACCAAGATTCTGCAATAATAAGAAGATCATGAGTTGATCTCTTGAATTTCTTATGGTTTCTTGCAGACCAAGAATCAACCATGGAAAGAGTGAGAGAAGTGTCGCAATGACTAAATAAGGAATCCTTTTCCTTCCTTTGATAGGGATACAATCTGACAAAATCCTGCATCCAAAATGCACACATGTAATTATATCAATGACCAGGTGCAAAAATAGTTGTTAAGCTTAAACCGTCGTCTGCCAAATCAATTTGACACATATGCAACTAATTTACAAAATGCGTAAAACGCAGACTTTTATAAGCATCCCTTGATTATCTTTGGTGCTTTCTTGATGATGGTCAGAATATTATCAGTAACTACACTTTAAAAAAAAAGTTAGAAACGTACCCATATATTGGTTTTATGCTCCATGGAAAAAATGCTATAGAAGTCACGAACTGAGAAGCTGAGGGCGACAGTTTTAGTCTGTCTTTCAGCTGATATGAAACCGCTGTCCAGACAAATGATCTAAAACCCTAAAGATAATTATGTCATAACAAATTTCACTGGTTAGTGATAAGAAAACAAAATAGTTCATATAATGGGAAGGATAACAGAAACATAGACTCAAAGCTGTGACAAAAAAAATCCGTAGAATTTATAGAAATTTTAAAATTTTGATATAGTTTGCCCTGTTTTCTTTCTGAAAAAGGAAAAAGAAACAAAGAACCAAGATATATGGAAAATATATACAATGCAAGTGGTGGAAGTCTACAAGGGGATAGCTACGGACTGAGTGAAGGCGGAAGATAGTAATTGTGTTTATTGGTGTAATAAATTGCATGGAACTGACCCCTTCTATCTACATATTCAACTACTTGCTCATCTAATAGGTTGGTTTTCAAATCCACGATGGATAGTGGTCTTAAATAGGTTAGTTTTTGTCTTCAAAACAAGCATGAACTTTTCACAAAATCCAACACCTCAAACTTATCTACTAGTAATAATTAGTACAAGTCCATGTACTTATCAATATCTTCCCTTACTTATACGTGATACAACCCGAAAGTCGGCTTGATTAACTTCAAATAAGTAGTACAAATAGAGCCCTGTTCGAGAAGGGTGATCTCCGATTACCAGGTATATAAACCTTACTTTTGATGAACATAAACCAAGACAAAACAAATAACACAAAACAATACTATTTAAACTATAAATCACTTAACTTCTCCCACAATTTCAGCACCTGACCCCACCTTCTAAAAATTGAATCTTTCCCACCAGCTCTTTTCCCGTCACCAAGCACCCACTGGATTCCTATCAATACGCTTCATCATCCTAATGAAGAAGAGTCCACCGTATAGCTAAAGGCTTCAAAGGCGAACTCACAGTTACCCAAATACAAACTAATAGCTCTTGATCATACATTTAAAAGAATGGTAACCTAGGAGCATGAATTATTTCTTAATGTCAATCTACAAAATTCAAAAATTTCATTTGGGAACTTAGTCATTCTAATTTAGAAACTTCCTGGAACATGATTTCTAGTAACTTGCATTGGATATTTGAAATTGAAAAGTGTGGCATTACACATGGGATGATCAATGAATCCATCCTTACACAAACACCCTTTCTAATGCTCGAACCGTTTCATATCTTCATAACCAAAGCACATTATGACATAAAGAATATCAGGTTTAAACTGATTACTACACCTCACATTGCCATAATCAGCTACGAGGAACCAAATACAATCCCGATTTTCTAGCTATTAAGGTCCAAATAACCAGATCCCGAGCTGACTAATCTTCTACATCACAGATCACACACATTCGTACTTAAACTACGAGAAAACAAACCCTAAAATCCAACATTCCTCCACAGGAACACCCAAAAAGATCAATGCGAACACTTTTGAATCCGAAAAAACAACCAAAACAACTAATCGCATAGCTTGATCCCCAAACTTGCATAATTCATTAACGTACGTGATCGTCATCAATCATCATGCATAATAATTCATCAATCGAAATCAAAATTGAAAAACGTATATAAATGATGATGATGGTATTAGGTTTGTACCTGGGTGAAATAAATCAAGCAAACGAGCCAGATAAATGAAGCACCGAATGCAAATCGCAGCTGTTGGAGCCATTCAATCATTTTGGTTTAGAATCGAGAATTTAGGGTTCGGCGAAAATCTCGAATGTTCGTGAAGATCGGTCAGATTTTGGGAGAAAACAAGAAGAAGATATGAAGGAGGCGTTTACTTGTAGCCTTTTTCCACCCAATTTCTGTTCAAACGGTTTAATTTCTTCTCAATTTCTCATAAAATAAAACACATACTTATACGTAACTCACGAACTAATGAATGTGTAAATAAATTTTAAAGTAAATTACACTTTTCGAATTTTAGTTTTCTAGTAAATTTCAGGTATCGTCATTAAATTAAAAAAATTAAAGTAAATATTTTTTACGTTTAAAAAAAGTTTGTACGTTTCGTTATTTCTTCTAACGGACGTTAAATTTATCCGTTAAATTCAATCACGTGCCTTGCATATGAGGATGACATGGTCATTTTACCTATTTAATATAAAAAATAAAAAAATAAATATAACACACACATAATAATATCCGTTAAATTCAATCATATGCATTATACATGAGGGTATATCAGTCATTTTACCATAAAAGATAATTCTTTTATCATTATTGTTTTATCAGCACACATAATAATAGTAGGTCCCACTCAACCCCCTCACCCCACCACCTCCTCTCCTCATTCGTTACCATTCTTCTTTTAGATCAAACCATCACCATCACACACCACCATTTTGAACATCTCCACCACCATAGTCGGCGCACGACAACACTTATTATCGCACCATCATCATCACACCATTTGCATCATCATCATTGCACCATCCATAGCCACCACCATCGTCGCATAATCATCTTTGCTGGGGAGGTATGATTTAGTGTTTGAGGTGTTATCTAAGGTCTGATTTGGGATGCTATAGCAGTGAATTTGTGATGGGTTACAATCTAGGGTTTGATTTGGGTGTAATGGTTTGATTAGATGGCGAGGGAGGGTTTAATGGTACTGGTGGGAGATGTGACATGTGGTGGTCAGGTGATGATGTTGTGGTGGAGTTTCATCGGTAGTGGTAGTATGGTGGTAGCTGGTGGTGGTTATGAAGGTGATAACGATGATAGTGGTGGTTAGGCATTGATAAGGATGGTTTTAGTTGGGAGAAATGCAGCAGATGGTGTTGGTGGTTCGCACTTGTGATCGTTGCTGGTTAGGCCTTGGTGATGGTGGTGCTATGGTGGGGAGAGGTGTAGGTGATGGTGATGGTAATGGTGATGGTGGTGGTTAGCTGTTGGTGATGGTGGTGGTTAGGTGTTGGTGATGATGTTGTTATTGTGGAAGGTGTAGGCAATTTTTGGTTAGTTGGTAATGGTTGTGGACCAAAACCATTATTATTATTTGAATAATAATAATAATAATACAAGAATTGTCCTTTAGGGATAAAATGAATAAAGTACCCTCGTGTGCACTGCACATGAGGTGAGTTAACCGGAAAAGTTAACGTCCGTTAGTGAAAATGGTGAAATCCGTAAGAAACTTTCACATAAAGAATAAATAGTGCAATTAAAAAAAAAAAGACCCAGTCCATAATTTGGCTTCTTATAAATGACAAAATTTATAATTTACTCTAAACATCTGTTAGAGGAAATGATGAAATGTAAAAAAGTAAATGATGTTTACTGTAATTTTCTTACTTTAAGAATGAAACCTGAAATTTACTATAAAACCAATGGACGAAAAATGTAATTTACTCTATTTTATGCGGCTTTTAAAGGGAAAATCAATTTTTAATGAAGAGTGTACTGAAATTATATATATAACATTTAGAGCACTTATAGTGGGTTTTTTATATTTTATGTGAGTGTATTTTTTATATTTTAGAGAATGATTGTAAATGATTATGAGTGAAGGAGAGAGAAAATATTACTGTGGATCTGTATATTTGAGGAATTATTATTTTGTTGCTATAAATCTTTAATATTTTTTAAAATTGTTGTGAGTGGAAAAAAAGAAAATATAATAATAAAGGTTCATGTTTTATTTAATTAAAAAAAAGAGATAGAAAAATTATTAATTTTTAATATAATTATAAAAATATAATAGAGATATGAATGTTTTTATAGGGTTGATATACAGTATTGTATAACTCTTTAAAAAATAACGTACATGTGGTTTTTGCATTGATTGAATCGCCTGTCACTATGACGGTTCCCAAGATCAATCACATGAATTTCATGAATTGTTCATGCCATGTAGGATTATATGTGATGGAATTAATTCTGCAACCAATTACAAATTCACGTGGATACTAAAGTTGCTATGTAGATATACAAGTTCATGAATTAATTGGAAGCCCCAGTAAAAATATTCCACTTAGGCTCATGTTCATGTGCATTGAATAAAAGGTATTTCATATGTACAAACTCATCTTCACTATGTACAAGTTGATAATGCACACTTTAAGTCTTTATCTATATCTATATCATTATATAAAGCATAATTTTAGGACACATATGTAATTTTATAAAAAATTAAAACACGTAATACAACCTTGTAATCATTAGATATAAATGTTTTATGCAACCATTTTTATTTTACCCTTCATTTAATAAACTTCTTCTAATTAATACATTAAATAATTCATAGTATTAATACATTATCTAATAATATGAGATTATTTATTACACTATATTATATATTTTATTATTTAGAATACTTTAAATTGATATTTAAATTTATTAATAAGTATTATTTTATTTAAATACTTAACTATATAAGTACTAAATACTTTAATAATAATAATAATAATAATAATAATAATAATAATAATAATAATAATAATAATAATAATAATAATAATAAAATTTATAAATAAGTAGTATCTTATTTGGTTACTTAACTATATAATTACTAAATAGTTGTATAATAATAATGATAATTTTAATCTACATTTGTATTATCTATACTATTATATAAAGCATTTAAGGAAGACACACTTGTAATATTACTCAATTTAAAACATCTAATGTAGCCTTTTTAAACATAACGTACAAGTACTATATACAATATTTTTTAATTTTCCCCTATTTAATAAATTTCTCCAAATTGATATATTATTTAATATATATTTATTTTAAGTATTGTCTTATTTATAATACTTTAAATTAATATTGAAATATATACATTTATTATTTATTAATTTATAACTTAATACTATTTGGTTTTAGTATTATTTTATTTATACACTTAAGTATACAACCATTAAATATTTACATAGTTATAATAATAATAATACTCAAATATACCAGTGTTTAAGATAGGTCGAAAAAATGCTTGATAACACCCGTCAGATCACTATATATAACAAATATAAAAGATTGTGAGTAGTGAAGGTTAATATTTTTAATGTAACTACAATAATTTTTTTCTTCAAACTAATTAAAAAACATACTTTGTTTTTTAATAAATTTATGTAGGATGGGTGTTGGTCTCTCAACACAAGTTTTGTGTCTCACAAACTCACTAAGTCTCACTCGGTTGATGAAGAGGAATCTCTAACTGAGTTGACAATAATATAATAAGTTGATGAACACAAGAAAGGTTTTCAAGATACTTGTATATATTATTTCTCAACTTAGTATTACAAGACTTTTATAAGTATGATTACATAAGTTATAATGAGAAACTATATATACTACTATCTACAGCCGGTTATACTTGAAAAACCAGCTGGAATTTAACGCTAATCAAATACTATATTGCTAGAAGTAAAATATCTAAGATAAAATAATATCCTAGATTAAATAGTCATGACAGGTCCATGACTTACCTTTTGTCACCAACTAATTATGGTAACTGTACTAACTAAAAAAGATAAACAATGGATTAAAGTATGGTCAACTACATGGGAGTGGAAAAAGGCCATGCAATGTATCAGAGTTGTCAGCGGATGTCAAACAGCCTATACTTATGTCCACTGGTTCATAGTTGATTCTTTCGAAGGCAAAATGGCTTCGGAAGAATAAGTTCTTCCGAAGCCATTTATACTTCAGAAGAATCAACTTCTTCCAAGTCTTCTGCAAGTCTTTGTGACTTCATTCTTCGGAAGACTTTGTCTTGGATCTTCTAAGTGTGAATGCTTCGAAAGGAGAATTACTTGGTCTTCATATACTTAGGAAGACTTGATTCTACCTTTGGAAGTTCTTCATATACTTCGGAAGTAAAACCACTCAGTCTCGAAAGACTTAGTTTTACTTTCAGAAGTTCTTCATACTTAAGCTTCGGAAGATCTTTAACTTGTCTTCGGAAGAACAGCTTTAGCTTCGGAAGACTTCTTCAATTGTACTTTAAAATTATTCTAAGTGTTGTTTTGGTTGCACTAGCCTCATATGATCCAACAAACTCCCCCTAGGCTGATGCTATCAAAACTTCACTTCCTTCTGCTCCTTAAAGTCTTCAACACCAGGGAAAGAAGATATTTATCTGTTTCCTTGTTCTTCCCTGATATGGTGGTGAGGAGCTGGTACAAGTCATTTGTAGATAGTAGATCTAGTCTGTTGTTTTGAATGACATGCACCCTTTGTTGCGTCCCTCTGAAGAGAGTTAGTTGATGGGAATTACAGTCATACTCCCATCTAACTATAGGATCGGAAGTGGAGCCTTCAACCATCTGAAGGAATGGTTTTCCTTTGTTAGTTATGCCTTCTTCCTCATCCTTTGCTCTCTTCTTCAAATCTTCTTCAGTCTTGGTCTTCTTTGTGAGCTTAGCCAGATAAAGACTGCTCAGATGATTTCTGGTGTGAGCAGCAACTTGAGAGTTGGAGGGATTGAAGAATGATTTCTTTGCTAACTCAACAAGGTCAAATATGCTGGAGTGTAGCAGAGATGAGGTATCAACCCTGTTTACCTCGCCATTCTCTCTTTCCACAATAAAGCTGTGGGAAGGTTCATCGAACCTCCACTGGACTATCTGTTTTCTAGAATGAATGGGTTTGGATGAAAGTTTGGCCCCCTTCCTAGTGTCCAGTAGAGTCACCAACCTCCTCCTTATCTTCTTCTCTTCTTTCGTAAGAATATCTGAGTTGGTTGCAAGAAGTTGGAGAGCTTGGTCCAGTGCTTCCCTAGGTAGATCAAGGAATGCATCTCTTATGAGGGAGATGGAAGAGCCATCAGTGTATTTCAAGTTAACTAAATCTTCCTCACAAGAGATGTCGCTCAATGTTATGCAGTTGATGAGCTTCCTCTTGATCTACTTGAATTCTTCCAAGGTTAGGGGCTTAGAAGGTTTAGAAGAAGGTTTGGGTAAAGATAGGGTTCTAGGTTGTGTTTTGGGTTTAAGGATAGGTGGTGGTGGTGGTTGTTGGGAAGCAATGGGTGAGGGTGTAAGTAAGGCTGATGGTATGGGTTCAAGAGTGTAAGGCTCAGGGGTTGGTTAGGTTTTGATGGGGAAAGGAAGAGGTGTGGGTGTAGGTTGTGCTCGTTTGGGTGTTGGTGTTGGTTTGGGTGCCTTCTTTTGAATACTTGGCAATTGTAAGTCCTCGATCCCGGAGACCCTACAGTTGGTCATTCATAGCATCATTCATTATTAAAAACTCATTTAATATATATAAACATAAGAAAATATTGCAGCGGAAGAATTATCAAAAATCATTTCATGCATTAATAGTTACTTTTGCCAAGTAGTATATCGTTGATTAAAGTCACAAAAGAATACTTAGTTGTATTACAACAACAACATTATTTTTGCATAAGATGGATGCCAGTCATTGCTTGCCAAGTAGCTTCAACTCCATGCCACCCTTAGCAACCACATTACCTGCCAACTGAAAATACATATAAAAAGTCAGCGTTGCTGAGTGAGTTCTAGTTTAATAATATAGAAAATATACTTTTGTAAACTTCACTTGGTGATCATTCATCATTATACATAATCAATCATTAAGAGATTATTTATCTTTCTTTCTTTCATTATCTTTCACTTTCATTGTTTAGGTTTGCACAAAGCAAGAGCCTATATTGTTGGTTGGCAACAAATGCCGAACCCCTGTCAGCAAACAATTTTTTGGTAGCTAACCCATACGACAGTTGACCCATACTGTTAGGCACGAAGCCTGCTCATGAATACGGGTCCCATTGATTTGGTCAATCCCCAGGATTAGACCCCATATGTGCATCCTGAATCAGCCACACATCAGTTGAGCTAATGACAACAAGGTCGTGCAGCTCATTGCATTATGCTTGTAAGGCTTTCCATTGATTATAAAGGCCCGGGGGTAACATTCTTTAAGTTCCACTATCTTCTTTTATTTCTTTATGTCCACTTGGTTAGGAATAATACTTTTAAATATTTATCTCCTTATAATCATATAACAAGAAACATAATAAATATTATCCATAACAGCAGGCCATAAGTAGAGAATCAAACATTAGAAACATTAAACAAGCATAATCTTTCCTTATAAATCAGTACTTAACTCTTAAATTCTATTCCCAAAATTTCAAAATAATTCTAAGTCCCCAAAGAAATGCGGATGGACAATACTAAATGCTGATGAACAAATGCAGATGAAGTCTTCAAAAAATATTCAGAAAATATTCCAAGTGTCTAAAGATATGCGGATGACACAAATGCGGATGAACAAGTCCAAATGCGGATGAACAAGTCCAAATGCTGATGAACAATACTTAATGCGGATGAACAATACTTAATGCGAATGAACAAAACTTATGCTTGTAGCATATCCTCTAGTGTCTGAATCGTCCTCTCCAACTGACCATCTGTCTGGGGATGATAAGCCGTACTGATATGTAGCTTCGTCCCCCTCGCATTCACGAAATCTCTTCAAAAACTTAGATGTAAACCGAGTGTCACGGTCAGTCACTATAGACACCGGTACATCACAACGAGTCACAATCTATTTGATGAACAGATCCGCCAACCTCTTAGATGAATACATCTCGCGAATCGGTAGAAAATGAGCACTCTTTGTCAGGCGGTCAACTATCACCCAAACAACCTTCTCATCCTTACGGGTCGACTTAGTCAATGGTAAATCTATCTTGGAGAAGTCTTGGATGAACCTTCCGTAGTAGCCCACCAAACCCAAGAAACCACGAATCACAGATGGCATCTTTGGAGACTTCCATTGCATCACCGCCTCAACCTTCGCCGGGTCCATCATGATCCCTTCAAGATCAGCCGCATGACCCAAAAACTAAACTTCTCGTAACCAGAAGGCATACTTGGAGAACTTGGCGTACAGCTTCTCCCTTCTAAGCGTCTCCAGCACCTCCCAAATATGTCCGGCATGCTCTTCTTCGCTCTTCAAATTAATCAGGATGTCATTGATAAACACAATCACTAATTTATCTAGCATAGGTCGACATGCCCGATTCTTTAGATCCATAAAAGCAGCTGGCGTGTTGGTTAAACCAAAAGACATAACGAGAAACTCGTAGTGTCCGTAACACGTACAAAATGTTTTTTTTGGGAATATCCTGCTCCCTCACCTTCAGTTGGTGGTAACCAAATCGGAGATCTATCCTCGAGAACCAACTGGCACCTTGAAGCTGATCAAACAGGCCATTAATCCTCGGTAACGGATACCGATTCTTCACAGTCAACTTATCCAGCTAACGGTAGTCGATGCACATCCTCATGCTACCGTCGTTCTTCTTTGCAAACAAGACCAGAGCACCATAGGGAGAGATACTCGGTCGGATGAACCCCTTATCCAACAACTCTTGCAACTGGACCATCAGTTCCTTCATCTCGGAGAGAGCTAGTCGATACGGTGCCTTGGCAACAGGTTGGGCACCAGGTATGAAATCAATCTGGAACTCGATCTCGCGGTCCGGTGGCACACCTGTAGATCCTCTGGGAATACGTCTAGGAAGCCACACACGACCGGTACGTCAGACAATCGTGGTACTGACGCATCCACATCTATCACATAAGCCAGGTAGGCACTACATCCACGTCTCATGCATTTTTCGGCCACCACCATTGAAATTACCTTTGGAACCGTACTGACCCTATCACCGTAAATCGTCACCGAACTCCCATCAGGCGCGGTCAATCGAATCATCTTCTAGCGAAACACAATATTTGCCCCATAAGCTGCTATCCAATCCATCCTTAGAACCACATCGAATCCGCCTAGGGGCATCACGAATAATTTAGCTGATAACCTATGGCCTTCCACCTCTATGTCATAATCCTCTATCAGATTAGAAATCCTGATAAACTTACTAATGGTGGTTTCTACATCGAAGGGCTCATCAATACTTCTACTTCTAACAGGCAACTTATCACAGAAGGCAGTAGAAATAAAACTCTTCCTAGCACCAAAATCGAAAATCACAAAGTCATAAATTTGGTTTATTAGAAATGTACCTGACACCGCGTCGGGGTCCACCCTAGGTTCCACCCAAGTTATAGAGAATGCTCTGGCCTTCACCCCTCACCCGCCTTCTCAGTCCCCTTCTTCGCCCCGGTGCTCTCAGCCCTCGGCTTCTTGCAGTCCTTGCTCATATGCCCCTTCTCGCGAACAGTTGTAACATTTCACCACACGACAACTCCTTGCCATGTGGCCCTCCTTCCCACACCGAAAGCAGACGTTCGATCCCAACCTACACTCCTTCACGTGGCCTCTCTCACACTTGCCACACAACTTCACCACGTGACAATCTCCTGTCATATGGCCCTCCTTCCCACACTTCTCGTACACCTTCACTCCTAACTCGGTTGCAGCCACCTTGCGACCCTCTACCTTTGCCCTTGGGAGGGAAACTACCACTACCAACACGTTTTCTACTCTAGTTCTCCCTCCTCCTCTTATCTTCCCTTACAGCCCTAATGACCCCAGTCACCACAAACAGCAAAATCGTGTGCATGACTTGGTGAACTCCCTCAGCCACAGCCTCCTTCGCTATGGCCATCAGGTTAACGCTCTCATCGCCACCTCCATGGTGATGAAACTTAGGCTCTTCAGGAGCTGTTTCAGCAGTCCTAGCCCTGTTCCTCATGACACGTGGTCCAATATCACGTCCACCACGACCTCCACCTCTAGATGCCCCCTAAGATCTACCACCAGCCATCCTCTAAACACTATAAGATTCAAACACTAACACGGTCATTCAAGGTAATAGCTCAGATTATGTCAAGTATAGAAAGTCCTTAATTATAGTGGTCAGTTGTAATTAGCTACTGACTTTACTCTTTATCCCCCAAACATTCCCTATCCAGACTACATCAGTATCTAAATCTACTAAGAGCACATAATTCACATAACACACGCATGTAATACTGGTATCTTTAAGAAAATAAATTACCTGATGGCACGTAGCTACTTGGGCTGGCATCCCCCCATTTGGTCCCATTCTCAGTTTAAGTTTAGGTTTTAGAAATAATTTACCCAATTCTCTTAAACATTGGCTCTGATACCAACTTGTAAGGCCCCGATACCGGAGACCCCACAGTTGGTCATTCATAGCATCATTCATTATTAAAAACTCATTTAATATATATAAACATAAGAAACCCAACGGAAGAATTATCAAAAACCATTTCATGCATTAATAGTTACTTTTGCCAAGTAGTACATCGTTGATTAAAGTCACAAAAGAATACTTAGTTGTATTACAAAACAACAACATTATTTTTGCATGAGATGGATGCCAGTCATTGCTTGCCAAGTAGCTTCAACTCCGTGCCTCCCTCAGCAACCACATTACCTGTCAACTGAAAATACATATAAAAAGTCAGCGTTGCTGAGTGAGTTCTAGTTTAATAATATAGAAAATATACTTTTGTAAAATTCACTTGGTGATCATTCATAATTATACATAATCAATCATTAAGAGATTTTTTTTATCTTTCTTTCTTTCATTATCGTTCACTTTCATTGTTTAGGTTTGCACAAAGCAAGAGCCTATATTGTTGGTTGGCAACAAATGCCGAACCCGTGTCAGCAAACAATTTTTTGGTAGCTAACTCATTTGACAGTTGACCCACACTGCTAGGCATGAAGCCTGCTCATGAATATGAGTCCCATTGATTTGGTCAATCCCCTGGATTAGACCCCAGATGTGCATCCTGAATCAGCCACACATCAGTCGAGCTAACGACAACAAGGTCGTGCACCTCATTCCATTGTGCTTGCATGGCTTTCCATTGATTATAAGGGCCCGGGGGTAACATTCTTTAAGTTCCACTGTCTTCTATTATTTCTTTGTGTCCACTTGGTTAGGAATAATACTTTTAAAATTTTCATCGCCTTATAATCATATAACAAGAAACATAATAAATATTATCCATAACAACAGGCCATAAGAAGAGAATCAAACATTAGAAACATTAAACAAGCATAAGCTTTCCTTATACATTAGTACTTAACTCTTAAATTCTATTCCCAAAACTTCAGAATAATTCTAAGTCCCCAAAGAAATGCAGATGGACAATACTAAATGCGGATGTACAAAATGTGGATGAAGTCTTCAGAAAATATTCAGAAAATATTCCAAGTGTCTAAAGATATGCGGATGACACAAACGCGGATGAACAAATCCAAATGCAGATGAACAAGTCCAAATGCGTTTGAACAATACTTAATGCGGATGAACAATACTTAATGCGGATGAACAAAACTTAATGCGGATGAACAAAACTTAATGCGGATGAACAAAGTCCAACACGCGCAACATGCAAAATTATCTAAGTGTCCACATCGGACAGCTAATGATCCACAGCGGATGGCCAAGTTCATAGCGGACAACCAAGATTTTCTCAAGGGTCCACAGCGGACAAGCAAGGTCTACAGCGAACATGCAAAGTCCACAGCGGACAGCCAAAGTCCACAACGGACAGGTTAAATACCTAAGTGTTCACAGCGGACCTACAATATCCACAGTGGACAGTGTCCACAGTGGATGACCAACATCCACAACGGACACTTTGTTTATAACCAAGTGTCCACAGCGGACTCATAGCGTCCACAGTGGACACCAAGTCCAGTACCTGTGATGCAACTTATGAAATTTCCACTCCCAAACATCATCTTAACATGAACTTTGCTTAGATCTATCATGTCAAATACTTAAAACAGAGCTTACAACTACACAACATCAAAGAAGGCATATAAAAATACACACATCGAATACACATCAGATGCAAAAATATAGAAAAACTCATGCTTCGGTTGTAAAAATTCAGTTAATATGCATTTCAGCCCCAAATTAGTTTAAAACAAGTAAAAATAGGGGAATCTAGAACTCACCTCTAACTGTTTTCGAGTAAAACTCCTCCAAACCCGACAGCAACCTGGAGTTCTAGTACCTAAACACACCGAAACAAGCAGCCAACACAAGAAACACGTAAGAATCGGTCAACAGCTTGAACACAGCTGAAAATCGAGTAGAAAACACAAGAAAACCTCACCTACAAGCAGATCGTCCACCTTCTCTCTCTAGAAAGAGATTGCAGCTTCTTGTTTCTTCTGTGCAGCCGAAGACAAAGTCTATAAAAGAAGAAGTGTGGGCTGCCATGCTTCTTTTAAATCTCATAATGGGCAAGTTTGCCACTTGCATAACTTTAACCCCTTGACTTGGGATATTTCATCTTTTTTTCTTTTTCTTTTAAATTTCTGGGTGTTACAGCAATTGACTTACCTCCTGTCTTCTTCCTACGCGAATGTCAGCCTTGATGTCACTGACATGTCGCTGTAGGGTCTTCTCAGACATAGGACCCACTTGCCTGTCAGTGAAGCCGTAGGCTTTGAGATAGGCTTTCATCCACTCCTTATCTCCCACCTTCTTGGCAGCGGCAAGTTGTGCCTCTTCCTCCTTCATCTTTCTCTCCCTCAGCTTTTTTCTTGCACTCCTCTTCCTCTCTTTGTTGATTTGATCTTGCTCTTTGTGAAAAAGAAACAAGATCGTGTCATAATCATGGGGTGCCAGCTCCTCTTGAGAATAGCCTCTTGAGCAGAGAAAGACTATCCTTTCCTTCCTTTTCCTTTTAGTAGCCTCCTCCTTCCTCTTCCTTTTCTCCTCCTCTTCGGCCAACCTTGCTGCTTCTTCCTTTTCGTTTTGTAGCAAGGTTTCCTTCTCCAGTCTTACAAGCTCATCAAGTAGGAGTAGAAGGATGTCTTCATTGACCACTCCCAGGCTGATGAGCCTGTCAATAATCTCCCCTCTCCTTTTATTGTTGATACATTCTTGAGCGACTGCTGCTGCTTTGCTACTTGCAGCCAACAACTTCCTAGTATCAATTCTTCCCTTCTTTTTAAGCTTTTCCAACCTTTCCTCCTCTAAAAGCTCCTCAGCAGTGAGCTTCCTCTTTCCCTTAGGATCAGAGGATGATTCAGCCTTTGGAGACTCGGGTTTAGAAGACTCAGGTTGGGTAGAGTGAGGTTGGACCTGTGGTGTTTAGGAGAGAGGGGTTGTAAGGAAGTCCTCACTGTTTACCTCAGAGGCTAGGTCTAGAATAACTTCTAAGATGAACAGATCATTGTATGAGGAAGACAGATCAATTATTCCTTCAGCGGCTTGTATTTCTGCTTCAGAAGTAATTTGAACCGCACTACATGTTCCTTCCAATTTGGTTGCTGGGCCATGAGTCTGTGTATTCCCTTCGAAGCTAATCTTGGGTTCAATAGAGACCGTAGGTTGACCAACTTCCTTTTCGAAGGTAGGTGGTGCACTTAGTCTTTGAAGCTCCTCAGCTCCAAAGTAGGCATCTGCTATATCAGGGGAAGGTTGTTCAATGGATGAGGTTATCAAAAATGTGGTTAAAAACCTGTTAAGGTCTATAAGCATTTTTTGATCCACTTGAATGGTGATGGGAGCTGGTTGAGGGAAGGTAGTTGTCGGGTGTTGTTGTGTGGGGAACAAAAAAGATATGGCATCAAAGGAAGTTGTTGTGATGGCAAGGCAGGGTTCCTCATGTCTTTGTCTTTGTACATTTTCCCCTTTTTTGGTAGCATCATCTTGAGAAGTAGAAGAGCTAGAGAAAGAAGATAAAGAAACTTGAGTATGTACGTGCCTGACAGATGTTTCAATCTGTGTCTCAGCTAGTTATGTCTTGAGATCTTCAATCTTAAGTTTCTGAGTGGCAGACCTATCCTCTAAAGTCCTAACCTTTGATTCAGTTTGAGACTTTAGAAATCAGGTCTCTGATAATGAGTTTCAGGCTACCCTCATCTTCTTTAGAAGAATCATCAGGAGATGAGATAACATACATGGTATGTTCATCTTCACCACTAGTAATGGTTTCTCGGCGCCCTGGATACCCTTGCTTGCTGATGTCTCTTTCAGAGTCATCAAGAGGCAAGGTTGTCGTAGACTCAGTCCCACTTATATTACCACTATCCCAAGAGGTTATTGAAACACTCTTAGTAGTAGCAGCTAAGCCTACATGAGTCACCTCCACACCAGTTTGACTCACCTCAGTTAGGTATTATTGATGTGGGCTAGACATCAGAGGTTCCCTGGGGCTCAGTTGATCTAAAGAGTGGTATGGTAGATCAACATCATGGCCCGGATGGAACATAATGTCCTTATCAGGTAGGGTTGATAGGTCAATTTGGGATAGAGAGGGTAAATCTAATGACCCGGGACCTTGGTCATTACCTAAGGGTTCTTCTACGAGAGCAGATGACCCAATGAAGTTGGTGTCCTTTTTTGGCTGCTCAGGGGAGTGTTGGGACTCACCTTAAGGGCTAAAGGCTTGGATTGTGGGCTCTTCAGCTTGAGACTGAGGAGGCTTAATGCTGACATTGAGGTCAATGGTGGAGGATGGTAGGACCTCTGGTTGAGTGGGAGCCCTGAGTTCCACTCGAGTTTTTTTGGATAGAATAGAGGGGACCTAATCAATCAGAGTAGATTGATCAGGGGTTTGTTTGGAGCATCTAGTGTATGTTATCTTGATTGGGTGGGAAGAAGTGATTGGCATTTGAGTGGTGGTGGCTGGTGTGGGTTCACCAGGAGCCGTTGGCTCGCGCATACCTGGAAGAAGATCGATGAATCTTCCAGAGAAGTTGGTGGACACCTTCTTTAAGGTCTTGAAGATGCAGGCCGCATGTGATGGACCAGTAGAACATCTGCACAATGTAATATGTCCTAGTCCAGCTCATAATTGATAATGTGCTGAATGAACTGGGGATACATGTAGAATGGATCTCGAGTGAGATTGCCTCTTAGATTGTTCAGCATAAATTTTGAGTAGTTAAAGCGCAGTCCCTTTACCAACCAGTGGACGAGGCAACCCAAATCATATGGGATTTGATCCCATTCCCCGGATTTATTGGATAGGCAATGCAGGACAATGTGCAGCAAGAACTTCTAATTGTAGGAGAAGTTGAACTTGTAGACTGTAGACTTGTGCACATCACCGCCATATACTATCTGAGTCTAAGTGTCTTCCAACTCAGATTTGGGGAACTCAGTAGGGGCTCCCTCATTATGAAGCTCAGATGCTCCCTGATGGTTGATTCAGCAATGATGATCTCTTGTCCGTAGATCATCGAATGGATGACCCGTTCACCATGTAGCGTTTCATCTTGACCATTGGCCCAGAATTCGGCCATGTGGTTAGAGTAGATGGTGGGGTTAACGGTGAGGGCTGTGAAGTATGCTGATTGGGACAGAAATTCGATGATAGGGGCAAAGTCGGCATCCTTCGAGGAGTCAAGGATAACGACTTGGGATTTAGGGCCATTATTAAGAGGTAAGGTAAGATTGAAGAAATTTGGAAGTGAGTGAAGAAGATGGTGGAAATTTTGGGGCTTTTGTTATGGTAAAGAAAGTAAAGAGAGAGAGTCGGAAATTTTAAATGGGGGTTAAAAAGCAAACCGATAAGGTGAAAAGACAGTTTAGGTTTCGATTTGATAGAGGCGGTAGGCGGTAAGATAAAATATTTAAAATATTCCGACAATCATCGTTAAAATCTTACTTTTTACAGAGTGGGGCCCAAAGATTTCCGTTACATAATAAAAATATTCTTTCGAAGGTAAACTT
The DNA here is from genome assembly GCA_025506505.1 of Flaveria sonorensis. Classification (NCBI taxonomy): domain Eukaryota; kingdom Viridiplantae; phylum Streptophyta; class Magnoliopsida; order Asterales; family Asteraceae; genus Flaveria; species Flaveria sonorensis. The sequence continues at coordinate 50,936,024 of CM046427.1, read as the reverse complement.
GCTTCCGAGAGAAAACACATGTGTTTCTCAATATTGTCTTCCAAAGTCATTTTTACTTCCGAAAGCAAACCATGTCTCATTGACAAGTTTGCTTCTGAGAGTACAATTTTCTTCCGAGAGAAGATGTTAGTAAGCTTCGGAAGTAAATTTGATCTATGATCAATTGTTCTTCTGAGGCTAAAAACTCTTTGGAGGATAATATTTAGGCAGAGGAATTTGCCTTCGGAAGAAGATTAAAGATTTCTTCCGAGGGTAAATTTCTCTTCGAAAGTATTTACACTTATAATTTTGAAGAATGCCTTTTCATAACAGGGCTTAGATTATAGTTAGACGACATAGACAAGACATATTTTTAAAAAGGTTTCTCAAAAGAGAAGAACTAGTCAATGTTAATCATCCTAATAACTGTAATTAAATATTTAAATCTTTGTTTATCAAAAGGTTGGTGAACAAGTCAACATATTGTTCATTTGAATTTACTTTGACTAGTTTTATTAGATTTTTCTCATGAATATCTCTAATAAAATGATACCTGATGTCGATATGATTTGTCTTGGAGTGCTTGACCAGATTCTCTGTAATAGAAATGGCACTCTTGTTGACTATGTGGATAGGAGTCTGCATGAAGTTGAAACCATAGTCCAGTATCTGATTTTGAATCCATAGCAGCAACAATGTATTCAGCTTTAGCAGTTGATGTTGATACACATGATTGCTTCTTGCATTGCCAGGAGATAATCCTTCTATCAAGAAATCGACATCCTCCGGATGTAGATTTCTTGTTGATGTTGCAGCCACCATAATCACTGTTAGTGTACCCATAGAGATTGAAGTCTTTATTCTTAGGATACCAAAGACCCAGTTTGGGAGCTCCTTTAAGGTATCTAAGAATTCTTTTAGTAGCAATTAAGTGAGACCCCTTAGGAACAGCCTGATATCTTGCACAAATGCAGGTTGCAAACATGATATCCGGTCTACTTGCAGTGAGATACATCAGAGATCCAATAATCACCCTGTACTGATGCTGATCAGTATCATCCCCCTTGGAATCAGGACAAAGATTGTGATTTCTAGGTATGGGTGTCTTGGCTGGCTTACAATCTTTCATCTTAATTCTTTCTAAGATGTCTGTGACATACTTAGATTGATTGATGAAGAACCCTTCTTACATCTGCTTCACTTGAATTCCAAGGAAGAAATCCATATTTACCATAGAACTCATCTCAAACTTTTTCCTCATGATGCTTTCAAAGTCTTTGCATATTTGGTCATTTGAGGAACCAAATATGATGTCATCAACATAGACTTGAACGAGCAGCATGTCCTTCCCGGACTTCTTTATGAATAATGTATTGTCTATGGTGCCTCTAGTGTAGCCATTCCTAAGAAGAAACTGAGACAGGGTCTCATACCACAGCCTAGGTGCTTGGTGCAGCCCATAAAGAGATTTATCCAGTTTGCACACGTAGTTGGGATGCTGTGGGTCTTCAAATCCAGGTGGCTGACACATATAGACTTCTCTACCGATATCCCTATATAAAAATGCACATTTGACATCAAGTTGATTGACAGTGAAGTTCTTGGATGCTACAAAAGCAAGGAAGATTCATATAGCCTCAAGTCTTGTAACAGGTGCAAAGACATTAGTGTAATCTATTCCTTCCTCCTGTGTATATCCTTAAACAATAAGTCTTGCCTTGTTCTTGATGATCAAACCTCTATCATCTCTCTTATTTATGAATACCCACTTGGTGCCATGGGAACTTAGCTAGGTAGAAATGGACACAAGTTCCATACCCTTGCCTCTTGAACTAAAGCAACTCCTCTTGCATTGCTTCAATCCAATTGTTGTCCTTGAGGGCTTCTTCCACCTTCTTTGGTTCTACTTGAGAGAGAAAGCATGAGTACAAGCAGACATTCCCATTATGGGTCTGACTTCTAGTTCTCACACCTTTTGAGACATCCCCAATAATATTCTTAGCTGGGTGAGTGTTGTGTATCCTGAACCTAGGGATCACATCTAGTTGCATAGATGGATCTAGATTTGAGAAGTTTTGCTCAGGGTTTTGAACACCATGACCAGCTGATGTCTCATACTCATTCAATGAGGACTGAATGAATGAATGTGTGACTACATCAATGATATTTTGCTGAGAAGTAGTATCAACAGTTTCCTGTTCCTCTAGATTACTATCTTCATCAGCTTGGTGTTGAATGCTGGAGTTGTCAGCTGATGAGTTTTGAGGCTCAGTTGGCTGACAACTTGTTGTAGCTCCATGATTTCCTAATATGTTCAAACTTTCAGGACTTCTAGTAGTGGGAGCTTGTTCTTTAATTCTTCTTAGAGAACTGGAAATAGGTCTGGGTAACTCAAACATTTGATCTTTATAGTTGTCTCTTTGAGTTCCTATTCCAGCTGAAACAGTCTCACAAGATGGTTTAGAATAGTTTGGAAACAATTCTATATTGAAGATATGGTCAGGCCCATTCCCTCTAACACAAGGAGTGTGCTCATTAACAACAATGTTGGATGATTCCTCAAATTGTTGATTTTTAATATTATACACTCTATAAGCAATAGAGGTTAAGGAGTATCCAACAAAGATAGCATCATCTAACTTTTCAGCAAATTTTGCTAAATTGTCTTTTGTGTTGAGTATGGTACACCTGCTACCAAAGGACCTAAGAAAGCCAATGAACGGTGGCATCTTATTTCATAACTTATAAGGGGACTTTCCATGGGGCTTAACAATAAGAACCCTGTTCTGCACATAGCATGCAGTGCAATGTACCTCTGCCCAGAAAGTTAGAGGCAACTTTGAATCAGCTAACATGGTTCTTGCAGCCTCAATAAGTGTCATGTTCCTCCTCTCAGCAACACCATTTTGTTGAGAAGTTCTAGGAGCACTGTATTGTCTGGTGATCCTTTTTGAGTTGCAGAATGAGTCAAGAACTTGATTCTTTAACTCAATCCCTTGATCACTTCTAATGATATTTACCCTGTGATCTTTTTGATTTTCAATTTCAAGAATAAAAGATTTTAAAGTTTTAGCCGTTTCATCTTTAGTTCTCAAAAAAAATACCCATGTAAATCTTGTAAAATCATCAACAATCACAAGGCAATATGATTTTCTTCCATCATTTTATTTTTTTTAATGTGCGGATCTTAACTGATATGATCTCACTGCGGGCATGTGATTCAAATATTACTGATTTTTATTCTGCTTTAATTTTGATTTGTGCATGATTTCTGTGTGCAGGCATGTTGATAATGATTGGTTTGCTCTACTTGCAAAATAAAATAAACTTCTAAGTTTGTGAACTTAAAAGCTTAGGGGGAGTAAAAATTGTAAAAGGGAAAATCAATGAAAAATTTTCAAAAAGTGAAAAAGAAATAAAAAATAAAGTGCTTTGGATGAAAGTTGAAGCTGCAATTTCAAGCATGTGTGTATTTGATATGATGTAAAAATAAACCTGAAAAAGAATTCAAATTCAGTGGAAAAGCTTCTTGCAAACAAAATGAGACTATTTGTTTTGTAAAAGTTATATAGAGACTAAAATGACTGGAAATTGTTTTTGAAAATAAAAATAAAATAAAATAAATAAAATTTTGAATGTCAAAAAATGTTAAAATTTGAGGGTCATTAATGCAAATTTTGAGTGATAGTCAAAAATTGACTACATGTTAAAAAAAATTGTGTGTGAACAATACTAATGTGCTTAAACAGTGTTCAGATGGATAGTGTGAAAATTTCAAGTGTCAAGACTCATGGAAGGTTTCTCATATGCCTGAATAGTACTCATAAGTCCAAATCAGGAGTATGATGAATTTCAGAAAATTTGTGCAAGTGTTGGGCGTTTCATTCTATACTCATGCGCCTAAACAGTTGTCATGTGACTGAAAAATGGTTAAGTGTTGGGTGTATCATCTTATGCTCATGCGCCTAAACAGTACCAGGCTTTCCTAGTGGTTAGACGTTTGAATGTAAAATACAAGTGTTAGGTGTTTCATCAAGTCTCATGCGCCTGAACAGTGCCCAAGCGCCTAAACAGTGCTTATGCGACTGAACAGTGCTCATGCGTCTAAACTTCATGCGCATTCACAGTGCTCATGTGTCTGAAAACTTGTATGAAATTTAGTCTCATGCGCCTTCACCGTGCTCATGCTCCTAAAAAATTTACACATGTATCTCAAGAGAATTTGATTGCCGATGAGTCTTCACTCAAAGTTATCAAAGTTGTTACTGATTCACCTATTCATGTGCCAGATGAAGGTGGAAGATCGACAAAAAAGCTACAGTCCTTTCTGAGATCTTGAAAGAAGTTCAAGTCTGCATTCAAGAAGGCTTTGTGAGAGTTGGAACTCTACAAATAGAAGCCTGTTTTCAAGATCAAAGTTGAGACAAAAGAGTTTAATGTGGACTGAAGACAATATGAATCTTAGGGGGAGTATTGTTGAAGCTCTTGAAAGATTAACATTTTGTCTTTATGTGTTTTTTTTTGTCATAGCATAGGAACTTATTTTGTAAATATATGTTCCTTTGTTTCTTGATAGTATAAATAGGATATTTTATGTATTTTGTAAGGATAGAGAAAAAGAAAGACTAAAGAGTATAGACGTAGAAAAATGAACTGTAACCCTTACACATTATATCCTATGCATTTGCTATCAATGAAATCTATGAATTTTTTGATGTTATTGCATGTGTTTGATTACTTTGTGTTTGAATTGATCATTACGTTACGATATCATCACAGATTTGATCCTTTTGAACCGATCAATGTGAGAGTTGGAACTCTACAAATAGAAGCCCGTGTACAAGATCAAAGTTGACACAAAAGAGTTTAATGTGGACTGAAGACAATGTGAATCTTAGGGGGAGTATTGTTGAAGCTCTTGAAAGATTAACATTTTGTCTTTATGAGTTTTTTTGTCATAGTATAGGGACTTATTTTGTAAATATATGTTCCTTTGTTTCTTGATAGTATAAATAGGATATTTTATGTATTTTGTAAGGATAGAGAAAAAGAAAGGCTAGAGAATATAGACGTATAAAAACGAACTATAACCCTTACACATTGTATCCTGTGCATTTACTATCAATGAAATCTATGAATTTTTTGATGTAATTGCATGTGTTTGATTACTTTGTGTTTAAATTGATCATTGCGTTATGATATCATCACAGATTCGATCCTTTTGAACCGATCACATTATACTTGTGGGACCAAAAAGATCCATGTGCAATAAGTGTAATGGAGTGGTGATGGAGTTAACTTCTTTGGATTTGTGAGAAGCCTTGTGTTGCTTTCCTTTCAAGCAAGCAACACAGTTTTCTTTATAGAAAAATTCCTTTTTAGGCACACCATGTACCAAATTATTTTTAACCAGCTTATTCATGGTTTTAAAATTAACATGGCACATTAGCTTTGGAAAGAAAGCATGATACTTCACCCAGTGGAGAAGCATTGTTCATATCAAGCTTGTATATATCCCCTCTCCTGGGAGATCTAAGAAGCACCAATTCCTGAGGAATTATCATCCCAGGTTTAAAAATAACACACTCATGTTCTGTGAAAAGCATTTTGTGCTTTTGATAACAAAATTAAGAAATACTCAAGAGATTGTGTTCAAGCTGTTTGACAAAGTTTACTTTGTCAATGTTTAACTTACCATTGGATACACTACCTCTACCATAAATGTATCCTCCAGCTTCACCTCCAAACTAAACAGGACCTCCATCAAAACGTTCAAATTGTTGTAGGTGAGAACTGTTCCCTGTCATGTGCCTGGAGCATCCACTATCCACAATCCAGACATTTTCATTCTTGTCATGTGGATGTCCCTACACATAACATGAAATGATTAGTTATTGTTGGAAACCCAAGCCTTGTTGGTCTTGGGTTCTTCCAATATAGATGATATAACTGAACCAAATTGTATGCATGGGGGTTCAATTATAGTTTATGAAGAAGAGGCTTGGGCTGCAGCATCGTTTCTGATCTTCCATTCCATACTATGGTTGACCTGTGTTGATGAGCCTAAGGAGGATTGTGCAGCATGACTTGCTTCTAAAGCTTCTTTCTTTTCAGAAGAAGTCTTCACCACCTTTTCTTTCGAGGCAGCCTTTTTCTTGGAAGGTTTCAAAGAAATGTTTTTGTTTCTTTGTTTGCCTTTTTGCTTGTCTTCCGAAGCTATTTTCCTTTCGGAAGAATGAGTTTCTTCCGAAAGCAACTTGGCTTCAGAAACAAGCTTTCCTTTCCTTAACACTTGGACCATATGGTAAGGTCCAAATGTGAAACCATCCTTGACTTCTTCTTTATTAACATTGGTTGCATAATGTGTGCTTACTGGATTGTAGTAACAATCTTTAGCCATGTGGTTATGCAGGCCACATATTATGCATTCAATGTTAATCTTGGTGGGACATGTGGGCTGTTGTTTCTTACACTTGGCTATCTAATAGACACAAGAGAGTGTGGCGGAGCAATTTCATTGGATCCCAACCCACTTTTGTTTTGACAAAATACCTTGGAGTGGGAGGATGATGCTATAATGGTGTTAAAGTTATGCTCTTGAATAGCATACTTCTCTGTTTTAGCCTCAGCTATGACTAGCTGGGCTTGAACTTCAGTCAACTTGGATATTAGATCTTTTATTTTAGTCCTATAGTTGGTATGTTCATGTTTTAAAAAGGACACAGTTTTCTCTAACTCTTTAATTTTGAGTCTATAGTCAAATTCTACTCTCTTAAAATCAGATTTTAGGATATTTAAAGATCAATATCAGATCTAATTTCTATGTTATATTCCTGATACAATTTAACCTTAGCAATACAAGCTGGAGTAAAGAGGTGTTCATATACCTTGCTGTCTTTAGTTCCAGCCATGAGAGCTTGAGCAGGAGTGACATCTTGCACCATAAAGCTCCAGTCAACCTCTTGAGCAACAACAACAGTTTGTGGCTCAGTGGGTTTGGTTGCAGCCTTTGGGGTAGCAGGATGTTAGGAGGCTTGAGCTGCTCCAGGATTAGATCTTGGAGCTTTACATTCCCTAACAAAGTGACCAAGCAGGTTACAGTTGTAACATTTGGCCTTGCTTTTGTCAAACCCGAATTTGCTATTGGTTGGGTTTTGAGGAAATTGCCTTCCAGTTCTTTTGAAGAACTTCTTTGCTCTGTAGGTTAAAAGAGCCATTTGTTGGACAATGTCCATGTATTCAACATCATCTGGGCTGAAACACTCTAGATCATCAAAACAGTATTGAAAATCTCCAAAGTGCTCATTCCTTGAAACAAAACCACAACTCTCCTGGAAGGGAGTGTGATGAGCTTGTTAAGACCTGGGTGTCTTAGGGAAAGTGATGTATGGCCCAGAGGATGATGATGGCTATTAGGGGTAGTTCAGGTACAATTGAGGCTGGGGATTTCTTGATCCTTTAGCAACATGTAGAGCATTATTGACTGCATGATTTGAGGGTCTGTTCATCCGTTGGGTTTTCTAAGTCTCCATCTCCGTACGGTATCCATCAAGGATGCTGTACAGTTCAGTCATAGTAAGAGTGTTGAGATTTTCGGTTCTTTTAATTGAGACATAGTAAAAAGTCCACTCACGAGGAAGTGCACTCATGAATTTTCTCACTATGTCTCTTTTCTCAAGAGCAACTCCCATAGTCTGAAGAGAGATGATCAAGTCCATATACCTGAAGTATTATTGGCTCAAGGTCTCACCAACAATATAAGTGAAGTTTTCAAACTTCTGCTTCAGCATATCCTTCTTGGTCTCCTTGGATTCATTGGAACCGGAGTACATCAGCTTTAAAGTATCAAAGAGTTCTTTGGTGGTCTTGCATTGCTTAAAGCCTGCCATTATGGAGTTTGGTATGGCAGTGAGCAATACGGTCATCGCTTTGTAGTCGATGTCCAACCTCTTAAAGTCTTCATCAGAGTAGTCTTCAATAGCTTTCTCAATCATGGCGCCATTACCAGCTGGGTCCGCCACCTTTGGCTTGTAAGGACCATGAGTGACAAGTCTCCACATGCGGCTGTCTTGGTACTTGATAAAACCTTCAATACATTTTCACCAGGTTCCAAAATAATCAGGGGTGATGATAGGAGCCTTGGTCATGGTTCCCATTTCGGACTTAGAAAACTTTTGGTTAAGAGCCATTTGAGTGAGTGAGTAAGTGTGAGGAAACGAGGGTGATTTAGGATGGTTAGATCTCACAATCAAGAGCCTAAGAAGCTTTGATACCAATTGCAGGGTCAGTGTTGGTCCCTCGACACAAGTTTTGTATCTCACAAACTCACTAAGTCTCACTCGGTTGATGAAGAGGAATCTCTAACTAAGTTGGCAATAATATAATAAGTTGATGAACACAAGAAAGGTTTTCAAGATACTTGTATATATTATTTCTCAACTTAGTATTACAAGACTCTTACAAGCATGGTTACATAAGTTACAATGAGAAACTATATATACTACTATCTACAGTCAGTTATACTTGGAAAACCAGCTGTAATTTACCGCTAAGCAACTACTATATTGCTAGAAGTAAAATATCTAAGATAAAATAATATCCTAGATTAGGTAGTCATGACAGGTCCATGACTTACCTTTTGTCACCAACTAAATATGGTAACTGTACTAACTGAAAAAGATAAACAGTGAATTAAAGTATGGTCAACTACATGGAAGTGGGAAAAGGCCATGCAGTGTATCAGAGTTGTCAGCGGATGTCAGACAACCCATACTTATGTCCACTGGTTCATAATTGATTCTTTCGAAGGCAAAATGGCTTCGGAAGAATAAGTTCTTCCGAAGCCATTTATACTTCGGAAGAATCAACTTCTTCTAAGTCTTCTGGAAGTCTTTGTGACTTCATTCTTCGGAAGACTTTGTCTTGGATCTTCTAAGTGTGAATGCTTCGGAAGGAGAATTACTTGGTCTTCATATACTTCGGAAGACTTGATTCTACCTTCGGAAGTTCTTCATATACTTCGGAAGTAAAACCACTCAGTCTCGGAAGACTTGGTTTTACTTTCGGAAGTTCTTTATACTTAAGCTTCGAAAGATGTTCAACTTGTCTTCGGAAGAACAGCTTTAGCTTCGGAAGACTTCTTCAATTGTACTTCAAAATTATTCTAAGTATTGTTTTGATTGCACCAGCCTCATATGATCCAACAATTTACATTTAAACCTTTAAGGAATTTTCAAACTAACTACAACACTTAAGTCATCGAGTTATGTTAAATTTACATTTAATCACCTAAACTTTTTTTTTTTAAATTTTATACTTAAGCCTTCAAATTATATCAAATTTATATTTAATCACTTGAACGTTTTTGAAGTTTTATATATAAAACTTCGAGTTATGTTAAATTTTCTTTTAACCAATTTAAATAGAGCTCGTTAATTATAATAAAGTCTCTATTTACCCATTCGCTATTTTTCTTCTCGATTTTGAGGTATTTATTTTTTATATATTTTTTTCTATTACACGTCTTGATTAGCGTTTCACACGTAATCTTTTTAGGTAGTTCGTACTAACATATAAATCAACGAAATTAAATCTTTCAACTTTTATAACCCGTTGTATAGCGCAGATCTACCCACTAGTGATTTATAATATATTACTATATTAATATTTACTAACCTCAAAATTATTAAGTGGTAGGTCTTAGTTCTTGGTTTTGATAATTAAAGCGTCATTATTGAATATATGTGTGGTATATATGTGGGGTAACAGAATTGTTAACAAAATCATTTACAACTCTTTTGGTAATCTGTGCAATTCAAAACTTGGAAGATATGTGTTCGAGTTATACCGCCCCCTACTAGCTGGTTATTTTTTTATTTTATTTTTTGTTATCTTCTTTTCCTTTTTGGAATTTTTATGTGCTCTTTTTTAAATATTTTGGATGTAGGTCATGACATCTTTACGAAAAATATAGTTTCGTGTCTTCTCTGTTTTATTTACGTTGCAATATAGGTTTTATTTACAATCGGGTTGTTTGGCATTTTACTTTTCAGATTGATGTTTATTCTTTGTTCCAAAGGTTATCATAGACTTTTCTAAACAACTGAAATGTTATAAAATGAAAATAAAAATTCGGCAACCCCACCGCACAGGTATTTTTACTAGTTATAATACATTTATGTATTATACCTTATTTGTAAAGGTTGGTGACTCGTATGACTTTTGTTCTTTTGTTTTCATATTGTATACACATTACAATTTTGACAACCCCATCACTGACTTGATTTTTTGCTACCTCTTGTGTATTTTTTATATAATTTTTTCTTACACTTAGGTAAAACTTACGTTAATTCTCAATCGATGTATTTTGATTGGCGTGCCCCACTAGGGTTTGAGTCTAGGAGATGACATTTTTGTTTCTTCTTTGGCTATTTTGGGTTTTTTACAAGTTTGGTTTCTTGTGTTTTGTTTTAAATCTTAGTTAAGAAGGAAAAATACACCGCAAAGGGTAGGGATTAAAAACTAGTTTCTAGTTAATGTTTGACAAATTAAGAAAAAGGTGTTGGTTAAACGGTTACATAACAACCGATTGTGTATCCCAGTTAAAGTAAAAAAAATACATATACTTGTTTATGGATGGGAGGTTGGATGTAGAATGGTGTTTTTATGCATTGGCTAACCTCACTGGTCCCATAAGGGTCACCTGCACCACATGGATTTTTTGTTCTTTTAGTATGTATGTGTTCGAATCCAACTGACCTTTAAAATTCTTTACACCTACCCCCATCAAATTTTGATATTAACCATGTGATACTTTGACACTAACCCTCAACAAACTTTGACACATCTCCCAAGAAAAATCAATTTAACATTTCAAAATTCTATAAATATAAACCTATTATAAACTAACTTACAAGTGTTTTATTTGTTCTTATAAACTTAAATATCCAATAATGATTTAAACAATTTAGCCTATTACCCTTTTAATTCTTATAAACCCAATTACCAAATATTCACAATAACTATTGAAAACGATTGAGTTTGTTACTCTATTAATCCAACAATTAAAAAATAACCTAATTAAACCTTGATGGAATGATCGCTTGATGGAAATTTTGTCGGAGCCGCTACCACTTGACCGCCTTTTTGTCCATGGTTACACGCTCTCATCTCTCAAATTCGATTTCAACAGCCCCAAGATTCTTAATTTTAAAAATTTGTTTTTTTTATAATATCATAATAATTAGCGCAAGATTAGTGTTATAATTTAAGAACTTTAAAGAGAATTGCAAGAGCAAGAAGAAGAGAAATGTATAACTTATGAAAATATATACAAGAGGTGCATTTTCTCATCTACATTAAGGTGGTATTTATACTACATAGATTAATTATTTTGATAGACAGATAAAAATATTTGGTAGATAAGTAGCATAGTAAACTTATCTACAAGTTTAACAAAGAGTTCATCCACTTGCTACGGTAATAATTCATAATACTCCCCCTTGGATGACACTTTTCAAACTTTAAGAGTTAAGTATTGCCTCATTAAAAATCTTGCTAAAGAAAAACAATGAGAAAAACCTTAGCTAAGGAAAAAAGAGTGTAGCTTATAACTCCCCTTTAAATCATCTTCTGTAGATTATCACATTGTGTGTACGTGTTGCATGCCAATATCATAAACATGTTTTTTAAAAGTTGTTCTAGAGATTTCCTATGTGAAAAGATCAGTTGAATTGTTTCTAGATTGAACATATCTCATTTCAACTTGTTTATCTTTAATAAGGTCTTGAGTGTATGAAAAGAATCTTGGTGGTATATGTTTTGTTCTGTCACTTTTGATATACCCTTCTTTTATTTGTGAGACTCAAACTACATTATCTTTATAGATTGGTGTTGCATTTCTATCTTTCTCTTTTCTATAAGAAGTTACTATAAGTTGTGTCACAGATCTTAACCATACACATTCTCTTGAAGCTTCATGTAGTGCAATGACTTCAGCATGATTTGAGGATGTTGCAACGAGTGTTTGTTTCTGAGAATGCCATGAAATTGCAGTTCCTCCATTCTTAAATACGTATCAAGTTTGAGATTTTGCTTTATGGGGATCAGATAAATAACCTGCATTTGCATAACCAACCAACTCTTCTTTTGAATTATTAGGATAAAACAAGCCTAAATCACTAGTACCTTAAAGATATCAAAAAGTATGTTTAATCTCGTTCCAGTGCCTTTTAGTAGGGGCCAAACTAAGTCTTGCTAACAAATTAACTGCAAATAAATGTCAGGTTTCGTATAGTTAGTAAGATACATAAGAGCTCCAATTACATTGAGATATGGTATCTCTAGACCAAGAACTTCTTCATTATCTTCACAAGGGTGAAAGGGGTCATTGTCAACATTGAGTGATCTAACAACCATCAGGGTGCTTAAAAGATTTGCTTTGTCTATATTGAAACGCTTTAAGAGTTTCTTAGTATAAGTTGATTGATGTACAAGTATTCTATTATGCTTATGCTTAATTTGTAAACCAAGATAATATTTGGTTTTTCCAAGGTCTTTCATCTCAAGTTTTTCTAAAAAGCAATTGCTTTATTAATGTCCTTTTGCGTTCCAATTATATTTAGATCATCAACATACACAGCTATGATCATATATCCAGATGTTGTCTTCTAACTCACTCAAAAGCATTGACAAAGAAGGTTATTTGTGTATCCTTTACTTGTCAAATAATCACTCAAATGATTGTACCACATCCATCCAGATTGTTTGAGTCCATACAAGGATCTTTGTAATTTGATGGGACATATTTTCTTAGGCTTTGAGCATAATGCTTCGGGAAATTTAAAACCTTCAGGAATTTTCATATAGATGTCACTATCTAGTGATCCATACAAGTAAGCTGTGACAATATCCATAAGACGCATCTTTAAACTTTTAGAGACTGCTAAGCTGATTAACTATCTAAAGGTTATTGCATCCATAACAGGGGAGAATGTTTTCTCATAATCAATCCATGGCCTTTGTGAAAAATGGTGAGCTACAAGTCTAGCTTTATACCTTGTAACTTAATTTTTCTCATTTCGTTTTCGTACAAAAACCCATTTATACCCTATAAGCTTTATGGCCTTCAATGTAATACCAATAGGTCCAAAACCCTTTCGTTTGTTAAGTGAATCTAATTCAACGTGCATAACTCCTTTCTATTTATCCAAATTATGTCTATTTTGACAGTCACTAGCTGATTTTGGTTCAGGATTATCATCTCCACTCATGATGTCACTTGCTACAGAATAAGAAAATATTTTATCAATACCTTCCATTTCATCTTAATTCCATAAGACATGTGTCTGACCATAGTTAATTGACATTTCTTTGTTATTTTTATCAAAATCCTCCCCGTGAGAGGTTTTGGTATTTAGCGTTGCATCAAGATCATTCGCTTTATGGTCAACTTCCTTTTCAAGAGTTTTTATTTTTTGAGGATTTTTATCCTTGGAACCGACTGGTTCCATATTTCAAACGTCTTTGAGATTCATGAGCAATTGTGTTATTTATTTGCTTATTAGGAATCTCAACTCGAGCTGAAGCATTAACAACTGCTATATGAGATTTAGTAACTCTGTTTGTATCAGTAAATGCATTAAGTAACTGATTTGCAAATTCTTGTAGGTGTATTATCTTTTGAACCTCTGTCTCATATTGTTTAGTCACTGGATCAAGATACAATAATGAAGGAACATACCATGAGACATCATTTTCTTATTTTTCTTTTCTTCCCCTAATGCCGGAAAAACTGCCTCATTAAAACGACAATCAGCGAAACGTGTTGTAAATACATCACCCATTTAAGGTTCAATATATCTTATAATGGAAGCTGATTCATATCCAACATATACCCAACCTTTTTGAGGACCCATTTTTATGCGTTATGGTGGTGCAGGGGCATACATAACACAACCAAAAATTCTAAAATGGGAAATGTTTTGTTCATTGCTAGAAAAAGTTGTAAGGGAGAGTATTTATGACTTGCACTTGGTCTCACACAAATTTATGATCCGGCATGAAAAATTTCATGACCCCAAATAAACATAGGGAGTTTCTTCCTAATTATTAATGATCTAGCTATTAGTTGTAGACGTTTGAAAAACGACTCAGCTAAGCCATTTTGTGTGTGTACATGAGCAACAGGGTGTTCTATAATAATTCCTACAAACATTCAATAATCATTAAAAGCATGTAATATGAATTCACCAGCATATCACGTCTCACCCTTTTAATAGTGTATCAGGAAAATGTGCTCGTAATTTAATAATTTATGTAAGAAATTTGGAAAATTGTAAGGCCCCGTTCCCGGAGACCTCACAGTTGGTCAATCATAGCATAAAACATTAAACAACACACATTTCATAAAATATTCCAGCAGAATTAAGCTAATAAAAACCATTCATTCTATTAATAATTAACATTGTTAAGCAATACATCATTGTTTTCTTGAATTACAAAAGACCCTGTTTAATTGCCTTTCAAAACAACAATATCATTAAAGATGAATGGATGCCAGTCTTGCCCCCTGCCGAGTAGCTTCCCCCGCATGCCATCCTCAGCAACAATTACCTGCCAACTGAAAACGCATAACAGTCAGCGTTGCTTAGTGAGTTCTAGTTTTAAGACGTTTAAAATACTTTGTAGGATTTATATATGAAAATACCCTTTTCAATAAAATACTTCCTTTACTTTCGCACGTGAGCACTCATCATACATACATCAATGTATAAACTTAATTATCTTTCATTAACTAACGTATTCGTTCATTTCATACATTTTCATTATCTTTCACTTTCTATCTGGATCCTGTCTCATGCAATACCCCCGACTCATGTCCTAAGACTGATACTGTGCCGGGGTACGCGACAAGGACCCCGTCTCTGTTTGCAACACCCCCGACTCATGTCCGAATACCGACATAGTACCGAGGCGAGCATCACGACATCTTTCGGGTAGATCTCAAGGACCAGACCCCCTTCGAGTCAATCTCAATGATTGCACTCCATCCGAGTCTGTAACGACAACATGGTCATGCACCTCCTTTCATTTCTTGCAAGACTTTTCATACATTTCTTAAGTTCCTCTTCTTTATTAACATTAATCTTTCACTTTCTTTACGATAATACTTTACGCATACGAATATAAACACACCACGTAAAGTCACACTATACATAGTATAAAGCCTCAACAACAGCCCACAACATGCATCACCACAATAGACATGAAACAACAAAACATTCCAGAACTTACCCGCTACATTCTACTTCCCAAGCTTCAGAAAAATCCTAAGTCCTTAGACAAATGCGGATGAACAAAGACTATTGCGGATGAACAACAACTAATGCGGATAAACAATAACTAATACGGATGAACAATAACTAATGCGGATGAAAGTCTTCAGAGATTATTCTAAGTGTCCAACTAAATGCTGGTAGAACAAATGCGAACGACTGAAACAAATACGCATGAACACTGTAGCAAATGCGCATGAACAAAAAAAATGCGGAAGAACACTTGGGCGCATAAGCAACTACAAATGCGGATGAACAAACAACAAATGCGCATGAGCAAAGTACTTTAAGTGTATGTTCAGCTCTTAAATGCGAATGAACTAACCAACCTGCAAATGCACTTATGCAATTAGTCAGTCCCCAATCCTCGGTCTAACACATCCTTATCATCGATCTAACATGCTTAACATCTAGAGCAGGCATACAACCACGAAAACACCAACAATTCCTAACCAATCATGCTTATCCATCTGTTCGAAGCTTATACACAACATCCTAAGCATCAACAACACATAAACCACCATAAAGCACAAACATAATCAGCCATATACATACGGTAAAGCATAAAACAGCTGTAAAGCCTTTTAAACATGCATTTTCAGCCCCAAAGAAGTTTAAAACACATAAAAACCGGGGTCTAGAACTCACCTAGTGCAGCAATCAAGCAAAACTCCTCCAAACTCGTGTGCACAAGAGTTCAAACGCCTAAAACAAGCAAAAACAAACAACAAAACACATAAACACATATAAATCGGTTTCATGGTCAAAACCCAACATAAACCGAGCCAATTATGCATAGAAATACATACCAAGATCAAAAACAGCCTCTTTCTCTCCCTAGAACCGAGAGAACTTTGATTTCAGCTTCTTCTTCTTCTTTTTCAGTCGAACACAGCAGCAGCAGGAAGATATGGGCGACCATGCCTTTTAAAAAGTGATCTTTTGACTTTTGTACCATATACACTTAGCACCCCTCAACTTTGGTTCCTTCTCCATTCTTTCTAGATACTTTTATTTTCTTTTATTTTGACAAGATTTCGGGTGTTACAAAAATGTTACATTATGAGCTGATAACAAAGAGACATGGAACCATTGACTTGAAGCGTCAATCAAAACCATAAAGTATCTAAATGGTCTACATGGTGGTTGAATTGGCCAACATATATCTCCTTGAATTCTTTCAAGAAACAAAGGTGATTCCTTTTCAATTTTCACAGGTGCAGGCCATGCAATTAATTTTCCAAGAGAACAAGATGTACACAAAGGAATTTTATCTGATTATGGGAACTTTGATATTTCAATGGATGCCCATGAGTGTTTTTAATTATTTTTCTCATTATTGTAGATCCTAGATGACCTAATCTGTTATGCCATAAGTCAAGTGTTTTAAGATCATAAAATTTTTCTTTAACCGCCATATATGCCTGAGGCACGTTAATGTGTGTATAATGTAAACCAGACTAAAGCATTGATAGTTTTTTTAATATTTGATCTTTGCTTATGATATGCAAATATTTTTCATTATCAATAGTTCTTAACTGAGTATCATATCCGTTATGATATATGTTTTTGAAACTCAACAGATTTCTTGTTGATTTTGGGGGAAAATAAAGAATTTTCTATTATAAGCTTTGTGCTATTGATAATGCTAAATTAGCTTTTCACACTCCTTCTATTAAGTCTGTAGGGCCTGATATTATATTAGCAATTCCTTTTGTCGGTTTAAGTTCATAAAAATATTTTTTAAATCTATGTATAGTGTGTGTGGCTCCACTATTCAGTATACATATATCTGCTTCGTTTGTTTGATCTTGCACTTTACTGATTTTCATTTTAACTTTGAAAGTATAAAGAAAAATAATAAGTGAATAATGACAATATTATTATATTTTACAAGAACTTTATTTAATCGAAAGAAAAACATTACATGAAGAAAAATACATAATTAAAGATAGAAAAACACTTAATTGTTACATATAACTATTGTGATCAAGCAATATTTGTTTCAGAGTTTTATGTCAAAGTCTACAGTGTTCAACTTAATATTGAGATCATCAAAATTATCAACATGGTTCACTTTCTTCTCTTTTATTTTGAGATAGGCTTGTTATAGTTCACATAAATGTGGAGTTGTGCGACAAGACTAGTGGTTTGTGCTACCACATCTAAAACAGCAGGTGTCATTGTTTTCGGACCTACCAGCTTCATTCCCTTTGTGTTGTTGGAATTGTTATTTTATGGAGCATGGTAATTGGTTGTTCTTTGATTTCGACCACGGCCACGTCCACGGCTATAAAAGTTACCACAGTAATTATTATTACCCTTGAAAGAATGGTTGCGACCATTAGGATAACTTTTAGAAAAAACCACGACCATGGTCTCGTCCCTACTTTCTTCCAGATTTTTTAGTATCATTTTTAGTAGAATCATTTGCTTTTGGAATTGCTAATGATCATGTGGGATGAGCTTGATGATTTTTCATCGAAAGCTTATTTTTTTAAGCTATGAGAGAAATAATTTAAATCAAAATATCTTTTAAACTTTTGCAACCTATATTGTTGTTGTAAGTTTATATTTGATGCATAAAATATGGAGAAAGTTTTCTCCAACACATCTTACTCGATGGTTGAGCATATTCTGAACAAAAGCAGAGGTGTACTCGTTTACCTTTTTGAAATCTTAAAACTTGAGATTGTTTCATTCATCTCTAGCGGTGGGAAGTAAGACTTCTCTTTGATGATCAAACCTGCTTTTTAAATCATTCCACAAAACATATGGACCTTCACAAATTGAATACTCAAATTGTAACATCTCATGAATGTGTTTGTGGAGGACGACATCGGCTTTTTGCCTTGTCTTGTTCTTGACAGTTAGTTCCCTCACTTATGGATTTGGGGTGTCGTTTTACATGCGCCGTCCATGGCATATAATTGTCTCCGGTGATACTAAGAGCCGAAAATTCAAGTTTTGCGATGTTCGACATCTTTGTTTGCTAAACAAGAATTAAGTAAGATTACGGTACAATAAAGCGGTATAGTTATAAACAAATAAAAAAAACAAGAAAAGTTTAATTTTTTAGGTGGGAATTCAACAATTGGGATAAGAATTAAAATGAGCATTATGCTGCCAGTACTAAAACCGAGCGGATCATCTTTGAAAAATTACCTTGAATAAACTTGAGAAAATAGGTAATTTGTTTATTGTAAACAAAAATAGATTGATAGTGGTCATTTATAGTTTAAATTATAACCGTTTGCAACAACTGTGTACTCGTTTACCACGGCTATATAACCATCGTGTGTATAACTATATATCGAGAGTAATTTCAAATAAAACGGATAAATTTAAGATTATGTTATAAAACATGAATTTAGTTTATAAAAAAAAAAAGAGAATAAGAAAGAAACGTTAGGATAAGAATAAGATGTTAGTAGAAATACATGTTAATAAACATAATTAAAATGTTAGTTGTATAAAAGTTAGTTGACATAAAAGAAAATATTAGTTGTATAATTGAAGATTAAATAAATGTTAGATGCATAAGTAAATGTTAGTTGCATAAATAAATGTTAGTTGCATAACTAAAAGTTAAATGCATAAATAATAGGTTAGATGCATAAGTAAAAGTTAGTTGACATAAAAAAATGCTAGTTGTATAATCAAAAGTAAGATGCATAAATAGAAGTTAATTTGTTAGTAGTCCTATGGATATCAAAATGTCTATAATAAGAGATCCTTTATATTTACTTTATTTATCTTAGGTATCTTCTTAATATAATATATTATAGATTATTACTTAATGAAGCCCTTACCTTGATTAATGGATAACTTTATGCTTTATTGATCTTCTTGATTAGAGTTTAAGGGCTCACGTGCTGATAACGTGTTATAATATCACAATAACTAACACTAAATTAGTGTTATAACTTAAGAACTTTAAAGAAAATTGCAAGAGCAATAAGAAGAGAAATGTATAACTTATCAAAGTGTATACAAGAGGTGTATTTTCTCATCTACATTGAGATGATATTTATACTACAAAGATCAATCATTTTGATAGACAAGTAAAACTATTTGATAGATAAGTAGCATAATAAACTTATCTACAAGTTAAACAAATAGTTCATCCACTTGCTATGGTAATAATTTATAATACTTTTAAACTATTTCTCTAAAGTTTACTTTATAATTTGATTATTTGCTAGATTAAATATTAGATTATTAATTTATGATTTAAATATATTTGACTTATTATTTGATAAATTGAATGCTTGACTATTTGACTAAAATTATGTGACCAGCTTGACCAGACCCATATTTGTAAAAAAATTATATTTACTAATAGACAACCGTTCCTTGATAATTTTCAACCCCTATGAAAAATATTCCTAGTCACTAGGTATTGCTTATTATATCTTAGATAATCTAGGTGTTGTAAAAATAAAAGAAAAATGCAAATTATTGCTTAAAATCGATTGTGGTTGAAGGGGATCATCTTTTACTCCAACAGTTCATAAAAAAGTTTGAAATAAAATCATTGTTTACTACCTGAATATATGAGAAGAAAATATAAGGGGCGTGTTATACATACACCCAGGTAGATAAAAGGACCCCCAGAATATGACCCTTAAGATTTGAAATAAAATCTTGTTTATGGTCGTATTTCTAGACAATATTTGCAAGAAATCTCACTACTCTTTCAAAGTTATAACCGGGTCGTAAATTGGTTTATGGTCAATAATATTACGGCCCAAGAAGGACTTAACGAGCCATTAAGTTCTTAAATTACGGTTTGTGAGTACCTTCACGACCCCTTATTATTTTTCAAAAAAAATTTAAAATAAAAAATAAACATTATAAATATGGGACATATCACACACATTTTGCTACACTTGAAATTCAAACCAAAATATGACTACGACAAGTTCTACGTCAAGTGGTTTGATTCGAGAAGAAAAATCTCAACATTTCACACCATCTACGACAACATTTACGACAAATACAATATAGTATTAAATGACACCGACATTATGACGAGGCCTCAAGAACCACACCGGGCCACACTCGAAAGATCTTTTAATCATGTTGCGGCTTGGAACTTTTTTAAAGATCAACAAGATTGAAAATTCTATTTTTAGTTATGTTTATGTTATATTTATTACATTGTAATA
The DNA here is from genome assembly GCA_025506505.1 of Flaveria sonorensis. Taxonomy (NCBI): domain Eukaryota; kingdom Viridiplantae; phylum Streptophyta; class Magnoliopsida; order Asterales; family Asteraceae; genus Flaveria; species Flaveria sonorensis. Next base: position 50,915,539 of record CM046427.1, on the reverse strand, counting down.
ATAATCTTAGTTTGTTTTATTAAAAATTGAAGCTTTACACAATAATGTGTTAGAAGATGACCCATTCTGACGCATTCTATTACTTTCGTCAGATGACATTTTTAATTAACTTGTTTCAAACTCACACGATAAAACAAAATAATATATGTTCGTTTAGTAGTACATTTATATAGAATCGTACATCAACTCAGATAATTAATACGTGTTTTTCTAGGAATTATGTGTCGCATCAAGTAATTATAAAAAACAAAAAACACGAATATCAAGGAATAACATGTCACATCAGTAATATCAGAAAATCATATATGGGCTGTAAGGTAATTTACGGACCGTTTGATTATTTTGTTACGGCCCGTAATGACTTTCATGAGACTTAATTAACGGCCCGGAAGGCTGTTCACCGGTCTTTGGGGACAACACCTAACTCAATTATTTCTTACAGGGCTATATGGCCGGTAAGGCCCTTCACGAGCCATGAAGAAAAATCAAAGGGCGTCATTTGACATCTACAGGGTGCCTATATCCTCCCCTAAATATAAATGTATTTAATATTTTAATTTCAAGGTCACCTAAAAGTAAATATTTCGACTTGAAGGTAACGTTAATTCTAGTATTTATTTGTTAATTTTAGAAATATTTTCTTGGTACATATAAAAATATAACCCTAAGTATACATGGCATTGGTACATATTAATTTATTGGGATGATGGGATGTGATGGTGGTGGATATAGCACAAGCAGGTGGGGGTTGATGTTGGATGATTTCTCGTATCAAATGTTGAAAGCTAGTCACAATCTACACTCGTAAGCATTTGTAAGAGATAAAGAGATATAATGATGTGGTGAGAGGTCCAACAAGTTGGACTTCATACACGTAGTAGATTAAGTCATTAAGACGTGTTTTTTTTTATTCAATGCGGCTCCTATACAGAGGGTGATCATGTGCACCAAATGATTGATGTAGGGTAAGTATGGGCTATTTTAGTACGAATATAGGTCAAATTAAACATATTATCGTTGTTTTCATTTTTAGATTTTCAAACTAACTGATTTTGATTATTAACCATTTTGATTTTTTTAGTTTTAGGAAAATCGGTTCGGTTAATTTGATTAACCATGTTGTTTCAGAATTCAAACCAATATGTGTAAATAAATCCAAAAATGTTTATATAAAAGATGAGCAAAATGCATTGTTGGTGCATAGATGGTCATAATTATAAATGAATCATTTTTATGATAAAAATTAAAACATGTGATGTGAGATGTTACTTATAATGATCATATTTGCATGATTAGTCTAGGTGGTGTTATGAGCAAAAGGTTAATAACATCAAGAAGATAGAATAAAAGTATCAATAGAAGCATCATGGTCGATGCCACGATGGAGCTGTGAATTTATTTTTAAACAAATAAACTTGACATAAAAATCACCAAATAGTTAACGTTATTACACAAAGCGCATTTGAAAAAAAAAAACTAGCGTCAACAATGAGTTGTGGAAGATGGAGCGAAGAGGGTGTTGGTATTTTTGAATATTAACGACAGAGAAATGAAAGGGAACTCAATAACTTCTTTTTTGATTAAATGATCGATGAGTAAGTACATGAAGGCAGAATGCACATGGCTTAAATAGGAAAAAGAAATCCAAAAAATTCTCAACAACCTAACGTCTAGCTGACTCACCCTATGAAAAAGGATGACTCATTATTCCACTAACTACTAACTAAAATAGAGGATCACATGCATAAAAATAACAAGACTTATTCAAGATGCTTTCATGCACGTGAGTTACTTGAGTTCCATGCATGTGTGGCAGTTGAGATCATATTTCATCACCCTCTCTTGAGCTCAACTGTCGCATGCCCAGCATCCAGCGAAAATATGTAAACTTTTCCTTAGTCAATGACTTCGTGAGAATATCTGCAACTTGCTCATGAGTACTACAAAACTCCAGCTCAACCAATTTCTTTTCCACCATTTCCCGTATAAAGTGATACCTCAATTCTATGTGTTTTGATCGATTATGGTGAACGGGATTTTTGGACAAGTTGATAGCCGACTTACTATCACAAAAGATAACAGTCGAATGATCTTGACTTAGCTTCATATCTTCAAGTATTCGGCGTAGCCATATAGCTTGGCATGTGGCACCAGTAGCTGTAATGTATTCTGCCTCTGTACTTGATAATGCAACAGTGGGCTGTTTTTTTGAACTCCAAGCAACTGCTCCACTCCCAACTGAGAATACATAAGCTGATACACTTTTCTGGTCATCAACACAGCTTGCCCAGTCACTATCACTGTAGCCCATCAAGGATATCTCTGTTCCCTTCGAGTATCGAATCCCAAAGTCAAGTGTACCAATCACATATTTTAATATCCTACGAACAGCACCCATATGAATTTTCGAAGGGTTCTGCATGAATCTAGAGACCATGCTAACTGCATACGCCAAGTCAGGTCGCGTATGAGTTAGATAAATAAGTCCTCCCACCATACTTCGAAACATTTCACCATCAGCCTTGTCAGCACAATCTTGACTCGACAACTTTTCATTGTAATTCATGGGAGTAGCTTCAGCCTTCTCATAATTATGAATTTGTTTAATAAACCACGAGCGTAGTTCTGCTGATGAATAAAGATACCATCCTCATCTTGAACAACCTCCAAACCTAGAAACAATCTCAGTAACCCCAGATCAGTCATTTCAAAGGTTTGTTTCATACCTTCTTTAAACTCTAATATCAGGTCATTGCAGGCAGAAGTACAAATAATATCATCTACATACAAGCAAACATAGATAAGATTACCACCGGTAGTCTGCTTGACATACAAGGTAGGTTCACTCGAACTCTTCTGGTATCCATGGTCACCAAAGTACTTATCAATCTTCGCATACCACGCTCTAGGTGATTGTTTTAACCCATATAGAGCTTTATTCAGTTTGTAGACTTTCTCTGGATGTTGCTGAGAGACAAAACCTTCAGGTTGTTTGACGTATATCTCTTCGGATAGTTCGCCATTTAAGAAGGCAGACTTTACATCCAACTGATGCACACTCCACCCCTTCTGCGTAGCAACAGCCAGTAGGACACGAATGGTTTCAAACCTTGCCACAGGGGCAAAAGTTTCATGAAAATCAATGCCCGGTTGTTGCGAATAGCCCTTAGCTACTAGACGTGCCTTGTGTTTAAGGAGCTGACCATCTGGACCAACCTTCGTTTTGAAGAGCCACTTGACACCGACAGCTTGTCGGTCAGAAGGTAGGGAGACGAGGGTCCAAGTATTGTTCTTTTCGATGGCATGAATCTCTCGGCGCATAGCTTCAAGCCAAGCAGCAGAAGAGGCTGCTTGAGAGTAGGTCATGGGATCGATGATGCTCAATGCAAATTGGCACGTGAGAAGCTCATGATCGCTATCCGAAAGTCCTTCACCACTATAATAATCACGTAGCCATAAAGGAGGTTTAGAGGGTCTTTTGGCAGGTTCAGTTGAAGGTTCTTGAAGTAGTACAATTGAAGTGGGCGGTTCATGTGGAGGTGGTGTGTTTTGATGAGTAGGGGTAGGTGTATGTGTTATGTTTAGAGGTGGAGTGTTTAAAGTGGAGTTGGTGGTGGCATGTAATGGGGTGTCGGTGACATGAGCAGCATTGGTAGTCGAATCACAAAAGTCAAAGGGAAATGGATCACAGTAATGGTAATCTTGTTTGGTGGTTGTACTTGCCACGTCATTGTTCCATACCCACTTGTCATCTTCAAAGAACTCCACATCCCTAGTAGTGCTGAATTTCCTTTTATGTGGGTTATATAATCTATACACTCCATTGGAGAGAGTAGAATACCCAATAAAAATTGCTCGTTCGGACCGGCTGTCAAGTTTTCGTTTTAGATGAGCAGGAATGACACCATGCGCAACACATCCAAACATGCGCATGTGAGTGACCGATGGCTTGGTGCCCGTCCATGCATGTAAGGGGGTTTGGTGTTTGAGAGATTTGGTAGGTGACCGGTTTATGGTGTAGACCGCCGTTGCCACTGCTTCAGCCCATAAGTAGTTAGGCAGCTCCTTCCCTTGTAACATGCTTCTCGTGAGATTCATGATGGTCCTGTTCTTCCGTTCCACAACCCTATTATGTTGGGGGGTATATGGAACCGTGATTTCTCGTTTAATGCCAGCTTGTGTACAGAAATCATTAAACTCACGAGAACAGAATTCACCACCTCTGTCAGATCTGAGAACTTTTATGGAGCTACTACATTCTTTTTCAATCAGGGCTTTAAAGTTCTTAAACTTGTCAAATGCTTCACTTTTGTGAGATAAAAAATACACCCAACACATACGAGTGTAATCATCGACGAAGAGAAGGTAGTATCGACTATTGCCGAGACTAGGAACCTGCATCGGACCACACAGATCCATGTGCACAAGACCAAGTTTGGTCTTGGCACGCCAGGAGGTGGATGTAAACGGTTTCCTAGTCTGTTTACCGGCCACACATGCTTTTCAATGAATTGAAGCTTTGAGTTGAGGTAAACCTTCTACCATCTCTTTGTCATGAAGCTGTTTGAGGTTATCAAAGTTTAAGTGACCGTACCTGTAGTGCCATCGGAGAGTTTCAGCTTCATGATTAGTTTTCTGGTGAGCATCACAGCTGGTGAGCAGGCATGTATGATCAAACATGAACATGTTGTTCCGAGCGACCATAATTTCCATAAGAACCTGACCAGTGGCTTTGTTGCGGACCCTACACTTGTCATCATCAAATAGTATGGAATATCCCTTCTTCATGAGCTGGCCAACACTTAGTAAATTATACTCCAGTCGCGGAGCATAATAAACGTCTTCAAGTAGTTTATACCCATTATTTCCAGATTGAATTCGAACAGTGCCTTTTCCTGCAATCGCTAACCTCTTTTTGTCTCCCAGTTTCACACTCATTTTGAAGGTATCATCAAGGGTAGCAAAGCTCTCCTTCTGGCCCGTCATATGATTGGAACATCCCGAGTCAACGAAACCAGTGGTCGGCAGAGCTTTCAGGTTTGCTGTTATGTGCCATCAAGGCAATCGGATCACAGGGTATATCATGGAAAGCTACTAGTAAGTGTTGTACCTCATCACAGGAGTCATCGACCGGTGCATCGTTTTCGGCAACATTTACTTTTGTTTCTTCGTTGTACCAGCAATCCTTCTTCATGTGACCATATTTCTTGCATATATTACATTGTGGAATTTTGCTTCGATCAACTGCTCCTCGGCCACGAACCGGTGCTTTTCCTCTAGGTGATCCACGACCGCGGCCTCTGCCGCGAGGTACTTTGGCTTGATCATGGAAGATTTGAAGTGCTTGTTCATCTTGGATTTCTGGTTTCTTAGGAATGCTGATGGCGCTTTGAGACCGGCTGTTTATTCGTTCTTCTTGTGATTGCAGTAAGCCCATTAGCTTAACTGGGGAGACATCGGCTAGGTCGAATACGACTTCAATAGACGGAATGACATAGTCATACTTGGGAGACAGACTTCGTAGAATCTTCTCCACCACCTTTTGATCGGTGAGTTCTTCACCGTAAGACCTTTGTCTCCCCACATTGTCCATAACACGGGAAAAATAATTCCCGATGGCCTCATCATCCTTCATGGCAAGGTTCTCGAAGTCTCGTCGTAGTCCTTGAAGTTTTACTGACTGTACCTGTGAGTCTCCCTGGAATTCAATCCGGAGGGTGTCCCAATCTCCTTGGCAGTGGCTGCTGCAGCGATTCGAGAAAAGAGGTGATCGTGTACCCCTTGTTGGACAATAGACATGGCTAGTGCATCCTTTCGTCGTGCTTCTTGATGATTCTGCGTGCCATTATTGGTAGCGGTCACTCCAAGATACACCACGTCCCATAGTTCACGTGACTTGAGAATAGTTTTCATTCGGATGCTCCAATGTTCATACCCTTCACCTTTAAACACCGGTATGGACACAGCGGACGCAGGGTTTGAATGTATAGGGTTTTCGGCCATGGAGGGAAAAAATCAAGTGGGTCAGTTACAAGGAACAGAGATGGAGCTTGATGAGCCAAACTTGGCTCTGATACCAAATTTGTTGGTATTTTTGAATATTAACGATAGAGAAATGAAAGGGAACTCAATAACTTCTTTTTTGATTAAATGATCGATGAGTAAGTACATGAAGGCAGAATGCACATGGCTTAAATAGGAAAAAGAAATCCAAAAAATTCTCAACAACCTAACGTCTAGCTGACTCACCCTATGAAAAAAGATGACTCATTATTCCACTAACTACTAACTAAAATAGAGGATCACATGCATAAAAATAACAAGACTTATTCAAGATGCTTTCATGCACGTGAGTTACTTGAGTTCCATGCATGCGTGGCAGTTGAGATCATATTTCATCAGAGGGCAGGGGTAACATGACGACAAGGTAATAGATGTGAAGGTAAGTTACTGGGGATTTCAATTCCTAAATCAAACAACATTGTCGTTTGGGACACACAAACAAGAAAAGCGTTTAGAAGTTCAAATAGTCACAAACGAAGCATTTATAACCAACCATTGAATCGATAGACGACTTACGACCCTATAAGGTAAAGAATATAGATGTAAAGGCACTAGTTTGAACAAGTAAACAACGATTTTCAATCATGAATGAAGAAACGAGATCAAGCAACTACAGTGAGGCGAATTAAATGAATTATATACAGCAGTGGTGGTAATCCTAGGAACCAAAGATTTTCAACAACACGCTAATTACAGATTGAACAACGTTAGAGCAATCTAAAGATGCATCACACACACTTTGCTGCCATTTCTCTAGAAAAGCTTTGATATAACATTGCACGAAGTCCAGAATGCAGCAGAAGCAGCCCTGAGGATAGCAGGATTTTGATATATCCTAAGAAAATATATGAAGAGTGTAAGATGGTAAGATGAAAGTATAAAGATAATCAATGAGAAATGAACCACTTTTTGGCCTTTAATCAACAAGTGAACAAGGGAGGAGGTGGTACGTGGTGTGAAAGAGAGACGAGAAGGGAGATCTAATCCATCCATTCATATACGATCCAAGGGCCAAAAAGTAAATTTTTTTGTTCCTAATGGTTTTCATCGGAACCTCCCTCCTATAATATAAATATAAAGTGATAAAGATAAATCAGGTCATTTACCCGATTGCCGTTGCTCCCCAAGAAGCAACATTGTAAATGACTTTGCTTCCATCCCACGCCTTTCGAAGCTTACCCTTTTGCTTTTTCATGGAGAATGTCTTGCTAAGGGCTATAATAAATTTTCAAAACACATAAAAGGCATTGGTATGATAAATACATTTTCAAACATATTGTAGTAAAATATGTAATGCATGTGATCAATACTCACCATCCTGGAGTTGTTTTGGACTCAAATCCTGTGGAAAAAAACAAAGGTAATTAATTATACAGAGGATTATCCTATTTTCTTGAACATAAAAGGTTTGGATTGTTTACACGAGTTTGATTTTTTTCAACCTTTTATGTTAAGTAGGCATGCTACAGAAACGTTTTAGCGTTGAAAAAACTCAATTACCCCAAAATGAAGTGCACAACGTGACTTAAATTTAAATACCCAAATAAGTGTTGCTTAAATGAACTTTTGCCTCAACAAAACATCAATTAGAGGTGGCAATTTCAGCATAATTTTTTACCTAAAAACAGGCCGATCTGGACAAAGTGATATTAATATTTTAAATCATTTAATTGCAATAAACTTTTTATTTTAATAATGTAGATGTTGAAAACTTGCAGTCATAATAATGTAGATGTTAAACTTGCAATCACAGTTTCATACTTTTACCCAAGTGATTTGACTATTTTATGCCTAGAATACTCTTAAAGGCTTCGACAATGACAAAATAAAGTAATGTTTGATCCAAAATCAATAGCATTAACCTTCTATAACGATGACAGCAGGATAAAATCATAAATGTGGAATTCAACAAAATAATAATGGGAAAAGATGTGCACCTTGGTCTCTTTGAGGGAAATCAGATATGCAGCCATAAAGCATGCGATTCCATCCACGATATCGTCTTGCCTAACCAAGACATAATCTTCATCTGGCGCATTATTTCCACCTTCCCATAGATCGTTTTCACTAACCATATCCCAAGAACTATTTTCTTCTAAAATTAAATGAAATAGTTGTTAGCATTCTCCATTGAAACCACTATTTGAGTTGATATAAGTTTGTTTACTACTTTTACATGTTATACAAGATTAAAGGTGGCAATTTCAACCATAAACCAATAAATGGATCCATTTTAACTGGGTTAATTGGGGTTGTCTTTATCTCTAAAGGGTAAAACTAAAAGATTAAATGAAAATTGAAATTTCAAATGAGTTGAAGGCCATATACTGTGTAACCAAGTGCTGAAAAACTTCCAAAATTTCTTTACTAAAAAAGTAGATCACTACAGTAGTGATATAATTTTTACAAATCACAATCATATTTAACACATTAATTAATTATAAAGTTCAATATTTCGGTAAAGAAGCGCTTACATGTTGGCCCAAGTGCCCAACCCGATTTCACCCCCACAAAACTCACCCCATTTTTCTATTTAAAAAAAGTACACATTTGAACTGGACCAGTTTGACCCATTACAAAATAGTCAAAAAAACATGTTCCAATAGAAATGGAAACATGAAAGTTTTCAAAAGTGGCAGATCCAAGATTTACAACTAGGGTACGCATTTCAGTGACGAAGTCCATATATTTTATAATATAAATATTTTTGCTTGGATTACATGTAACATTGCTCATGGTTCCCGAGTTAGAATACCATAAATTTTGTGTTGTCATAAATAAACAAAAACATTAATGCTACTCTTGTAGGGTCACAACTCACAAGATTTTCTTGTTCTTACATTATAAAAAAACCAATTATAATAATTTTACTAACAGCAGAACATTTTAAAACATATGGTTTTCATACAATAGGAGTTTTGAGTTGGAAGAGGTTCCCAAACATACCAGCTAAACTCTGTGGAACAGAAACTTGTGCGCACTCTAGTTTTTCAAGAAAATCAGGCCCTTCAACTCTTGACTTGAGTAGACTGCATAGCTACATAACAAAAAAGAAATTTTAAGCACTATATATTAGCCCTTAACACTAATCCAGTAAGCTGCAATGATTTTGCATTCTATTGTTAGATTAACACAATTAGCAGCTCATAAAGATGCATCAGATATAGAGCCTGGTTTGAGGGCAATCACAATTTACAACTTTGCAAAACATCTATAAGAAATCGTTATAACAGTGAGACAGATATCAATTACTGTCAGTTTGCTTCTTGGGGTGGTCTTTCTTATATTAGCAAACTAATAAGTTAGTGAATAATATAATTAATTAATTAGAAAGCTAAAAATGAAGATAAGTTGTTGAAGATGGAAATACAAATCCGTTGGATCCTAACAGGCTAACAATAAGAACTATGGCAAATATTGACGATTTACATTTCATGAACGGTAAGATGCTTCTTTGGTTGATTTACAAATACAATTGAATAAAAAGTTTCTGACCACTAATCAACTATATATGGTATACTTAGTATGTATTTCATGTCTAGACCACAGTTTGCCCACCTGTCCAACTTCCCAGCCAAAAAACAACTGATTTGACTGGTTTGTCCATGTTTATTTCATGTTATAGTAATAATGATAGAGGAAAGATGTGTTGGGGATTTAGACTTTGGCCAGAAAATAGGACTAGCAGGAAAAGTGTGAGGTAAGATGAGGTGGCTAAATAAATAACATTAACAGTGACATGGCCAAATTTTTGCTGAATAATACAACGTTCAAACAAAAACATGTTCCAGACTTCCAGTCAAGTTAACAGAACAAACAAGCAAACAAACAAATGCACCCAGTAAAACCTCACTCTAAAAGTAGGATCTAGGCGGGTGGGAGGGTATGATAAGGCTAACATTTCCTCTATCCTGGGAGATAGGCTACTCTCACTGAGACCCCCGGCTCAAAAATAACTTTTTATTTGAGAAAATACCAAGTATAAACTATAAAGTATAAAATACAAGTAGCTAAAAGTGTAGATAAGGAAAACAAAAAATAAATGTTCCCTACAAGTTACTTGAAGAAAAATTAGGTTTGTGCTTTATCCCTATAACCATAAAAATAAATACTTGACTTCCACAAATAAATAAGGGGAAACCCATAATCCCTTTTACAATATAAGGCATACACTAGAAGCAAATTCCCTCAAATTATGATTCAAAGTGTTCATCTTTATCACTTTATTAGAGTCTTCAATCATGATCATTTGACTCACAATAAATAGAAAATATAATCATAACCAAGTTTTATAAACACTCAAAACTGATTATTGCTACTTGGAGCTTGATTTGGTTTGTACAAATAGGAGATTTAGGATATAGGTTTCACATCCTACCCTACTTCTAACAACTACAAAATGGAATAATACCACACCAAATTCGATTACTAATGAAACACAGGGGAGAAATATTAGAAGTTCAACCAATGACATTGGATGTCCAGAATACACTAAGTGGATGTTTGGATATGCATATTTCTTTTCAAACAAAGGATTAAGCAACTTAAACTATCACACCCAGTAATCAGAATAACAAAGTTCAACCAATGGATGTCCAAATATTGCTAAGGGGGCATTTGGATGTGCATATCTCTTATCAAACAACGCAGTTAGCAACTTCAACAATCACACAACCCGTATCAAAATAACGAAGTTCAAGCAATGGCAATGAATGTCCAAATATTGCTAAGGGGGTGTTTGGATGTACATCTCTCTTTTCAAACAAAGTACTTATCAACTTGAACACACAACAAGCAATCAGAATAAAACCATAAGTAAACAACTTTAAACAAAGTAAACAACATGTGCTTGCTTATTCTTTCATGTAAATATGTAATTCACTTTCACCACATGTAAATGTCTACCCTAATAACATCTTCAATCCCCAAACATAGTAGTGAAAATTCAACCAATATCAGCTCAAATCCCCATATGAAACCTCAAAATCAATACTTCCCTAATCACCCCCACAACTAATTTCTCTCAATTTTAGCCCCAAATCACATAACTCCTTCATAGATTCAACAAAAACAAACAATTTAACAAACAAACAAAACTTAATTTACCAAATCAGCTTCACCGTCCGGCGGCGACCCACGGCGGACGGCGCTGGTACCGGCGGAATCATCACCCCCAACAAATCCATCACTACTTTCGTCATCATCATCTTCAACACAACCAGTGGTACTAAGCAATTCAAGAGCTCGTTGGCATTGATCAAGAACTGCTTCAAGGGTTTTCCTCTTCACACGAACCTGATCCCTTTCGGAACTCACCCTCTCAACGCCGATGATGGGTTTAGCGCCACCGGAGACCTCAACTACCTCCATAGACGAAGACCCAGATCAATCAACACATCTGGATGGATGTACAGAGCTTGAGGAAGTGGAATCTAAAAGGCGTTTGTTGTCGAATTGATGAGGGTTTGTTGTTGTTGTTGTTTTGTGGGGAAAAGGGATCGAAATTGAAGATTTGACGTAGTTGAATTGGGTGGATTTCGTGTGTGATTTGGGATTTCTGGGAGATGGTGGTGGGGGAGGGGGTGCTGGCGTGAGCCGCCTACGTACCGTATGCATTATTGATGCTATATAATTGTGTATAGGCAAAGGTAAAAACAAAATCTTTGGGGTTTTCCAACAAAATAAATGTAAAACTACAATTTTATCTACACAGCTGCATAATACATGTTATAAAGATAAAATAATAATTTTATTTAAATTATAAAACATCTATATAACATTTTAAGTATAAAGTATAAGTATTTCATGTAATAGTTTTATTTTTGTCCCCATTTGATTAACTTCTTCAAAATATTATATTATTTAATACATATTATTAATATATTATTTAATAATGTGATATTATTTATTTCACTTCATTAAATTTTATTTTATTTATAATTATATAAATTGACATTTAAATTTATATTTACTAGTTATATTTTTATAACTAAATACTATTTAAATTAAGTATTATTTTATTTAAATATTTAAGTATATAACTTTTATATATATATATATATATATATATATATATATATATATATATATATATATATCTTCATATTTATAATATCTATAATATTAATATTTTTCTATGGGCATATTGTGAGTTTAATAATTTTAATATTTATATTATATATTTTATAATAAAAATAAAAGAAGATAGAATGATAATTTTACATATGAATTAAGACATCAATATGAAAAATCATACTTAAATTTCAAAAAATTAATCATTTTATTTCATTTATGTCCGTACAATAAAGTGTAACATATGATGCTTATAATACAAATACTAAAGCATATACACGTGGACAAACAAAACTGCCATTTACTTTCAATGCCGTTCATTCATTACGATTGAGCACTAATCCCTCTTCCCCTTTCCCTTGCCCATTGTTAACAACTTGTAAGACCGGGAAGGGTGGTCAATGCAACAGTTTCACAAGGTGGAGAGATATGAAACACTTAACAGATCAAATAGGAAACCGGCTAGTGATGAAACAACGAACACTCGTATAAGAGCAAGAACAAGAACACTCAAATATGGTTTTCAAGAATGATGTAAATTGTTGTCAAGTTCTTACAAGTGTTACAAAGCATGAAATAAGATACAAGTACCTGAAACACTTTATACTACATCCTACAACCAGCCATACTTTGAAGGCCAGCTGGAAACACTAATCTAGACAACAAGATCAATGTAGAGTCAAAAGATAGATTGCCTTTTGACTAGTGACTATGACATGCCATAGCTCAAATCCTTATCTATTACAAAAAGGATAAAAGTACATACTTGGAAAGTTACAGACAAAAGAACTTAATCTACAGTTTACAAAAGCATGAACTTTTCACCAACTCATATAAGTTGGTGAGTCTTCAGAAGTGGCAGCGGAAAGTGGTTCAGCTTTTATCAAAAGGTGATTAAGAGAAAGCATGTCTTCTCTGTCTTCGGAAGAAATCAGTCTTTGGCTTTGGAATACTTTGTCCTTGAAGCTTTGGAATACTTCATCTTTGGCTTCGGAAGATATGGTCTTTTGGCTTCGGATAATTTGATACTTAGCATAATTCTTTGAGTTATATCAAATCTTCTGAAGTAACTTCCTTGTATTTCAGTTGTGCATGCTGAGAGCTCTTGGTTGTTCTTTGGTTGCATTAGCCTCTAAGTGTATTCCTTACAAACTCCCCCTAGGCTGATGCTACCAAAACTGAAGAGACCTTTGATTCTTGATTTTCATCTGTTACAGTCCTCATCAGAATCAAGACCATTCATTTGATCATCAACTGGTTAGGATTCCTCAGACTCTCAAAGTATCTCCTCATGTCATAAAGATCATGCAGAGGGAGGTCAAGTATGTTTTACTAGAAATACAAGTCTTGGCCTCCTTGATCTCTAGTGACATACCATCTGTTTGGATTGGATGCAAACATCCAAGACACAATGGGTCTCTCAGCAGCAAGAGGCTCTACTTGAATATGAGTTGGATGAGCAGCCTCTTCTTGATCTCCCTCAGGATGTTCTGACCCATCCTGAGGTGTAGAGGTGGATGCCTTGGACCTTTTCTTCTTCTTCTTCTTCTTATTGTCTCTTCTGATGGCCATCCTTTTCCTCTTCTTGTATTTTAACTGAGGAGACTGGCCTGTAGTACCAGATTGCTCTTGTTTGTCTTCCTCAGTTGGGTCCTTGTCCTTCACAGGTTCAGAAGGAGAAGGATCAGGACCCTACTATATATCAGAAGATGAAGCTGGCTGTGATGCAACACTAGGTCCAGATTTTGTTGTCTCTTATGGTTCAACCTTGACCTCAGCTTCAGGTGCAGGAGAATGCATGTCAACCAGCTCATCTCTCTTGATCTTCTACTTGATCACTCTATTATGCTCATTTATGGTGGATAGAGACTTTGGACCAAGTCTCCTTCTAGAGAATCCATACAGCTTCAAGAAGCACACCGTCTTCTGTCTGTCAGCAGATTTCTTCAAGTTTGCTCTGATGATGGCTCTTGACTTTGCAGCCTCTTCCCTCATCTTCTTTTTTGCAGCTTTTTGCTCTTTTTTGCACTTGTTGCTCAAGCTGCTTGAGGTATTAGAACTCAATGTAGTCATATGGAAAGGGAAGAAGGTCTGCTGCCTGATAAAGGCCTGTAGCACTCAGGTAGGTGATCATTTTTTGTCTATCTTGTTCCTTATCTTCCTGAGTTTGTTGTTCAGCAGCCATAACCTCTGTCTCAGGGCTTTCCTGAACTGGAAAGAGGGTAGGAGCTTTGTAGAGTCTTTTTCTCCTTCTTTCTTCTTTGATCTTGAGGAGAAATTCTGCATCCTCAGCTTCCTTCCTCTCCTTTGACACTTCAATGTCAGCTAGTTCACTTAATTGCTCCAAGAGGAGAGAGATGAGTTCATCAATGTTGTAGTTTTTGGACCCCAAATAATTCAATCTGGCTTCCCTTAACTCATCATCTTGAGTGCTTGGCCTGGGGGCAGCCCTGATTGCAGCTTTTATGAAGCCAGGGGTCCTACTTGAACTCTCCCCCTTGCCTTCCTCTTCCTCTCTCTTTTCTCTTCTTTAATCTCCTCAGAAGTCATCTTCCTTTTACCTTTATTACTCACAGACCTGTATGACTCAGGTTGCAGAGAGCTTTGGCCTTCATTGCTTGGTTCTACACTTAAGATCTGGCCAAAGAGAGGCTGTGAGACACCTTCACAAGCTGGTACCTCACTAAGGGTAATGGGTGTTGAGGGTGCTGAAGCAGCTCCTATCTTAAGGTTCACAGGCTCAACTGCTGGCATTCAGCCAAGGTTTCCCCTTTGAAGCTAATCTTAGGGTCCACCTCAGCATCCAGTTGACCAAAAGTCTTGCCTGCTAGCCTCTGTCTATATAATCATGTTCTCAGCTTAAACTCTTCAAGCACCTTTTGTTGAAACCTATCAACTAACCTTGCAACTTACCTGTTTTGACTTGGGTTGGTAAGTAGGAGGTCAACTAGATAGGAGCTCTTATAGTATCTTAGGTTGTAGAAGTTGAAGATCTCTTGTTGACCATGAGACCTAGAGATTACTAGGGCTCTTCTTTGATCATCATATCTCCATCCTACTATTGGATTTTCAGCAGGGTGAGATAGAGTAGGCACAACCCTTAGTATACCCTCCTCAAACAAGCTTTGAATGAGTGAGTCCACATTAATATGGACTTGAGGAGGTTGTTGAGTATGGACAACTACAAGTGAGGGTAGTGTGTCCTCTATGTCCATACCCTGAGATGAACTTCCAAGTTCTGTGATTGTAAGTACAGACTTTCTCCCCCTTTTTGGTAGCATCACCCTCTTGCACAGAGGAGCTAGGAGTTAGGTCCACCACATCCACATGTTCTTATAGGCCTAGTTGAGCCCGCTGGATGGGTCTCTTAGCTAACTTGCCCTTGAGATCGGTGATCTCAAGTTGCTGGTCATTGACCCTTCTTTGTAAGGTAGTCACCTGAGATTTTAGGTGACTAACCTTAGAAACTAATAGGTGCAGAGTTTAGTCAGTTTGTGCACCTTTAGTTGCATACTCCCCTTATCTTCATTAGAAGAATCACGTGGGGATGAGAGAATAGGACCAAGGTCTTCTTCCTCATCACCAGCTTCTGTTTCTTGGCTGCTGGTTTTCCCCTGCACACCGATACCTTCAAAAGAAGTGTCAATGGGCTAGGTGGCCATGCTTGAGGTCTGAATGATGCAATCACTTGTAAAAGTGAGAGCCTCTTCCATATAGGCCTAAGGTCCACCTCAGTTGTGGGTGGATGATGTCGGCTAGATATAGGTGATGCAAGAGCACTCATCTCTCCTTGAGCAGGGGTGGAGAAGAGAGATTCATGGTACTCACTGAATCCTATATCTTCATTATCATAGAATTCAAGGTTGGGTATTGGTTGGTTAAGATCAAGCAGCTCGGGATGGTAACTTTCCCCTGAAGGTTGATCACTAGAATTTTGAGACTTTGAGTGAACGCTTAAGGCTGGAGTAAGGAACCTCAGCACTGATCATAGAAATAATGGGAGTGGTTTGCTGCTCAGGAGAAGTGGGAGCTCCAGTGTACACTTTTTCCTGCATGTTTGGTGATTTGGGGGCCTGCTCAACCTGAGTAGACTGAGCAAGGGTTCGTTTGGATTTTCTTTGGTAGGTGATGGTGATTTGTGGCTGTATGGGGGTTACAGATGTAGAAGGTGTGGGTTCAACATTGGCTGGTGCTGCTAAGTTGTCACCTTGAGCAATGAGCTCTAATATTTTTGGGACCAGGGCTGTTTCGACCCTTGAGAAGCCAACAGTTAGCTTTCTTATTGTCTTGAAGATGCCGGGCTTCATCTGTACCAATTTAAGAACATTACCTGTTCCCCTTAACTGTGTGCCCAGTTTACAGTGATGAATGTACTGAACATATCTATGGAACATATAATATTCTAAGGAGTCCAAGTTTGCAAGCAAATTTGTATATACAAATGGAGAATACCTAAACTTGACCCCTTGAACCATTCTATGGACTATGTAAGAAAGGTCTTCAGGAATTTGGTCCCATCCTCCATGTTTATTGAGTAGTCCCCTTCATAGCCCATCTGCAGGAATGAGTTATTAATAGCAGACTTAAGGAAGGACAAGTCACCCTCTTCATTATCCAGCCTTAGGTGAGAGTTGATGGTGGCTCGAGTGATGAATACTCTCCTCCCCTACACTGTGGCAGACAGTGCCTTCCTGCCGTCCAAGATGACATCTTGGCAGGTCCTCCAGAACTCCAAAAGTTGATCTTCGTATATTAGAGGGTCGATTATAAGTGTGGTGAGGTAGTTGGTTAGAGATAAGAAGAAACAAACGTCTGAGAAACCAGGATTTTTCTTAGACGTCAACAGATCAACTTGATTATGTTGCCTGTGTAAGTGCATGGAGAAATCCGATTGGTTTCGGGATCAGGGTTGGCTATTTTGAGTAGCTTTAAGATGAAGAAGGGTAAGAACAAAGTCGGTTTGTGGGTGAATTTAGGGTTGAATCTTGCAGATGAAGGAGAAAGTGAAAGAGGGGGAATCGTTGTACATATATATATATATATATATATATATATATATATATATATATATATATATACTTATTAATAAAACAATAACTTTAGTGCCACGTGACATTCTCTTAAGGCTTTATTTTTTTAATTCCCACCTAAATATGTATTTGTTCTCAATGTTAGTCTAGATTCATTTAGAGAAATTTAGGAAAATTTTAAAATTTTAACCATAAATTAGAGTGTATCTGTTTTTGGAAATGAAATCAAACCCGATAATTCTTCTTTCCTCAAATAATTCATCTACAAAAACTGCAAATCACTTTCAAATCCATAAAATGCTCGGTTTATATTCGAATCGTGACAAAAATTACGGGATTTCTTCATTGATTCCTCTTCAATTCGAAGGAATTCATGGGTATTTTTATTTGGAAATGAAATCATACCCGATTTTGTAACACACAAATTGAATAAATAAAATATCAAATACTTTGTATAAAATTTTAGAAAATATAAAACAATATTTTCATATAAAATATGTTTAAATTAAATATGTAAATATTTCAAGTAAAACAATAATAATATCTTTTTAAACTTTCGTTGTTGAAATTGTTAATTATTAAATAACATAAAAATAAAAATAAAATCAAGTGTGTTATATATTAAATAAGACATAACAACTTTTGATTATAAGGTCACAAATGAACAAAAACATCCTTGTAAACTACATTTGTAGTAACATTAGTAGGTTTACACTCATTATCTAAAGTTAAAAGGTTTAATTCATCTTTACTCTTAACTTGTGACAAGATGCTATAAAGCTAATCATGGGTAAAAATAGACTTTTTCAAATAAAAGCCGACACTTGACATAGATTGACCTTGACTTTTGTTTACTGTCAAAGCTAAATATACAGTTAAAAAACTGTCTTCTTTTAGACTTAAAAAAATACTTTTGACGGGTCAAATCGTGAGCTAGATATTCAGTGGGTGTAAGGATATTAGTCTGAAAAATTAAGATTTAAATAATATACACTAACAAGTTATGTGTAATAATTAGATCAATTACGAAGTATTTTGACCCTGTAATCAAATATAGAGATATAGTATTGAATCGGGTTGGATCGGGCTATAAATGTTCATAATATCTCTGATTATTTGTTGATTATTATTTATTTAATACTAACTTTAGTAAACTCGTGTATTATACGGGTTAAAAGAATAAAATATTAAATATAATAAAATATTATGAAGTATAAAATGATAATCTAAAATAAGATATGATTAAAATTACATATGAGTAATAACTATAAGTAATAAAATAATGATATTAATTTTTAAACTTTTGTTTTTAAACTTTCTTTCCAAAAAAAGTTAAACATTTTTTTTCAAAACAAACCGTATTAAAAATGTTATTTTTAATTTTTTTTATTATAACTCCTAATTTTAATTATTTTTAGTTTATAAAAAAACTTACTTTTAAAATACCAATTTTAAATATTTTAAATTTTAAAAAAAGTTAGATGTTTTAGAAAATTTTTTGAGCCGTATAAAAATTATTTTCTAAAAATAGCATTAATAAAAAAAACATATTTCTTAATTTATTAAAAAACTTATTCCAAAAAATAATTAAAATTATTTAATATTTATTAATTTAGATAATTATTTAAGAGGAGAGAGAGGCGGAAAAAATAAACTTGGGGAGCCTAAAAATATGCCAAGTGTCCCTCTAAGTTACTCTTTTAGTATTATATATATATATATATATATATATATCATTAAGTACAACTATCTATACAATTCACACAACCTTTTAATGTGGTATGTATGAAATGTTATGCAAATTAACTAAAGAGTCAAATTTTATGCTATTTTTAACTCATTGTTTGTATCTGTATACTATGATGTAACATTTGATTTAAATTATTGTGGTTTTTTATTGTGTTTGTATCATTTTACCTTACTATGAACATCAATGAAATACCTTCTTTGACTTTCCACTTACTCATATACAACAGGTTGTTTTAAATGTTTATTTTATCTGAGTAGTATTGTAATTGTTTAGTTATGTGCAGTTATCAAGTTATCGTTCCTTTCGCTATATATTACTTTAGAAGGTTTAATTATATGCAAACTATTGTTTTAGATGCTTACTTTATCTGAGTTGTATTTTAATTGTTTAATGATATACAACTTTTATTGCTACTTTGTTGTTTGATATTCTACCTGCAAGTTGAAAAATATCATAACATATATACATATAAGTTCAAACTTATTATGTCCCTGCGAAGATTGTTTGATGCGTACTGCAACTTGCAACATGTTTATGTACCAGCAAGCATTGTATATCAATTTAGATTTTAGTTACTTTGTTATTTATTTGAATTAATACATTTAAATCCATTTGCTAATAATATTTTCACAAAAGTCTATATACAA
Organism: Flaveria sonorensis; assembly: GCA_025506505.1. Taxonomy (NCBI): domain Eukaryota; kingdom Viridiplantae; phylum Streptophyta; class Magnoliopsida; order Asterales; family Asteraceae; genus Flaveria; species Flaveria sonorensis. The sequence continues at coordinate 50,895,977 of CM046427.1, read as the reverse complement.
TGTATTATCAACAACATTATAGCTTACGAATTTTTTTAAACAACAATAATATTTTTGGATTGAACCCGTGTGTTACACGGATCTTTAGCCTAGTATATATATATATGATATGAATTTGAGCCAAAGTTAATGCAAACGGATAATCTTTGAAATCCGGATGTCGATCCCACTTTTGAAAAAGTGCTCAAAAAGGTAGTTTTCTTGGAAGTCTAAATCTTCTGAAGGTAATTTGTCTTTGGAAGGTTTGAGAAAAACTTTCGAAGCCAATTTGGCTTCGGAAGATATTCCTTAGTTTTCTAAGAATTTTGCTTCGGAAGAAAAATACTTAGAGTATTTTACTTCCTAAATAGATTTTGCTTCGGAAGATATCAAATGTCAGAAATCTTATTCAATAAGAGAATAAAGCTTCCGAGATTTAATTGCTTTCGGAAGAAAGTAGTCCTTTAAAACAGATAAGTACTTGGTGACAAATATAAGCTTCGGAAGATATATTCAAATTTCTTTCGAAGGTTAGTTTCTCAAAAGTAGTTATGTGTTTTGAAGACATAATTTTCTTTCGAAGACAACTGGATGTCTTTCGAAGGAAAATATATCCAAAATTTTCAAAATTCTAAGGGATATCATTTTGAAAAATTTCTTCCAAAATAAACTGGGCTTATATGGTGATCATATAGACAACTTAAGACACACATATTATTAAAAATCAACTTGAGTTTAGTTTAAGAAAAAAATCTACTCAAAGTTAATCATCCCAATAGCTGATACAAGATACTTAAATCTCGATTTATCAAAAGCTTTTGTGAATAGTTTAGCATATTGTTTATTTGTGTTAACTTTGACTAGTTTTATCAATTCCTTTTCAAAATTATCTCTAATCAAATGATACTTGATGTTGATGTGCTTTGTCTTTGAGTGTTGTACAGGATTCTCTATAATAGAGATAACACTGTTGTTATCGATGTGGATGAGAGTCTCCTTGAAGTTGAATCCATAGTCTAGCATCTGATTTTGAATCCAAAGCACTTGAGCACAGCAGCTTGTAGCAACAATGTATTTAGCTTTAGCAGTTGATGCAGATACATAGGATTGTTTCTTGCATTGCCATGAGACTATCCTTCCACTAAGAAATTGACATCCCCTAGATGTTGACTTTGAAGTCATATTGCAACCATCATAGTTACTATCTGTATATGCATACATATTGAAGTCAGAATTCTTTGGATACCAAAGGCCTAAATTGGGAACACCTTTAAGATATCTGAAAATTCTCTTAACAACAACCAGGTGTGACATTTTAGGTCTGGCTTGATATCTTGTACAAATACATGTATCAAACATGATATCTTACCTGCTGACAGTGAGGTACATAAGAGACCCAATCATAGCCCTGTATAAATGTTCATCTACACACTCCCCCTCAAGATCTGGTCTTAGAGAGTGGTTTCTAGCTATGGGTGTCTTAGCAACCTTGCACCCAGTCATGTGAAACCTGGTAAGTATGTCTTTCACATACTTTGACTGGTTTATAAAGATGCCATTGTCAACCTGCTTCACTTGAATTTCTAGAAAGAAATTGAGTTCTCCCATGGCACTCATTTCAAATATATTCTTTATCAGCTTCTTAAAGTCTTTGTAGAGCTTCAGATTAGTTGACCCAAAGATAATGTCATCTACATAGATTTGAACCAGTATCAAGTCATTTCCTGTTCCTTTGATGAAGAGTGTTCTATCAATAGTACCTCTCTTGTATCCATACTGATAGAGATACTATGATAGTATCTCATACCACTTCCTTGGAGCCTAATGCAGCCTATAAAGAGCTTTGTCAAGCTTACAGACATAATCAGGATGATCTGGGTCTATAAAGCCAGGTGGTTGTTTGACATAAACTTCCTCATCAATAACCTCATATAAAAAGCACACTTGACATCAAGTTGGTAGACCTTGAAATCTTTAGATGCAGCAAAAGCCAAGAATATCCTTACAACTTCAAGTCTTGCTACAGGAGCAAAAACATCTGTGTAGTCAATCCCTTCTTCTTGTGTGTATCATTGAACAACCAGTCTTGCCTTGTTCTTGATGACAAGTCCTCTATCATACTTCTTGTTCCTAAATACCCACTTGGTACTTATGGTAGTCTTCCCTTGAGGAAGTGACATAGATTTCAAACCTTCTGTCTCTTGAATTGAAGCAGCTCCTTCTGTATTGCTTCAACCTAACTTCCATCTTTCAAAGCCTATTCAATCTTCTTAGGCTCTATCTGGGACAAGAAACAAGTGTGAAGACAAACATTTTTGTGATGGGTTTGTCCTCTTGTTCTCACCCTAGTCTTAACATTTCTAATGATGTTTTTAGTGGGATAGGACTTGTGGATTCTCAGTTAAGAAATCACAGCAAGTTGTTTGGACAAATCTAAATTAGTGAAATTCAGATATGGTGCTTGAGAATTATCCACCACATCAACACACTTATCAAGTGAGACTTGATCCAATGAGTGTGTTACATCATTAATGTTGTCTTTTATGGAGTTGTTATCAGCATCAAGAAATTCTTGATCACTATAACCACCTCCATCGCCACCTACATTGGAAATTCCTTCATTTGAGTTCTATGTCTCTGTGCTAGAATTTACAGGCACTTTAGATGTATCAGCTGAAGAATTTATCATTTTTATGTTGACAGGATTTCTAACTGCGGGGCTAGTTACCACTGGAGCTGAAGTAGTTTGAACACTTGGTCTTCTCAGTTCAAATCTTGGATCAGAATCTTCTGTTGATAAGGTACATGTACATCCTGAAATATTCTCATAAGATTTGTTAAAACAATTGGTAACTAAATCAAGATCAAACAACCAATCAGGACTAGAACCTTTCACACTGGGTATGTGCTCATTAAAGGTCACATTGGCTAACTCCTCAACTACTCTAGTTATGAGATTGTATACTCTATAAGCCTTAGCTTGGGAAGAGTATCCAATGAAATGTCCATCATCTGATTTCACATCAAATTTGGCTATTTGATCCTTAGTATTCAAGATGGTGCAAGGACATCCAAATGATCTGAGAAAACAATGAAAGGTCTCCTTTTGTGCCACAACTCATAAGGAGTCTTACCATGAGACTTAACCACTAAAACTATGTTCTGCATATAGCAGGCAGTATTGACTGCCTCTGCCCAGATTATGATGGGCAGTTTAGAGTTAGACAGCATGGTTCTTGCAGCTTTAATAAGTGTCTTGTTTCTCCTCTCAGCAACACCATTTTGCTGAGGAGTCCTGGGAGCACTATATTGTCTTGAAATACCCTTTTCATCATAAAATGCATCAAGGATTTGGATTTTAAATTCGGTTCCTTGATCACAACTTATGATTTTGACCTTGTGATCCATATTGATTCTTAATTTTCAGAATGAAACTCTTCAAGATCTCAGGGATCTTATCCTTAGTTCTGAGAAAGAAGACCCAAGTGTATCTTGTGAAGTAATCTGTGATCACCAAGTAATAAGAGGTCCTTCCTAGACTTATTACACTGGTGGGGCCAAAGAGATCCATATATAATAAGTGTAGGGGTGTGGTCATGAAGTTCATTTCCTTTAGCTTGTGAGATACCTTGTGTTGCTTCCCTTTCAGGAATGCAACATAATGATCATCACTTGTAAACTTTTTCTTTGGCATTCGAGTTACCAAATCATTTTCAATTAATTTATTCATGTTATGTCTCTGATCACAGAATTAGGATACACTCAAAAGATTGTACCCAAGCTCCTTGACAAAGTTTACCTTTTCAATGCTGAGCTTACTATTTGTGACCTTGCCCTTCTAGTGATGTAACCACCAGATTCTCCTTCAAAAGCAACTGGCCCTTCATCAATTCTTTCAAAGTTTTGCAGCAAAGAGCCATTGCTTGTCATGTGACTGGAACAGCCACTGTAAATGATCCATACATTTCCTTTAGTCTTTAACTGTTCCTACATAAAAAAGATGGTTAGTTACATTTGGAAACCCAAGCCTCATTGGTCTTGGGCTTGTCAAAGTGAATAGAAGATAATGTAACAGTAATTGATCCTATATGCAAGTTCCGAGGATCATTTGTTGTTGTTGATGAAGAACCTTCAGTCACATGGCCTTCCTTCATCTTCCACACCATCTTTGGAAGACTAGATTTGACCTTCAACACTTCGGAAGTTTGAATAACTTTGAAAGTTTTGGAGACTGGACCTTCGGAAGCTTTTGCATCCACTACAGCAGGCTTTAGTACTTCGGAAGCATTTCTTTCTTCCGAGATCAAAATTTCTTCCGAACGTAAGTTTTCACTTATCTTTTCCTTCACTTTGGGGCTTCCGAAAGGAAGAGATTTTCCTTCTGAAGCTGTTTCCTTCTTCTTCTTCTCAGAATTTTTCTTCTTGTTCATGTGGATAGTACTTTTGGGATTGTAGATGCAATCCTTAGGAAAGTGAGAAGTACTACCATACATGATGCATTCGGTTGGTATACTTCTGAGAATCTTCTTTTGAGTGGGAGGTTGAGCTTGATCACTCTCCACTTCCTTCTTCATCTTCTTAGATGACGCATCAAGCTTCTTGGGATGAGGTTTGCTCTTGGAACTAGATGGTTCAAGCTGTGCAGCAGTGGTACACATTTTATCAACCTTCTTCTCTGAATTAGGATGATTTGGATATGTACTAGGACTCCTGGTACTAGAGTCCATGGTTGGGTCCTCAGTCTTTACCACTTCAAATCCAGTAGAGATGAAAACCTGCTTTTGCTTGGAGTTGAAAGTGGCCTTCCTCTCTTGAGCTTTCTTGCACTTTCTCTTAGCTGCCCTGATCAAGTTCTTACTGGCAGACTTGGTCATCCTTGATTCTTTCTTCTCTCTAAGAGAATAGTGTCCCTTCTCAGGATAACCCTTGTCACTCGCCTCAGGTTCATCCTTCATTATCTCCCTTTCATCTTCATCTTCTTCTTGAATGGGATCTATAAAGGGCAGCTTATCTTGACAAGTTCCACACCTTAGAGGTCTTACAGTTAGTAATATGTATGGAGGAGCTATCTCACTTGAACCCAATCCTTGCATGTTCTAATAAAAAATCTTTGCATGCATGGATGAAGATATTATGTTCTTGAAGGTTTCCTCTTCAAGAATACGTTTCTCTGCCTTAGCTTTGCTGATCATATGCTCAGCTTGGCATTCAGTTAACTTGGTAATAAGATCCTTAATTTGAGTCCTGTAATTTGTATGCTCATACTTAAGAGTTGAAATGGTTTTCTCTAGATCTTCTATTTAAGTTTGTAATCATTTGTAGCTCTTTTAAAATTAGCCTTTTCAATGTTCAAGGACTCAAGGTCAAATCTCACTTCCAAGTTATAGGACCAATACATGTTAACTTTAGTAATGCATTCAGGAGTACAAAGATGTTCTAATACCTTAGCTTCTTCATGATTAACCATCAGTGCTTGGTTTGAAGAAGCATTTTCTACCTGAAACTTCCAGTCAAAGCCTCCTTCTTCAACAGCAACAACAACATGTTGTTTGGGTTGGCTTGGCATCTCAGTTCTTGGAGCCGCATCAGTGTAGTTTGGTCTGGTTTTTGCTTGGCCACCATTTGTCCTTGGTGCCTTGCACTCTCTAGCAAAGTGTCCCATTTGGTTACAGTTGTAACACTTCACTTTGCTTTTGTCCAGTCCAAACTTTCCACTGGCCATATTGCTGGGAAACTTTCTACCTGTCCTCTTGTAGAACTTTTTGGCGCTGTGAGTAAGAAGAGCCATCTGTTAGATTATCTCTATGTACTCCAAATCATCCAGATGGATACAGTCCAGGTCTTCAAGAGTGAAAAGAAAGTTGCCAGAACTTTCATCAGTAAATACAAAGGCTTGTGCAGAGCTTGGATCGCACCCTTGTGCAGAGCTTGGATCCCACTGTGATGATATTTTAATCGAGTTCACCTATTCATTTCTTAGCTAGGATCGCACCCTTAATCCACTCAGAAGGAAACTTAATATTGGGAAAACACATTGGTTCAACTCGAAGCATTTTACTTAGACTCAGACTTAAACCCATACCTCCTTAGGTATTTTATCTTAACTAGTTGGGCTAAGGGTCATTGGTGATTAAGATTAGATTAGAGTTAACTAGATTTTTTATCCTCATAGTTTTATAAAATTATCAGTTAACTACACCTAGCTAACACCGTTAATAATTTTCATTGAATCTTTCCACTTGAGCGTGTTTTAGTAAAAACAATTCGAGAACCAGTCTCATATGATGAGTTTTATGCATTTAGCTTCTTAGGTAATCATATAATGATTTGACTCAATTTATTAGATAAAATAAAATCTAAAGATCACCATCTAAAAGTGATTTTTCTAAACATACACCACAAAAAATAAAAATAAATAACAAGTCATATGAAACCAATTGTTTGAAGCATAACCATAAAACACCAAATGTTAAAGTAAAAAAATAAACAGTATAATATTAATAATCTATGAATTATAACCATAAAACATCAATCATCATACCAATAAACTTTTAACCAAAGACTTTTATAATGCAAGAAAATCAAAAAGTATCATAACTATTAAACCAAAAACAATTATTTGTATTAGAGGATTCTTTATAGTTACATAGGGTTTGAACCACTCACCATATGCCACACGAAGTAACTTACTATTTTACATCTCAAACCCTGCCAATCCTACTAAGTAGGGGCCTCAGATTTGCATGTGTGTATGATATTCACCATTACATTCAAAGAATTTAAAGTATAACATAAACCAAAAGGATTGTTCAATTTCGCCATCTTGATCAAACACATGCATAACCATCACAAGTTTCTATCATGTAACCCTAGTTATTAACATTAGTCCAATTCAATATAACATCATATTATCATCTAACTTACATGTATACATGAACATCCAACTTTCCAAATTATCACATTCAAGTTTTCAACAACATAATGTGACTTGTAAACCAACCATATAATTGTATATTATCATCCCAAATACCATTCTAGCATGTCCCTAACATTTCATGCATGTTCAAACCATTGTAATTCACAACCACAATTACCAAGTTTTCTCATTAAGAAGATGAAATCTAATAATTCATATTTCATGAAACTAACTAATAATTCTTCAATTATATGATCGATCTAACCTATATTCATTATTACAACATGACAAACATCACTAAATATCAAAATCCAAAGTTTTTGGAAATTAAATTTTACAATTTGGGTAAGTTAAGAACTACACGTTAAAACTATGATTTTCTTCCATAATCCACGTAAAACAATAACAATAATATCAAACAAACACAACTGCAACATTCAATTCCATCATTATTGAGTTTAGATAGGATGAATTATTTAGGGGTTGTTCATAGACTAAATTCATGAAAAAGGATAAATGATGATTGATAATTCTTACCAATTCACGTTCTTGATCATGATTGGAACTTCCTAATGTGTTGTACTGATCAAATCAAGCAAAACAATGGTGAGGTTTGTGTGTGGTGGTGGCCGACCGCAAAGATAGGGGAGGGGGGTCTTCTCAGCCGTAAATGGGGGTTGTGGGGGATTAGGGTTTTTTTTCTAGTTTTTATATTTAGCAATAATTTTCATTTCCACCATTTAGTTTTTATAAATTATCAAATTAACTTATAAAATATTTATAAATCATTTTTCTTTCTTAACTGTTGGGTTTTATAAACCATCAAATGAAATTTTGGTCATCTCATATTATCCTTAATAATATATAATTCTCATAACAACGTGCAAAGACGAAAATCATAAAATAACACGTAACTCATTTATTTCACATAATCACATAATAATATCACTTAATTATTAATCAAGTTAATATCTTTTAAATCAACATCAATCATTTAATAAGTCACCAATGTTCAATGACAACTTTTGTGTGATTACGTGATGTGTATGTAGGATTCGACAGAACTAACGGAGTTTCGTTAGCTGAAAATTACATCATCGACAATTAGGTTATGGATGGGTTACATGCAAGGGTTCGATTAGTGTTTCTTCCCAGATTAGGGTCCGATTTTCGATCAGTGTTTATGGTTCAATTTGGTTAGGATCGGTAAAGACACTTCTAATTGTTTAGGCGATGGTGGTTAATGGTTCAATTAGTCCTTACATATAAAAAGACTTAAATGCTCTTACCTTTAACACACTTATTTAATGGAGTTAGTGAGTTGAAGTTAATTAAGATAAATTAAAAACCAAAAGAAGTAAACTCAAGAGTTTAAAACCTTTAGATGAAAAACGTTATTTTAATCAAACCATAAGAATCAAAAACGAAGTTTACTCTTATTCAACAAAGTATAAAAATCCATTTACGAATAATAAATTAAAACAAAGACTCATTGCTTGATAATAATTTATACCTACAATTACTAAATGACCCTCTTATTTTATACTTTTATCATTAAAGTCAATCTCACTTACGTAATTATTACTGATTTATAGTTTATTTCTACTCGATGTTGGCTACACGGATGACTATTAGCGAAATGAGGAAACATATGTTAAATGTAAGTGAAATCAAATAAAAGATAAGTGTACTACTATAATAATTATGCGGGTGATTGTCCTTAATGATAAAAGTCAATGATTGAAAGTATAATTAATTAATTGTATTACACATCATGATATTACTAAAATCTAGTTTGTCTTATGAGTTAATCACACAATTTATATTTTAAATATGATCTAAACCACTTGATTAAATATTTATTTCCATGAATACAAAACATGATGAAAATATGTTAAATGATGAAATCGTTTTCAAATATTTTATTATTTGATTTTAAGGTTGATAACATAGAGAGTAAAGTTCGATTTTTGTCCCATTATAACTATTTGAGTACTATGCTTAAATCGTAAAATATCATGGCTTAGATTTTTTTCAAAATTTTAATCGTCACAACATTGGTAATGTCATTAGATTTAATAAAATAACCAATACACTCTTAGATCATTAACAGTAGATTTCTTATATATCTGTAAGTGTGTTTCATATATTATATGAAATGTGTGTAGATGGTTGTAAATGGATGAGAAAGAAAATTTTATTGTTACTATTCATCCCAATTAATTTTTATATTTTTTTAAAGTAGTTGTTAGTGGATGAGAGAGAAAATATAATGATAAAGATATAAAAATATTATTTAATTAAAAAAAGAAAGAAAAAGTAACGCTAAAGATATTAAAAAAATTATATTTAATTGAAAATAAGAGAGAAAAAATAATAGTTTTTTGTGTATATCTAAGGTTAATGATAAGAAAACTGATGTGAATGCTCTTAAATACTAAAAGCATTCATAGTAGGTTCATTATATATTTGTGAGTATGTTCCGTATATAATATGAAATGCTTATAAGTAATTGTGAATTAAAGAGAGATAAAATAACACTGTTCATTTGTATATGTAATAAGGCATTATTCATCCCTATTAACTTTTTAATGTTTTTGAAAAATAGTTATGAGCAGAGGAAAGAGAAAATATAATGATAAAGTTATAAAAAGTTATTATTTTATTAAAAAACTAATATTTTTAGTGTAATTATAAAGTTAAGGATAAAGAACTGATGTGAATATTCTAAAATAATTATTGTTAACTATCTAATAACACACTCTTAGCTAAGTGAACTTTCTGAATTTGTAACTTGGGCCCCAAACTTTGATTATTTACAAAAGTGTTACAAGTTTTTCAAATAACCACTTTCTTCTACTGCCTCATGCTCTATTGTTCTTCAATTGGGTTTTACAAATCCATTTACGTATTCAACTATGGATCAACTAGATATCAGTTCCATCCAGTCATCGTCAATTTAGTCAACGTTGAAGGAAGACGACTATTGGTTTTTTCTAGATGTGGCGGCGATGATACAAAATGATATCGGGTGGTAATAGATAGTCGACGCCCTTCATGATAAACCGAACAAAGAGGTGAAAGTGTACCGCGATAGAACGGGGTGAGTTAGCCAATTATCCCGAAGGCAAATATGGCGCTGATGGAGAGGAATTGTCTCTTAAGTTTAAAACGGAGATGGCACATTGTAAATTTGGATTTTGAGTTGGGAACATATCATATATAGTGTTTGGTTGAGGAGAAGAAATAAACCCTCTAATTGATAATTCTTCAACATCCTTTAAGGGATTTGAAAATCGATTAATTAAAGGTTGCGAGAGGGATGCATAGGTTCTAGGTTGGTAAAAGGATGTACCCAAATCGATTCAATAGCATTTAACAAAGGCGGTGTACAAAGCGGCAATGTGGTAGCAAAGGCGATGTACCACTTATTTGGTTACAACAAATAAACAACGCAAATGTACCATTTAACTAAGTGGTAATGAGCTGGGTGCCGAAGCCTTTTGTCCCATTGACATGAAGACTATAGTTTAAATTCTGACATGAGTAAGATAGGAATTAATTTAGTTTAGAAGTGTAAATAGATGAATGTGTGCATTATGATTTTAAAAAAAACTAAATGGTAATGTTAGTCCTTAAAAACTTATGTAAATATAACCTGTTGTCACTAAGGCAGTTCACCCACTATATATGATAAACACCTAAAGGGATTAAAGTGGTTTATATAATAAAAGTATTTTATTATTATTAAAGAAATATTTTCATTTGTATACTTTAAACAAACTCTTTTATGTTAAATCTTATATTGTTTCGTTATTATTGTGTTTACTATTTAATAAATACATTTTACGGGAAATAATAAATGTTTTTATTTGTATAAAATCGAATTTTTAAACCCATACGCTTTTTAAGCTTTTTTTTAATTGTTCGTTTTCTAAGTGTTTTATAAATGGTTTTAGAAATGTTCTGTTTTTTTAAAACTAGTCAGTTTCTACAAACGTCTTTTCTAATACAATTTGGTTTTTTTTAAACGTCCTTTCTAAAATCGTTTGATTTTTTGACCATTTTTTAGAAGTGTCTGTTTTTTAACATACTTTTTTAAAATGTTTAGTTTTTTACACATTCTTTTTAACACCATATGGTTTTGTTAAATGCGTTTTTCTCATCTTTTTAAGAATCATTTGTTTTGTTAAACGTCTTTTTAATAGTGTTAAAACCGTTCAGTGTTTTAAAATGTCTCTTTGTGAAGTGTTAAAAAAATCGATACTAAAACCGCTAAGAAAAATATGTTTAAAAAGACTGGACGACTTTAAACTGTTTAAGAAAAACCATTTAAAAATAAATGGCTTTAAAAAGATGTTTATGAAAGTCGTTTACATAAATTGACTGGTTTTAAAAATGTCGTTTAAAACAAAGAATGGGTAAAAACTAACGTCTTAATGATTTAAAATACTTTATAAAAGACAACTAAAAAAACAAACAGGCTAAATGTCAAACTTTAAAAAAAGGAATGGTTTTAGAAATAAGACAATTTTATTAGTATATTTAAAACGTGTTTTGTTAATTTATACACGTAATAATAATGAATTAATGAGAACTAAAATAAAATATTTTAGAAAAAAAATAAAAAAAATGTTTATTTAACATATACATATACAAACAATTTTTTATATGAGGGAGTCTTCTATGCAAATACTAAGTATTGTGAGAATATTATGGGTGTGCATGAGTTGGTTTGGTTCGTTTTTGCTCTCAAATCGAAACCAAAACCAATATGTTGGGTTTGAGTTTTTAAAACTGTCCGGTTTTGGTTTTTTTGGTTTTACGGTTTTGATTTTTGTGTTTTGCCATTTGAGCTTCGAAATATTGGGTAGAAAAATTGGTCCAAATATTACATTTAGGCTAGAAATTTTTAGCTATGTCATTTTATTGATCTTTAAAAATAATCTATATATTTTTATAAATTACTTAATATTTAAATAAATTTCAATCCTTAAAATATAATAACAAACGGTTATATAAAGATTTTATTTAGCAATTCAAACAAAAAGTTTATAAATTACTCTTGATGCTTAAATATTCAATCTTTTTTAGATAGCATAAGTTTAATATGTTATTTATATGTGAATCATGTTTATAAGTTTGTTAAAACACTTGTAGATTACAAGTTTGGTTGTATGGTTTTGGTTCAGTATTTTCGATTTTTATTACAAGCAAAACCAAAATCAAAACCAAATTGAAAGCATCGGTTTTTTGAAAAACATGCACCAAAACCTTCGGTTTTTAATTGGATTCGATTTTCGGTTCGGTTGCACTGGCTATTTCGATCATGATTCGATTATCTCAATTTCATGCACACCCTTAGAACACGCATAAAAAAATGAATGATTAATTTTATTAAGATTTTAAGAACTTTTAAAATACAAAAAAGAAAAAAAGAAAAAAGGAAATGTGATTTCTATGTTGAAGCTAAAAATATGAATATATTTCACTATTTATATAACATACACGTGTGTAAGCTAAATGTAGGTTATATTATGTACGTATTATCTATATATATATATATATATATATATATATATATATATATATATATATATAAGTAAATGATTAAATAATTAAATCACATGAATGAGTTAGCTTATGTACATAAACATAGGTTATTGTTGGATCGGGTTGGTTTAGACAAACAACAACTTCTTTTAAGATCTATAACTAACGAATACGAAATCTAAGTTAGTTACTTTCTATCACAACACAAATACTTTGAGGAAAGATAAACACACAATAAGTTCTTTTAAAGTATTCAGTTGATTAATCTGTTTTGTACAAAGATTACAATTTGACAAATACAATCAAATGATTTAGAAAGCTTGCCTCTCCTATACAAGTGTGAGGACTTTTATACTAAACAATGAGAATAAACTATTCTATATTCAGATGCTACGGTAGAACAGGTAGTCCGTGTATTAGAGTTGGTAGCTTCAGTACTATGTTGTTTTCAAAAGGTGAGACACAACAGCCGTCGGCACAGACACATTTGTTCTCAATAGCAGTCAATCAGCAGATCATGGAGTTAGCTGCTGATCGGCAGTTGATTTGCATGTGCTGATAAGCAGTCTTTCAGCACATGTAGTTCAGCAGTTGTCTGGCATATGCTGATCAACAATCATTCAGCATATGCACTTCAGTAGTTGATTCAGCACTTGGCCTGATTTGGCAGTTGAAGGCCAATGCTAAAATCCAGAGTTTTTGATAGTTTCATCCTTCACGATTCAACAAATTCCCCCTAGGATGATGCTACCAAAACTCTTTCTTTACCCCTCAAGCATCATAATCAGTAGAAGCTCGTACATATATCATCTTCTATCTCTTAAGGAGGTGTCTAGAGGTAGACTCACCAAGTCCTTCATGTTACACCGAGAGAGTCTAAACAAGTCATACTTTTTGACTTCAACTTTGCCGACACTAGCATATGTGAGGCTAAAGGTATTGGTTAGGAATTATAACTCTAATGAGTGATAGGATCATGAAAGCTTAATGGAGTTATATGCAGAGCTTCTTCTTCCCTTTGCTCAACCTTGTTGTCAAACTTGATATTTCAGATAGCAACCATGGACTTGTATTTGTCTGGCATGTCTTTATTTTTAGTGATCAACTTATGCATTGACTTCAAATCTTCAAGGCTGAGCTTCAGAACATCCAATTCAGATAAGAAGGATTTTGCCTTATTCTTCCTTTCAATGTAAAACCTCTCAGTTTTAAAATCATAATCCCATTTAATGATTGTATCACTAATCTCCGAGTCTTCTTCTTCCTCAGATTCTAAGAGTTATTCTTCTTCTTCTGGATGTTCCAACCCACGTCTTATTCTGTTAGCAACATCAGTGATGATCACTTCATCTGCTGATTCTTTAGATTTGCTCTAAGTAGGGGATTTAACTTGTTCAGGATCTTGTTGGACTTTTGGAGAACCATGCTCAGTGGTTTGAGTAGGTGGTGAAGTATGAGGTGGTAAGATTGGTTAGTTGCTGGGTTCGGCAGATAGAGAGGTTTTGGCAGCTTCAGATTCTACTTTCTTCTTTCTTTGTTCTGAAGCCCACCTTGATCTTTCCAGGTGGGAATTATGGATCATCATTAAAACCTTCTCTACCTCCCTTGCCTTAGAATCATTGCTTGGGTTCCTTAGTCTCAGCCTATTTAAGTAAGCTATAGCAAACCTGTTGAAGCAAACTAGTTGGTTTCTTAAGTAGGCTACTCTTCTAGCTGCTGATCTGGTTTTGAAGTAAGTGTTTTTCTTTTGATCATATTCCCACTCCACTATGGGATCATGTGCTGATAGTAGAGTTTCAGGGACTTCTTCACCGGCATCAGATTTGACTAAGGTGAATACGTTATGCATCAGCATCTTGGACTTGTCATTCTTACATCCAAAGATGCTAAAATACTTAGCAATTTGCTCTTGGATATCAAGGGGTAGATCAAATACCTCATTCTCATGGTCATAGTTAATCATCTTTTCATTGGCCCTCTTGACAGCAAATTTCTTTATTTGAGCAAGACACCTAGCGGCCAACACTTTGGTTCCTTAGAGTATCTTCTCCTCAACTTTTAGAACAACATTCCTTGCTTTTATTACTTTATTTGGGGCTTTTGTTTTATTAGCAAGTACTAAAGAGATGGGCTTCTAATTATCAGAGACAGTTGATGAAAAGTTAGGGGATGATGGAGGCCTGGTAGGCTGATGGGAGGACTTTTGAGTAATTTTCTTTGATTTTGCCTGTTGTTTCTCCCATTGCTCCCTGGCTTATTCAAGCTTTGGGAGCTCTCCAACAACAACTTTTTTTTGATTCCTCTGATATTCAGATCAAGAGTTGACATACTCATTGGTCCTACTTGTCTACCAGAGAAACCGTAGTATTTGAGAAATTGCTTCATCTACTGCTTATCCCTGAACTCTTGTTGAACTCTTTCTCCTTTCTTCTTTTCTGATTCAACCCTCTTTCTTCTAGCTGACTCAGCTGCTTTCTTTATTTCAACATGAGTGGCAACTATCAGTTTATACTTGATTTCAGTAGTGCTCCACTTCATGATTTCATCAAAATTGCATCATTTCAACTCAAGTTGAGTTGCCATGAGACATTTTTTTCATCTTTCTTTTCTTTCTTTACAGATGAGATCACAGAACTAGGTTTGGCAGTTATGGCTGTTGAAGACTGTTGAGTAGCTGATCTTTGAGTGCTTTCGGCAGATGGCCTGGATGACTTAGATAACACTTTCTTGACAGCTTTGGTCTTTGATCTAGGTGGAGCTTTTGAGATTCTTTTGCTAGGTTCACTACCACGGTTGAATTCTCTAGATGTAGTTCTTGCAGCTCTTGAATCCTTTGTGCTCTTGATTAGTTCAATGATATTCCTTTTCACTGAGGATTCTTGAGATCTGCCTGCCTTCAGAACTATCACATCTTCTTTATCTTTTTGTGGGAACAACTTCACCTTTTTGGTCATCAGAAATCTGGCCTTTGATTTTTGTGATTTGATTTCTATCTTCTATTCAGCATTCATAGGTCTCTTACCTTTGTCAGAAGTAGAGATTTTAGTAGGTCTGACTGTTAAAGGCCTAAAAGTTACACCAGATGCCTCACTATCTGACTTGGGATCATTAGTAGTTGTCTGAGCTCTCTCAGCCTTATTAGTGACTTTTGGGCCATCAGTCTCTACGTTCACCTCAGAGTTAACTGGGGCTTCAATTTTGACCTTCGGTTGACCAAATATCACCTCAGCTGATTTTCTGAGTTCAGACTTAGGTGCATCCATATAAAGTTTGGTTGGTTCAGCCTCAAGAGTTACCCTATACATTTCCATATCATCATCCATGGTCTAGGTACCCCTTATGTAAACCACCATCTTATTTGAGGTCTTATATGTCTGAGTCTCTTGAATGGTACTTTCAGTAGTTACATGAGTACTTGACTTGTTAAGTACTTCGAAAGCTTCTAAAAGCACTTTCAATAGTGGTGCTTCTTCTTTAGTAGATGGCTTAGGATAGGCTTAGATTCCTAGCACTATCTCTCTCTTTGATGATTTCTCATCAGTTCTTTTTCTTTTTAGAGAGAGTAAAGAAGAAGTGCTAGGTCTCTTTATCATGGGAATCTTCCTCTTCCCAAGTAGAACCTTTTGGTTCATCCTCCTCATTATCCTCCTGGCCTCTACTTCTTTTTCTTCTTCACTATCATAGCCATACCTATCAAAAAGCTTATTCAAGTTGACTTTAGTTTTGATAGAGCCTCATATTGATCAGTCCATTGTGAAGAGAAGGAGATTGGTTGTGTTACTTGAATGACTTGAGTAGCCAATCTCTAAAGAATGTCTTCTGCTTCTTTAGGCTCATCTTCCCCCTTTTTGGTAGCATCATCAGAGTTTCCATATGACACTAAGTTGATGGAGGAAGGCACATCCAAAGGTTCTTGTGGTGCTAAAAGTTGAAGGCTCAGGATGAGGGATTTTTTAATGTCAATGGTCTTTTGAAGATGTTCAACTTTGTTCTCAAGGACCATTGCCTTTGCAATAGCTTGCTGAAGAGTTGTGAGATGTTTTTCAAGGGTGACAACTCTTGCAGCTTTTTATTGTAGAGTTCTGAGTTGAGTTTCCAACTCATATACTCTATCTGCCGAATACTTTAGAAAACAGTTCTCAAATTCAAGAACCGTTGCTTCTTCATCATAAACCCTCAATCTTTCATTTTCTTCATGTAGGAATGTTAATCTTTGTGCAAGATCAACGTTATGGGCTGTCAATTCATCAATCTGTTTCATGCTTCCCTCATCCACAGGTGTCGAATCCTTAGGAGATGAGGTACTAGGCCTAGCCTTTGCACCCTCACCACCAGATATGGTTTCTTGGCGCCCCAGATTCTTCTCCTCAAAGAATGACTCCAAGGAGACATTCTCAAGGTGAGTTGCCATGGTTGAGGTCTTAGTTATGTTGTCTATGTACTGTTGATCATGAGACAACCTTGTCCACATTGATCCTTTCCTCCCAAGGATCAACCTCTTGGGATAAAGGATATGGGTCAGATGTTGCTGTAAACACATCAGTCTCCACTATCTTTGTTAAACGGGAAGGGGGAGACAGTGGTTCATGCTGATATGAGACAGGAACATCATCATCCTGGGTGGTAGCCATATGTGTTGGAGAGAATGGAGTTGTGTCTATTGGTTCGGGATGTGAACCAGATCCTAATGAGACTTCTTCCTCAGAAGTTGTCTCGGTTATGTGGGTATCCCTTTTGGTTTTCTCAATAGAGTGTTAGGACTCCAATTAAGGGCTTGCACATTGTATGTGGGTCTGCTCAGAAGAAGTAAAAGAAACCTTCTTTTTTGAGTCTTGCTTAGGTGTGGCTGACACCTTTGACTTGACTAGGATCCTGATTTTTAGTCTTGCCTTTTTGACAAAGGGTGATTTTGGGGCCTACAACTTCTCAGTAGAAGGAGCAGGGGTTCACTTGTATTTGAGTGATTTTGGCTTCGAAGTGGATGGTGCGGGATCAGCAATGATGGGTGTACCCATGCTGTCACCCTGAGGCTTAGTGACCTCAAGCATGTGCCCAAATAAGAGAGTCACCTTCCATGAAAAAGATTTTTAAGCTGCTCTAAACTTTGAAAAATTTGCTTTGTTTAAAGTTCCAAGAGCATGAATAACTCCACCAGCAACTTTTAGTTTACCCTCTAATTTTTCTTGTAATATTACTTGTAAGAATCTAGGGTACATTAAAAACTTAAATTTTGCAGCAGTTACATTTTTGCACATATGACGAAAAATGAAGTTTGAGAAATTGTAACTCTGCTATATTACCAGACCATGGATAGCCCCTGCTAAATACAATGGTACTTGGTCTCATCCTCCCGACTTGTTAAATAAGTAGTGCAAGAAGATATGAAGGATTATTCTCTAGTTATGATATACAAGTGATTTGGAGAATGTGGACGCGAGGAGGGTTTCTTCATATCCCATCTCCTTGAAGGTGGCACTAACCACTTCTTTGGAGAAAGAAGATTCACTATTTGAATCGTTCAACTACAGATGTTAAAGAATTTTAGAATAGGAAATGGTGACCTTTATTCCTTGCACTATCGCCGTGAGGACCTTTTCTCCACGTTCTCTTTGAATGGAGCATGAGGTCCAGAATTCCTTGATATGCGACTCACAGATCACAGGTCTATGGAGATAGCAAAGGAGTAATTGCTATTTCTCAAGAATTTAAGAATAGGGCCATAGATCTCATCACCTATAGGTTAAAGTGATGCGGTGATGTTGTGGTTTGGTCGGAATTCTAAGGTTTGAGCAGCCATTAAAAGTTGGTTGATTTTTGGTAAACTTTGAGAGATTGAAGGTTTGAGGGTTTGCTTTGTGAAGAAGAATGAAGATGACAATGGTGGGATACTGCCGATTTTAACAGTTATGGATAATATAAAAAATGTGAATTTTAAAATATTTACCACTGTAAAAGTTGAAACTGACGGACTGAGATGATGAAATAGTCTTTTCAGTTAATAATCTGGCGCCACTACCTATCGGAAGATAATAGTGGGACCTAACGAATCTTTTTCAAAAGCATGTGCTGAATTCATCCTATCTGCCGAATCTTCCCATTCGGCAGATACCCGCTTTACCCAATTTCTTTTGAATTGCTTAATTAGGCAGATACTTAGATATTTGCTGATATTCGGCAGATACCTATTTATCTGCTGATTTGCAAATTTCGGCAGATATGCAGTTTTTCCCATTTTATTAAGAAAAGCATTTCCTTACAAGATTTTCAAATATCATTAATATAAATCATTTAATTATTCAAAGTTTATCATCCTAATAGCAAATATAAGATATTTAAATCTAGAGTCATCAAAAGCTTTTGTGAATAAATCTGCATATCGTTTATTTGTATGGAACTTAATTGATTTAATGATTTTTTTTTCTGTACAGTCTCTAATGAAATGATACCTGATATCAATGTGCTTTGTCTTTGAATACTGAACAGGATTGTTGGTGATAGAGATGACACTGTTGTCAATGTGAATTGGAGTATTCATGAAAGTTACTCCATAATCTCTAAGTTGAGTTTGGATCCACAGCACTTGAGCACAACAACTGGATGCAGCAATGTATTCTGCTTTAGCAGTTGATGTAAAGACATAAGTTTGCTTCTTATATTGCCATGAAACCAGTCTTCCCCCTAGAAATTGACATCCTCTTGAGGTGGACTTTTTGTTGATATTGCATCCCCCATAATCACTATCTATATATCTATAGAGATTGATGTCAGCACTCTTAGGGTACGATAATCCTAACTTAGGTTCCCCTTTGAGATACTTCAGAATTCTCTTGGCAGCCGTTAGATGTGACACCTTTGGAGCAGCTTGGAATCTTGAACATAGGCATGTGGCAAATATGATATCTGGTCTGCTTACTGTAAGAGACATGAGAGATCTAATAATGGCTTGGTACTGTTGCTATTCAACTGCTTCCCCCTCAAGATCAGGAGTTAATGGGCATGGCTTCGACATCGGGGTTGTGGCAGCCTTAACATTAGTTGCTTGAAATCTTAATAAGATGTCCTGAACATCCTTAGATTGATTTATGAAGATGTTATCAGAGGTTTGTTTTACTTGTAGCCCGAGAAAGAAGGTAAGTTCTCCCATTGAACTTATCTCGAATTTTGACTTCATGAGACTTTCAAAGGCTTTTCATAAGCTCTCATTTGTATACCCAAAGATGATATCATCAACATACACTTGTACCAAGATAATATCCAAATCAACCTTCTTGATGAAGAGAGTTTTGTCTATGGATACCCTAATATATCCATTTTTTAGGAGAAAGGAAGAGAGTGTCTCATACCATTTTCTTGGTGCTTGATAAAGAGCATAAAAGGGATTTATCAAGTTTACATACATGATCTGGATACTTGGGATCTTCAAAGCCTGGAGATTGGCAGACATAGACCTCTTCATCAATCTCACCATAGAGAAATGCACTCTTGACATCCATCTGAAACACCTTGAAGTCTTTGGAGGCAGCAAATGCTAGAAAAATTATGATTGCTTCAAGCCTGAACACAGGAGCAAAGACTTCATCATAATCAATCCCTTCTTCTAGTGTGTACCCTTGTACCACAAGTCTGGCTTTTTTCTTGATTACAATGCCTCTGTCATCTTTCTTGTTTCTAAAAACCCATTTGGTCCCTATTGCAGTCTTCCCCTTTGGAAGTGCACATAGTTTCCAAACCTTCAGCCGAGCAAATTAGAGAAGTTATTCTTGCATCGCCTCTACCCGGTTGTTATCTCTTATGCCCTCATCAAATTTCTTTGGTTCTAGTTGAGAAAAGAAGCATGAAAACAAACAGATGTTTACTTTATTCACCCTGCTTCTTGTCTTGACACCTACTTCTACATTGCCAATGACATTCTCAACTGGATGCTCTTTATGAATTTTAAGTCTGGGATTACTTGGAGTTGTTGAGAAATATCCAAATTGGAGAAGTTTGTTTCAGGAAGTACAGTTGATGGGTTTCCTAGTACAACTGCTGAATTGACTCTATCTTCAGCACTTGTCATACTTGGATCATTTCCAGTAGATTGTCTAGTATCACAATGATCATAAGACTCTTCATCCGATGAGTCATAATGAGCAAGTGATGGATGACCTACATTGTTTGTGGTACTAGCATCTACCTCTGCTGAATGTGGTTGGATTATGTCAGCAGATGACCTGTTATGACTAGGTCTTTATGGTACATCTACCCTGTGATCTTTAGTATTTGGCACTTGTATATCTGCTGACCTGTTAATATAGTCTCCTACAACATTCTCAATCAAATGATTAATGCATTTATGAATCCATTTAGATCAAACATCCAATTTGGAGTATTTCCAAAACTATATGAGGAATTTTAATTAAATATGACATTTTCAGATTCCTCAATAGTATGGTCAACTTTGTTATATAATTTGTAAGCCTTAGCTTATGATGAGTAACCAACAAATAATCCATTTACTGATTTCTTAGCAAATTTGGATAGATGATCTTTGATATTAAGTAGGGTGCATTGACATCCAAAAGGTCCAAGGCACCCATGAATGATTCGTTGAATAAGTCATCAGTTGCATATCAAAAGAAAAGGAAGAAGTTGGAACCCTTCACCATCTTCGAATACTTCAAAGGGTCATACCAAAAAGGATAAGATCAAAGAACCAGGCAAAGTAAAAAAAAAGCTTGGAAACCAAAGACATCTGTTGAATCCTTAGTTGACCCAAAACCAACTTACACCCTCTCAGCAGTTATCATTGACTTAAAACTACTAAAAATGGAAGACCCAAGACTAAACAAGCTTGGGTCCCCATTCATCACTAATTAAATAGTTTATGTGCAGGATCATCCACATGCCAAAACTAACTTGTGGATTATGGATAGGATTTCAGCATTGGACAACAACTGCTGAATCAGGCCAAGTGCTGAATCAACTGCCGAAGTGCATATGCTGAATGACTGTTGATCAGCATATGTCAGGCAACTACTGAACTACTTGTGCTGAAAGACTGCTTATCAGCACATGCAGATCAACTTCCGATCAGCAGCTAACTCCATGATCTGCTGATTGACTACTGCTGAGAACAAGTGTGTTTGTGCCGACGGCTACTGTGTTTCACCTTTAGAAGACAACAATTATATTGTGTACGCATTATATATATATATATATATATATATATATATATATATATATATATATATATATATAGAAAGAGAGAGAGAGAGAGAGAGAGAGAGAGAGAAAGAAAGAGAGAGAGAGAGAGGATGGATCCTAAGAAAATCATATAGTTATGTGAAAATCAAACCGGTCACATAATCTATAGATTTTTTATCACCACCCTCTATATACATGTTTATGTATATATTGAAAGGGGTAGTTATCAAATTAAAACCGTAACATGGTTTTACATATATGTCACACATAGGTTACGTATACGTAAGACTTTTTCATTCGACATAGTATACGTATACGTAACTTTCTTCATTCTCGTACTTATGTTCAACATATATGTACCAAATACTTAAATAACCCTTTTAACATTTAAATGAATAAAAAAAATTTGAATTATGTTATTCGTTTCTGTGGTTTTCTTTAGTTTTCTCATAACTATTGATTTTCTTAGAAACCATCCCCTATCTATATATATATATATACACACTATATTATAATGCACGAAGGAAGGATTCCAGGCAAAGTTAAGAGATTTGTAAAATTTAAGCACAAGGTACAACCCAAAAAATCAATTTAATAAGGGTATATATGTCTTTTTAACGCTACTATAAAAGTGGAACTTTAAATTTATTTACACTTAGACCCTTGTATCTTTAATTATATACAATTTTTTTTTATGTTTGTTACAATATGCTTAAAAGAAAAAATTCAGTTTTTTAAATATAAAACTAACCAGAGACGAGTACCATAATGAAAAGTGTTGCACGCGCCGCATCGCGCGGACACGTTACTAGTATATATATATATAGGGTCGGGATCATTACAGAACCACTTTTTGTTTTCAGAACCAAAAGAACCGTTGATTTACATAAATTTAAATTACGAATCATTGATTTACATAAATGTAAGTTAAAGCTGATGATATTTAGTTGTTTTACATAGTTTATTTACATAAATATAAGTTAAAGCTAATGATATTTAGTTGATTTATATAAATGTAAATTACGAATCAACGGTTCTTTTGGTTCTAAAAATAAAAAGTGGTTCTGTAATGATCCTGACCCTATATATATATATATATATATATATATATATATATATATATATATATATATATATATATATATATATATATATATATATGAACTGGATCTTTTTAGAACTTGTAAATAATTTCAGAACTATAGAACTCATCTACACTTTTAGATCATTTGATCAATGGTCAAAACCTATTGTGTCATAATAACAACTATATGTAAAACAAACGTAAGTGATTAAGTAAGATAAGGGTAGTATTGGAATTTACACAACCATTTACAATCAATTCCTAACTTATCTCCCCTAAAATTATGGTTCTATACTACCTCTTGCTAATTTAAATCCTACGTTCAAGAATTGACGTTTCTCCTGCCAAGATTTTTAATGGCTTCTATTCACACAGAAACCATGGTTGTGGTGCTACCAATCAACAATCACATGGTTCTTAGTTGGCTCTGTCTCCATCATCAACAACAAGCGGTTTACCCATTACGATAGAGGAAGAGGATTTTTTTCAAAGAAAC